>JARFXV010000862.1:92500-727444 GCA_031761425.1 Cosmopolites sordidus | reverse complement strand
ATATATATATATATATATATATATATATATATATATATATATATATATATACACCTATATATATATATATATATACTATATATATATATATATATATATATATATACACCTATATATATATATATATATATATATATATATATATATATATACACCTATATATATATATATATATATATATATATATATATATATATATATATATATATATATATATATATATATATATATACATATATATATATATATATACTATATATATATATATATATATATATATATATATATATATATACATATATATATATATATATATATATATATATATATATATATATATATATATATATATATATATATATATACATCACAAATTTACATCTAAAAACCTACCAATATCTAATTAAACAATTAATTTCCCAAATTTTTTAACGGTGTGATATTTTTTTTTAATTAATTTTTCATTTATTTATTTTTTATTTATATTCGTTATTGAACCGAAACGTTAGCAATTAATTTTTCATTTATTTATTTTTTATTTATATTCGTTATTGAACCGAAACGTTAGCAATAAAAAATTAAAATTTATTAACTGACCGAAAGTTCCAATAAATAAAAAAATAATATTAAACGGTCACGAAAATAGATGTAATAATATATATATATATATATATATATATATATATATATATATATATATATATATATATATATATATATATATATATATATATATATATATATATATATATATATATACTGAAACTCTTTTTAAAGTTTTAAAATAAAGTAAAAAAAATCGATAATTATTTTATATTCAAAAACCCAATTTCGAACTCAAGCAACAAAGATCTGGATATTGTAGACTGTGTGGGGATTCAACGATTCATATGAGCGGGACACGTAGTGAAAATACTACAAAGCCGAATTATGGAGGATAGAAAGCGAAGTAGATCAAAGGCACGATGGCAAGGCAGTATAAGAAGAAATGCTGAAGAACTGCAGCACATTAAAAACTGGAAAATGACTTCTGGAGATTGATCCTGTTGGAGGCGAAAGTTGAAGGAAATCAAGATTCACTGACGGGTTGTAGCACCATAGGAGGAAGAAGAATTTTTCGCAAATAGGAAAAATTGTTAATTTTTAATTGTATACTTGTTTTTAATGCTTACGTACTGTTGGTAATATAACACGCTGCCAAGTTGCAAGACCTCTGAAAAAACCTGGTGGAAACTAGAATAGGATGTTTTTCTATCGCCATCCTATCCTCCGGACTTAGCGCCATCAGATTATCGTATATTTCAATTGATACAACACGCTCTTGTTGACACTATGGTGAATATTTCGTTTAATATACAGTCAAATTTCCTTATTCGCGGGGCTACGTTCCGTAATTATGTCGCGAATACACAAACCGTGAATACGGAATGGTTATTTGTAGGGGATTATAAGGAATATGTTCCAAGGTCACAAAATAAAAATAAACAGTATGTAATAAAAGCAATTTAAATATATAATAAAAGGCGACTTTTATCAACAACCATAGCGTTACGCGTAACCCGGCCGCTGCGGCGACACTTTTGTCAAAGAACTTTCAGCCAAGCGGCAACAAGACTTGTTTGTTTATAAATACTTTGACACTTATTTGTTTTGAAAGATAACTGGTAAATAAATACATATTATTGTAAAAATACAATATGTATCATTAGATTTGGATCCGTGATTAAAACATTTTCAGCGGCGGCAAGTGGTCACAATTTTTTAAACAGCGAATACTGAAAGCGCGAATAACGGAACCGTGAATAAGGAGTTTTGTCCGTATTGGATGCTTTTCTTGGAGAAATAAATGTTGCTATTCAGTATTATTAGTTATTTATATTTGTCGAAAAAGATATATAGCGACGCCTATGTCGAACGCCCATATCACGTTACAATGGTTTACCCGTGGCGTGGCACCCGCCCTCACCCTCGCCATTTCGTAAACACGACCGGGAACGATTGCCTTTTCCTTTTTATTCGTGTCATCTGCGGAATGGACCAATGGCGTGCACCCTTTTATTTATTCAAAAATAAATAATACAATATAATGTATATATTTGTGGGTTCAGACTATAGAATGTTTTTTGATTAATTCTGTTTTGAATTATGTTCACTTAGTACCAAATCTGGTGAATAATATGCATTACCTACTTATGCAATTATACTTAATTTCCCTTCAATTATGTGTATCCATTATTTTAGACCAGAACGTTTTTCTTTTAATTTAAGGGACAATATTTTGTTTTTTTTTTTCTACTAAAATTATTCATGTTTAAATTTTTTTCTAGCCACGTCTCACTTTTTTTATGGGTTTTGTAGCTTTTTTTGGCTTCCCGAATGTTACCTACCCAATTGTTGGTTCATTAACGGATATCCTATCTTTGAAATGACCCCACAAGAAGAAGTCTATACAAATTAGTGTTTTTAAAAACATGTCTCTCAAATTATTGATTACGTGTCGAGCTACAGGAGGAGGTCGATAAATATAGTAATAGTAGTAGTATTAATATTACTACAAACCATTTACAATCGATGAGGTTTCCAATGTAATTAAACAACTTCATAACTGGAAAGCACCAGGGCCAGACGGACTGCAAAATTATTGACTAAAGAAACCGTGGTGCACACATGATAAATTAACTATTATCATTAATGATAGGAACAACATCCTTATGCCAAAGGACCATCAAAATACTCAAGATCCTTCAAAATATCGGCCCATAATATGTTTTCCCACGATATATAAAACCATTACAGCTTGCATTAGTGATCGAATATATTCACATTGTGAACGCAACAATATCATCGCCGTGCAACAGAAAGGCTGTACTAAAGAAGCAATGGGATGCAAGGAACAATTGGTTATTGATTCATTCGTTTGCAGTCAGGTGTATGCCAAGAAACGAAATATTAATGCGGCATATATCGATTATAAAAAGGTTTTCGATTCTGTACCACACAAATGGCCTATAGAAATCTTAAATATCTATAAAATAAATCAGCCAATACTAAATTTCTTGAAGAGGTTCATTGGCGAACCATAATATAAAAACTACAGAAATTCCAACCAGAAGAGGTATTTTTCAAGGAGATTCGCTCAGTTCTCTTTGGTTCTGTATCGCCATGAACTCACTTTCAAACCGACTGACCAAATCTAGTTTTGGCTTGCAAAGTAATGGTGAATCTATGCGGCTAAACCATTTACTCTACATGGACGATATGCAATGTTCCTACAGCAAATGTTAAGAATAGGGGAATAATTCTCCAGTGATATACGAAAGCATTAAACATCAATAGAGGAAAACTGCTGAACAATGCTTTTGAGACACAAAACGAACAAAGGATTGGGACAATGAGTGCTGTAGATACATACAAGTATCTGGGTATGAAGCAAGCACGCCGAATTGATAGAACAGCTTACCTGTCAATTCATCAAAAGAATAAGACAAGTTTTGAGGACAGAATTAAATAGCAGAAACTTGTCTAAGGTTATCAACACCTATGCATGTTCAGTGCTAAACTATTCGTTCGGGATAGTTAACTGGAGCGCAACTGACGACAAAATTGGCAACGTAAGATCAGAACACTGCTCACAAAATCGTAGAAACACCACCCTAGAAGTGTAGTGGAACGCACAACATTGTAGCGACAGCAAGGCGGTAGGGGATTGGTCGATATTAGTAAGCAACTGGACCAACAGATCGAAAATCTGCGGAATTATTTCTTGCAACAGGCGGAAACGTCTATGCTACATAAAACTGTTTGCCCGGCTGCTGGATCAACACCATTGCGACTGAACGAAGATCAAGTTTAAGTCTATGCAAAACTTGAGAAATTACAATCGTGGAAAGAAAAGCCTCTGCATCGGATACATTTGAATGAGGTCACGTAGGAACAAGTCGACATATTAGCGTCGAACTACTGGCTCATGTTACTACAGATGTTTCCGGAAACAAAAGGTTTCCTACTGGCAATACAAGACCAAGCTATGCCTGCCAGAAATTACCTCAAGTACATAGTTCGGGACGGAAGTGTAGCGGATGATTGATGTCGGGTGCAGGGTCTCCGAGACAATCCAACATATAACAGGGGGCTGTGAAGCATTTGCAGCAACAGAATATAAAGACATATAGACAGACAAGGCATGACGCAGTGGCGAATAGAATTCATCAAGAATTGGCAATAAAACTGCAGCTAAAGGAATTAGAAAAAGTCCCATACTACAATTACAATCCGCAACCAGTTCTGGAGAACAATAGTTACAGAATGTATTGGGACCGAACAGTGCTTACCGAGCAGAAATTAAATAACAATAGGCCCGATATTATTGTAATCGATAAAATTGTAAGAAAAACATTATTTATTATTATTATTCACGTATGGGCCCTAGTGGACCACGCGAAGTACAATTAGATGTGTTTGCTGTTGTTAGCCTTCCTTTGTGCCCATACTAATTTCGTTCTTTCGCTATGAGCTTTTTTCCTTTCGTCAGACCAAGTTGTTCCAGTCTTTCTACATTTTTCTCTCTGGCCAACCTTCCAAACGTTCACCTTGTGTCTGAAACAGCCTCTATCCTGAATTTCACTTTGTGAAATATTTGCTGATCTTAGGTCCTCTTTAATTGCAGCAATCCATTTAATTATTTCTACTTTAGCTTTACTCCTATTTTTATAAAATTCGACTATTTGTCTAGTTAACCTACTCGGATTCATCCGTTTTATGTGTCCGTAAAACTTAAGTCTTCTTTTTCTCATATCGCTATGTATATCTGTGTATTGTTTGATTTCTTCGTTTTCTCGAAGTCGGTATGTTGTGCTATTTATTTGTTTGGGGCCTAGGATTTTTCTTACGATTTTTCTTTCCTTCTTTTCAATGTCCTCGATGTCCCTCTTTCTATTCAAAATGAGCGTTTCTGCAGCATATAGACATTCTGGCTTGATAACTGTGTTGTAATGTCTCAGTTTTGTGTTTTTAGATAGGCATTTTTTGTTGTAAATATTTTGTGTAAGTCTCAATGCCGTTTCCATTTTTTGACATCTACCTTTATTGGCCGCTTTTTCCAACCCATTTTCCATGATTATTTCACCCAAATATTTGAATTGAGAGACTCGTCTGATGTTACCATATTTTGTTTTTAGAAATGGCGTTCTTAGTCTGTTGCAGGTCATGTATTGTGTATTTTCAAAGGAAATTTGGAGTTCTACATTTTCTGCTGTTTCTTTTAGGATTTCAAGCTGTTTCTGTGCCGTTAATACATCTTGAGCTAAAATTGCTAGATCATCAGCAAATGCCAGACAATCAATTTTGATGTTGGTTCTCCCCAGTTTAATGGGCTGGTCAATATTCAGGGCCGACTTTTTTTCACGCCACTCCTGTATTACTTTTTCTAGAACAGAGTTAACTAAGAGTGGCGAGAGTCCATCCCCTTGTCTCACTCCAGTTTTAATTTCGAAGGGCTCTGAGATCTCACCCATGAATTTAACTTTTGACCTTGTGTTAGTTAACGTTGCTTTAATAATTGCCAGCGTTTTCAGATCTAGTCATTGTTCTTTCAAGATTCGGAATAAAGATTCGCGGTCAACAGAATCATATGCTTTTTTGAAATCCACAAATGTACACGAGTTTTTTATTGTACAGTTTTTGATGTCTTAGAATCAACTTCAGATTCAGGATCTGTTCAGGGCAGGAACATTATTATATATATATATATATATATATATATATATATATATATATATATATATATATATATATATATATATATAGCTATCCCAAAAACAATAATTTAATTGCAAAACATACCGAAAAAATTTTGAAGTATTAAGAGCTTCAAGAACAGGTGAAAAAAGAATGGGATTTGAAGTATGTCGAAACAATAGCTATCATATTGTCATCAACACTGGAATCATCCCAAAGAACTTGGTAACGAATATTAAAATATTGGGTATCAACGATCACTTTTTTAGACCCATGCAGAAGGCTGTATTACTTGGAACAGCCCGAACCGTTCGAAAGTTTCTCGATAACAATAGGAAACCAAAGACAGCCACCGTCACCACTACAACCGTGTGGTCCCAAAACTTGGAAAGGACCCCCACAGAACTTAATCCTTCCGATATTCAAGATTTCTGGGATGAGTCAATGTTCCCCTTGGGACCAGTTCTGCAGTGCGGGGATGTACCGAATGTGGGCTGTACTCGGGTTTTGCTCCGGGTGTTGCTTGTGCCTGGTGTGTTCTGGTGTTGTGGGGCCGGTCCTTGGAGGGAGTGTGAATGCCTTTAGTAATAATGGTTCAGACGATAACGTACTGATTATTTCGTTAGTTATTCTGTTATTTTCGGTCTTTCTGCTGCTCATCTCCAGAAATTCACTTGCGTGTGTGTTATACGTAGTCCTGCCATAATATCTAATAGTGCGTAGTTCATAGAAAAATAGACATTGCAGAATTAAACGTATGTTATTTTATTTCGTACTTAAAAATATACAGCTCATTTCATTCTTTGCTTTCATATTTTTTTTGCGTTCAAACGATCCAGCAACTCGACTACAGCCACAAGCACCACTTCCCAACGTATTGAAGCTGCTGCTTTTATCAAATCAGCTTTAATGGTATTGCTGGTAAGTCTAGAGCGGACCTTTTCCTCGAATGTGATCCATAGCCGATAGCCCAGCGGATTGAGGTCCGGGTTTCCTGAGGGCTAATCGTTAACATCGCAAATTGGCCTTCTGCAAAGAAGATGTTATTAAGCTGCATCACTAACGCCAAAAAAATCGATTTGGTAGTTTGTTGCAGGCTTTCAGAAAACTACGAAAAAATATTTGCATCTGTGCAAACCTGCAAAATCACTTTTTCGTGTCTTGTAACCCATCCTGATCGGTTTTTGACCGATGGTCAAATTGATCATTCAAATTAATCATTTCAAATTAATCATTTGTTGACGGTAGCGAAGGGTATTAACTGTTTCACCTGGTTTCAGAAGCTAATGGTACCACCAAATGCACAGCATTCTCGAATCGCTTTGTAAAGAAGACAATACTGTGCTTTCTTGCAATTCGGCATCTTCAGTTTTTTTCGGTTGACCTGGGCGTTCTTTGTCTTTCAAGTCGAAATTACACCTTTGAATCGTCTAAACCAACGTCCACAGCCGTCTTACGTTGGGACATTGTCAGTGTAAGTTTCCTCGACGGCTTTCACTCGTGTTTTTCTTTTGATTACAGTACATGCCGCAAATGCTGTGTATGTGTATGTTTACCACACGAAAAAAATATGACGCTTACTGTAACTTGTAACTTGTAGCAACAATATCACGTAAGAGCTTAGACTATGAACCGACGTTTGTTTCCAGTGCCGTATCTTAAAAAGAATAAGAATTATTAACCGCAACACATAAATTAAAGATTAAACAAACAAAAAAAGGAATATTTTACTTTCTTAATACCGAAACAACAAAATGAATAAGCCTTATAAACAAAATAATTACAGTGACTTATTTTGTGAACACAATCAAGTGACTTTAATTTACTCGGGTGAGGAGGAAATTTTTATTTTGGAAGCTTTAAAGTTTACACCCAAGAAACTAAACAGTAACCGCAGTGTATATGAAACTTCTCTGAAACATAGCACTGTGATGTTGTGGTATTGTTAAATCACTTCAATGCCGCAAGTCACGAGTCCGGAAAGTGTTACGAAATACAAGTTATTCCAGCCCATATAATTTAAACAAAAACAAAATAAGATAAAATTTTAGTTCTGTATATTTAATAGCCCAGTACATCCTTACAAGAACATTTAAAACATTATCTTCAAAGTACGGAAAAAACCAAGGTCTACCCCCTCTAATTTATTGCGAATCTAAAAACGAAAAAAGTTTTAAAATAGTTTTTGATAATTGTTTTAGGAAACTATAGTCACATAAAGTTAAAAAAATAAAAGTGATAGATAACAAAGTAAAAAAATGGTTTTATTCGGTTTATAAAGTTACTTATCACAAAGTAACGGTCAAATCAATCAATAATTAAAAAAAAAAAGTTAAGATGGCGAAAATTCTGCGGTTACCGTCGTCTTCAATAATATGTTCTCCATAACATCTATACTTATATGTAATTACTTCTATTTATAATTGGAACATCCTGTATCTAAGTTCCTACTCAAATAATATTTTAGAAAAAAACAAGACAAAAAGTAGATATTCAATTAGGCAAAAAGAGATGAGTAAAAAAAGAAGTGAACTAATTATAACCAGATAAGACTCTTCAATGCGGGGGGCCTACTATGCTACACAGCCCACATAAAACAATAGATACCAAACCAAAAGAAAAGAATCAATTATTCGTTCAAATCTGTATTAATAAGAGCGAGGAAAAACCGTAATCCGATGATATCAAGTCTGAAGAAAAGACTGGATGTGGAAAAACTTCTTTTGCGAATTCCAACAGTGTTTCCTTTTCTTCTTTTTGTACTCGCACGGCACCCATTCAGTCAATTTCCATACTTTACCGAGCTTTTTGAGGCGACCGATGATCGTGGATTGGTCAATATTGAAATCTTCGGCCAACATTCGGGTTGTCAAGCTTTTATCCTCTTTCGCGGCTGCCAAAAGTGACTGATTGCCGAAATCCAATGGTCGACTTCTTCCTGATTTGTCCTTCAAGATGGTATCACCTGACCATTACTGACTTTGTCTTTCGCTGATTGTCCCATTACTAAAAAGTTTTTTGAAATCGCGTAATCTCTCGAAGTGTTAGAGTAGTACGTGATGTGGCAAAAACGTGGATATAGTTTTGGACACGAATTTTTATTATCTAAATATAGAACTAGCTAGGCTGGCAGACGTTGTTCTGCCCTTTGTTTTGTTATAACTTGACTACAGTGCCACCTATTGAATTCTAACATAACATCGTCTCGACAAAACAAATATATTGTGAAAATGTGATCTCAATCGGTGAAGTCGATCAGAAGTTAGACGATCACTAACAGACGCACCAACAATTATATATAAAGATATTTTTGTCAAAAAAAGCGAACCAAATGCCGCTTTCATATGGTAAGCAGACAATACACAAAAATAAAGTGCCGATAATTACGCATTAATCCAAGAATTAATGGATGCGCCCGTCTTTGACAGAACTCTGACCAGCAAGGAATGTATGCACGTCTTTGACACATTTTGCTTAACCTCTTTCCTTCTACCATCGAGATATTTACATTAGGAAGAGTATAGTAAATTCTAATATATTTTCCTCTAGACACTAAATCACTTTTTTAAATTTCTCGACGCGCTGATCTTTAATCAGATTAAATAATCTCCTGATGATGCTAACCTGGTTAGCGAAACGCGCGTCGAGAAATTTAAAAAAGTGACTTCGTGTTTTGGTTTAAATATCTTCAAGTTTAGTGTTTTACACCGAAGATTCCTATAGTAGAATTGATTCAGGAAAACATCAACATCTCAAACCCCATTCTTCGATCATCTTTCGACATCTTCACAGCATGATGGTGAAAGAATTTTTACTGGTTTAAATACTGGCCAATTTAAAAGAAAAATTATTCCAATTACATTACTATTTTATAAATAATTTCGAGATTTTTTTGTATACACTCGTAATTCCGAAAAAAAACCTATTGCAAATATTCCGGTCGTGTGCTGGCCGTCGTAGGCCTGTACAACGCGTAACCGGCCGATCTAGACAGCGTTATTTCGTCGGCATCGTTTGGAATGAAATTTAATTGGTCGAGTGGGCGAGATTTATACAGAGCGTCCCGACATAATGGACGGGTAATTGCCGCGTCCAACTTTACCCGACGGCCGATTAATGAAAAATCGTCGGAAGCTGTTCGATTTCGAACTAGCTGGAGAAATTCAGATGAGAATCGCGCGCTCCGCATTGAATTATTCTAATGGAGCGCTTGTATGAGGGACTACGTCATCCGAATGGTTTAAGAATGCGTCAGTAATATACTGATACTGGTAGTACTGAAAAACTTTGCTCTTTATCTGTGGGATTGTGGAATAGTTTTGGAGTCAAACATGGATTTCACTGTGGTTTTTATTGTTTAGATAGAATTATCGCTGAAGAAATGAGCAATCAGCCAAAAAATGTCCTTGTTTTTTTTATTACCTTTGGGGTGTTTTGTACTTTCGAACTGTCCTTAATGGACCTGGCTTTGGATTGTTTTTAGTACTTTCTGTGCCATCACGAAATCTTAAAACCCACTTTACTTAAAAGAGTTTGAATCATTTAATAAGTTTCTGTGGCAAAATGTTTGCATGTCTGACTATAATTAAGCCCTAATTATATTATGGTATTTATAGAAAAGTGTATTTTAAATTATTTCCTAACAATATAAAAGGGATATTTTTGTTCGACATAACAAATAACCCAAAAGATTTCTGAAACGATTTAGAATATGGCCGAGACCGCACTACGGCTTTTTCCAGCGAGCGGTTAACCGCGAAACTGTTTGAAAACGCACACACTGCGATTAAAAAACGCGAAACTGCCCGCGATTTTCACAGTTTGAAGATGGATGTCAAGAGAGCAGTATGTATTGTGGCTCTAATAGTAAAAAATAGAAAAAGAGGACGTCAACCCAAATTGCTAACTAAGGTCTATTGGTTACAAATTGTGGCGCGGTTTTTACCCGCGAGCCATATTTCACGGTTTTAAATTCAGTCGCGGGAAACAAACCGCAAGTGCGGCCGCTTGTATTAATTTTCTTGACTCGCAAAATGACGCGGTTACAAACTACGGCGGTTTAGCCGTAGTGCGGCCTCTGCCTATAATGACATGTATGATACAAAATAAAGTGTCTTTCAAATTGAGCAACATTTTTTTAATTTTTGAATAAAACACAGAATTTACATTGATATCAAAAAACTGTTTATTGATAATCGAAGCATAGTGTATGACATTTAAACACGAAAGACAATAGCTGCCAAATGTCCACCTCTTGCAGCTCCACAGACGTCCACTGTTTTGTCAAAATTTTGGATGACATTTTGACATAACCGTGGCTCTTATCTCTCCAAGACTCGAACAATTTTATCCTTTAATTCAGGGATCGATTTTAATTGTTCTTATTTTGATTGTTCTTATAGACCTGGCTTTTTACGTAACTCCAAAGAAAATAGTCAAACGGAGTAAAATCGCATGATCTTGGTGGCCAATTAACATCGCCGTTTCTTGCAATAACTCGTCGAGGAAGTTTTTCTCTCAATAAATCAATTGTTTCATTAGCAGAGTGAATTGAAGCGCCATCCTGTTGGAACCAGGTCAATATTATTCAGTTCAGTCCACAAAAATCCAGTTCTCTCGCGATATCGAACAGTTACACCTTCACCAGCAGCATTCTGAAAGAAATACGGTCTAATTACATTTCCTGTCCATAATGCACACCAAACAGTGACTCGTTTAGGATATAAAGGTTTCTCATGAATCAATCGTGGATTGATTCACTTCAAAGGCGGCAATTTTGTTTATTAACATCGCTACCAATTTCAAAATATTCTTGTGTGAGAAAAATTATGTTCTTTAATCCATTTGGCAAATGCACGACGTTTCGAATGATCCAGTGGTTTTAGTTCCTGTGTTATTTGAATCTTATATGTCTTCAGAGCTAAATCCTTTCACAAAATACGCTATGTTGTAGATTCATCGTATCAAAATTATTGTGAACGTCGGCTAATGGAAATTTCACAAACACCAAACTTGTACAAAATCAATGTGTTCTTGTGAACTGCCAATACGACTATATAATGTTCTCCTTTTATCTTCCACCGAACCAGTTTCTTGATATTTTTGAACAATTTGGTTGATAGTGCTTTCAGATAGACGATCGTACAAACCGTAAATATCACATCATTTTCTAAAAATTCTTTTCACTGAACGCCCATTTTCATAAAATAATTCAACAATTTTAACGCGTTGCTGTATTGTGTACGACTACATTTTTATAAATGTCATACATTACACTTCAGAAATGAGACTAGACCAGGCAAATTCACAAGGCCATCTTCTGTATTTTATTCAAGAATAAAAAAAAGCCGGTTAATTTGAATGGCCCGTTACATTAGATTGCGTTCTTAAATAACCAAATAAAGTAAAATATTCTCCAAAATATAACTGACATAATATCTCATTTTTACGTGACCAAACGGCCTCTTTGCCCCATCCGTTTCCTAAATTTTAGAACTTTTGAATTATCTTAACTTTTCGACTCTTGTCCATAATTTTACCTTTGACATAGTATAGTGGCCTTTTTCCAACTCGAAGGCTACATGCCTGCCTACAGTTTCTTCTTTTTTATGAGATTTACCACTAGACACTAAGTCACTTTTTTAACACTCTTTTATTAGCTTCTTCTGTATATGTATAACCTGTTCTATGTAATGGAATTTTTGAACGTCCTTTTCACCCACTTCAATACGTTAGATTAAATTGAAACTTTGCACATTTATCAAGGACCGATGACAATACAATAATTTAATAAGGTCGTCCCTTTATCTCGAACAAGATCCTCAGGATCAAGGATTTGCTTTGGAGAGGGAGCCTGAGACACGGTTACAACGTCCAAGGAAGGCAGTAGGCACGCAAATTACCCACTCCCGCCACGGGTAGGTAGTGACGAAAAATAAATAAAAATAATAAATAAAAACTAAAAAAACACGCTTTTATGGCAGATCAAACTAAAAAATGAAAAATAAATTATAGTTTAAAAAAACTAAAAAAACACGCTTTAATGGTAAACCGAACTAAAATGTAAAAAATCATTTTTAGTGTAAGAATAAAATGATGAACGAGAAAATTAATGTTACATTGTAAAAAAGCGTGGGGTGCTTTGTACCATATTTTCATACTAACTCTACTTACAGAAACGATACTGATGGAATATTTACAGCTTACATCGAGCACCCCACGCTTTTTTCACAATGACACATTAATTTTCTCGTTCTTCACTTTATTCTTATACTAAAAATTATTTTTTACTTTTTAGTTCGTTTACCATTAGAGCGTGTTTTTTAGTTTTTTAAACTATAATTTATTTAAAGTTCTAACATCATCTACTGATGATTCTAACGTGGTTAGCGAAACTCGCGTTGCGAAGTTATAAAAAGTAATTTGAAGTTTAGTGATAAATATCTTCGAGTTTAGTATTTTACTTCAAAGGTTTCTGTAGAACAACTGATTGAAGAACAATTAAAAGGAAACCATTCTGTTGTCTAAATCGATTATCACTTTAATTAATTCTTAGATCATTTCATCTTATGAGAACTTAAAGTGAATTTAGAACCTAAAGCGACTAATGATATCATTGCTGTGGAGAGGAAATTCAGGGAACAGAATGAGATATCATACGAAATAATCAGTCTAATCACACATTATAAATATATCGACATAGTGATTTTGCAATCATTCCATGCCTATGAGTTCAAAATTGGCACAGATTATATTTTCTGGCACCTAAAGTGTAGATATACCGATTTTAATTGCATAAATATTTTCAGTTTCTCTCAATTGCTTCTAGACCTTAATGCTGTATATCATCACCACTAAAAAATAACTGTCTAAATGTTTTGGCACGGTTTCAACAATACACAGTTGTCGACACATATTTGTTCTCTAAAGGATGCTCATTATTTTCACGGCATTATTCTTTCTGTAATATAAATATGACTGAATAAAACAAATTTTTTACTTTGTTATCTGTTACTTTTATTTTTTAACTTTGTGACTCTAGTTTCGTAAAACAATGTTACATTATCAAACGCTACTTGAAAACTAAGGTATTACAGCTGTTTATTCTACGTATCTAATGTTACACTTTTATCGGAGTTAGTTTTTTTTACAATATTTTAAATAGTAGGGAATTTCGGAGATCTGTCTGTCGTTTAATAACTGTCTAAACGGGTCTTATTATATTTATAAATTTCAATCGTTTCTAAAATATTTAATTTTTTTGCTTTTTGGCGATGTATGTAAAATTTTTAAATTTGTGATCTCGGGAAATATATGTCCTGTATCTTTGAAATAGGTACGCAGATTTGTATTCTTTGAATCTGGTCTGAAAATTTCTGCCCGTTTGTTCCACGTATTTTACCGTATTTTATTTTCCCGTATTTTACTCGTTGCAACTTCACATATAAACTCCATTTTTTTTTATTTTGTTATTTAAACACTATTTGCAAATTATGTTTCCTCAAAGAGCGAGCTATTTATCTGAAGTTGAATTTTACTTTTGGGTATACTTGATAAATTAATAATTGTTTCCATTTTTTATTTATTAAGTAACTCATTTTTTTTTTCACTGAAGCCGTTATTTTGTGCTATTAGTTTTATTTTTGCAGTTCTATTTTTCAATTATTTTCGGATACTGGAATTGTGAAAGCTCGGTGGATCATGGACTTATATGCTGCATATTTATGTGTATTGGGGTGGATTGATTGTTTTGTAATTGTGGGTTTTCTATGGATATTAAATTCTAACTTATTATTTTGTTTGGATATTGAAAGACTCTGAAAATTTATAGTTTGATTTCAATTTATGCATTAATGAATATTATTTTCAATTTAATAGTGTTTTTTACAAACAAAAGGATGGTGTGTTTCCCACTAAGCCCTTTATTATCAGAACTGTTTATGTCAAACTTGGAAAAAGCCGGCCGCGGTGGTCTGGTGGGTTAGTCGCCTGCCTGGCAATCCAAAGACAGCTGGTTCTGACAGCTGGCCAATAGGCTTCCTGATAGACTTATGGGTAGACCCATAACCAAGAGTTTATGGCCTGGGTTTGTCGGTAGCTGATGACCATGGTTCGGAACCCACATTAAGCTGTAGGTCCAGTCGCTAAATAGCCTAGTTGCTGATGCGCCTCTAACCCTAATATCCTTACCTTTAAACTTAGAAAATAATTTTTAAAAAACCGGTAAAGCAAAAAATATATTGTTTTAGTTTTGATCTGTAGACGACATTTTAGTTTATTATACTGTTGATTGAAGCTGATTATACTGCTGATGAAGAAACATTAAAACATTTAAATATAATCCAAGCAAAAATAAAATTGATACTTGAGAACCGTTAAAGAGAAAATATCAAAATATACAGACTTCAATCTCGAAATAAAGTTGAACAAGGTTCATATTGTGCCACTGGTCATTTCGACCACCGGAATTATAACAAAGATTGGTAAAAATAACATTAAAACTCTGAAATTAGACGTAAATTTATTTATTCTTAAAACAATTCGTATATAGTGGAGCTCCGGATTATTTTTACGGAGATTTTTGGAAAGGAAAATCTGTATACAGACCTTTCATTTACTCCTATAATATATGTGATATATTTTTCTTAATTTTAATTTTTGTTTTATTTTGTATTCTTCCAAACTTTTTATTTTTCAACTTTTTTTTAACTTTTATCATTTTTTATGTTGAATTTTTTAAAAGAGGAATCATTTGTCACCTAAAACATTACTAAAATACCCCCTAGATCTATCGTCAAGATTTGATATTAGAGATTAGTTTCTATCAATTGTTCTATTGGAACGTTCGGTTTGAAACACTAAACTCGAAGAGATTTACCACTAAACACCAAATCGCTTTTTTTTCAAACTTCTCGACGCGCGTTTCGCTAACCATGTTAACATCATCAGGAGATGATTTAATCTTTTATTAGTTTCTATGCTGTATTGTGGTATTTTTTATTGTTTTAAAAAGAAACTTGATCTTGTATATGTTCTTCTTGATTTCTGCCATTACAAAGAGCCTTCATTTAATTCTGTAACCCACATGACTAGTGGTTCATTTAAACTTAGGAGCTTTCTTTTTTTACATTGAATTATTTAAAGGTGGTATCATTTATCACCAAAAATATTACTAAAATTTCCTCTAAATCTGTCATCGAGATTAGTCCTGTAAGATTGTTATTAGTTAACAATCCCACTAAACCCACTTGATTATTTAAAAGAATTTATTTTTGTTGTTTCATTTCATCAACAATATTTTCCATAACAAATCTGACATGCCCTACTCTTCTTCTTTTTTCTTTCCATGGCATGGAGTTATTTTAACATTTTTTTACTTTAGGTTCAAAATAATGTAGGGCGGTTGAAATGTTATATTTATTTTCCTTATTAGCACTATATATATATATATATATATATATATATATATATATATATATATATATATATATATATATATATATATATAATTTAAAGAAAAAGATTATTACCAACTTGTCGTACAGATTGTTAAGTCTTTCTAAGAAACGGGTGTTTCGGGATTAACTGAAGGCTCTATATACGAGGTGTGGCTATTAAATAATGAGACTGACGCTGCCAAAGAAGAAGCACACCTGCGCGAAACGCCAGCGACCAACAGATGTTTAGCATGAAGCCTTTTCTTTCGAAAACAGTACCCCTCGCTTCTGTAAACAAACCCGTATAATCGTAGCCTTCCTTCGCATTAAGATGGGTCCACATCAATACAAATTTGCGTTGTGCGGGCTGTATGTGTCGTATGTAGTGTGCCTCCGCGGCACTATAGACGCTCTGACATCTAAAGTCACACACAAATATTGTGTCCGCACAGCACGCACACGAACCACCTGTTCTCCACCAGATAATTTAATGAAATTGTTCCAGTAAATTCAACACATACGCAAAATTTTATTGGTGTGGACCCAGCTTAAGAGTTGTTTTTTGTTTCGCCGGAAAAATGTTATGTGTAACAATAGAGCAACGAATTGTTGTGAAATTTCACTTGAAACTTGGAAAAACCGCTACTGAAACTTATAATTTATTGAAAGAAGCATATGGCAATGAATATTTATCGCATGCGCGTGTTTTTGAGAGGTCTAAGCCTTTTCAAGATGGCCGAGAAGACGTTGAAGATGATCCACGCCCGGGTCGCCCTTCCACGTCAAAAACGGATGACAATATCGAAAAAATCGGTAGTCTGGTTAGATCTGGCCGTCGGTTAAGTATTCGTACGATTGCTGAAACTATAGGAATTGAAAAAGGTATGCGTACGGCTAATTTTACATAACAATTAAAACATACAAAAAGTGTGTGCCCAAATGGTGCCTAAAATTCTCACGTTTGAACAACAAAAAGCTCGCAAAAATGTTTGTACTGACACTTTGAATGCCATTGAAAATGACCCAAACTTATTAGAAATGATAAATAACGTGACGAATCGTCATTTTTTACTTATAATCCTGAAACGAAGCGCCAATCCATACACTGGAAGAGCCGAAATTCACCGAGAGACAAAAAAGCTCAAATGAGCAAATTAAAATTCAAAGCAATGATGATTGTTTTTTCGATATTCATGGGATTGTGTACCTTCACTGGATTCCTAAAGGTCAAACTATTAATCAACATTACTACCTTCACATTCTTGCTGAACTTCGTGAAAGAATATGGAAACAACGACCCGAATTGTGGAAGGATAAGTCATTGGTTCTCCACCAAAACAATGCGCCGACTCATTCCACATTTTTAGCCAAGTACAACATCCCAATGTTAGATCATCCGCCTTATTCGCCGGATCTTGCGCCATGCGACTTCTGTCTGTTTCTTAAGGTGACATATCTATTAAAAGGAACAAGATTTGAGTCCGTTGAAGCTGTGAAAGAGAAAGCGACCCGCGTCCTGAAGGAACAGAAAGAAGAAGACTTTCAGCACTGTTTCGAACAATGGAAGATTTGCATGGGGCGTTGTAGGGATACAGGAGGGGTGTATATTGAAGGTGATAATAAGTAAATATGTAGGAAATCAAAATAAAATGTTTTACAGCCTCAGTCTCGTTATTGAATAGTCACACATCGTACATAATTTCATAGCATATAGAAACTTAAGGTCAACCTGGGCTGAAATCACTACGTCGCTACAGCACCAGATATGTTGACAAAAGTTATGGAGAATGTGTTAAAAAGGGAACAAAACATCATTGCTGCTAAAGGCCCACATTCGATTGACGACATTTTTAAAACTAATTAACATAAGATTTAAAAACGAACGAAATAAACATATTATAGAAAAAAATAGGTATTGTTTCTTTTAAAAGTTATAAATAATTAAAATGCATCGTACGTTATCCCACCCGTAATAACATTAAAAAATTGAAAATATTAAACAAATAATTAAGGAAATTGAGAATAAAATGGGTTTGTTCAAATTCTTCCCTCCTGTTTTTGGACTATTTATTTTGAGGGTTTCAAACCTTATTTTAGACTGAGATACGTATCGATTAACCCCGGTAGGAATCGTTTCGTACCCGCCCACGTCGCCTGAAGGCCCGGGGATTTCATTAAACGCGGATTAATAAATTTACACAAGACAGACGTGCAGCCCGAATTCCGAACAACGTCTCCTTCGCGGTGTTTACCCGGTCCCCGGGCTTACGCCGAGCAAACAGCGATCTCGTAAACCCGCCAAAGCAATAAACTAACCTCCGTAGAGCTCTCTCCAATACCCAGAAAATCGATAAAACCTCAACCGGTCGGTCGTCGGAGGGGTCGCTCGATCTGATGTTTTTTTTTATTTCTCCTCTTCCTCTTGTTGGGTTTCTTTTTTTCTTCGTCTTTCTTTCTAGCGCCTCTCTCGCCCGCTCCCTCTGCCTGCTGTCACGGGTATTAGACACACGCTTTAACGAGCAATTTCGGATTAATACGCCAGGGTGTTTTCCAGGACCGTACGCCCAATTTTGCGTTTAATAGTTTTTCTGAATTGTTTCTGGTCGCATGGTGCAGTCGAGGAGATGCCAGAACTTTGACACGTAATAGCGGTAACACTGTTTGAAATGTAAAAGTCACTCAAAGATTACTGTGTTCAATACATCGTGTCAAATTACCACGAAAAGTTACCCGATTCAACAATTGGGCTCTAGTTGGAAGGCGAAAGGCTCTTTGGGAAAAAATAATATTTTTCGTCAAAGCTCTCTTTTAGTTTAGTGGGTTTGGTTGATGGCGATGAAAATCCTCAAGTGATTCAGGAATTAATTCTTCTTCCTCGGAAAGGTCATTGTTTAGTTTTTGGGTTGACGGAGTGTTAGGACCTTATTTTTTTGAAGACATGATGGAAATCGTGTCGATCAACCCTTTATTTCAGCAATTTGAATTTTCGATTGGACAATCATTTATTGCAACAATTTACATTTTCAATTGAATAACCTTTTATTTCAACAATTTGAATTTTTAATTGGACAACCTTTTATTTCAACACTTTCAATTTTCAATTGGGCAATCCTTTGTTTCAACAAACTGAATTTTCAATTGGACAAAATTTTACTTCTACAATATGAATTTTCAGTTGGACAACGCTTTATTTAAACAATATGCATTTTCAAATGGACAATCCTTCAATTCAACAATTTAAATGTTGAAGTAGACAACCCTTTATTTCAACAATTTCAAATTTCAATCGGACGACCCTTTATTTCAGCAATTTGAATTTTCAATGGGACAATAATGTATTGCAACAATTTAAATTTTCAATTGTACAACCCTTTATTTCAACACTTTGAATTTTCAATTGGACAATCCGTTATTTCAAAAATTTGAATTTTTGAATCGGTACAACCCTTTATTTCTAAAATTTCAATTTTCAGTTGGGCAACGCTTATTTAAACAATATGAATTTTCAATTGGACAAGCCTTTAATTCAACAATTAGAATTTTTAATTGGACACCCCTTTATTTCAGCAATTTGAATTTTTAATTCGACAACGCTTTATTTCAACAATTTGAATATTTGATTCTACAATCCTGTATTCCAACAATTTGAATTTTCAATTAAACAACCGTTTCTTTATTCTTACAATTTGAATTTTCAGGTGGACAATGCTTTATTTAAATAATATGAATTTTTAATTTTACAACCATTTGTTTTAACAATTTAAATTTTCAAATGGACAATCCTTTAATTCAACAATTTGAATTTTTAATTGAAGTACCCTTTATTTCAGCAATTTGAATTTTCAATTCGACAACCCTTTATTTCAACAATTTGAATTTTTAATTTTATAATCCTGTATTCCAACAATTTGAATTTTCAATTAAACAACCGTTTCTTTATTCTTACAATTTGAATTTTCAGGTGGACAATGCTTTATTTAAATAATATGAATTTTTAATTTTACAACCATTTGTTTTAACAATTTAAATTTTCAAATGGACAATCCTTTAATACAACAATTTGAATTTTTAATTGAAGTACCCTTTATTTCAGCAATTTGAATTTTCAATTCGACAACCCTTTATTTCAACAATTTGAATTTTTAATTTTACAATCCTGTATTCCAACAATTAGAATTTTCAATTAAACAACCGTTTCTTTATTCTTACAATTTGAATTTTCAGGTGGACAATGCTTTATTTAAATAATATGAATTTTTAATTTTACAACCATTTGTTTTAACAATTTAAATTTTCAAATGGACAATCCTTTAATTCAACAATTTGAATTTTTAATTGAAGTACCCTTTATTTCAGCAATTTGAATTTTCAATTCGACAACCCTTTATTTCAACAATTTGAATTTTTAATTTTACAATCCTGTATTCCAACAATTAGAATTTTCAATTAAACAACCGTTTCTTTATTCTTACAATTTGAATTTTCAGGTGGACAATGCTTTATTTAAATAATATGAATTTTTAATTTTACAACCATTTGTTTTAACAATTTAAATTTTCAAATGGACAATCCTTTAATTCAACAATTTGAATTTTTAATTGAAGTACCCTTTATTTCAGCAATTTGAATTTTCAATTCGACAACCCTTTATTTCAACAATTTGAATTTTTAATTTTATAATCCTGTATTCCAACAATTTGAATTTTCAATTAAACAACCGTTTCTTTATTCTTACAATTTGAATTTTCAGGTGGACAATGCTTTATTTAAATAATATGAATTTTTAATTTTACAACCATTTGTTTTAACAATTTAAATTTTCAAATGGACAATCCTTTAATTCAACAATTTGAATTTTTAATTGATGTACCCTTTATTTCAGCAATTTGAATTTTCAATTCGACAACCCTTTATTTCAACAATTTGAATTTTTAATTCTACAATCCTGTATTCCAACAATTTGAATTTTCAATTATACAACCCTTTACTTCAACTAGATGACTAGATGACTGCTACTAGATAGTCTCGGATTTGTTGTCGACAACCTGTATAGTATCTAGTTTGATCTAGTCTTACTAAGTGTTTTTGTTTTGATCCCACTCATTATTTGTCTATTATTTTGAACACTGACAGTAAACAACTATAGGTGCTTCAAAACGAGGACATCTCCGAAAACTTTCACGATCTATTTTTATTAAATGAATTCGATACAATCCATTTTGTTCGCGATTGTATGATAAAATCAATCAAATTAGACAACGTGAATTCTAATCATTTATGTTGACCTTTTTACGTAGTTAAGTACATTGTATTTGTTTAAAGTATTTGGACAAAGGAAATTTCGGGGAACGAGAGCGAGACGAATAAAGAAAAAACAAATTATTAACGTAAAGTGGGAAATCGATAGGGGAACATCATTAATAAGGTATCGTTGCGATACTTAAATATTTGCCTCGTCATTTATGACAGGGAAATATTGGTAATTGATAGTTTGTTGCCTTGTTGCCACATGTTTGTGAGAGTGTAATAATTACTACCATGTTTGGAAATAAAATGTCAAAGTGGTAGAGGGGTTTTAATGTAGGAATTTTAGGGATGTAGGATGTTATTACTCATTTTTCCTATAATATTCTAAATAATAATAAAACTTTTTTTTCTTTAATAATAATAATTTAATATTTTCTATAATATTCTAAATAAATAATATTATTCTAAATAATAATAAAACAACAACTTTTAGGCAAAATTTGACTTTATTCATCTACATCGTCTTCTTCGAGAGTCATACATTGATTCCAACGCTTTTATAACATTTCGATGCCTTTTTTGTAGAACGATTTTTCTTTTGCTTCAAAATAGGCTTCAGTTTCGGCAACCACTTCTTCAATGGAGCCAAATCTCTTTCGCTGGAGCTTTCTCTTTAGGTCTACAAACAGGTAGTAGTCGCTGGTGACCAGATCCGGAGAATACGGTGGATGGGGAAGCAATTTAAAGTGTAATTCATGCAATATTGCCATTGTTGCGACTTGTGACTCAGTGTATTATCCTTATTAAAGAGCACTATTTTCTTCTTCATTTGGGGGCGTTATTTCGCAATTTCTTTCTTCAGACGCACCAATAACACCATATAATGATCTGATTCCACCATATACCCAGCAACATCTTTTTGGTGTGGATATTCCAGGATTAATCCACGATTTTCACCTCTTTAAATTATTGTTGAGCATCCACTTTTCATTACAGGTCACAATTTTATGCAGGAAGTTCTTTTTCGTGGATTTCTAGAGCAATGACATAAGAGCATCTACTCTTTTTCTCAGCTGTAAGTTCATAATGGACCCAAAAAGTCTCCTTGTGAATTTTTTTAGCTTGTAGATACATACGTTTAGAAACAGCCTGCGGTTTTACTCCCAGATCCTGACCGCGATTTAGCAGTATACGATAAGGAATTTCCTCCAGCGGTGCTTCCAATTCATCATCCTCTACTTTTTTGGATATCCCTGACGTCCTATATCATTTAAATCAACATTTTCAGATCAGATCAGATTCTCTATTAATGATTCTTCCTTTGTCAAGGTAATCAATTAATTAAATACATTGCGCATCCCAAAATATGGATGCCAAAACCTTACCAGCTGACATTTGCGTTTTTGGTCGCTGTGGGCGGCTCTCGCCAGTTGCTGTCCACTCAGGTAATTGTCGGTCCATCCATGTTTCATCCATTGTCACATACCGTATTAAAATCCCTCATATTGCATTGATATAGTCTGTGAGCAAACGTGGTTTCCACTTCGAATAGAGCTTTCTCATGGACGAATTTTCATGCAAAATGGTGAATACACCGCCTTTTGATATATTTAAAGTGTCAGCTATCTCACGTAACTTCAATTTACGATCGGCCAAAACTCTTTCTTGGACTGTTTTTATGTTTTCTGGAATAACTACCGAATTTGGGTGACCATAGGGTCCATTGTAATCGGTATTTGTATGGCCGCGTTTAAAATCAGCAAACCACTTGTCTCGATGGAGCAGAGTCCGAATAACACTTGTCAAGCCATTCCTTTGCTTGAACGGTATTTTTTCCCATTAAAAAGCAATGAACATACGAAACTACGATATTTCCATTGTTTTCAAAATTACAAGAGTAACATCACTAAAACCACTGTAACTTATAAACTAAGCCTCAAATTGTCATGAAATTTTGACACGTAACATTTGAAGGTTAGTACTTCCTAAAATCATATGCATTTGTCAATAGTGGCTCCATCTATATGTCATCCTAAGCATTTATTGAGTGGTGTGTTAGTTGCTCTTTTATCTCTCTTTTAACTTCTAACGTAATTCATTTATTCTCTCTTATTAAACATATTTCCTTTCTCCACTTTCCGTTAACATAGCTGTTCTTTCCTTTATCCTTTTAAGTTTCGTTGCCAAACATATTTGGTGTGTATACTGTTGGGGCGACACATACTCTCTGAAGTATTGTGCTGTGTTTGTCTTTACAAGGTCTGTCCAAGGGAAAAGGGGCTAAAAAGAAGAAGGATAGGACTTTACTAATCGGAGATTTAATCTGGTTTGTATTTATATCCGGGAAATATTCAGTCGACAGTTTTTAATAAAAACATTAGAACGATTGAAATAAGTTGCAAAAAAATGTAAAAATAAGAAAATACAAATAGAAATAAGTTGCAAGGGGGAAGATGCTGTATCAATCCGCACCGTTCAGATCGTTTTAAAACTTTCGGGAGGGAGACTTGAAGATTGGGGAAGATCATGTCGTCATGGTCTCGATGGCAAAGCAGTTGTAAAAGGAGATTTGGCTGCCGATCCTAGGACAACACTGATAAACTTTTCAGGAAGTATTTCACACTCTCATTAACCAGCGTTTGCAAGACACATAAATGGTTTCCGATATAAAAAAGCTGTATTTTCTAACATCAATATATTTAACAGGTGTAGTAAGAATGATCGCGTGTTGGCCATTTCCAATAACGATTTTGTCACCAACCGAACGAAAATCCATATCTGTCCGGCAAATATCGAAAATTTAATCGCCGGAAAAATTGGTAGAGGCAGCAGGGAGGCAAAAAAAAACAATTTTATTAAGTTAAAAGCAAACAACCGAAAATAAACTCGTGTACGTTATTGGCGTCGGCTTCGAGGGAATCTAATGCGATTAATTTATCAATAATAAATAGGAATTTCCGAGGGAATTGGAAAGGTTGCGTGATCGGTAGGGTCCTCGATAATTTTGGTAAAAAGGGAGGTGGGGGTGGCTGATCGATGAATGGGGGATGAATTGATAAATCACATTTTATTAGGTGTTACACTTAATTTCCGCCGATTTGTATTTAGAAAATTCGTTTATTTTAGCAAGAAAATTACTTGATAAGCGTTACTAACAAATTTTACTGTAGCGCATAGATCCCTTATCCATGGTTCATGGTTTTCTAACATTTTACAAAGCCTTAGAACATTAAATCATCTTCTGATGATGCTAACATAGTTAGCGAAACGTGCATTGAGAAGTTTCAAAAAGCGATTTGGTGTTTAGTGATAAATCTCTTCGAGTTTAGTGTTTCACACCGAAGGTTCCAATAGAAGAATAGAAGCCCTATTATTGTTCAGTTTTCTAACAAGAGTTAACTTCAATTCTTCTGTTGGAACCTTTGGTGTGAAATACTAAACCTGAACAGATTTACCACTAAACACCAAAACGCTTTTTTGAACTACTCGACGTACGTTTCGCTAACCATGTTAGCATCATCAGGAGATGATTTAATCTATGGAGCATCATCAGGTTCAGTCATGTCAGGTTCATCAGGTCAGTCATGATTAGCGAAATGTACGTCGAGCAGTTCAAAAAAGCGTTTTGGTGTTTAGTGGTAAATCTCTTCAAGTTTAAGAGTTAACTTGCCAATATTTATATTAAGTGGATGCTCGAGTGCTTGTTGGGAAACACAAAATTTCTCATTTCTCTTATACCTTATGTCGGTAAAATCTGCTTCATATCCAATTGGTATGGATCTTCTAGTTTGACCAACATAACTTCAATCACAATCTTGATAGTTAATTTCATAAATCCCCGACTTTTCATGTTGTCTACTTTATCCTTTGGATTTTCCAGAACTTCTCTCTACTTGTTAGAAAGTTTTTAGACTACCATAATGTCTAGCCTTCGCGTTAATTAGGTATCACATGGCATTGCCATGAATTATAGTTAAGAAAAATAGATATAACCAAGATATAAAATTGATTTAGAAGGTATCCGAAATGAATGATTATAATTGAGAAGATTGTAGATTGATTAATTAGAAATCATACGTTCAAGAAATTATTGAAAGTGTCTTCCGCTTTTTGACACATATTTTTGCTTATTTTTATGTTAGTGTACTTCAATAGTTTTATAATCATCCGATTGCAGAATTATGTAGGTTTAAATCTCTCCCATCATGAATTATATAATAAACCTATCACTGCCAAGTATTATATATTATTTATAAAAATTAATTATTTTTGTTACGGTCCTGTACGGTGTTTTCACGTCAGTTGTTGCGCGGTCTTGGCGTTAACAAACAGCGTTTAGTGAATTTGCCCCAAAAAGCTTATGTCTGTATTATTAAAGCAACTGTTGGACAGGGTCGGCTTCAGCAATTGTTCGTCCAAATTAAAAAAAATCATTAAATAATTATGATTATTTTATTTTAGAGTTAAGCTATGTCTTAGTTAAGATTTAAATTTGGTCACATGATATATGCTGATGACATTATTCTTATTTTAAGAAACTCTGAAGAACTCTTAACAAAACATATTTTTACAATCTAATAATAATAATATTTTTACAATATATTAAATAAAATATATAAAACCTGTTAAATCTAAAACATTATCGAGGATTATATCAGTAAAAAATACATTATATGAAATGTACATACAACAAAAACTCTCACTTTTTCTTCGTGTTCTGTAGCATAATCTGTTTTTACAAACCAGCAGTAATTGCCCAACATAGATGGGTTCGAGTATCTCTGGTATCTTGCTTCCAACGTCCTGATGACCTGGTGAATCCTCTCCTTGTTCATCGCTTGCTGCGCCCAAAGTTTCCGGAAAAAAATCCAAATGGAATGGTTTCAAGAGTTCATCTATGTTGTTTTTATAGTTTTTATCTTTCTGGTTGGCCAGAAATTCTTTCACTACACTTACAAAACACTTCCAAGTTGCCAGTTCCTTTTCATTTAATTTTTCTTGAAAACGGAAATCACCTAGAAGCTTCCTTATTTGAGGTTCAATAAAATACCTTTTTTTAGTTTTGCTTCACTTAATTGAGGAAATATTTATTTTATGTACTTGAAAATATAACCGTCTTCGACCAAGGCTTTGACAACATTTTTCATTACTCCGAGCTTAATATGAAGAGGCGAAAGAAGCACCTTTTTAGGGTTAACAAGGAGAGCATATTTTATGTTTGCAGTGCCAAGTTATATGAGGCCAATCTTTCTACTGTAACGTTCTTCTGTTGCCCTATTATCCCATAAACATAAAAAACACCAATACTTTGTATCAAAGTACTTCTTACCTTTATACTCCAAATATACACAAAATTTCAATTTCAATGACACCATGATATAAAGGAGAAGCAGGTACTTGAAAATGGGACGTGCTAGGCTATTTATGTGAAAAGGTGTTTTAGTAACTGCCTAAATGAAACGTAAAAAGAGCATTCTCATCAATGTTACAAAATCATGCCGATCTGTGTTATCAAACGCTTCTGAAAAAGTAAATCTCGCTATCAACATGAGCAAAACTAAGATAATGACGATTACCGGCGATCTTGGGAATATCCTCTTAACAATTATAATCTGTATAAAGTAGACGAGTGTCTGTATCTTACACAGACAGTAAAAGCAACTAGTAAGAACCAAACAGCATGAAATAAATTAAAAGAACCACACTGCGACTAAACAACAAAGAATCCCTACATTTGGAAACCAGAGTGTGTGGAGAGCTTTGTATTAAATGAATAAAACAATTACATGGTATAATAGCTTTACTTTCCTGCAGCCCTTCTAATATATTTTTCTGTATATACAATGTTCAATTAACGTGAGTAGTTCTAATGTATTTTTTTTTAATTTTTTTCAGGGTCCGCCACCTCAAGGTGGCCAAATAAAGTTTACTATAGCGGATACTTTAGAAAGGATAAAAGAAGAATTTAATTTTTTACAAGCCCAATATCATACGTAAGTATTACTTTCTTTTTAATATTGTACTTATTAACTAGTAATCAATGCACTAGCCTGCAAAGTGTAGCATCACCAAGGTAGTAGAAACCATAGTACACTTTTTGAAATAGTGTTTTGAAGAAATTCGCAACCTATATGTCATTTTTTTCTTTTTGAAACACCACTTTTTGAAATAGTGTCTTGAAGAAATTCTCATAGGGTATGTCATTTTTTCTTTTTGAAACACCACTTTTTGAAATAGTGTCTTGAAGAAATTTTCAAGATATCTAATTTTTTTTTGAAACACCACTTTTTAAATAGTGTCTTGAAGAAATTCTCAAGGTATATGTCATTTTTTTCATTTTGAAACACCATTTTTTGAAATAGTGTTTTTCGAAGAACACTCCAATGCACTCTTATTTTGTTTACTCTCGTCTGTTATTTTTTTTACCAATTTTCAAGCAGTAGCTACTTTATTTTCAGACCTAGATATAAATTCTTTATTTGATGTGTATTTGGTATGGTATGTATTTACAGTATATATTATAATATTGTTTAGAAACTTGCTCCTGTATTGTTTTCTAATGGAGCAAACGTTTATGATTGCAAGACACTTGTACATCTCTTTTGATCCAAGAATTAGTGGTTTTAGCAAGTGGGAACTTTTTAAAACAAAAATAACATTGAACAAATTTAAAACTGTGTATTAAATGCATTATATGCTTCATTACTTGTTCTAGAATCATATACACTAGACACAGAAATGAGACTAGACCAGGCAAATTCACAAGGCCATCTGTACTTTATTCAAAAATTAAAACCTCTCAATTCGAAAAACCAGTTATTATAGTGTAGATTTTCAGTTTGCAGGGCTTCAGTTCTTTTCATATCACCAACGATTTCGCATTTTCAGTTAACTTGAACATTGTATTTCTTGTTAAATGAAATATGTATAACATTCTCTGTAGATTGTTTTCTGGATTCGCAATTAGTACAATATCATCTGTATAGTATACCAGCCTTATTCGGTTGTTACCCATTCTGTATCAGTTTATATATTTCAGATTATATGTTACTTCTTTCATAATTAAGTTGAATAGAGCTAATCTGAGTATATCAGTATTCCTACTGGACATAAAATTTCTTGCGTAGGTACTTCAGATTGTATTCTTCTTTTCATATTGTCTGTTAATGAAATGTATGTAAATGTCAATAAAATTGCTTTAAATAATTATCCAAATTTGAAAACGGATGAGCTAATTGGTATGAAAGAAATAATTCGTTCCTGTTACTACGATATGAATAAAATGTTCTAAAGATCAAAGTTAGGCATGATTATAAGATGCTGGTGACTCAAGGACATGATAAACATATCTAATAGATTGAATCATGTCCTGATGATGCTAACATGGTAAGCGAAATGTTCATCGGGTTGAAAAAAAGTGATTTGGTGTTTAGTCGTAAATCTCCTCAAGTTTATTCCTTTTGACGTTGATCCGGATGCTTCACCAGGGTAACAGATTTTTTCTCTGTATTCACATGGGTTACTTTTTTGTCGCTCATCCTGTATACAACTGCATGCCAAAACACGATATTTATTTGCAAGTACGTCTCTGTCACCCTCACCTCTCACACCGCTGCCTTCCGCTGCCCCCCCCCAACCTCTCTCAATTTCCCGCCGCCCTTTCTCCACTTTACCGTTGTTCGCGCTGTTTCTCGTCGTCATCTCGCCGCCCGTGATTATCCGGCCATCTCGGCCAGCGAACAAATGAAATATTTAATCGTTTCTCTTTTGTTCCACGAGTTTATTGAGGTAATTGGTAGACTGATTGTTTCTCGTGGAACGACTAAACGAGGGACAATGAGCGGGGGGAGGGGAGAAGATGAAGGAAAATTAGGACGAATGTTTAAGGGTAATAAAAGAATTTCGGCATTTGGTGTTTTTTTGTTTATTAGCTCGTGTAATAATTGAATAATTATTTTTTTATGGTGAAAAAAAAGAATTTTTATTATACATTTTTTTATTTTCTGCATCAACAATATTTGAATTTTATGCCTAAATATAATAATGTTCCCAAAATGGTGCTCTTTGACGTGGATTTTCAATCTTGAGATAAGAAAAAAGTCACAAGGACTCAGGACTGGTGAATAAGGGGACTGTGGAATCATAATGATGCTTTTACTCTCCAAAAGTTCGTTAATTGACGTCGCTGGGTGGCAAGGCGCATTGCCGTGATACGGCACTCAGGTGTTATAATACCTGATATTCGGTCTTACACGAATGACCTTTTTTTTGGAAGTATTTCAAGAACTTCTCAAAAAAATGTTAGTTTTCCTTTAGATCATGAATTATTTGAGTACTATTTTTTTATAAACTTCTTTAACACATTCTTAAAGAACGTGCAGATCCACAAATCTGGAGGGCACCAACACAACTATATCAAAGCATCTACTTTTATTCTCAGGTGTGAGTTTATAGGCCCAACGACCCTCCTTTTGAATTTTTCCTAGCATATGTAAACCTTTAAAAATAATAGGTATTTCGGTTAATAATGTCTATTATTAATTTTGCTGAAAGATGGCGTTACTAATACATTTGTTGGTATGGTCCTTTGGAGTTTTGAATGATAAATATATGCCATCAAAAACCATTTCGTTATTAATTGTCATTGTGCAAAAAACATAATTTTTTCATAGTATGGTCCTTCAGAGTTTCGGAGTTCGTAATTAATTGCCATTGTGCAAAAAACATAATTTTTCATAGCTTTGAATATGTCAAATTATGTACCAGAAAAAGACTTGGGAAGTTTAATAACCTTCCTTCATTTGCAGAAAACGGCTGCTGGAAGTTATCGATTGTTGGTTGAAGCTTATGCTCTAACCCACAAAACTTGTGAACGATGGTTTAAACGCATTAAAAGTGGCAATTTGGTTTTAATAGACAACGAGCGTCCAAGACAGTCGAAAAAGTTTGAAGATGCAGATTTGCTAGCATTATTGGATGAAGACACACTCATATTTTGAAACAATTGGCAGAAGCATTGATTCTTGCCCAATCCACCATTTGCGAACGTCTACACGCATTGAGAAAGATCCAGAAGGAAGGAAAATGGGTTACATATGAATTGAAAGCAAGAGACAGTTAAAGACGAAAAACCACTTGTGAAATTTTGCTTGCCTGACAAAACAAATGGTTTTTTACATCAGGTTGTGACATGTGATGAAAAGTGGATCTATTTTGACAACCTAATGTGCAAAAATCATTCAACATCACAACCAGTACACAATATATACCGAAAGAAGGCTTTTCTGTGTATTTAGTGAGATAGTAGAAACCTGCTGAAACGATTACGGGCGATCGATAGCGACAACAATTAATAAAATTGAACCGAGGCTTGAAGGAAAAACGACCAGGATACGTCCAAAGACATGATAAAGTTTTTTCAACATGACAATGCTCGGCCCCATGTTGCAAAATGTATAAAGAACTATTTGGAAAACATTAAATGGGACGTCCTACCCCACCCGCCGTATTCACCGGAGAGTACCACTGATTTCGATGGATGCAGCACGGACTTTCAGGACAACACTTACATTCTTACGAAGAAGTGAAAATTTGACTTGATAAATGGTTGGTCTCAAGAAACCAAAAGGTTTTTTGACGCAGAATCCATTCTTTGATAGAAAAATGGGAAAAAGTAAATAGCTAATGATGGCCAATACTTTGATTATTAAGGTAATTTATTTTATTATGGAAATATACGCTCACATTTTGCGAAAAGATCGACTTAATTAACCGAAACACCTATTAGCTTACGGTGTTACACCGAGTTCCTGTCTGAATTCTAGCAGTGTACGACAAAGGATTTTCTTCCAGCAGTGCTTCCGGTTCTTTCTTCTCTACTTTTTGGCTATTCCGGACGTTCTGCACCATTTAAGCCAAAATATCCCAAATTAAGTCTTGATTTTTTTCAGTTGAACGTCGAAAAGAAGGTAATTCCTCAAACATTGCTGTTCAAATGACATTACATCAACAACTGATTTTTTTAGGTTATATTCACAATAGGCGCGTATATTATACCTCCTTTTGTAGTTGAAAGATGGCGCTTTAAAATGATTATACGGCGGGAAAAAATCCGACTCGAATAGGTTCTGCAGTCCATGAAACGTAGGAACCGAGAATTATGTCGAGGATCTAATAGTTAATATTTTTTTGTTATCTAATCTAATAAAAGATACACTATATATATATATATATATATATATATATATATATATATATATATATATATATATATATATATATATATATATATATATATATATATATATATATATATATATATCATCATCATCATCATCATCATCAGCCCGTATCGATCTACTGCAGGATGAAGGCCTCTTCAGCATGCTTCCAACCTTCACGGTCCTGGGCTTTCCTCTGCCACTCGGGTCCAATATACTTAACGATGTCATCAGTCCATCGTGCTTTCGGTCTTCTTCGCGGACGTTTGCGATCAAGCGGTATCCACTCCAGGATTGCCTTGGTCCATCTGTCGTCCCATCGCCTCGCTATATGGCCTGCCCATCTCCATTTCAACTGTTTTACTCTTCCAATGATGTCACAGACTTTTGTTTGTTCCCTGATCCATGCGCAGGACTTTCTGTCTCGTCTTGTAATGCCAAGCATACATCTCCATTCCCCTCTGTGCCACCCGAAGTTTTTGAATTGATTGCGATGTGAGTGTCCAGGTTTCACTTCCGTATGTTATAACGGGTAGAACGCACTGATCGAATACTTTTCTTTTCAGGCAAAGTGGGAGTCTGCTCTTAAACACTATGTTGAGCCTACCAAATGCCTGCCAGCCACATTTAACACGCCGTTCCACCCCCGGGCGGTATTCCCCTCCATGGAAATCCTCTGCCCAAGATATATAAAGCTGTGCACAATCTCTAAATCCCTTCCTAGAACTGAAATTCTTCTGTCCTGAGCGAAGTTATTGAACATAACCTGACTCTTTTTCAGGTTTATTTTCAAGCCAAATGGTTCGCCAGCCCTTTGCAGTTGTTGTATGCGTCTTTGCAGCTGCTCTGGGTCTTGTGAAATGAGAATAATATCATCTGCAAATCTAAGATGGTTTAAGTTTGCACCATTGATCTTTACCCCATCCTGTTCCCAATACAGTTTACGGAATACTTCTTCAAGGCCAGCCGAGAAAAGAATAGGCGATATTGCATCACCCTGCCGTACACCTCGTTCTATATTAATTCCCACTTCAAGATCATCAAGGTGAATTGTGGCTGTAGCTCCATCATATATCGATTCTAATAGGTTTACATAGGCTCTCTCTACACCTTGGCTAAGCAGTGCATCCATTATCGCATGCTTTGAGATGGAATCAAATGCTTTTTCGTAGTCGATAAAAGCCAAGCACAGTGGCATGGTGTATTCGTTGTGCCTTTCTATGACCTGCTGTACAACCTGGATGTGATCCATTGTACTGAATCCACTTCTGAATCCTGCTTGTTCTCTTGGTTGTGCGTCATTCAGTTTTTTTAATATTCTTTTAGAAATTATCTTAGTGAAAACTTTGTACATCACTGATAGGAGGCTTATTGGACGGTAGTTCTTTAAATCTTCCTGTGCTCCTTTTTTATGTAAAAGGATCACTTCTGCATTTTTCCATAAGTCCGGTACTTTTTGTTCTTTGAGGCATTTTGAGTATAATTTTGCCAGTGTTTTATGTAACGTCCGACCACCAGCTTTTAGCATTTCGACAGTTACACTATCCTTTCCTGGAGCCTTGCCATTCTTCATCAATTCTATAGCATTTGTTACTTCCTCCACTAGGATATCTGGCATTATATATTGTTCTTCCGTGGGTATTGCTGTCCCTGACTGGCTCTGATCTTCATATAACTGGGAATAAAACCTTCTGACAATCTCTAACATTTGGGTACGCGTCCTGCACACTGTGCCATCCTCACGCTTTAAAGCATATATTTGCGTTCTTTTGTTTCTCAGCTTCTGTTTAGCTTTGTTAATTCCTTTGTTTTCTTCCAGGGTTTTTTGCACTAGCTGCATATTGAATCGGCGCGTGTCCTCTCTGATACGTTTTCTTATAGTTTTGCAGAGCTCAGTGTACTCGACCCTGCCAAAAGGACTACCTGCATTTCTCATTGCTCGCCGTTTCTTCATTAAATCAATGGTCTCACTGGAGATTTTTGTTTGTTTGAGACATTTTTCCTCTGGTGCTATTGAAGCAGCCGTTTGAAATACATTGTTGGCGATTTCTTCATATTGAACTGATATTTCCACGTCCTCTGTATCTTGTAATGCAGCAAACCGGTTTGACAAAGCAATCTCAAAATCGCTTCCTCTCTTCAGCAGTTTTCCAGAATCCACCTTGCCCTTCTTTGATCTTACCATTCTTTCGCGCTCTTTTCGACAGTCAATCCGAACCCTTGCTCGTACCATTCGGTGGTCACTTCCAACATTAAAATTGTTAAGGACAGTACAATTGGTAAATATTGTTTTATCGTTGGTCATGATGTAGTCAATTTCGCTTGTGAGCCCAGATGGACTTTTCCATGTCCATTTTCTGCTGATATTTTTCTTATAGAATGAATTCATAATATATAGTTCTTGTCCTTCAGCAAAATCAACTAATCTGTCACCTCTATTGTCTCGCTTATTCAGCTGAATGACGCATTGGGCTAATCGGTCGGATGTACTTTCAAATTTTACCACAGTGTCCTTCAGCTTTCGATTGATGAGGAATATATATATATATATATATATATATATATATATATATATATATATATATATATATATATATATATATATATATATATATATATATATATATATATATATATATATATATATATATATATATATATATATATATATGCTAATTGTTTCAAAATATGAGATGAGTCTTCATCCAATAATGCTAGCAAATCTGCATCTTCAAACTTTTTCGACTGTCTTGGACGCTCGTTGTCTGTTAAAACAAAATTACCACTTTTAATGCGTTTAAACCATCGTTTACAAGTTTTGTGGGTTAGAGCATATCACCATAAGCTTCAACCAACAATCGATAACTTCCAGCAGCCGTTTTCTGCAAATGAAGGAAGGTTATTAAACTTCCCAAGTCTTTTTCTGGTACATAATTTGACATATTCAAAGCTATGAAAAATTATGTTTTTTGCACAATGGCAATTAATTACGAACTCCGAAACTCTGAAGGACCATACTATGAAAAAATTATGTTTTTTGCACAATGGCAATTAATTACGAACTCCGAAACTCTGAAGGACCATACTATGAAAAAATTATGTTTTTTGCACAATGACAATTAATAACGAAATGGTTTTTGATGGCATATATTTATCATTCAAAACTCCAAAGGACCATACCAACAAATGTATTAGTAACGCCATCTTTCAGCAAAATTAATAATAGACATTATTAACCGAAATACCTATTATTTTTAAAGGTTTACATATGCTAGGAAAAATTCAAAAGGAGAGTCGTTGGGCCTATAAACTCACACCTGAGAATAAAAGTAGATGCTTTGATATAGTTGTGTTGGTGCCCTCCATGGATCTGCACGTTCTTTAAGAATGTGTTAAAGAAGTTTATAAAAAAATAGTACTCAAATAATTCATGAACTAAAGGAAAACTAACATTTTTTTGAGAAGTTCTTGAAAGACTTCCAAAAAAAAGGTCATTCGTGTAAGACCGAATATCAGGTATTATAACACCTGAGTGCCGTATCACGGCAATGCGCCTTGCCACCCAGCGACTTCAATTGACGAACTTTTGGAGAGTAAAAGCATCACTATGATTCCACAGTCCCCTTATTCACCAGACCTGAGTCCTTGTGACTTTTTTCTTATCTCAAGATTGAAAATCCACGGCAAAGAGCACCATTTTGGGAACGTTATTATATTTAGGCATAAAATTCAAATATTGTTGATGCAGAAAATAAAAAATAAAATATATATATATATATATATATATATATATATATATATATATATATATATATATATATATATATATATATATACACTTGCCTATGCTTAAAAATTTCGAGAAAAACACTTCGAAAGGCAAGACTTCCTTTGTTCAAAGTTATTACTGGCTTTTCCTCGCTTGATTACGCTTTTCCTCTCTGCGCCTTTACCTACCCGATAATTATTTAGAAACTACCTGCTCGTTACGAAAATGGAATAGCAATAATACGATGGAAAATAATAAATAATAAGAGAGGTTTATTGAACTTTATCGGCCATTGTTTTCGTGAGAATACTATGTGGGTAATTATAATTTTTTTCTTCTTCTTTTACCGTTTACTTACGAGAAACAACTCGATTGAGGAATGGCGATTATACTAATAAAATAATTTATATAACTATGGTGTTCCACCACACAGTGTGTCTAAAGAATAAGGTGACTAATGTGAGATGAAATATACTGACTGTCATACAAATTGCAACCATCAGCCTGTATTTTGCAAAAAAAAACAACATTAAAACGAAATTGGGTATAATTTATACTGGGGATCAGAAAATATGTAGCGTCCAGGATACATATCTGAAACACAAAAACTGGTACGCTTATCGCCATTCCATTCCTCATTATTTTCTCTATCCAGTAAGATATCAAAAAAAACGTTTCTTTTTCTCCTTTTGAACATTTTTTCTGACTAGTCCGAAACTTTAAAAAATAAAAACTTTCTAGCTAGGTCCCCACTAATAAAAATGTGCGTTTTGCGGACTATATACGTTGTATGTGAATGTTCTGACACATGAAGTCACAGTGTTGTCGGTTTTCTCGCGAACATCAAAGGAATTTGCGGCGCACGAGATTTGTGCGCGGACGTGTTGTTGAACTGAAATTAATATTTTTATTTAGTAATTTATTAGTATTGAGTAATTTAATGTAATTAATGCAAATTCCTGCATAATATTATGTTAAAGACGAATTGAAGAATTTAATCAAGAAAAGGAAAAAATAAGACAAAATAAAACAAGAAAAAGCTTTATTCGATGAAGCTTTTGTTCCAAAACAGGAAAGTATATACTACAGAAAATAAGAATTAAACACTGAAAAATATAAAGAACTTTCTTTTTAACGCTTGTTCGAATAATCTAATCTCAAGTATAATCTACAAAAATCCCACTGCACTCAGAGACGGAGTGGGGCGTACAACACAAATATTTATTGACTGTGTGTGTGTGTGTGTGTGTGGTACTTTTGCGTTGTAAATATTTTCGCCGCACAATAATTTCAACACATACGCAAATTTTTATTGATGTGGACCCAGCTTGTGTTTCTGTTTGAGATTGATAATATGTGGCAAAGTAAATTATTTTAAATTGTTTTATCATCTTGTGAGATATTTTTCGGATCTTAATAAGCTAAGCAGTATCCTGCCTTCCGGTACTACTGAAATGCTCCGAGTTCGTGGACCATGTCGTTTTAACCAACCTTTCAAATTTGAAAAGGAGCGTGATATTATGATGCAATAACTACAAGAGTGGTCTGAAAGGTTTCCAACCTAACAAAGAAACAAATATTTGTCAAATTCAGTTTTATTTCTCAACATAGTTTCCTTGTAATTCTGTACACTTTTCCCATCGATGCTCCCATCTCCTTAATTCGTCCAAATAGTACTTCACATCTTGGTTCTGCAAAATAATCGTTTACGAATGTGATAGTCTCCTCATTCGATGAAAATATCTGTCCTCCGAGCGAAACTTTAAGCCTAGAAAAGAGAAAAAAGCCACTGGGAGCCATATCTGGTTAATACGGTTGATGGTCAATCAATTCGAATCCCAATTCGTGAATTTTTGCAATGGCGACCACTGAAGTGGAACAAAACTTTCTTTTCCTTCAAATGCGGCCGCTTTTCCGCAATGTCTGCCAGTTTGTCAAGTAATCATGCGTAGTATGCCCCTGTTATTATTTTTTTCCTTTCCAGATTGTCGATTAACACAACTCCATGGCTATCCCAAATAACAGTCGCCACCACTTTCCCGGCCGATGAAACAGTCTTTGCCTTTTTCGGAGTCGATTCCCCCTTCGCAGTCCACTGTTTCGATTGTGCCTTGGTTTTAGGAGTGTAGTTGTGTATCCAAGTTTCATCTACAGTTATTAATCGACGAAAACTCCGACTTATTACGCTCAAACTGTTTCGAGAGGGCTTCGGAAATGTTCATTCGAATGCGTTTTTGCTACTGAGTGAGCAATCGCGGCACCCAACGGAGGTTAGCTTTTTCATGCCTAAATATTCATCGATATATGATAAATACGTTCTTTTGACATGCCCACAGTCTCTGCTATGTTATGTGATTTCCGTAGTATTTATATTTGACCACGCCGCGTACAAGTAAAAGAGATTATATTAAACATTACAACATATGATTTACTTGATTCTTTTCTGGATGGGGATGATACTTGCAATAAAATTCTGAACAGTAATTCTATAACCGACAGTACTTAATTTAACTGCTGTTTTTGTACGAATAAATTGACAGATCTGCTTGAAACTTCACATATATTCATATGAAGGATACAACTTCAAAATGTAGATTATATAGTTATTTTACTGCTCTGTAGGTGTCACTACGCGAACTTCTCAATTAGCCTAGTATAATCTTTGATGTATAAACAACGGAAAAACTCATATACTTTTATAACACCTTAGAAAAATATTGCAACTGCACAATTACATTAATTATAACCAAAGCTATATAAAATTAAGTGAAAAACAAACACCCAAGCAGAATATACACAAACAGCACTTAAATTGAATTATTTTAAAATTGTTTATTGTTTAAATTTTCAATTTACGCAAGTATTTTTTGATCTCAAGCATTCAGATCCTGATAGACACTTTAAACAAAAACCTATTTAAATATAAATTAATTTGAAAAATTGTAAAAATATTTTTGTTTCCTTATCTGATAGCTAGACTGATTTACAGACTATCAATTAAGGATTAGGAATTGAAAATTCTTACTCCATTCCACTTGAAAAGAAAAAAAAAACAATTTATTGAAGATATATTTGGTTGAGAGCCCATTAAATATTTTTAATGTCTTAATCGTTTAGTATTTATGAAAAATAAAATTGTTCTGGTCTTATCAGCAATATCATTTTGAAATGAAGAACATGTACTTAAAATTAATCTTTACACGATTTTGTTTTCCTTTTTTATGTAGATGATTCCTAAAAAATGACTATAAACACAGTATGTTGGAAAAATAACGGAACTTTTTAAATAAAAAAATAACATATAGTTATTTTGCCAAAATGATTTATTTTTATTAAAAATACATCCCTTCCGCATCAACACGCCGCCGCTGCCACCAATGCTAGCATAAATTTTTTATGTCGTTTCGGAATAGCCTCAATTTTCCTCGTCACGGCTTCCTGGACTTGTTTAACACTGTCATAAAACGTTCATTTCATGGCCAGTTTGACTTTCGGGAACAGAAAATAGTTACAGGGAGATAAATCAGGCAAATATGGAGCACACTGATTTATACCACCCGAACACACGTGTACTGGATAAGCAATCATCATCATAAACTTTTTTCATCAATTGAAATGTTTCTGTAAACGTTTTAGCGAGCTTGAAACAAACTTTAATATTAGCTCTTTATTCCATCGTGTTTTTGTAACGAGGTGACAGCTGGTAGTGTCATTTTAAGCGCTATAACTTGACAATGTATGGCCAAAGCTAGCCATATCGCATCGAGCTTCAGTTATAAATAACTGACATTAAGCGACGCTGATCGTGATCGAATTTGGATGGGTCGAAAAAACATCGACCACAAATAATATCGATTGAACAAAAGTTTTCCGAAGCAGGTGATGAAAACATACAAGAGGTGGACTCTATCCATAGCCCGATTGAATGAAAACTTAAGTACTCCGAAATTTATAACTTAACCCTTTATCATTGATTATATTTCTTAAGGCGACTAAAGACAACTTCGGAAATACAATCAATCATTTTCACACAACCCAGTATCGTACTTCCAAGTAAGGTATCTGCAAGTACAACCGACTTCAATTGAAGTCCTTGGATACTTCGAGGACAATCAGAACCTCGAGAGTTATCTGTTTCCAGCCTCAACCAGCCTAAAAGTTTCCAGCCTCAACGTGTAGATGGCGTTATTCGTCAAAAATATTCCGAATATATAATTGCGCATGCGCTTAAAGAGATAACCTTGAAAATTCCAGCCATATTAGATGCTCAGTTGTTGTTTAACGGTCATTTATGTCAGTCGATGTTAGTGTTTCTGTACAGATGAAAAAAAAACAATGATCATTCATTTGAAAGGCGATTACACTCACGCAAATTAATGCCGAGATGGATGCTGTTTACTGAGATCGGAATCACAAACCGTGATTTCACACATATCACCAACCGAGAAATTTTGGGCAGCAGAATTTAAACGTGGCCGTACCAGCTTGGTTGACGATAACCGTTTGGGACGATCAAAAACTGCAATCATTACCAATACCATAGAAAAAGTTCACCAAATGAAGCTAGACGACCGTCGAATTCATACTCATTTTTTATTACAAAACATACGAACTACTTTTTCTTAATGCAGTTACATTTATTACATAAAGTAACACATAACAAAATATATAGTATTATATAAATTAACTTTAATATTGAAGATTTTTTAATTATTTTTTTCTTTACTTTCGAAGTATTTAAAAAATGTTTCTAAACTTTTTTTGGCTTTCATAACTTTCACAGCACTATAGCAGCTTTTGCAGCAGCCATTTTTTTCCTCATACCTGTTGATGTTGATCACCTGAGATACACAATCTTTCAATATGTGTAGTTCTTTCATTGCATTAGGCAAATTTTTCGAAAATGTTATTTTATTGCAAGCATCATCCCAATCCAGAAAAGAACCAAGTAAATCATTTGTTGTTATGTTTAATATAAGCATACTTCTATCTCTTTTGGTATCAACAGTACTACCTTAAAGTAAACGTATCAGTGTTATTTTTTAAAATGGAAAAGCTTATTAAAGTTGCCAAAGCTATGTACAAGATGGGTCCCGCATTGTTAAATTCTGAACAAAAACGAGTTCGAGTAAAACTTTCTAACCAACATTTGGATATTTTTTGAAAGAATAACATGAATGCAAAAATTCCTGAGAAAAGACCTAGTTTAGCGAAGAAAAGAATCATTTTTCATCAAGACAATGTACTGGCTCACAGAGGTGTTCTTGCAATGGTCAAATTGAAGGAATTATATTACGAATTGTTAGAGCATCCGCCATATTCACCAAATCTGACCCCCTCTGACTTTCATCTGTTCCCAAACATCAAAAAATTCCTACATAGCAAGCGTTTTTCATCAAATGAAGAAGTTATAGCGACCATACATGAGTATTTTGAAGGACTTTCAGAAAATCACTTCAGAGCTGGAATAAATGAATTGCAGAATCGCTGGAAAAATTTTATTAAGCTTAATGGAGAATATACAGAAAATAAAGTAATTTTTTCAACTATAAACTTGTTTTATCATTTCCGCTCCGCGAACTTTTCAATTAGCCTTCCAGAGGTTTTGTCTTTTTTGTTCTACTACCCTACGAAAATTTCTTCCACTACGAAGTAATAAGTGTTTCAGTTAATAACGTCGATTTATTCGCAAAATATGAGCGTTTACTTCCATAACAAAATATATTACTTTAATAATCAATGTATTGGCCATCGTTAGCTATTACTTTCGCCCATCTTTCTGTCAAAGAATGGATTCCGCGCCAAAATAACTTTTGGTTTTTTGAGGCCAGCCATTCATAAACCCAAATTTTCTGCTGCATCAATCGAAATAAGTTGTAGTCCAAAGGGGCTAAGTCTGATGAATACAGCGGGTGGGCTAGGATGTCCCATTTAACATTTTCCAGATAGCTAGCAATCGTTTCAGCAGGTTTCAGCAATTCGTAATACACAGCTCCCCTACTATCTCACCAAATACACAGAAAAGCCTTCTTTTCATGTCTATTTCGCACTGTTTGTGATGTTGAAGGCTGGCCTGGGTCTACCCATGATTTTTTCCGCTTTGGATTGTCAAAATAGATCCACTTTTCACCACCTGTCACAATTCAATCAAAAAAACATTTTCGGTTCTGTCCGGCAAGCAAAATTTCACAAGTAGTTTTTCGCCTTTCAATGTCTCTTTCCTTCAATTCACATGGAACCAATTTTTCTTCCTTCTGGATCTTTTACCAATGCGTGTAGACGTTCGGAAATGGTGGATTGGGTAACATTCAATGCTTCTGACAATAATTTCAACGTATTAGTTGAGTCTTCATCCAATAATGCCTGTAAATCTGCATCTTCAGACTTTTTCAGCTGTCCTGGATGCTCGTTATCTTTTATAACAAAATTACCACTTTTAAAGCGTTTAAACAATCGTTTAAGTTATTTTGGGTTAGAGCATGTTCACCATAAGCCAACCAACAATAAGATAAACCAACAATCGACAACTTTCAGCAGTCGTTTTCTTCAAATGAAAGAAGGTTATTAAACTATGCTGCAAAACATTTTCTGGTACATAATTCGACATATTCAAAGCTATGAAAAGCTATATTTTTTTACACAATGTCAATTGAGTTTTTGAGTAAAAAATAATTCTCGATTTTTTTACTTTATTTTAAAACTTTATCAAAAATAATATTGATAATCGATAGGAAAAACTTTTAAAAAACTTGTTACAATTATTTATAAATAAATTAAAATGTCTAAACATTTAAAAAAATCACCTGACTACGAACGCGCCGCGATTGGCTGTTATGTTTGTGACGTCAGAATACCAGTGTTTTCACGTCAGTATTGTTAACGGCTTCTATTCGTATATATACTGTCAAAATTACTGTTGGTTTGGTTTTATGGTCACAGATTTTCTGAACAATGACATTCGGTTCAATTCAGCTGAAGTTCGAGTTGTAAAGCATCGATGTAAGTTTCTAAAAAAATAATAACAATGTAAATGTAAATAAGAAACAAAATATTTCTATTAAATATAATTAAACTATTTGTAGGGTGTCACGAGAAAGTTACGGTGACAAGGCTATAGCTTTTGTTCAACTTAAACGCAAAACTGGTATTTGCATGTTAAAAGGACGCGTATGTCCAGAACATAAAGTTCGGAGTAAAGCTTATACAGTTACCTTGATTATTAATGACATATTAAGAAAAATCCCATTGTACAGCTTCAGCAGGTAATAAATACTCAAAAAAAAATGTTATAAATAGTATTATTTTGTATATATTTGATGACAGGTGGTTGTTGATATCGGAGAAGCGAAGATCCAACACCCACTGAAGAAAAATGTTAAATATTGAGTAACCAAAAGATATTTTCTAGTTTTATAATTATTTTTTGAGCAAAAAAACAATATAAATCATAATTAGTAAAATAAACACATACATACTGTTAAATATACATAAAACTTCCCCCAACTATGGATAATATATTACAGTAGATTATCAATTCAGAATAAAAAACAAACAAAAATAAAACAATCGCTACCCGAAATTATATACATATTCATTTGATTGCATTCATTGAAGTTTGCAAAACTTTTAAAACCACACCGGTACTACATTATTGCTTTAATGTAGGTTTTCAGTATTTTTAAAACGATGGCAATTTTTCGCCTTACATGTTTTACAAACCACCACATTAGACTCTTGATTTAATAATATTTGCAAATATAAATAAATCTGCCTGCTAACTAACTCTAATACATTACCAGCTAGAGATTTCCCGAATAAGAGAAGGTACCTACACCATTTTTTTTTTGAGTCACTGTCAGCCTACCATCAGTCTTCAGTGCCTATAATAAATTTCTAACCTATGTTTAAACATACCATATCAAATGAATATGTTCAATCAATAGATGAAATGTACCAAAATTCTGAAAAACACTAAATATTTTAGCTGTTTTGTTTTTATTTAGATATAGCATTTTCTGTACTTTTTGTTTGTATAGTAGGTTTGCTTTTCTATTTTTCTTTTTTGCATACTCCTTCAGATGTTTGTTTTGATTCCATGGAAAACTGCTTTGCCAGTCCTTAATTTAACTAGTTAATTAATTTAATTTCTATAACTTAATTTCTGTACTCTTCGATCATCGACAAATTAGATTATCCTATAAAACTTTTATAAGTATAGTACCTTCCAAATTGGTAGTGCAATTTTGTTCTTTGTTATTCTTGTTTAATTCTAGAATATTATTATTCGTATCCTACAAAATAGACGATCCTGTAGAGCTTTCTCATTGTTACTACCCTTGGTTGTGTTGCTATATGTTGATTCTTTGCGGACACGCAAGAATATTCCTTCTTATAAATTTGGCACGTTAATTTGTTTTCTCTACATGAATTAAATAATATAAATAACAGTTATAAAGCGAATGCAGAAAACAAAAGGAACCCTAATCTAATATTTCATTCTGAACTTACCTTTGAGCCTCCGTATCTTATGTAAAGATATATGAGTATAACGTCGAAAACAGCACCGAAAACCTAAATAACAATTAAAAGCAAGTATATTTTCATATCGATCGCAACCCAACAAATGCAGTCAAAGATATATGTTAAGATGACTACAGAACGATGACTAAGATCGATAAATTGTTTTATTTACCCGAAACTCCGATTCTTTCCGAACGTCTTTTAGGAAAGAGCGGCGAAAGAATATTTCGAATATTCGAATTGCCCCGAGTCGAACCGATTGGCGTTCGGTACAATTGTTCCTTTTTTATTCGGGAATTGTCGGCGTGTCATCGGTTGTAGGTTTAAAAATTTAGTTTCAATTTGATATAACTCTTTAATTATTTTGATATAACTCTTTAATTGTATGGAAAAAAATAAAAATAGTTTTCTTATAAAACTTATATATGATCTTTCCATTTATGACAAAAGCCCAATTGACGTCATAAACGTCAGTAGTTTATAACAACAAATGTATTAGTAATTAGTTAGGTCATCTTTTAGCAAAATTAACGTTATTAACCAAAATACCTATTAATATAAACAAAAAAGTCAAAATGAGTGAAATGAAGAGTGAAGTCGCGGAATTAGGGCAATGTTAAGACATTTTAAAAGAGTCTTTAAAGCGACTGATGGTACTCGTGATACAAAAAGTTGGTACAAAAGGTACAAAAAGTTTCGGGAAGGAGACATGGGTCTTGAAGATAGGGGAGGACCAGGTCGTCCACGGTCTCTCAATGCCGACGTTTTAAGCGCAGCTGTGGCTACATATCCTAGATCAAGCACCAAGAAACTTTCAGGGCAATTAACAATATCCGACACTATCGTTAACCTAATTATCGTTATCGTCAACCTAACTATCGTTAGGCATAGAAATGGTGTCAAGGTCAGAACTCCACTAAATTTGTGAAATATGCCCTCATTCACCAATAGATTAACAAAAACTCGAATTATATAATGGAAATTCAGTAACTATACAAATATAAATCACTCCTTTGTCTAATTCTGTTCCAAAGACCCAGCCATTAACCCACATCAATTTCCTTCGACTTTCTTAAACAGAAGATCGCCAGATTACGATAAATACAATAAAAACCAGCGCGAACAAAGAACGACAATAAAAAAAAACGAGTCATTATGAACAATTATCGAATAGATATTATTCCATGCTCTTTGTATATTTTTTTTCTTGTTCACCCGTTTTGTTCTGTTTCAGGTTAAAGTTGGAGTGCGAGAAAATAGCCACGGAAAAGACCGAGATGCAACGACACTACGTCATGGTAAGTTGTCGAAAAATTATACCGTCACGTCATTTTGCATGTCACGATCGTATCTCTGATCGTAAATTGTCCATTGTTTTGTCGAACAACAATTAAGGAAAGCTGATGTTAGGTTAGATATGTACAGGGTGAACCTGTTTGATATTACTTAATTTATCATATCATATATCACACACACATTATATGTATATATATATATATATATATATATATATATATATATATATATATATATATATATATATATATATATATATATATATATTATATATATTATATATATTATATTATATTGTATCGTTCCGGGTGTCGATCAGTTGATTGAGTCTGGATTTTCAAATGTTGTCCACTTCTACTGAAGAGTCCAACTGACGTGCACGGGTCGTTGTGCTCGCTTTTATAGCCGGCCGGCGACTGCGCAGATTATATCGGGGTAGTTCGGAACTATTTGCGACGCTCGACAGCATTGTCGAGCGTCCGTTTATTGTTTTTTTTTTCTACCTCGCCGCCACGCTGCCGCCTTTCTTCTTTTTTTCAGAAGGGATTTCCATACTTTTGGAATATTGCGAGCGTCGTTTCGCGTATTTAGCTCACCCCTTTCTTCTATTTCAAGGGCTTCTCTGATTGTTCGGATCTTGTATTTTTCAATATTCGCTATTTCTTTGGCTCCTTGAAAATTGATTTTATGTCCTGTTTGTAGATGGTACTGGAACAAAGCGGAAGTGGTTTGTTTGTTTTTAGTTGTTTTTATGTTCTTGTATTATGGCCGATATTCGTCTGTTTGTTTGTCCTATGTATGTTATGCTGCAGTCGGAACAAGATATACTGTACACCCCATGATTTTCCAGTCTAACTTTGTCCTTGGGATTTTTTAGGACGTTTGCGACATTTTTGTGCGGCTTGTAGGCTGTTTTGATCTTATGTACCTTTGGTGTATTTGGTTCATGTTCCTCTATTGTTCTTCGTGTTTGGGTTTCCTGACGGCGAATGGCCTTCCTGATATAATTTTATGAATATTCATGTTGTCTAAGGGCTGTGGAAATGTTTGGTAATTCTTCGCTTCGTGTATCTGGTAGTGTCAGTCAGAAGGATCTGGAAATCAAGGTGTTCGCTACACACTTTGAGAAGGATGATAATGGGATTTAGCATTGAGGTATCGATCAGTGTGAGTTGGTTTTCTATACACTGTGTATTCGAGGGTTCCAGAAAGTTTCCTTGTGATAAGGAGATCCAAAAACGGCAGTTTTCTATCCTGTTCGTCTTCCAGAGTGAATTGTATTCTGGAGTGGATTCCGTTTAACTAGGTTAGGAAGTTGCTTAGAAGTTTCCGTGAGGCCATATTATAAAGATATCATCCACGTAGCGTTTCCAAAGTTTAGGTTTTAAAGGAGCGTTGGCCTATGCCTTTGTTTCGAAGTCGGTCATGAACAGGTTGGCTATAACGGGTGATAAAGATGATCCCATTGGGGCACCGTCTGTCTGTCTGTAGATCTGCTGGTTGAAGGAAAAATATAATATACCAATACGTGCATTGGTAAAACATCTTGTGCATTGGCCAGTCGTTGCTATCAGACTGATCATAATTTTGATTATAGCTCAATCAAGATCCTAGTTACTGAGAATAATCTCACTAAACGGTTGTTCCTGGAGATGTTTCACATCAACAGAGATAAAAATATTGTTAATTCCAGATCTGATATAGAGGGGCTGAGTGTCATTTATTGCAACATTTTTGAGAAACTGAAAATAATTTTGCACAAATAGGTAAAATGTAATAAAAAAATAATTTAAGTAAAATTGAAAGAAAACATTTTTTTTTTAATTCTTAATATAATATTTCGACTATGAATACAGTGTAAAAAGGATAATTATATGTGGAGAAAAAAGAATATCATTGATTATATTCTGTATATATTTTCCTTAGAAACGTTTGTATACAGTGTGACAGTGAGTACAGTGTGTCGCATTAAGATGAAGACACCCCCATATTTTCGCTATTTGAAGGAATTCGGATTTGAATTTTTACACGGTCATACAGGTTAATGGTTCACATTTTTTATGATACTCAACTCAGCCTACTACGAATTCACAAACAGGGTCAATTCTGGATATTTTGCTTCGCGTTAGAGATATCGAAAAAAAGTTATTAGAAAAAGTTGTTCAGAATATTATTCTAACCCCACGTATCGAGTTTCATGACAAAATTCGCTTTTTTATTTTTTAATTATTATTATTATATACATAAAAATATTATAATTTAATTTTTTAATTTGATAATTAAATTATGCCATGGAAAGTAAAAACTTACATACTTAAACTGACATATTGTCAATTTAATAGTGTCATGTATTCAAATATTTCAGTAAAGTTTGGCAGTAAATTTCCAGAACATCTTGATGTATTTGTATTAATCATAAAAATGCAAATACATTAAGGCGCAAAAAAGGTGTGACCTTTCAAACGTAGAAAAGTATCGCAGGGAGTGCCATCTACAATCTACATAAAAAATTTCCCCATCCTGCACTACCAAATTTCGTCCAAGAAAGATATTATTTAAGAAAGTTATTGACGAAAATTGAAAATAAAATTTTAACTTTAATACCCTTATGTTGCTTACTATTAACTTTTGGACTAAGGTAAACTGGGTTAAATAAAAATAATATTCTTACTTAAAATATCTGCAATTTTGCTGTGTACCATTAATTAGCGGACGCAGTGTATGTGTATATATATATATATATATATATATATATATATATATATATATATATATATATATATATATATATATATATATATATATGAAAAACAGAAATTTTTCATCCGTACTTCCACGTACCTCTGCTCGTCTCAAATCAGTCGCCGTCACCATGCCGAGACAAGTACCTCCCAGGACCGGTTTCTGGCCTCACAGCCGTCATCAGCTGGGCTCGAGCTCAACGCAGGGAGACAGCTGAAACAAAACGAACAGAGCAAGACCAAGTCAACTGGTCATATATATATATATATATATATATATATATATATATATATATATATATATATATATATATATATATATATATATATAGTTTTCGAATTAGAACAATATCAATCGGTATATATCTATATATATATATATATATATATATATATATATATATATATATATATATATATATATATATATATATATATATATATATATAGATATATATATATATATATATATATATATATATATATATATATATATATATATATATATATATATATATATTATAGGTATAGGTATATTATAGGTAGTGATTTTCTTGGACTGTGTCCAATGAGACAGCAGTAGCTGAGTGTCATCACACACCCAACCGTTGGGTTCCACAAGCTCATGTGGAACACACAACGACCTGCGTCTCCGCCTAAATGAACACTTGTGTTGGTTGCTTGACCGGGAAGGAACCCCATCTATCTCTTCAACTGGATGACATATGTTTCGTCTCTCGAGGTTCAGACTCTTCAGGGCGCCGACATATACCATACCATCAAGAATAGGGAGACCCTATCCACAGCGAACAACCGATGTTTTCGCCGACCTCCCGTCGGATGGCATATATATATATATATATATATATATATATATATATATATATATATATATATATATATATATATATATATATATATATATGTAGGTTACATATACATATTCAACTGAAATCTGAACTTTAAACTCAGCCTACTATGAATTCACCAACAGGGACAATTCTCGATATTTTACTTCGCGTTAGAGATATCGAAAAAAATTATTAGAAAAAGTTTTTCAGAATATTATTTTAACCCCATATAAAATTCGCATTTCTAATGCTTTCATTATTTTGATCTATACACACAATTACAAGTTTATTTTTTAATTTGATAATTTGATAAGTAGTGTGCCATGGAAAGTAAAAACTTGACACATTGTCAATTTAATAGTGTCATTTATTCAAATATGTCAGTAAAATAAATTACACTTATAAAGGAATAATTATTTTATTCTTATGGGAACAGTTTTTGGTAACTGATTAAATTTAGGAAAAAGTATGCAATAATAATTTTCATAATACAAATAATTAACTATAAATATGATCCCTCTTAACTAGTCCTCCGTCTATTCGAATACATTTTTTGATTCTTTTACGATCCTGTTTAGATACTCTCCTACGTTCCAGGATGCTGATTTATTGGCAGGCTTGCCTTATTCGGGCCCAAAGTTCATTTCGATTTCTGGGCCTTGTTTTATAAACTTTATTTTTGACCATTCCCCAAAAATAAAAATCGAGGGTTGTCATATCGGGAAACCTCGAAAGACACAGTTCAAAAGGACTGTTTTTTCCTATCCAGCGCATAGGAAATTTTTGGTTTAACCATTGACGAACAATCCTTGAATTGTGGATGGATACACCATCTAGCTGCAAATACATATCCTGTCGCACATTAGGAGGAAGATTTTCAATTGCATCCCAAAATTTCCCATTGAAAAAGTTAACTAAACTACGAGCATTCAATGATTCATTAAAGAAAAAAAGACCAATTATTCGGTTTCCTAAAATCTCACGCCAGGCATTGATTTTCTGAGAATATTGGTCTTTACAATTTATAACCCAATGAGAGACTGAAAACCCTGCACATGGATCAGGCAACAAACGAAAGTGTGTGACATCATTAGAATAGTATACCGTGTGTCCCAGCCAAATGGAATAAATTCGTTAATAAATAAATGGGGGCGTGTTCGAAAAAACGCTCGAACACGTCGATTGGTATTTTTAGATGCGCATTTTTTCAACAAATTTTTTTATACAGGGTGTGTCATGTAACAGTGGCCAATACCAACTTTCTTATTTTAAATACAACACCCTGTATATTATTTAATTTTTGGATTCTTCAGGAAATTCTAGACATATTTCATGTAAAATATCCTAGACTTATCTTCAACTATTTCGGAAATATTAAGTGTTTTCAGATTTATTGCAAAAATTAACTGATTTTTTTGATTTTTTTTTTTTTATAATTATTTGATTACAGAAATTCGCTACAACACACAATAGAAAGATGGTATTGGCCTCCGTTACATGACAAACCCTGTATAAAAGGTTTTCGTTGGAAAAAAAGCGCAACTACACTTTTTTTTAACACTGTAAACAAAATTGTGGAAATTTCAAGACTATTTAGTTTTTGTATAATTTTTTTATTTAAAACATTTAATGTAACAAATGCTCGAATTGTGAACCCTGGACGTCCGAATACCCCAACCTCAAGTAAAACTGATTCCTGACATTCTTTAATGTTTGTGGCGTAATTGACCTAATGCTGTCGGTAATGCGTCCTCTTAAATCATTCAGATCTTGTAGCTTGGTTTTGTATACGACGCTTTTGAGATATCCCTATAAAAAATACAACGGAGTGAGGTTCGGGGACCTTGGTGGCCATTCTAGTGGCCCTCTCCTCCCAATCCATCGATTTAGAAACACATTATCGAGGTACTGCCGCCCATTAACTTGATAGTGGGGGGTGCTCCATCTTGTTGGAACCAAATTGTGTCGGCTAACAATTGAGAATTTCTTCTATTAGGGTACACTTTTATAAGATTTGGAATGAGCTGATTTTAGAGAAAGTCTAAGTAATTTACCCCATTTAAATTTTGATCGAAAAATATTGGACCAATTATTTGATCGCCTATAATACCTGCCCAGACATTAATCTTTTCAGGTCTTTGTGTGTGAATTTCCCCCATCCAGTGAGGATTTTCTCTCGACCAATAACGACAGTTCTGGCGATTGACATGCCCATGAAGAGTAAAAGTAGATTCATCAGAAAATAAAACGTTTTCCACTCTCAGAAGTTTGTTGTCTATTCTGTGCATCATTTGTTCGCAAAACTCCATTCTCCTGTCGAAGCCGTCTTCACTAAGCTCTTGAGTAGGCTGTAGCTTATACGGATGCATTTTATTCTCTTTCAATATTCTGGCAACCGAAGAGCGACCAACATTGTTCTCCAAGGCAACTTGTCGAGTTGAGATATGCGGATTGTCTTGGAATGCAAGCATTACATCCAGTTTTTTATTATCGGTCAACGACCCTGCTTCCTTCTTAATTTGTCTCACGTGTCCCAGTTCTCTAAATTGTTTTTCAACTTTACTTACTGTATCTTGGGATATGGGTGGTAAGTCAGGATATTTTTCCCTAAAGAGACGAATAACTTCGGCTTGAGTTCATGTTCTATCTCCATAACCTATCATCATTAAGATAGTTATTTTATGACTCTCTGATAAATACACCATGTTTAAATCAAATGAATCACACACGTCAAAGAAAACTAATTTAAAAGGCACGTTGATTTTTTTGACGTACTTTTATGATTTCCTTATAAGGTAATCCTGGAGTGGATACCGCTTGATCGCAAACGTCCACGAAGAAGACCGAAAGCCCGATGAACTGATGACATCGTTAAGTATATTGGACCCGAGTGGCAGAGAAAAGCCCAGGACCGTGCAAGTTGGAAGCATGCTGCCTTCATCCTGCAGTGGATCGACACTGGCTGATATTTATGATGATGATGATGATGATGACAAAAAAACACGACATTGAAGGATTAAAAACAGACAAAGAAGGAATACGAATGTAGAATGAAGCAGGTGTTTGAAAAACCAGAGACTATACAGCAGTAGCAGCGACTGTAGACCATGGGTGGGCCACAATAAAATCTGTAATAGAAAAAGTTACGGAGGAGACGATTCTGGCTCGAAATGAAAGGAAAACATAAGAAGCCAATGGTACGACGATGAATGTATACAAAAGAAACTCTGCTCGGCTGGAGTGTATAGAAAAGCCCCCGATAGGACAAAGAAGAATACGAGAAGCCAAATGTGTATGTTATTGTTGAGGGAGGCCAAACGTGTATGTAAGAGAAAAAACGGGAGTTTCTAAAAGCGCAAATAGAGAGGATACAAGAAGTATGTGACAAACAGGTCATATATATGATGTCAAGGTTCACTGACGGGCTATAACACCACAGGAAGAAGATGAAGTATATTTAAGTTAGAGAAGCATCAATGATTAGGGATTATTACCTTCTCGAAACGAAATAGGCGAGTGACGAACATAGAAAACCTCTCAGAAGGCATTCGGCCTTACCCACCCTGATTACCCCGGGGCGATTCCTTGCTATTTTTTTACCTGAGAACCTTCCAAAACTCTTTCAAATTTATGATTCCGACATTAATTTTAAGTACTTCCAATAAATGCAATTATCACTCAAGATTAAGATTAAATTTAATATATTTTGCTGTTATAGTTTTACGTCAATTACTAAGTAACACGATACATCTTAACTGTGACCCTCTGTAAGATGAAAACGGAACAGCCGTCAAAGCGGACCGTTTTATAATTTTTTGGTGTACTCGAGCGTGAATCATTTTCGTCTTCAACGAGCGTAAAGAGGTGTCGGACCGGTGTTCTCGCCGCCGCTCGACACTTGAGAGGGAAAGAGCGCAAAAAAAAAGTGCCTGAACAATGATCGTGATGGTTTCGGGACGGTTTTTAATTGATGTCGTAACTGTTTTAGGTGACGACCGTCCATTCCGTGAACGCTTACTCTGTTTTTAATTAGTTTTAATTGTCGGAACATGTTTTTTTCTTCACACTTGCCTACGCGATGCCTGTGAACAAATCGTATCGTAATTAACCTGCTGTTTTTTGTCGTGTTTTTCTTTGTCTTGACATAATTTTCGTTCTTTCTTTGTTTTGAACGTTAGTTACTTTAATTGGTATGTCCTGCGTCAATAATAAATACCGGATGTTTAATAAAAAAATTTTTTTTGTACAAATATCCAATACAAATATACATATATATATATATATATATATATATATATATATATATATATATATATATATATATATATATATATATATATATATATATATATATATATATATATTTAGGAACTTAAAAGTTTTTCCTTTAGCACAAATTTTCTTTTTGGCATAATGAAAAATATTTTCGGTATTATTAAAAATAATTCGAAAAAAACTGATATTCGGCCCACCCTATTGTAGAGAATTAAATTTCCGATCAAAGTTCAGAATTTTTTTTTTACTTTGAACTTTGACTAATTTTGAGGAGCCTAAGATATCGACTTACAATTTTTTCCCTTGGCACATTTTTTTTTGGCATAATGAAAAATATTTTCGGTATTATTAAAAGAAATAAAAAAAAACGGCTATTCGGCCCACCCTATTGTGCAGCTTCAGCAGGTAATAAATACTCAAACAAACAAAATTATATAATGTTATAAATAGTAATATTTTGAAAATATTTGATGACAGGTGGTTGTAAACATGCATTAGCACTACTCAGGTGGACACATCGGAGAAGCGAAGATCTAACTCCCACTGAAGAAAAATGTTAAATATTGACTAACTAAAAGATATTTTCTAGTTTTGTATTTTTTGAGCAAAAAAACAATATAAATCATAATTAGAAAAAGAAAACATATACGTACTGTTTAAATCACTAATTCTGTTTCAATAAAAAATACACTGTTTAATATACATAAAACTTCCCCCAACTAGGATAATATGGATAATATATTACAGTAGATTATAATATGTAAACTACATTAATAATCAATTCAGAATAAAACAATCACTCCCCAAAATTATATACATATTTGTTTGATTCAATTCATTGAAGTTTGCAATACTTTTAAAACCACACCGATTCTTCAAACCATCACACTAAACTTTTAATTAACTATATTAAAAAAAAATCCACCGGTACTACATTATTGCTTTAATGTAGGTTTTCAGTATTTTTAAAACGATGGCAATTTTTCGCCTTACATGTTTTACAAACCACCACATTAGACTCTTGATCTAATAATATTTGCAAATATAAATAAATCTGCCTGCTAACTAACTCTAATACATTACCAGCTAGAGATTTCCCAAATAAGAGAAGGTACCTACACCATTTTTTTTTTTTGAGTCACTGTCAGCCTACCATCAGTCTTCAGTGCCTATAATAAATTTCTAACCTATGTTTAAACATACCATATCAAACGAATATATTCAATCTATAGATGAAATAGAATATAAATATACCATTTTCTTTACTTTTTATTTGGATAGTAGGTTTGACTTTTTATTTTTCTTTTTTTTGCATACTCCTTCAGATGTTTGTTTTGATTCCAGGGAAAACTGCTTTGCCAGTCCTTAATTTAACTAGTTGATGTTCATCCAACTGATCATACAAATTTTTGTACTCTTCGACCATCTACAAATTATTATCCTGTAAAACTTTCATAAGTATAAGACTTTTCATATACGATTACCTTCCAAATCGGTAGTCGAATTTTGTTCTTGTCTGTTTTTGTCTCATTCTTGAATATTATTATTCGTATCTTACAAAATTGACGATCCTGTAGGGCTTTCTCATTCTTACTACCCTCGGTTATGTTGCTACAAATAAATTCTGTGCGGTCACATAGGAATATTCCTTATAAATTTGGCACGTTAATTTGTTATCCCTACATGAATTAAATAATATAAATAAAAGTTATATAAAGTTAATATAAATAAAAAGAATGCAAAAAACAAAAGGAACCCTAATCTGATTTCATTCTGAACTTACCTTTGAACCTCCATATCTTATATAAAGATATGTGATGATCTAAATAACAATTAAAAGCAAGTATATTTTCAAATCAATCGCAAACCAACAAATACAGCCAAAGATATAGGTTAAACCTAGAGAACAATGACTAAGATCGATAAATTGTTTTATTTACGCGAGACTCCGATTCTTCCGAACGTCTTTTCAGAACGAGCGCGAAGGAAAATTTCGGTATAACTAACCGAATTGTCCCGAGCCGAACCGATTGGCTTTCGATACAATTGTGAGGTCACAATTGTTTCGATTTTTTTATATAATAAGAACAGATATTTTGATGTATTTTTTTGAGTTTTTAGATCGTGGCGAAAAACCCCCCAAAAAAAAGAAAAAAATCATAACACATGCGCGATCATTCGCTATCATGATGCGTCACGAACAATAAAAAGCAACCATTACATTGTCGAGTGTACGATATTTTGAGGACGATGACCAATTAAATAGCCGATGTAAAATGACAGTAAACATTCTCAGAAGCCGATGTCGAACCAGAGAATTGCGCTGAACTCTGCTGTAATATAAATACCTGTTACTTGTATTACACATGTTTTGCGAAAAATTGTTACCGAGTAGCTTACACAGTACCGAACAGGAACAAGTATTACCACTCCTGAGTTGATGATTTAAAAAATGTATGGTAGCGTTTAAAAGTATGCTGAGTGGCATAAAAATATGTATGAACTTTCGTAAATTTAACCAACGATTCTTTATAGTTTTTTGAAAAAAGTTTCCCTAAAATATATATATCCAAACTGCAACCATTTTCGTGGAAAGCAGATTTGATTTTCTTAACAATGTCAACGTCTATTTTCGTCCTGTTTCTGTCGATATCTCGGAATTCAGTTTTTGTTGCATTAACGTCTTAAGGAAGTATAGCTCGTACAAAATAAAAACAGTAGCATGTCATTAAGCACGTGACCAACATTTTGACTGCCCTGTTGCCAGATTGCAATTAAATATCATAACCTTACTGTAGCGAATCATTTTTACAATTTAAACTTTAATAACAATTAAAAAAATCAATTCTAAATTAAATGCAAATTACAAAGTAACAAACAAAATTATAATAAATGTTGAAAGTCTTGCAAGTGTCGTCGATTTAGTACCTAGATAAATTGGGTTTTTGAATAAAAAATTATTATCGATTTTTTACTTTATTTTAAAACTTTATCATAAATAATATTTAAAAACTTGTTATAATTAATTATAAATGAATTAAAATGTATAAAATAAAAAAAAATCACATCGCTATGAACGCGCAGCGATTGGCTGTTATGTTTGTGACGTCAGAATACCAAAGTGTTTTCACGTCAGTACTGTCATAACGGCTTCTATTCGTATATATACTGTCAAAATTATTGTTGGTTAAGTGCAAAATAAAATATTGTTGATTACTAATTTAGTTTAGTAATGTGTGACAAAAGGTTCATAAAGGCTAAATCTGATAATATACTTATTGTGGATATTTTTATGGTCACAGATTTTCTGAACAATGACATTCGGTTCAATTCAGCTGAAGTTCGAGGTGCTAAAGCATCGATGTAAGTTTTTTTTTAAATAATAATGTAAATGTAAATATTTCTATTAAATATAATTAAACTATTTGTAGGGTATCAGGAGAAAGTTACGGTGACAATGCTATAGGTGTTGTTCAGCTTAACCTCAAAAATGGTATTTGCATGTTAAAAGGACGTGTATGTCCAGAACGCAAAATTCGGAGTAAAGCTTATACAGTTACCTTGATTATTAATGAAAAATTAAGAAAAGTTCAAGACACTCAATGTTAGTAATGTCTGAATGATTGTGGTGTGTTCATATATTTTTCTCCTTTATTTGTATTGCTATGCCTTCGGTAGATTTAAATTCAATATGGTTCCCGATTCTAAAGAATACAATTAAAAACATTTAAATATTTGAATACACAATCAGTACAATAAACAATCACACAGTAAACATTACCTATATATATTTTTTGATAGTATGTCACTGTCATGAAAATTCATTGTTGTCAATGTAAGTATCGTTGACATACCAAAAAATATATTTACTGTCACTCGTTACTTAATATATTACAAATTAATATAATTTATTTTTTAGTTCAGTTTTGAAAACGGGGGGAGATTACCCTCCGAAACGTTAACGTTAAAAGTTTGTAAAAAAATTTTTTTATAACATTTTTAGATCTTTAAAATTTTGTTCGTTAGGCAAATTTATTACAAAAAAGAATCACTGAGAAATTTGTCTCCGTTTGGTTTTTTGTTTTTACCCAGTGATTCTTTCTTTAAATAAGAACAGGTATTTTTGATATTTTTTGAGTTTTAGACAGTAGCTAAAAACCCAAATAAAGGAGAAAAAAACACTCAATGTTACGATTGTGCAGCATCAGCAGATAATAAATACCCAAACAAAAAAAATATATAATGTTATAAATAGTAATCTTTTGTATATATTTGTAATATCGGTATAAATATTGGTTTTCAAAAATAATGAAAAATGTCAAATATTGAATAACCAAAAGATATTTTGTAGTTTTTAAATTATTTTTGAGCGAAAAAACAATATAAATCATAATTAGAAAAACAAAACACATACATACAGTTTAAATCGCTAATTTTATTTTAATAAAAAATGCACTGTCAAATATACATAATAAAACTTCCCCCTACTAGGATAATATGGATAATATATTACAGTTGATTATAATATGTAAACTACATTAATAATCAATTCAGAATAAAACAATCACTCCCCAAAATTATATACATATTTGTTTGATTCAATTCATTGAAGTTTGCAATACTTTTAAAACCACACCGATTCTTCAAACCACCACACTAAACTCTATTAACAATATTTTCAAAGAAAATCCACCCATACTCCATTATTGCTTTAAGGTTTTTAGTATTTTTAAAACGATGACGATTTTTCGCCTTACATGTTTTATAAAGCACCACATTAAACTTTTAATAATATTTTTAAATATAAATAAATCTGGCTGCCGACCAAATAAGAGAAGGCACCTTTTTGAGTGAAAAACTTTTATAGTCGAAGTGTGGGACTCTCCTGTTAAAGTAGAAAACCACTATGTACCTCAATATATCCTGGAACCACTGTCAGCCTACCATCAGTCTTCAATGCCTATAATAAATTTCTAACCTATGTTAAAAACATACCCTATCAAATGAATATGTTCAATCAATAGTTGAAATGTACCAAAATCCTGAAAAATACTAAATATTTTAACTGTTTTGTTTTATTTAGAATAGAAATATACCATTTTAATTACTTTTTGTTTGGATAGTAGGTTTACTTTTTTATTTTTCTTTTTTTGCATACTCCTTCAGATGTTTGTTTTGATTCCATGGAAAACTGCTTTGCCAGTCCCTAATTTAACTAGTTGATGTTTATCCAACTGATTTTTGGATTACCTTCCAAATTGGTAGTTTATTATAATTGGTAGTTGGATTTTATAATTGGTATTATAATTGGAATTGGTATATTATAATTGGTAGTTATTGGTAGATTACCTTCCCAATTGGTAGTGGTTACCTTCCAATTTTGTTCTTTGTTATTCTTGTTTAATTCTAAAATATTATTATTCGTATCCTACAAAATAGACGATCCTGTAGAGCTTTTTCATTGTTACTACCCTCGGTTGTGTTGCTATATGTAGATTCTTTGCGGACACGCAGGAATATTCCTTCTTATAAATTTGGCACGTTAATTTGTTTTCTCTACATGAATTAAATAATATAAATAACAGTTATAAACCGAATGCAGAAAACAAAAGGAACCCTAATCTAATATTTCATTCTGAACTTACCTTTGAGCCTCCATTTCTTATGTAAAGATATATGAGTATAAAGTCCAAAACAGCATCGAAAACTTAAATAGCAATTAAAAGCAAGTATATTTTCAAATCGATAGCAAAACAACAAAAACAGTCAAAGATATAGGTTAAATCCGTAGAACAATGACTAAGATCGATAAATTGTTTTATTTACCTGAGACTCCGATTTTTTCTGAACGTCTTTTCAGAAAGAGCATGAACGAAAATTTCAGTATTACCAAATTGCTCCAAGCCGAACCGATATTGGCCTTCTGTACAATTGTGAGGTCACAATTGTTCCGGTTTTTTTTCGGGAATTGTCGGCGTGTCATCGGTACTAGGTTTAAAAATGTATTTTCAATTTGATATAACTTTTTAATTATTAGGAAGAAAATAAAAATAGTTTTGTTATAAAACTTTTATATATGATCTTTCCATTTATGACAAAAAAAATTGTTTAAAAGCCCAAACCATCGACAACATTTTTTAATATTTGAATGGTTATTAAAATAAAAAGGTTATATAATTACCAATGACATTTATTAATATATAAGTACTAAATAGAAAAAACAATGAAATATCCGCAGGCACTTATTTTCATTAAACCGAGTCTGAAAACTACTGGCTGGAGTAACTGCTATCATCTGCTGTATTTATAATTAACGGAAGAACTTCTTTTCAATCAAGTATAGGCTCTTTGTCATACCATTTCATTATTTCATTTTCTATCCGCTTGATCGTATTCTTCCATATCTCAGGAGTAAGAGCGTGAAGTACTTCACGCCAAATGTTTATACAGTCCTGCTGTGTATTGCCATTTCTACCCATGTGTTTATTATAGTCATTTTTTACAATTCCCCATATAAGTTCAGTTGGATTAAAAATGCAGTGGTTTGGGGGAATATGTAAAAACTTGTGCCCATATTGTTCTGCTAAGTTGTCTACTAAATATTTTCGTGCTGGTTTATTTCTGAAAACTTAGGAAATATATCAAAATAATAAATTTGGTTGTGGTACGTACGAAATGCTCAAAATCAATCTTGAATGGCAGCTTGAATGAGTTGTTTGGTATATTGTTTAATAACATGCTACGATAGGGACCATTATCCATAAAAATTAAAGATGGCTCACTTAAGTTTTTTTAATAATTGGTTTTCAAACCCTACCAAGAAATTTTCCTGATTTATTTCAGCATGGTAATCAGTAAGCTCAGTTTTTGACGAATATATGGTCTCTGCACCCTACATAAATCCATCTTCACTGCCAGCATGAAGTATGACGTATCTAAAATAAAAATTTTCAATTAAAACTTTTTATATTTTTTGCATATTTATGTAACTTACTTTTTACCATCAACTTGGGTAGTTTTTACACTCCTCTTATTATTGTCTTGCCATGAATGACTTATAGTACCATTTTGAAAAATCCAAGTTTCATCTAATAAGACAAATTTGTACAAGGCTTTTTTTCTTTCCTTCGTATAACCTCTCAAAAATATATACGTTTAAGGGCCGGTTCTATAATGCAATAATATACCAGGTATAAGTTATACTCGGAATAAAGGAAAATTTGAAACCGAAAATTTTTTTATTCCGAGTATAGCTTATACCTGGTATATTCTTGCATTGTTATATCATTTATAACACAGTAAGTATATTACGAATACTTACCGTATTACAAAAGATATACATGACCCATGATATAAATGGTGTCACGAATAGAACTTGTATCCAAAGCTCCAGTATTGGTAATTCTTTTAATAAAATAGCTCTTTCTAGGCGAATTTAAAACTTCGTTATTTTTCACTTTTGGTGCAATAGTACTAACAGTGGACATACACAACCTTAAGGTTGCTGCAACACGCTTAAAAATATATTCTAGTTTTTATAATATATATGACTTAAACGAAACATCCAATTATTAGCAATCAACTAAACATACCTCTCCAACAGCCGCAAGGGTAACAATGGACCATTATTATCTCGTTCTTGTTCAAAATAGCGTATTAGAGATGCTACAAACTCTTGAACAAATGTTTGTCCAGCTGAAAGCAGCCTTTTGAGGTATCGTTATCCATAAATACGCCCAGCTTCTTCTTTTTTGAAGAAGTTCCCTCTAAATAAGAAGCATATTCTGATATTCGCGTTCAGAATATATTTTTCGTTATAAATTGTATTTAAATGAACGCACTCAAACACTAAAATGATATTTGTTGCAATTTTCAAATAAATAAACTTTGATGTGGCGATATTGCGACGTTGTCACATCCTTTAGGGTTTGTATAGAGCATGGCTTTTAATTTTAAAAAATGTTCATTAGTTTATTTGTAGTTGTTTCGTTAATTAATAACTAATTAATATTTTCCAAATGTGAGTTGGATCAAAAGTTGAGAACCTAATAGAAAAAATAATCTGAAGACTAATCTTAACAGTTCGTCGAAAGCATCTATACTCCTTAACAGCTAGAAACACAAATCATTAAAATGGTAATTAAAGTGTTAGAACATCAATACTCATTAAAAGAACAATAAAAATCCAGATATTTTCATTTTAAGTTAATACAAACTATCGTGCGTCTACACCGTTTTAGTGTCGCTTCAGCTCCAGCTTGAAATAATTCCGCCTTTAAGATGCCGGTTAAATTATAATGGATGAAAGGCGACAATAATTATCTTTTCTAATGAGCAACGCTTTATGGTCGTCTTTTTTACTACCTTCCCCCGAGGTTGTGTATTTTCCAATTTAAAAAAAAATCTTTTGACCTTTATGAACAACTCTTCTTCCACACTACAGGAAGAAGAAGCTTTTTCGTTTGTTGAGATAATACATCGGTCAATAAGCCCCAAGTCTGAGAGATAAAACGTACTTTTTTTGAAAATTTCGACTTTAATCGATATATTTTCCTTGAAGAGCAATACAACCATTTCAACGCTTTTTTTCTATAGAACGATTTTTCCGTACCATCAAAATATCCCTCAGTTTCGATAATTACCTCTTCATTGGAGCGAAATTTCTTTCCAGCTAGCATTTTTTGAGGTCTGAAAACCGGAAATAGTCGCTGGGAGTCAGATATGGAGAATATGGTGGATGAGGAAGCAATTCCAAGTGCAATTTATGCAATTTTACTATCATTGCCAACGATTTATGATATAGTATATTGTCTTGGTGAAACAGCACTTCTTTTTTGTTCACTTGGAGCCTTTTTTTGCGATCGTGTCTTTCAAACGCACTAATAACGCTATGTAATATTCGCTATTGATGGTTTTACCTTTATCGAGATAACAATATCCCCATGCGCATCCCGAAATACAGAGGCCATAACCTTGCCTGCCGATTGTTGTGCTTTTGGTCGTTTTAGATGGCGTTGATCGGCTATGGCCCACTCAGCTGACTACCGATTTAACTCCAGAGTGTAGCGATGGATCCATGTTTCCTTAAACAGCTTCAAATATTTCTCAGAATCATCAATACGTTCTTGTTTTTGGCCTGCGGTGACCATTTCAATAGCAGTTTACTCATTCCCAAATGCAAAATGGTGTAAACACCTCATTTGGACGTCCAGAGCTTTCAGCATCATCGGTGTTTGTACGGCCACGTTTGAATTCAGCATTCTAATCAGTTATGGTTGATTTTCCTGGGGCAGAGTCGGAGTAATGTTAACAAGCCATTGTTTTGCTTCAATGGTATTTTTCTTCATCAAAAAGCAATGTTTAATCAACTGACGAAATTATTGTTTCCCGTTTTTTTTTTGAAAATAAATAAAATAAGTAAATGAATAATAGATAAATAAATAAGTGACGCCATCTATGTGCCACACCGGGGACTTAACGACCGATGTGTTTTTTGTTCTCTCCCACACTTATTTGAAACCAATCTTTACATGTTGTGCATTCGTACTTAAGCTGAATTGTTTTAAATCGAAATAATGAATAAAAAATGAAGTACACAAAAATATATTTTCGAATATGTCAGTTTTGCATATTTTTCAATATATTTCTGAAATCAAATATTTTTGCTTTATGAAAATTAAAATTAAAATCCTCCCAATTCGTTATGAACAAAGCTCCAAATAAAATAATTCACATTTCGATAAAACTAATTGAATGATCGTAAATATCGAACAGTAATAATTTTATTCTGTTTATTTTTAATGTTTTTAACTAATTAATTCAAATTTTAGCGATATTTTTCAAATAGTTTTAATAACAACCCATAAAGATGTGCTAATTAACAAAAATCATTGAAATACCGAATTTTAAATCTACCTTTGTCGGTATGATCTTCGTCCTGATACCGCTTGACATTCGGCGTTCGTCATTTTTCCCGGACGGTTTAGTGGGCGGAAGGGGTGGTCGGGGGCGGTCGTTATCGATTGCATACGACAAGGTGCTCCTCACGTCTGAAACATGGGAGCGAAATTGCTGTTTCTGACGCTAACGGAATGTCGAGAAGAGTTACATCGGGGCGTTGTTAGTGAGGTTATATTATATATGGATAGATGTCGGTTTGTACGAGGGGATTCTTAGAAGTAAATTGATAAATTTGTCTTAACGAACATATCGCGTAAACGAGTTCCTGAAAGGCTTTTATTCGTAGGACTGTAGGAGATTGGTTTGATTTTTCTCCATACTCCACATAGGTGCCCTGTCCGTTTCTCTGAGCTACTGATTCCCGTTGCTGCAAATGTCTTCTGGGAGTGGTTTCGGGCCTTGTAGCCGTCATCAAAATGCGGTGGCGCCCCATCTTGCATGAACCACATGTCTTGTCTTAAGTTTAGAGGTATACCGTCCAAAAGCTCTAATAAATCATTTTCTAAAAACTGCACATATTGATCTCAGTTCAGTCTTTGCGGAAATTCAAATGGTGGGCTGAATAAAAAAATGGCGCTAATGCCACACCAAATGTTAATTGAAAATTCGTGCTGGAAATGTCGCTCTCTTGGAAGGTGTGGATTTTACAGAGCGTAATAATGATTATTTCACCAGTTAAAAAATCCGCGTCTGGTAAAAGTTGCCTCGTCAGTAAACAATAACTTTTTAGGAACATGAGGTCTTCGTTTTTTTTTTATTCAGTAGATTTTGACAAAATTCTGATCTAGCCGACAAATCTTGTGGTAATAAAACAGACGAATAAAACTTGTGGCGATAAAACAGGCGAACAATTTTTCTTTATGGAGAACTCTTGAAACGGTAGATTTGCTAATTCCTGTAGATGCGTCCAAACGCCTAATGCTTGGATCAGAATTTTCCGCGATATTAACGAAAATGTCCTCTTCTTGTTCTACCGTTATACGTTTCGGTTGTCCACCAGGATTGTTGTAATAAAACGAATCTGTTTCGCCTAACTCAGGGGTCTCCAAATTTTCCAGCCTTAGGGCTACACTAATTACTCCAGTAATTTCCAAGGGCCAAAACCGTTTTAATTTTCCTGCCACTATCTATAATTTATAAACTAGTCGCTGAGTACGCGCCCTAAACGAACATACGCTTGATAAATTCGCTAGTCGCGGGCTGGGTTTGGCCCGCCGGCCGTGGTTTGGAGACCCCTAGTTGAACTGATTGAAAATTATTTGAAAAATTTGTCCATCTGGGATGATTCTGGTTGGGTAGAGTTCTACATTCCTTCTAACTGCGGCGCGACAATTGTAATTTACTTGTGCATAAACGCAAACCATATCCCTTAAATAATGGTTAGGAAACCGATTAAGTCTGGATATTTTTTACAAATTAGTTAATATCAACTCAAGATTGGGGAAACTTGTTTCCACCTACGTTTAATAGGAGAGATAGAAAACAGTGATTGTTGTTATCGAGACGTAATAATTTGTACACACTTTCTGAATTGCATATTTTTCAGCCATCGATATGATGTACAATGGAATATTCGAACACGGATATTTCTCAAACGGCGTGAGATATCGATATTGACCAAAGGTACTTTTTTTACGTGGAAATTATGACTCTTCTCTATTTTGAAGTCAACATATTCCCAGCTTTATAGGGTAAAAAGATATGAGCGAGTTAATTCCTCACAAAGTAGGTAGCAAGCGCCCTCTAGGGATTAAGCTGAAGCTAGTACCAAATTCTGATTTGTCGCCTTTGAAAACCCAACTACCCCGATTTTGAACCTGATATCTTCAACCACTTTATCAATTTTTCGAAAATTTTGTTTCAAACAACTTTCAACACCCTGTATCTTTTTAATGTTATTGACTAAATCCTCTTATTTTAATCTCTACTATCACCGGTTATTCTATGGCAAATAAGTTATAGGATATATATATATATATATATATATATATATATATATATATATATATATATATATATATATATATATACATATATATATATATATATATATATATATATATATATATATATATATATATATATATATATATATATATATATATATACAGATACTTTTTCTCTTGATCAGGGGACTTAAAAATGACGAGTACGATCTCATCGAAACATAGTGAAAATCCAACTACTTTTCAGTACTTAAAAAGAAGCGCGCCCACGGTATAAAATATAAAAATAAGATAACTTTATTGATAAAACGGAAAGTCTTTATTTAATAATCTAATTTGAATTTGTCTGCTTCAAATTCTCCCTGAATGAAAGGACAATATTAATTTTCAAGCAGTTTTTTTTCTAATTTGAAGCTCCACAAGCCTCGAAGATATCAAACAATTGTCAATGCCGTCAAGTACAGTGTCTTCGAATATTTAAAGTTTCTCTTATTGTTTACAAATTAATTCATTTATTTTTTCCCTTGATTTATTGTACGAGGTTATATCTTTCTTGATTTTTTCTTAAAAAAAACACGTTTAATTTGGGAAAAAGGCAAAAAATGGTTTATTTAAAGTATGCGCCATCGCCCTAAATATTTTTCTCATCTCCCTGGCAATTTGTGGATGTCCTCCCAGAAAAGCCGTACACCTTTTGAGGTAGTGCAGTCATCAAACCATTTTTTGAAATCTCCGTAAGTGTTGAAGTGTTTCATAGAAAGTGCATGAGACATCGATGAAAACAAGTGGTAATCGGAAAGGCCAGGCCTGGTGAGTACGGCGGATGGAACAAGAATTCCCAGCTAAATGCAGAAATGGTGTCTCTGGTCGCTTTCGCTGTGTGTTGTACATCACTGTCTGCTTTCCAAAGAGATTTGGTCTTGCGGTTGACATGATGGTTATCCCACAGGTCAACCCACGACTTCCTGCATTTTGGGTTGTCGAAATATATCCATTTTTCGTCTCCATTCACGATCCGATGCAAGAAAGTTTTTTTTCATGTCAAGAAAGCACAACTTCGCACATCGTTTTTCACTGTTCCATTTGTCTATCGTTCAGCTGATGGTGGTACCCGTTTTCCTGCTTTCTGGATCTTTCCCATGGCGTGCATATGATCACAAATGGTTCAGTGACTAACATTCTACATAACTTCTACTATTTGTTGTTGAGTTTGCACATCGTCTTCTTCCAACAATTCGACATCTTCAAATTTTGTCAGTTGGCCTGGATGTTCTTTGTCTTTCAAGTTGAAATCATCACTTTTGAATCGCCTAAACCAACGCCCATAGGCGTCTTGCGATGTGACATTGTTACTTTAAGTTTCCACCAGTATACGACGGCTTTCACTGGCGTTTTTCTTTTGATTATTGTACGATGTTTTTTAGCGGCAGTATGCTGTACTAAAGTATCTATGATTTCCAGTTCGCAAAAACGATTTCCCGGAGTGTTTTACCAACAATGCCAAAGAGCAAATTATTTTTGATATATTATTGTGAAAGTCCCATCTTGGTGGGCTATCTGGACGTGGGCGTAGGTGAAGCGTGGTGAACGTTTATTAAACATATAATTCCTCGGACGTTGTTCGTAAACCACTCAACGTTTTGATAAACGAGATTTTTAAATGGTTTTCATTGGCACTTTCATTTTAGACGATTCTCAAAAGGTTTAGCCTCTTTAATGTAACATCTTATTTATATTGACTGAAATGTAAACCATATATACAGAATATAAGTGTTTCGGTCAATAATGCCGATTTTTTCGCAAAATAAATTACCTCAATAATCAAAGTTTGGCCATCGTTACCTACTTCTTTTTCTCGTCTTTCTGTCAAAGAATGGATTCCGTGCTAAAAGAACTTTTGGTTTTTTGAGGCCAACCCAACCATTTATCGAGCCAAATTTTCGCTTCTTCGTAAGAATATAAGTATTGTTCTGAAAGTCCGTGTTGCATCGATCGAAATAAGTGGTAGTCCGAAGGGGCTAAGTCCGGTGAATGCAGCGGGTGGGGTAGGACGTCCCATTTAACGTTTTCCAAATAGTTTTTTTTACATATTTTGTAAAATAGGACCGAACATTATCATATTGAAAAATTAGTGTTTCGTGCCTTTTGACGTAGTTTAATCGTTTTTCCTTTAATGCTTGGTTCAATTTTATCAATTGTCGATATCGATCGCCATTAATCGTTTCAACAGTTCGTAATATACAGCTTCCCTAGTATCCCACCAAATACACAGCAAAACCTTCTTTCCATGTATATTGCGCAACTGGTTGTGATGTTGAAGGCTAGCCTGGATCTATCCCTGATTTTTTGCGCTTTGAGTTGTCAAAATAGATCCGCTTTTCATCACATGTCACAGCTCGATATAAAAAACCATTTCTTTTCGGTTTGACAAGCAAAATTTTACAATTTCACCTTTCAATGTCTCTCCTTCAATTCATATGGCATCGTTCCCAATGCGTGTAGACGTTGAGATTGTGCAACATTCAATGTTTCTGCCAATTGTTTCAATGTATGAGTTCAGTCTTCATCCGATAATATCTTTTTCAGCTGTCCTGCTCGCTCCAGATTTTTTATCAAAATCACCATTTCTAGAGCGGTTAAACCATCGCCCACAAGTTTTTTGGGTTAGAATATGTTCACCATAAGCTTCAACCAACAATCGATAACTTTTAGCAGCCGTTTTCTTCAAATGTAAGAAGGTTATTAGACTTCTCCGCAAAACGTCTTTTCTGATACATAGTTGACGTATTCAATTCACATTGATAATTAATAGTGAACTGGCTTTTGATGGCGTATGTTCACCCTCCAAAACGCCATAGTCGTCATTAGTCTACACCAACAAACACATTAGTGACGCCATCTCTTAGCAAAGTCGACATTATTAACAGAAACGCCTATTAATTTGTTTTTATAGAAGAATTATCGGGCCAAGAGTACAAAAGAGTATGATTTTTTGTAATTGTTTTCATAGACATTTTTTTTTTAATTTTTAATTATTGACGACCGTCATACAACGGATTGAACTTGATATAGAGGGAAGCATCTATCTTCCTCTGTCAATGAGCCTTTGACCTTCATCGATCCTTGACCAGATCTACCTCCAGCAACCCCTAACCAGTTTTTTTTGTGCAGTAGTTCTTCTGCATCTTTTCTTACATTGTCCTACCCCCATATCTTTGATCTACTTCTCTTTCTGATAACCCTTACTCGCCTCTCCATGATTCTCATTGACTTTCTCTAGTTCTCATCGCCCATCTAAGTCGCTGAGCTCTCATAAGGCCTATAATATCTAAATCTCTGTATAATTGATTGACTTCGAAATGATACCTGATTTAAAATACTGTAAGCCATAAGTGACTACTGGGCACGAGTGTGTTTGTTTGATTATGTTTTATAGATCTTAATTTTCGTATTTCTTTGTATAAATTTAGGTCATAGACAAAAATCATGGGAGTAAGTATTTTTGCTACCCTTCATAATTGATTTATTATGGGATGTTTTTATTATCGTCTAGCTTAACTCACAACGTCAATTATGTCATCGCCGATTATCCAGTTCTGTTTCCTTCTTGGATTAATTGTCTTGAGAAAACAATCTGCTATGGCCCTATTCAAAGGACAGATGAAACTAGGCTTGATTGTGTAAGAAGTACATCCTTTTCGATTCCCAGCAGAGTTGTCCTCACAAGTCTTACAAAATCTCTTCGCGTATTATCATGAAAAATTAGCATCAATGGGTTGTTTGCATCAATTCATTGGTTGTTTTCAACATAAATTTTAGGCATTACTGAATCAGCTGTAGCAGATAGTGTATTTCCAAATGGTTCCCCAGCCCTTTGCAATTCTTGTACGTGTATTTTGCAGCTCATCTGGGTCTTGTGAAAGAGGAACGATATCATCTGCGAATCTAAGATGATTTAAGTACGCACCATTAATCCTTATTCCATCTTGTTCCCAAACCAGCTTACGGAACACTTCTTCCAGGCAGGCTGAGAAAAGAAGAGGCGATATTGCGTCCCCTGCCGTACGCCCCGGTCTACATTTATTCCCACTTCAAGATCGTCAAGGTGGACTGTCGCTGTAGCTTCATCATATATCGATCCTACCAGGTTTACATAGGCTTTCTCTACACCTTGATTAAGCAATGCATCCATTATGGCCCGCTTTGAGATTGAATCAAATGCATAATCGATAAATGCCAAGTACAGTGGCATAGTCTATTCGTTGTGTTTTTCTATGACCTGCTGTAGAACCTGGATATGATCCAATGTACTGAATCCACTTCTGAATCCTGCTTGCTCCTTGGTTGTGCGTCATTAAGTTTTCTTAGTATTCTTTTGGATATTATCTTGGTGAAAACGTTGTAGACCACTGATAGGAGGCTCATTGGGCGGTAGATCTTTAAATCTTCCCGTGCTCCTTTCTTATGTAAAAGAATCACTTCTGCATTTTTCCATAAGCTGGGTACTTCTTGTTATTTGAGGTATAAGTGATAGTGAGAGTAAATTTAAGTTATAATTTTTATTGTACTAATAGGTAAATGTATTTATTTATTTGTTTTATTGTACTAATAAATTCAAAATAACGTCAATTCAAAATAAACAACGTTTCAGTCATACATAATAATAATAATTTTTTAACATTTTATTTTTTCCAAAATTATTCAGAAGTTCAACCACCCCGACTCTGGCGCCTTTGAAGAAACTTAGAATATTTTTATTGAAATTTATTGGGGCAATTAACATTTTGTCGAAAGGCAATGAAATATCTTGAATCGGACTATACCTTACTTATTTACCATAGCAGCCTTCTGTAATATTTCGCTTTTCTTGTAGTTGGATATGAATGACATTTTTGCTGGATTTTTTTCTCCGTTAATCATCCAATAAATATGATGATGATAAGTGGATAAGACCAAACCCCACGTCACCCTTATAAATAACCGGTCCGTTCCCTCATATTTTTCCGCTCTCCATCCAACAAGGGCAAATTTATCTTAGGCTACCGCGTATCTTCCTTCGCCTCGAAAATCTGTTATTATCGCGAATCGAGATTTGGAAGGGGATAATCCGACGGACGTGGCCTCACCCACCCTCTCGCAGGAGCGGTGAGGGAGTTGCTGCGGTATCCGAGGGAATTGTCGAACGTGATACGAGTTCCGTATTTTCTAAATTAGATTGTTACATGGAAACAATATTAGGTCGGTCGTCTTCAAACTTTATCCTGGGCGATGTTGGTTGTAGCACGGCGACAGAACGATCGAGGAACGAAGGGGAGGGTGAATAAGGGTGTTGTTTCTGGGCATGAAGGGCAAGATGGAAGAGGTAAACACATTGACTTATTCGAAAATCGGAGTTTGTTGACAAGTCATTATATATTCTTAGTCCGTTCCTGGGACAAATATGTAACATTTGAAAAAATTGTTACATCATCTCCTCTTTGTTTTTGCTTATCCCAGTCTCATTTCTATTTTATTTTCGTTATCCAGTTTTAGTTATCTAATAGTACCCCCTGGTATAGACTCGAGGTACGACACCACTAGTATGCGCAGTTTTCTTTTAGTATTTGCACTATTTTTTATTCTCGTTCATAGAGGATAGCACAGTGGATAGGCGTGGCTTTTAGTGTCATGCTGATTATGTTGGTTGAGCCTGTGACTTTGGAGCTTGACGTAACAATGAGTGTTATTTTCGAGTGTCTGCCCACACTACCGTAAACGTCTCACTAATCCCATGCTTTTCAACGTCCCAGTAGAACATAAAAGCTGATTTTCGTATGAGGCCACGTGGTTTTGGCACTCCACATTAATTAGACTAGTCATACGCCGTTGGAACCCCCGCCTCCTAGTAGCCAACACTCCCGCAGCTGTAAGACTGGTAACTTTGTCCAAGCAAGGTTCCGATTCTTTTGTAGCGGACGACTACTGTAGTCGTCGTTTATAAAACTTCTATTTGGGAATGACTAATGCCTAAAATTATCTAATTACAGATATAAGCCGTTAATACCGAATCTTTTTTCTGTATTTTATTTATCGCATCATATATATTGTTTTGTTTGTTTTATATTATATATGTATATATATATATATATATATATATATATATATATATATATATATATATATATATATATATATATATATATATATATATAGTGCAAACTTTATATATCAATAGTGCAAACTTAAACCATCTTAGATTTGCAGATGATATTATTCTCATTTTATAAGACCCAGAGGAACTGCAAAGACGCATACAAGAACTGCAAAGGGCTGGCGAACGATTTAGCTTGAAAATAAACCTGAAAAAAAGTCAGGTTATGTTCAATAACTTCGCTCAGGACAGAAGAATGTCAGTTTTAGGAAGGGATTTAGAGATTGTGGACAGCTTTATATATCTTCGGCAGAGGATTTCAGTGGAGGGGAATACCGCCCGGGAGGTGGAACGGCGTGTTAAATGTGGCTGGCAGGCATTTGGTAGGCTCAACATAGTGTTTAAGAGCAGACTCCCACTTTGCCTGAAAAGAAAAGTATTCGATCAGTGCGTTCTACCCGTTATGACATACGGAAGTGAAACCTGGACAGTCACATCGCAATCAATTCAAAAACTTCGGGTGGCACAGAGGGGAATGGAAAGATGTATGCTTGGCATTACAAGACGAGACAGAAAGTCCTGCGCATGGATCAGGGAACAAACAAAAGTCTGTGACATCATTGGAAGAGTAAAACAATTGAAATGGAGATGGGCAGGCCATATAGCGATGCGATGGGGCGACAGTTGGACCAAGGCAATCCTGGAGTGGATACCGCTTGATCGCAAACGTCCGCAAAGAAGACCGAAAGCACCATGGATTGGTGACATCGTTAAGTATATTGGACCCGAGTGGCAGAGGAAAGCCCAGGACCGTGAAGGTTGGAAGCATGCTGAATAGGCCTTCATCCTGCAGTGGATCGATACGGGCTGATGATGATGATGATGATATATATGTATATATATATATATATATATATATATATATATATATATATATATATATATATATATATATATATATATATATATATATATATATACACAATATATTTTATGCATCGTATATAGCATGTTACGGTATAATTTAGTATATTATTCGTCTTAACTCTATTATTATTATTATTCACGTATGGGCCTTGGTGGACCACGCGAAGTACAGTTAGAGGCGTTCGTTGATGTTAGCCTTCCTTTGCGCCCGTACTGATTTAATTCTTTCGCTATGAGCTTTTTTTCCTTTCGTTAGACCAGGTTGTCATTCTCAAGTTGTTCCAGTATTCTTACATTTTTCTCTCTGGCCAACCTCCCAAACGTTAACTTTGTGTCTGAAACAGCGTCTATCCTGAATTCACTTTGTGTAATATTTGCTGATCTTAGGTCCTCTTTAATTGCCGCCATCCATTTAATTATTTCTACTTTAGCTCTACTCCTATTTTCATAAAAATCGACTATTTGTCTAGTTAACCTGCTCGGATTCATCCGTTTTATGTGTCCGTAAAACTTAAGTCTTCTTTTTCTCATATCACTATGTATATCTATATATTGTTTGATTTCTTTGTTTTCTCGAGGTCGGTATGTTGTGCTATTTATTTGTTTGGGGCCTAAGATTTTTCTTATGATTGTTCTTTCCTTCATTTCAATCTCCTCGTTGTCTCTCTTTCTATTCAAAATGAACGTTTCTGCCCCATATAGACATTCTGGCTTAATAACTGTTTTGTAATATCTCAGTTTTGTGTTTCTAGATATGCATGGTTCTCTCCAAAAGGAAAACGGACAATTAGCTCTAAATAACGAAGACAATTGCAAAGAACTTGCGAAATATTCTGAACAACTACTAAACTGTCTTGAGCCCATAAACAGATTACCAACATTAAACCCTGGACAAACAAACCCAGATTCATTACCACTGAATGAAGATGAAATAATTAGTCAAATCAAGCGACTTAAAAATAACAAAGCTTCTGGTGAAGATGAAATCACTGTTGACTTTTGAAATCCGCTGATCCAGGTACAATCAAGGAAATAACCAAAATTCTACAAGGAATTTGGCGAACCGATTCCGGAAGATTGGAAAGGTGCTCTAATCTATCCACTACATAAGAAATGAGATAGAACGGATGTAAACAACTACAGAGGGATATCTCTTCTCCCAGTTTGTTACAAGATTCTATCTCAATGTCTACTAGACAGAGCATGAACCTAAAATTAGTGAATATCAAGCAGGTTTTCGACCCGGCAGATCCTGCCCTGAACAGATCCTGAATCTAAAGTTGATCCTAAGACATCAAAAATTGTACAATAAAAATCTCGTCTGTACATTTGTGGATTTCAAAAAAGCATATGATTCTATTAACCGCGAATCTATATCCATATCTAGAGAAGAACAAGGACTAGATCTGAAAGCACTGGCAATTATTAAAGCCACACTAACTAACACAAGGTCAAAAGTTAAATTCAAGGGTGACATCTCAGAGCCCTTCGAAATTGAAACTGGAGTGAGACAAGGGGATAGACTCTCGCCACTCTTATTTAACTGTGTTCTAGAAAAAGTAACACAGGGGTGGAGTGAAAAAAAGTCGACCCTGAATATTGACCAGCCCATTAAACTGGAGAGAACCAACATCAAAATTGATTGTCTGGCGTTTGCTGATGATATAGCAATTTTGGCTCAAGATATATTAGATAAACAAAACAGATAAACAAAAAAAAGGTAGGACTCCAAATTTCCTTTGAAACTACATTAAGATTTACACAAAATACTTACAACAAAAAATGCATATCTAGAAACACAAAACTGAGACATTACAAAACAGTTATTAAGCCAGAATGTCTATATGGGGCAGAAACGCTCATTTTGAATAGAAAGAGAGACAACGAGGAGATTGAAAAGAAGGAAAGAAAAATCTTAGGCCCCAAACAAATAAATAGCACAACATACCGACCTCGAGAAAACAAAGAAATCAAACAATATATATAGATATACATAGCGATATGAGAAAAAGAAGACTTAAGTTTTACGGACACATAAAACGGATGAATCCGAGCAGGTTAACTAGACAAATAGTCGATTTTTATGAAAATAGGAGTAGAGCTAAAATAGAAACAATGAAGTGGATTGCAGCAATTAAAGAGGACCTAAGATCAGCAAATATTACACAAAGTGAAATTCAGGATAGAAGGAAGGAAGGAAGGCTAACATCAACGAACGCCTCTAACTGTACTTCGCGTGTAACCTCGGGTAAGTACCAGGTATGATCGAAAAATAGTGAACTGGGACGGTGCAGAAAAGTATTAAAAAGCAAAGTAAGCAAGTATTAAAATTCACCCATGCTCCACGTCGGTGCTTTGGCCGATTTATATGGTCATGACTTTAGTCGTTCGTTCCTCCGCGCTTCAGGCGTTCAGCTTAAGCACAGCTGATGACGGCTTAAGGCCAGAAACCGGTCTTGGGAGACGCTTGCTAGCGCTTTTGATAGCGGATGAAGGAACGTCATATATATATATATATATATATATATATATATATATATATATATATATATATATATATATATATATATATATATATATATATATATATATATATATCCCACTCTAAACCTCCACGAGCCGCCAATGGTGTCATCGCAATCGTCTTGGGTCTTATATATTATAATCTATCCCATGCTCTGTCTTGGACAGAGGATTTTAATGGAATAGAATACCGCGCGAGAGGTGGAGCGACGTGTTAAATGTGACTGGCAGGTTCAAATTAGTGTTTAAGGACAAACTACCACTCTGCTTGAAAAGAAAAGTCTAATCAGTGTGTTCTGTCCATTATCACATACGGAATTGAAACCTGGACACATGGCAGTCAGTTTAAAAACTTCAGGTAGCGCAGAGGAAAATGGAAAGATATATGCTTGGCATTAGGAGACGGGATAGAAAGCCCTACGCATGGATTAGAGAACAAACGAAAGTGGGTTGCATAATTGGAAGAGTAAAATAATTTAAATGGAGGTGGGCCGACCCATGTAGTGAGGCGATGGAATGAAATATGAATCAAGGCGATCCTGAATACGGGTTGATAGTAAACGTCCGCAGAGAAGACCGAAAACACGATGGACTGATCCATCATTAAGTATGATAATTGTGTTACTAGTAGGGTAGATGGAGCGGAATATTGCAAAGGAAAGCTCAGGTCCGCGAGAGTTGGAAACATGCGGAAGAAACCTTCCGGGCGGATGATGCTGAGATATATATATATATATATATATATATATATATATATATATATATATATATATATATATATACATATATGTATATATGTATATATGTATATATATATGTATATATATGTATATATATGTATATATATGTATATATATGTATATATATGTATATATATGTATATATATATATATATATATATATATATATATATATATATATATATATATATATATATATATATATTACAGAAATCTTTCACCTTTTCTCCACGTGGTGCCACCGATCGCCTTCGCCGAACTGTCAACCATGCGACGTCACGTGTCTCTCGGGACCGGTTTCTAGCCTTTCAGCCGTCATCAGCCGAGATCTAGACGAACGCAAGGAAAGCAGTTCGGAGAGACGATCGGGGCCAGACCAGATTAACTGGCCATTTTTATATCTATATTTTATATTTATATATCTATATTTTATATTTATATATCTATACATATACATATGAGATACATATACTGAGTGATCCATGTTTTCTGTCACATATTATATAAAAGAAAAAAGAATTTAACTCAAGGAATTTCCTCTAATTCGTACGATCAATATAAACATGGTAGAAATATATCTACATCTAATAAAATTAAAGTACATTTAGTTAAAGCAGTTTCAGATTATCTTTAAGACCGTTTCACAAATCCGTTCTTCCCTCCGACACCCCGTAAACATCCTCCATTAACCCCCGCGTTCCGGAACCAAATACAATGTGTCCGTTAATAGACTCCGGATTGATTGGCCCTCGGATAGTCGAACTACCCCTATAATTACCCCCGGCTGCTAATAGGATTTTGAAATCGAGGACGTAGCCACCACCTCTGATTTCCCTCTTTCTCTCTCCCCCTTTCTCTCTCGCTCAGTCCCGCTGCTGTCGGAGGAATCCGCATCCCTTTTCGACCCTCTTCGCGTTTTGCGGTGTAAATACCGCCGTTTGTCACCGACATCGTCTCCAAAGAGACGAATGGTCGATAGCTAAGGAGCTGGGGGCTGTGAGGGGTGTTGTGGTGTGCGGGCGGTGGGTGGTGGGATAGACGGATTGATTGCCGCCGGGGTGGGGAAGGGTTAAGGTCGGTGACTAACTTGTTTCTTATCGAAAAGAGAGAGCAAAAAATTTGGGGGACTGCCGAAAAGGATATGCTATTGGTTGAAGTTCGAAAATATGGAAATATAAATGGACCAATTGGATAAAAGTAACCGTGATGGACCCAAGTAATATGTATTCTTGTATTGTATTCTAGTACGTATTCTTGACAATAACGTTCAAAAGGTTTTACAGAAATGGCGCAGTTATGAGCAAATCACTATAATAGTTGTCAAGTGTGATTCGAAGTGTCAGACGCATGTGTAGTTGATTGTGGTAATCGAGTAAGGCTAACAAGTTTTAACATTTTCTGAAATGTGGATAAAATTTGAGCTGTTATAAAGTACTTTGTTTTAGGGAGGTTATACTGGGATTTGGATCCCAGTGTTTACTTCCTCCTCCCAAATCTGAAAAAGTGGATCGCTGGACCAAGATTCCCTTCGAACCGTGAGGTCAGAGCTGAGACACCCACTTTTTGCAATTTTGGACATATCGCATTATACTGATGGTTTTAAAAAGTTGATGTATTAAATTGCGATGTAGCTACAATTCTCAAAAATCTTGTGTTTTCTTTGTCAGAACTGTTGTATATAATAATGTTTCCTTTATCCTCAAACTAATTGAAAAGTTCGCGGAGCTACACCTATAGAACATTAAAAGAACTATATAATCTGCTACATTTTAAAGATTGATATGAATATATGTGAAGTTTCAAATCTATCTGCCAATTCATTCGTATCAAAACAGCAGCTTAAGAAAAAGAAGAAGAGGCGGAAAGCCCACCAAAAACCTTCTCGGACGGTGCCCCTCTTGATGATATCTTTTATCTTAATAATTAACAAAAAAAAATTTACAACAAAATGACTAATCGTCGTGAACGAGGTAAATTTAATCTCTCCTTATTCTTTGCTTACAAATTTTGAACTTTAATGAAAAATTTACCGAATTTCAGGTAGAACGACTCTAGTCATAAAGTTTCCGCATATAGCTCATAAATAAGCGAGGGAGGTGGCCCCCGTTTTAACGGGCAAAGCCCAGGAGGTACCTAAGACCTTCCTAATAAATGCAAAATTTTGAAAACGTATCAAAAGTAAAAGTTATACAAACCTTCGCAAATGCCAAATCTTTCTAACAGGATAAGAATTAAACTAAAAGTAAATCCAGTACTCCCGCCATCGACTGAAAGGAACATCCAATATGAAGGAACTGTTGTCCCCACCACTGACTTCTATGGTATGAGAAAATGGCGAGGGACTGGCAATGGATTGTCCGGCATAACTTGACTAAATGAAAAGAGCTTCCCACGACGTGGACGGAATTTATTGGTCCCAACGTCGACTTCCCTGACACTGGAAAACGGCAAGAGTCCACCATGAATGACTAACTAAAAGACTTCTGAGCTTGAACCATGAGCCATGGTTCCTGACATCAACATCCAATGGGACCTGAAAATAAAAGTACTCCAAACGGAAAATTAAGAAAATCTCTAAAACGGCTGGGGTGTCTCCAGCTTGTCCTCGACGAAACTGTCCAAACGACCAACACAATCCCGAGATATCAGCTCATCTAGTAAAGCTTCTGATCTTATTGGCCAACCTGGACCAACTACCTCTGCGAGTTCTACTCTCGGTCTGAAATTTCTCACAATTAAAAATTCTATGCAACGGATTATCTTCTTCTCCAGAACGACAGCCAAAGAAAGTAGCGTCGAATATCTTCCCAATTCTCTTAAGATGAATCATAAATTGACCATGCCCTGTTAGCATCTGAACACACCTCCTGCTAAGATCAATGGTTCAATTCTGTCTGTCCTCAACATTCGGAACAAACCGAAAAGTGACTCTACCCTTGGTGTTCGTACCCCAATCGTGATTAAATTTTTTCTAAAAAAAGGTTTAAAGACAATGGAAATTCATAGTGAAATGGTAAATGTATTAGGGAACCTGCTCCTTCAAAAACAGTGCTTTGTGAGGTGAATTTCAATGTAGTCGCACAAGCCGGGATGATAATCCTCGTTCTGGGCGTTCAATAAGTGCAACTACCGAATAAATAATTAATTCTATATATAATATGGTTATTGATGATATACATTTGACTCTAAGTGAAACTGCTAAGGTCATGAATATCTCAACTGAACGGTGTTTTATATTTTGAAAAAGGAATCCGAGTAGCCGTAGATGAGTATTTTGAAGGACTTCCAGAAAATCGCTTCACAGATGGAATAAATGAATTGGAGAACTGCTGTAAAAAAATTATACTATACTTGTTTATAAACTATAAACTTGTTTTATCATTTCCGCTACGCGAATTTTTCAATTAGCCTAGTATTATAGTAAATAATAGTTTCTCTATTTCTTCTGTGAAGTAGCATATTTCGATTTTTTCTCATTTTCTTTCAATGAATTAACGTCTGCGTTTTTACAATTGCCTGTTTCTCCTATATTATCATATAAAACACATATTTCTCGCAAACTCACCAAAACTATTACGAAGCTACGCAAAAGTTTTCAGTCAAATAACCCCTAATCCATCCCCTTCAATCTGATTTCCTGTCACGCAACTACCGACCATCATCATACACACACACACATGCACACGAACGAAACGCAACCCCAAAAAACATGCTCCTAAGGTCAAACTCGTCATCCGCTCGAAGGTAGAAGGGCGAAAGGGAAACGAAAAGGGTGCCATGGTCGGTTGGGGTTTCGTTATTTGACCAGGGGGTTACGAACGATGACGGGCAGCACGTCGTCGAGGGTCGATAGAGGGTTGTCGGTGCTTCTATTTTTTTTATTCACCCCCCTGATCTTCAGTAGCTCGTTTGATGAAGTAATTACTTTGTAACCGAAAGTGTTTTGGTATGGATGGTCCCATATGGGGTGGGATGGACTAGTACACGACCGGTTATGGTGAGAAGTGTTGATTGTATTATGATGGGATTAGGGTTTACGACGTGACAACAATATATATATATATATATATATATATATATATATATATATATATATATATATATATATATATATATATATATATATATATATATATATATATATATATATATATATATATATATATATATATATATATATATATATATATATATATATATATATATATATATATATATATATATATAGGGGGTGTTTTCAAAGTTGGGTCATTTATTTTATCAGGTTGTAGATCGTAAAAATAAGCTATTTTACCAAAAATCATTTATATAAAACTTGCAAAATAAAGTAGTTATTAGCACTTACAAAATTTGAAAACAGACTTGACTTTTTGATATTATCGACCACTGCGTTGTGAAACTCGCAAAGAGAAGTCCATTTAGCAAAAGTCATTTATATAAAAATTGCAGAATAACAAAAACAAAAATGTTACATGTTACAAGAATTGTTCAAAATTGTCACCATTTGTTTGGTTAGCACAAAATCTTGCTCGGTGTATCCATACGTCACTATACGCGTCAAAAATAAAATCCCGTCCCGTGTCCACGAATAACTTCACAGGCATTTTTGATGCGCTGTTCTAGTTCTTCATTGTATTTACCTCTCCATCGTGATAAACTAACTTTTTTAAATAGCCCCACAGAAAAAAATCGCAGGGCGTTAGATCCGGGGAGCGTGCAGGCCAAGAAATGTGCCCATTGCGTCCTATCCATCTTTAAATGTTCGTGAACTTCTCATCTAAAATGTGGCGGTTCATGTAGAAACCACATATTATGTCTAACATTTAAAGGAACATCTTGTAATAATTGTGGCAGATTGTTTTGAAGAAAGTCTAAATAATTTTCACCTGTCAGTCGACCTGGAAGAAAGAAAGGCTCAATTAGCATGCTATTTACTACGTCAGCCAAAACATTTACTGAAAATCGGTGCTGAAAATGGGTTCTTTTCACAACATGTGGATTTTCTACTGCCCAAACATGGTTTGGTTCTTGTGGAAATTATTTACTCCATTTCTTTTAAATGTGACCTCGTCGGTAGGCAAAATAAATTTGGTAAAATTTTCATTTGTGTTATACTGATATAAAAGCCACTGACAAAATTCAACTCTTCTAGGATAATCTTCGGGTTGTAACGCTTGTTGATAATGATAAGGATAAAAGCGTTCTTGTCGTATAGTCTTCCCCACGTTACTATGACCAAATTCAACTTCACCTGCCATAGACCTAGTGCTCGTTTTCTACAAGTTCATGTGGAGGAGGCCTTCCAGTAATTTCTTAAGGGGTTACACCGCCTTGGAGCTCGGAAAAATTAGCGTGAAAATTAAAATTTTTTGTGATGCAGCTATTAAGTGTATAATTTTTTTTTGTATTACACATGTACCTACTAGTTTTATAAATAATTAAAAAAAAAGAAAATTAAAACAAATTAAAAAATGGCAGAGATATGGGCCATCAAGTTGGACACTGTTTTGAAAATCCTCGCTGGCGGTGGACATGATTCCTCTGTAAGGCATTGTGTGAATTCAAAAAAACAGGGATAATGATCTTTTTCCCGTCAGAGCCTCCCGTCAGAGCCTAAAATCAAAAACTTGGCAAACCAAAAACAAAATACAAATATTTTTATTATAGGGAAGGAGTGAATGAGAGAAAGCCTTTGTCAACGCTTTATAGTTTCGTAAAGGTTCGACCGTTTCCTGAGTTTTAGGTTTACTCTCGGACGCGCTTTCTTCTGGTGACTATAACTTCGGATATAATTGAAATTTGAAATGATTCAAAGTTTAAAATATTCTTAAAAGTATCGATAATTTATTTAGCCAAAATGATTTTTGATTTTTTGAAAATTTCAAGGTGGTGTAACCCCTTAAAGGAAACCTTTCCGCGTACAAACGATATGCTGCTGTTGCTTTTTGTTGACACTCCCCGTAAGTTAATATTATGTCCACTAGTTCATTGTTTTCATAAACGTGAGGCATTTTAATCGCAGAAAGTACCCAAAAATTAAACACGGCCTATTAAGGAATTATTACCACTAGTCAAATCGAACATCGCACTCCAAAGAAATATCGTACAAGAATACAAAAAACTAGTCATACCCAGCATCAGCAGTAAACAAACACTTTATGTGTTTACAACGCAGTGGTCCAGAATATCAAAAAGTCAGGTCTGTTTTCAAATTTTGTAACTGTTAATAACTTCTTTATTTTGCAAATTTTATATAAATGTTTTTTGTTAAAATTACTAATTTCATTCTTTCGATATGAGTTTTTTTCCTTTCGTCAGACCAAGTTGTTCCAGTCTTCCTACATTTTTCTCTCTGGCCAACCTTCCAAACGTTAACCTTGTGTCTGAAACAGCCTCTATCCTGAATTTCACTTTGTGTAATATTTGCTGATCTTAAGTCCTTTCTAATTGCAGCAATCCATTTAATTATTTCTACTTTAGCTCTACTCCTATTTTCATAAAATTCGACTATTTGTCTAGTTAGCCTACTTGGATGCATCCGTTTTATATGTCCGTAAACCTTAAGTCTTCTTTTTCTCATATCGCTATGTATATCTGTGTATTGTTTGATTTCTTGGTTTTCTCGAAGTCGGTATGTTGTGCTATTTATTTGTTTGGGGCTTAAGATTTTTCTTATGATTTTTTTTCCTTCTTTTCAAGGTCCTCGATGTCTCTCTTTCTATTCAAAATGAGCGTTTCTGTCCCATATACATTACATTCTGGCTTAATAACTGTGTTGTAGTGTCTCAGTTTTGTGTTTTTAGATATGCATTTTTTGTTGTAAATATTTTGTGTAAGTCATATATATATATATATATATATATATATATATATATATATATATATATATATATATATATATATATATATATACATATATATATATATATATATATATATATATATATATATATATATATATATATATATATATATATATATATATATATATATATATATGTATGTATGTATAAATATATATATATATATATATATATATATATATATATATATATATATATATATATATCTATATATATATATATATATATATATATATATATACATTGGAAGCATCCACAGCATGCTTCCAATTCGCAAGCTCCTGAGATTTCCTCTGCCATTCGGGTCCAATCATCATCATCATCATCATCATCATCGTCATTCAGCCATTGTCGATCCGATCCACTGCAGGATGAAGGCCTCCACAGCATGCTTCCAATTCGCACGCTCCTGAGATTTCCTCTGCCATTTGGGTCCAATATACTTGATGATGTCATCGTGTTTTCGCCCTTCTTCGCAGACGTTTATGATCAAGCGGTATCCATTCCAGAATTGCTTTGATCCATCTGTCGTCGCATCGTCTCGCTATATGACCTGTTCACTTCCATTTTAATTCTTTCGTCTTTCCAATGATGTCACATACCTTCGTTTGTTCTCTGATCCATATGCAGGTCTTTCTGTCCCGCTTTGTAATGCCAAGCATATACCTTTCCATTCCCCTCTGTGCAACCCGAAGCTTTTGAACTGATTGTGATGTGAGTGTCCATGCTTCACTTCCATGTGTATATATATATATATATATATATATATATATATATATATATATATATATATATATATATATATAGTTTTAAATAAAATTAAAAAAACACACTGAAATAATTTTTGTCATTCAAAGTGACGTTACCTTTTTTATTTTTTTGGCTGATGTTTGACTGATTCTTAATTTAAAAAAAAAATGTTTTAACAATATTCATTAGTTTATTTATAGTTTACTCGTAAAATAATAACTAATTACTAGGCTAATTGAAAATTTCGCGGAGCGGAAATGATAAAACAAATTTATAGTTGAAAAAATTACTTTATTCTTCCGTACATTCTCCTTTAAGCGCAATAATCATTTTTCAAGTGGTTCTTCAATCCATTTATTCTATCTCTGAAGTGCTTTTCTGGACGTCCTTCAAAATACTCATCTACGGCTCCTATAACTTCTTAATTAAAAAAAAAACAAAAAAAAAATTTGAGGTTTGGAAACAGATCTGGTGAATATGGTAGATGTTTCAATAATTCGTAGTGTAATTCCAATTGATCCAAAAGGTTTGAGTAATACTGTCCTGTTATTGTTTTACCGGTTTGAAGGTAAGCATAATTACCAAAATGTACTAGTAATCGAACGTCGACGTGGATCTGCTGCACTTTCTAGGTTAACTATTTTTAATATATGATCAATTATAAGTTGATCACATAGCTGCGGTTCATTTTTTACAACGATATTATTCTATTCCGGATTTTGGGGTCTTAAACTCAACATTTGTTTTTTCCTTTTACCTCAAAATTTTTGTTGGTAGATCGCATTTTTTTGTAACCATTTGAGTTTGATCTTTTCGCTTGATATTTTTTTCTTCAATGCATTTATATTTTTATTTATATTAGAACTGAAAAGTTCGATGTCTCGTGATAAAAGCTGATTGCTTAAACTTTGGTGTATTCAATCAACTTTGATTTTAATATTGTCCTGCGATGGTGTAGAATAAATCCGTTGACTTACAGTTGAATTTTTCTGTGGCTCAAAATTGTGTGAAATACCCGAGTCTTCGTGTAGTATCTCGGACTCTTCTTGAACATTGACATTAACATCATGAGTAGTAGAAATACAGTGTCAATGGAGATTTGGTTGAAGCTAGTTCTGAAGTAAGCTCTGGTGGCATAGCTCTAATAGCAAGTAACTGTCAAAATATTTGATATAAAAATTATAATAAAAGAAATCATGATTTTTTATATAAAAATTAATATTATTAATAATTATTACTTAGCTTACCGGAGTTTTAGAAAAATTATGTAGAGTCGTTATTTTCTTTTTTGATGTACCCATTTAATTCTTTAGTTTTACCATCAATAAAAGTTTCAAAACCTTGTTTGTCTTTCTTAAATGTTTCTTTTACACTTTTCCATACAGAATTAATATCATTTTGGCAAACACCGCGGGCTTTTTCAGGATAATAAGCTTTAAAAACGAATAGTGAAGATTATCAGCCATATTATCTTTTTGTTTCAGCTTTGTTTCAACAATCTAATAGTTGTATTGATAGGATATCTCTTTATAAGGAAAAAATCTCTTTTATCGATAAAAATAATTTATCGATACGGAATTATAGTATAAAAATCTTTACAGTTACCGACTGAAAAAAAAATTTGAATATTTTGCTTACCTAAGATTTATTCACCAGCGCCCTCCAACCCCCCAAGTAAATAATTAATTAATAAATGTATTTTCTTGTTTCAGTATTACGAAATGTCCTATGGCCTTAACGTCGAGATGCACAAACAGGTAACGATCTTACTTACAACTTTTTTAACGGCGTTGTTTTTCATCGAGCGCATCTCTCTTGCAGACTGAAATTGCCAAGCGATTGAACGCCATTATAGCACAGGTTATGCCTTTTTTGGCTCAGGAACATCAGCAGCAAGTGGCCAGCGCGGTGGAGAGAGCCAAACAAGTAACCATGACGGAACTGAACGCCATCATTGGGGTAAGCGTAAGTGAACATTTTAGTTTTTTTTTATTATTTCCATTTTACTAACTTAAAATCTGTTTTTGGTTTTATTTTTTTTTTTGTGATTGGGTTAGTGGAAGTATTGAATGTGTAAGGTAGGATGAGTCTGTGGATAGAAATTAGCTGTGTTAGTTTTAATAGTTTTTTTTTGCTTTCTGACTAGAGTTACATGAACATGGCTTGGGTTTCATTCGAAGCGAAGTTTTGTTTGGGACAGATGTCAAAGACGATCATTGCAACTTGAAAAATCAATGATTTTTAATCATTGTAGTTAGTAGATGTAGTACCAGGCTAATTGAAAAGTTTGCGGAGCGGAAATGATAAAACAAGTGACTTTATTTGTCCGTATATTCTCCCTTAAGCTCAATACATTTTTTTCAGCGGTTTTCCAATTCATTTATTTCATCTGTGACGTGATTTTCCGAAAGTCCTTCAACACTCATCTTCAAACACTCATCTACGGCTTCTATAACTTCTTGCTATAAAAACGCTTGCCACGTAGGAATTTTGAGGTTGAGGAATTGAGGTTTGGGACCAGATGGGTGAATATGGTGGATGCTCCAACAATTTGTAGTGTAACTCCTTCGATTTGGTCATAACAAGAACACCTCTGTAAGCCGGTGCATTGTCTTGATGAAAAATTATTTTTTCTTCGTTAAACCAGGTCTTTTCTCAGGAGTTTTTGCATCCAGTTGGTCCAAAAGATTTGAGTAATACTGTCTTGTTATTGTTTTACCGGTTGGAAGGTAATCAATTAACGAAATGCCTTTTGCATCCCAAAAAAATTGATGCCATAACCTTTTTTGTCGATTTTGACCCCTTTGGCTACTTCGGAGCTGAACAACCAGGCTCAGTCCACTCTGCTATTTATTGTCGCAGTTCAGGATCATAGTGGTAAACCCAAGTCTCATCCATAGTTACAAAACGACGTTTAAAATGTAATTTATTCTTTGGAAAAAGATCCAAATGTTGGTTAGAATGTTTTACTTGAAGTGGTAACCACCCATCTTACACATAGCTTTCTCAAGCCCAATTCCTTTTTCAAAATATGAAACACCCGTTCAATTGCAATGTCAATGGCCTTAGCAATTTCACTCAAAGTCAATTGTCTGTCATCCATAATCATATCATTGAAACTCACCTGCCTACTTACAAGCCATTGTTTTTGAAGGAGCATTTACCATTTCACCATGAATTTCCATTGCCTTTCAACTTTTTTTTACAAAGAATTTAATCACTGCATGATTTTCAATATTTTCCATTTTAAAAAATAACACTGATACGTTTACTTTAAGCTGCTGTTTTTATTCGAATGAATTGACAGATCGACTTGAAACTTCACATATGTTCATATGAAGGATGAAACTTCAAAATGTAGTAAATTATATAGTTCTTTAATTATCCTAATATTTTAATTTGTTTGCTTAAATAGCGTTTTTTAATGTCACCCTATTATATTTTTTTCATTTTTCGAGTCAGTTTACGTAGGATATATTCGATTTCAGTTTATCAGAAAATAAACCCATTATGATGGCAATAAAGCTTCGTAACCCGGCGACTTTCAGATTAACATTAACCAGCTTATTATTGGCGATAAACTTGTGTTTACACAATAGATTTTTATTGATATTTCTCTGTAGCTGATTTACGATGGGCCCTGTTCAGTTTTAATGAAACGTCAGTAGTGTTATTTGGGATTATAGGAAGAGTTTTCGGGTGTCCTCGACTTACGTCGATACGTTACAATGTCACGTCGACGTTGGGGAATCCGAAATCTACAAAATCAACGAACTTTTATAGGCGTTTAATTATGATTTTGCACGCTTTTTCTAAATTAATACTCAATAAAATTGAATGTAATACTTCTTCTTTTTCTTCGTATTCTTCTTTACAGAAGAATCGTGGCCTATGGAAAGTAATTATGTTCGCGCACTTTTCGAACTACTACTCGTCAGTGTTCACTATTTCTGGCTTCCTTCTATCCGTTCCTGTAGCACCAACCTTTTCAGGTTATTGCCATCCCTGGATTTATAGTGGTCGAAGAATCTTAGTACTCGTTCATCAATAATTTAGTATAGCCTTTTCTCTATTTCTTAGTGTTCTGTGTTATGATTGTTATCGTCTTCGTTCCATAATAAAGCCCCAAGATAGACGAATTGGCTCACTAGTTTAAATTATCCTATTTGACTGATTTTTGGATTGTGTTGGCTTCTACTTGATGGAAATTCTTTATAAATATTTAATGAAAGACTGTTTCGTCTATATTTTCACTTTATTAACACTTTATTCCACCTAATAAAGTGGAAATATAGACGAAACAGTCTTTCATTAAATATGTATTTGACTGATGTTCTACACCTGATATCTCCACCATAAATTTTGAATAAAATTGGTGATAGGATGCATCCTTGTCTGATTCCTTTATTGATGGTATATTGGAGGTATGCATTATGGTTGGCTTTATTATTATTAGAGTGGAATGAATATTTGTTCCCGTGTACTTTTTTTTTAGGAATATTTATGTTAATTTAAAGATCTTTACAATACAATAATTTTCAATACTATACCATACAGCCTGTATGTAAAGAGCTTACCCTAATACAATAAAAAATTTAACCTACGGCCCACAAAGTACTGCTTGTGTATGGATCAAACCCAAGAAAAGAAAATATAAATTTTAGAAAAAATAAATAAATAAATAAATAAAAAACCGTGTCAACATTCAGCACAGGCATTCACATTACATGAAATAGGACAAAAGGATAAAAGAGGATACAACCCCACTCCATATATTAAAGCTCAAGAACAAAGGAAATCAATTCAGCCATGCTGACAAACACCGACCTAAATGCGGCGCGCACAATTTCTTTATGTTTGGCTTAAATGCCAGATAACTGATGTTCTTCTTCACAATATTATCTCTTATGTTTTCCGGCAAAAGGTTAAAGGGGTCAAGACGTAAGAGGACTTTTTCACACCAGTTTTGTTAGTGAATTGAATGTTTAGAATAGGTGAACTTGTTGCTTATATGTATAACCTAGAGAGCCAAGATGTTTATATTTTTTGCATTCTCTCAATCGACTCAAGGTGGCTGTTGTATGTGCCATCCCAGGCAACAATTCCATATGTTACAATAGAATTAGCAAGAGCGTAGTATATATGTCTTAATATATCAAAGGACGTATACTCTAAGGCTTTCCTAAAATGGGCCATCACAACCAATAGCCTTTTCTTTAAATTAAGTATATGAGGCTTCCAAGAAAGTAGCTTATCTAAGGTAACACCAAGATACTTGACTGCAGCAGACTGTTTCACCTCTATACAATCACATGATGCATCTCTACAGTTTAAATGATGCCATTTAATAGGCTCATCGAAGTGCCAGGGTTTCTGAAGTGCAAAATTAAGCATCCTAGTCTTACCCATGTTAACGAGCATTTTATTTCCAACAAACCAACTTTTCAATATTTTCAAATCGCTTTGTATATTTTCCAGCACTTTTAATTTTGTATCCCCTGCGTATAGCGGGGCTGTATCATCAGCAAATGTAAACATGTGGCCATTTATTCTTAAGGAACTAAGGTCATTTATATAAATTATAAATTTGATTGGGCCTAACACAGTGTCCTGTGTTAGGCCCAATCCACATAATACTGATCCCTCCACATACTAATAATACTGATCCCTCCACTCCATAATACTGGTCCCTCCACATAATACTGATCTCTCTGTGCTTTTATGTCCATCCACTTTAACAATTTGAGTTCTTCCAGATAAATAACTATGGAACCACTTGTCGATAGTTTATCCCTAATGCTTCCAGCTTTTCTAATAAAATATAATGTGACACAGTATCAAACACCTTACTAATATCCAAAAATAATCCACTTACATATTTCCCTTCATTAAGGTTTTTATACAAGTAACTTGTAACTTCTCCCTGGATCGCCTCCAGCTGGCTCTGGGAGAATATGTCATGATAATTAGGATTTTTAAGGAAATTGTTCGTGAATAAAATGAAGGAAGATTTCACTGACATGGGACACTCTAGACCCTTTTTTTGTAAAGCTACAAATGATGACCAATCTTCTGGCCCTAATCCGGTACCCACACTTTCTGACAGATGTTTTGAAACATGTCTAATGTAATACTACTATGATCAAAAAGTAAGGTAACTTTCGCGCGCTTTACGTCTCCATACAAACATTTGTTGTCTAAGTTGGTATGACTGTGGTTGATAACCTGACAGAAGTTTCATATTGTTTCGTAAGTTGGAAATTATCGAGTATTTTATAATTGTTAAGAAAATCTGTCGGCGATTTTTTAAAATGGATAAATTTATCGACTGGAAAATCTGTAAGCACAAAGTTTAAACTTCATTATACACTATACAATGGTGTTTAAAACAACCGAACGTAGTAAAAAGAGAATAAATGTATATGCCATATCAACTTTCACTGAAAAGAAAATTCAACTTCTCAGTCCTTTTCTTCAATAAATTGTTACTGCAATTGAAAAGTGGATTTTAGACAGCAGTCTACATAACAACAATCGAGGGTTGAACCAAAAGAATCATTTTGTCCGCTCCAAAACCAGGTCTAAAAATCCCAAAACCCTATAAAAGTGTTACTGCCAGTATGATGGCATTTCATAGAAATTATTATGAGGTTCTGAATCCTAATGAAATCATAAGTGCTGAATATTATTCTGATAAACAAAGTTTTAATTAAAAAAAAAGTCCAGGATTGATTAATCGAAAAGGTGTGATTCTGCAGCATGACAGTGTAACAGTCGTCATAGTGCCAGAATCAGCCAAGAAAAAATAAAAAACTTAGGCTTGGAAGTACTTCTACACCACCGTATTCTCCTGATGCTGCATCGTCAGATGTAAATATTTTCAGATCTGTGGAACATTTTCTTCGGTGAAAAAATTTCATACTGCGACAACTATCAAAAGAGAAATCGAAAAATATTTTACTTCAAAATCATCGTAATTTTACAAAAAGAGAATAGAAAGTTTGTCAGATAGATGGGCGAAGATTGTCAATAACGTATCTCTTGTACTCAACCATACAATCTATCTAAAAATCGCTTAAGTGACGGTCATTTAGTTGTCTTTGAACTCTTGGCATTTTATTATTTAAAACAGCCGTACTAAAATGAACGATATTAAACTAAAAGGGGTAAAAACATACAATTTAACTAGAAGATATATATTTTTGTCCAAAGCTTACTTTGAACAATGGTGGAAAGTAATTTTCATAACGTTGTCATTGCGAAAATTTCCAGAAAAACACGCTTCGAACGGTGTGGGCGTTTAGAGCTTAACGATTTTTGTTAGTTTAATATTTCTGTTAGACGATTTTAATGGCAGTGGTAGTATAATTTCTTTTTCGGGAACGCCAGACGTTCAGAAATAATAATCTCAATCTCAATTAAAACGTTTAGGTGTTTGGTTTTAGAGGGTAATTTTCGCTTACACCAGCTGATAAAAGTAGAAACAGTTTTTATTTTTGATGTAACGTTTGTTTATTAATCCTAATTATGGTGTTGTATGTTATATTCTATGATAAAGAAAAACACTTAAGAAAAGCACTTTCTGTCAAAAGTGCCGGGATTGGTCAATAAAATACAGAATGTTTATTATTTATCCCAATTTATTGTATCGCCCTCATAGTATGCCCCTTCCGAAATAATACACTTATGCCAACGAATAATCCAATTGTCAAAAAAATTTTACACGCATTTTCCGGAATCGATTTCAGTTCTCGCCGCGATTTCTCTTTTGTGTCTTCTGTCGACTGAACACGGGTGCCTCGAAGTGGTAATTTGAGTTTTGGAAAGAGAAAGAAGTCGGCCGGAGCCATATCAGGGGAATACGGTGGTTGTTCAATGGTATTTGTTTTTTGGTTTGGTTTTTGGCCAGAAATTCGTTCACAATGATAGTTTTGTGAGATGGTGCGTTGTGATGCCAATAATAATCCAATTGTCAAACATTCCTATCGACTGAAAACGGGTGCCTCGGAGTGGTAATTTGAGTTATGGAAAGAGAAAGAAGTCGGAGCCATGTCAGATGAATACGGTGGTTGTTCGATGATGTTTGTTGAGTTTTTGGACAGAAATTCGTTCCCTGTGATAGCCTTGCGAGATGGTGCTTTGTCGTGATTCAAAATCCAAGAGTTTTCTTTCCACAAATCTGCCCTTATTCGCCGAATTTGCTCTCTCAAACGCCGCATAACGGTCAGATAATATTCCTTATTTACCGTCTGACTGATAATTAAAAAAACAGTCAACATCACCTTAACTTTTGATTGATTTCGACGTGATTTTTCGGTTTCGGCTCAGTTGGAAGGCGCAATTCCGAAGCTTGTTGACTGGTTTACATGTCAAACTCGTATACTCATTTCTCATTAGTTACAATGCGTTTTATGAATGTGGGGTCGGAATTGACTCGTTCTAGCATGTAATCAGCGACCTTTACGCGATTGAGTTTCTGAAGAAAATTCAGGTCTTTCGGCTAGTCGTGCGGCAACGCGTTTCATGCTCAAACATTCGCGTAAAATGATAGGAATTAATTCGTGAGACACAGAAAGATCAGCTCAAGATCATCTCTTTCAAAACTTAAATGACAATTTTCAGTAACCATTTCCTTCACTTTAGCGATGTCAACTTCAGTTGAATACGTTGATGGCCAACCAGAGCGAGGCAAATCTTCAAGCACATCTCGACGGTTCACCGTAAGCTTTCTGCAACATTTTCAACGACTTGGTACACAAAATACCATTTCAAATACAAAATTTAAAAGTGTTGGCAACAGTTGTACCAACTTAGCGATAAAAAGAATTTTGACAATCTCTTTAAACGGCCTTTTCAAATGATCAATTCCCGGTACTTTTTTGATAGAATGTATACAAAGGAATACAAAAGTTAAAAATCTACAAAACATTTATTCGGCCAGTAATCGCTTCTGCGGCGAGGCGCGGACCATCACAAAGAAAACAGAAGAGGTGCGTGCAATACGAGGGCTATATTATAAGTACCTAACCTAGGCCAGAGATGGCGCTGCTAGTATTTAAAAAGTGATATTTTTCTATAAATATAACCTTTCACAACCATACATATCAAACTGTCAAGTCGTTGCGTGGTTTAGTTTGTGAATGGCAGCCATTTAAATAGAAAAACTTTTGTGATTTTACAACAATGGAAAAAATTAAATATCGAGCAGTGATAAAATACATGTTTTTGAAAAAGAAAACAAATTATGTGATTAAAGCGGAGCTCAGCGAAGTTTATGGGGACTATCTTCGGGATATCTTCGTTATCAACCATATATACTATTGGATAGCTGAGCTTGAACGTGAAAGTGCGTGAGATTGCTGAGACTGTGGGCATCTCATTTGAACGGGTTTTAACAACTGTTTTGGATATGAAAAAACTTTCCACAAGATGGGACAATTGACGTGTGTCAACTTCCAAAGAATGTTTAGCGATGTTAAAACGCAATCGAAATTATTTTTGGCATCGGTTCATAACTGTTGACGAAACATGGATTCATCACAGCACACCAGAGACCACAGAACAATGGGTTTTCCGAGGCAAATCTGCGCCAAAGAAGGCATGTTTTAGAATATTTTTAGAGGCGATACAAAAGATAGAAAAACGTCAGAAAAAGGTTTTTCTTGTCAAGGCTAGGTACTTATCATACACCCCTCGTATTTGAAAAGAAGATTACTGAATATATAACAGAAAATATAATTTTTGGTTTGGTTATTTTAAGATTATATATTTTAGTTTAAATATTATACAATCATAACTAAATCATATCTAGAAAAACAATGACATAAACTTGTCCGGTGCTCTTATCAAGCTTCGTACTTCTTTCCAATGACAACTAGACGGCAACGGCAATTACGTGGAGGTAATTTTCAGCTTACATGTAATCATAATAATCAATATACAGTAGGCAAAAAAAATATTTAGCCACCCCGATTTTTAGGAATGTTTCCCAAATCATAGCTGAATTATTACCAATGACTGAAATTAAGCAATTTTTTTATTTGTAAATATAACAAGAAGGTACATGACATGAAAACAATGTTATTTTGGACTGTAAAGAAAGCATTTGCACACTTTGATTGAAACATTTTCCTACATTTTTTTCGTAATTTAACTTTGTTTTTATAATAAATTAATATAAAAAAATAGACAAATAAGTTGGCCCACGATAGGACTTGGAAATGTAAGTTTTCTGGGACAAAAATTTGAAAACGGCGAACTCAGAAATTTTATAGATGTTTTTTTTTTATAATTTTTTTGAATAGTTCATTCAAACATGAATCATTCCAAAAAAAATAATTATTTGAGCAATTTTTGAAGAGTTATTACTATTTGATATTAAAACCGCTGGTTTTTTGAAAAATTCATAACTTTTCCGGTTGAGTAAAAAATTTGGGAAAAAACACAGAAAAATCACAGATATATATATATATATATATATATATATATATATATATATATATATATATATATATATATATATATATATATATATACATGTATATATATGTGTGTGTGTGTGTTTATATGTATATATATATATATATATATATATATATATATATATATATATATATATATATATATATATATATATATACACATGGAAGTGAAGCATGGACACTCACATCACAATCAGTTCAAACGCTTCGGGTTGCACAGAGGGGAATGGAAAGGTATATGCTTGGCATTACAAAGCGGGACAGAAAGACCTGCATATGGATCAGAGAACAAACGAAGGTATGTGACATCATTGGAAAGACGAAAGAATTGAAATGGAAGTGGACAGGTCATATAGCGAGACGATGCGACGACAGATGGATCAAAGCAATTCTGGAATGGATACCGCTTGATCATAAACGTCTGCGAAGAAGGGCGAAAACACGATGACATCATCAAGTATATTGGACCCAAATGGCAGAGGAAATCTCAGGAGCGTGCGAATTGGAAGCATGCTGTGGAGGCCTTCATCCTGCAGTGGATCGGATCGACAATGGCTGAATGACGATGATGATGATGATGATGATGATGATGATGATTGGACCCGAATGGCAGAGGAAATCTCAGGAGCTTGCGAATTGGAAGCATGCTGTGGATGCTTCCAATGTATATATATATATATATATATATGTATGTATGTATACAGGGTCTCCCGAATTGTATGGACAAAACTTTACCACCATGTTCTACAACTAAAAATAATCGTATTTTGTCTTATAAATCTTACTCAAATAATGCGTTCCAAGGAAGCCACGCCCCTCCAAATGGGGCATACTGAAGATAGTTAGTTTTCCGAAACCGTTTGCAATAAAAACCGTATGAAACTTGTATATATATATATATATATATATATATATATATATATATATATATATATATATATATATATATATATATATATATACCATGATTTGTAATAAAACCATAAAAATTAGGTTGTACAAATTTTTTTTTTGCCTACAGTATTTCTTTATGGAAATGAACCTTCGGTATATCAAATTTATGCAAAACTTATCAAACAACCCGCGTATTTATCCATTAATTAACGTTTTCATTGAGTTTCCTTTAGTTTAGATTAGTAAGTGTTGGTGTTGGGTATTTTATAATCATTTTTAGACGTAATATCTAATTGTAATTCTGTTGTTGTTCCAGCAACAGCAACAGCAGGGTCTTCAGCAGTTGCTTGTAAGTAATACTCCAGTAGATGTGCATAGAATATCAAACAGAAGGGGAAAGATGGAGAGTTATCGCACCGTATTCGGATAAAAACATTTGAAGCAATTCGCAATAACTCTCGATTCTTTCTTCTTTTAATTTTAGTTTAGATTATCTGATTGAGGTAATTTGGGGGTTTTGCGTGCGTGTGGATTATGCATGAACTAATTTATAGATCATGTACGATTAGCAACTTTAAGTTTTCGGCTTTATATTTGAAACAATTTAGAGAATCGAGCATATACTTTTTTGTGGCATTTTTTTCAATTAGCCTATAAAGAAAATAAATTTAAAATTTCACAATGAGTATCAGTTCGAAGATATTTAAACACTGCAGATATGTTTTTATTTTCATCAGAGCTTTCAAGGGAGAAAATTGAGAATTATTATGTAGTGAATGAAATTTAATGCGGTGAATTAATTTATTGTTTCTTTTACTCTCCTAATTATACGATTTGGAAAGTGGCAGAAGGATTATCTACTCAAAGTGCTTTATAGAAATCAATAAGTGAAATGTTTGGAAAATGTACTGACAAGTACTTGAGTTTTCAGCTAGAACATTTATTACAGTGGTGGCCAGAGAAATTGAGCCGTTACAATAAAAGGCAGTGTTTGGCAAACAAAGTTGCAATAAATAGCATACGTAATTAGTACAATAATTATAATATAAATATATAACAAAAAAGAGAAAACATAATATCAAACTTAGTTTTAAAAAAATGCTGTAAACATAATATTTAACAAAAATTTAGAAAAAAGAACATGAAAAAGTGGTCATAAAAATAGAGCCAACCAAGAAACAAGCACAATAAATACTATTTAACAGTTGACAAAAGTACTAAATAACACAAACATTTTATAACATTTAACATTTAGTTTTATGTCCTGTGCTTTAATATTTCGGCGTATCTTTTGGGCATAGAGTTTACAAATCTTTGACACATTTTTAATGGTATAGCTTCTCATTTTTTTTTAATCACCTTCCAAAGTTCAAGCTTGTTTCTCGATTTATCTTTGCTCACCGCATTCTTGAGATAAGTCCACAAGTTCTCAATGGGATTGAGGTCCTTTGATTAAGAGGGCCAATAATTACTTAATTGTCACTAAGAAATTATTTTGTTTTTCTAGTGGTATCTTCGGATCATTATCGTGTTGATATTTCCATACCAGCGGCATATTTTCTTCTGCACAAGGCAGTATGAGCCCTTAATGAATGTAGATGTACCTATTTTGGTCCACGTGTTTTTTTAATCCATTAAATTGGTCCTACCCCATACCATTAAAAAGCTGCGCACCTCTTCATATTACAGCCTAAATGTTTTACAGTTTTAATAGTTTGTTTTGGTAATAATTCTCGGTTGGGTGGTCTTCAAACATATCGCCTACCATTAGAACCTATTAAATTAATTTTTGTTTCATCGCTCCATAAAATATTGCGCTATTTCTTGATTGTCTATTCACTATACCAATTAATTTGATCTTGGGCAAACTTTAATCATTGTTTTATATTCTTAGCGGATAACAAATGGACTTTTGGACAATCTACCGTGCTCTACCGTGTAAGTTGTCTTGCCTGAGGCCTTCTTCGAATTATGCTTGAACTTATTTCCAACCCCAGTTCACTTTTAATTTCGGTAGACGATTTAAATGGGTCGTTTTTTGAAATTCGGACATTGATTTTAGCTCTACGATTTTTGTGAAATGGTTGTTTTCTTAGGGCATTTTCTAGCATTTTTTTTTTTTGGAACGACCGACAATCCTTGCAGTTTCCCTTAATGACTTTGCTTCTTGTTGTTGTTTGTGTTGTACACTATTGCAGCAGCTGTACAATGGACGCTAAGACCCATTTCTAACAAAATTATTATTCGGCCAAGTTTGTTTTTATTTATTTTTTTAATTGCAACGCTTGAAATAAAGAAAACGGGTCAATAGATTAGCAACGAAACGAGAAGAAACTATTTACTGCTGTATACATTTTTTTGACTCTATTTTTATGACCACATTTTCATGTCCTTTTTTATAAATTTTTGTTAAATATTATCTTTATAGTATTTTTTTAAAACTAAGTTTGATATTATGTTTCCCTTTTTTGTTATATATTTATATTGTACAATTATTGTACTAATTAGGTATACTATTACAACTTTATTTGCCAAACAGTGTATTTTATTGTAACGACTCTATTTCTTTGGTCACCACTATATAAGGAAATCTACAAATCCTTTTAGTGTGGTGCATCTGTCCACATGTCTTCTTGTTGCCTTTTTCATAACTGTTGGGAGTTTTCTCCTCAAACATTTTCTTCCACCTGTTGTCTCCATCTGACTCTGGGTCGCCCTCTCGGTCTATTATATGCAGGTTTCCATGGTGTTGTCTCTTATTGGTGTATTCCTTTCTTGAGTCATTATGTGTCCGTGCCTTCAAATTCTTTGTTATTTCATTTTCTTACTATGTTTTCATTTCCCAAGAGCTTGTCGATCTGAAAGTTCATCAGAATTCTGAACATGTTTCCCTCTTACTGTGCTCTCATCATTGTTGATATTATATTGCGTACAAAAATGTTTCTCTTCCTCTGTTGCTGTGAGTGTTATAGTTTCTGCGGCCTGTGATACTATTGGTTTTATTGTTGTCTTACATATTCCTAGTTTATTCTTTGTGCTTAATCTCTTGCCTTTCAACAATTTTTTGTCGCAATGGAATGATATACATAATTTCTGTATCTTTTCGTCTGTGTTAAATCTCTCATTTTTTTCTATCGATTTTGACTCCCAGGTATTTTAATGTTTTCTTTTCCTCGAATGTATAGCTTTCGCACCCTAAACTTCTCAATATATCATTTCTGTTGCAGTACATATATTTTGTTTCCTGCTCATTTCTTTTCAGCACTATTTTCTTAGATTCGCGGTCTACTATTTCTATTACGCGTTGTAGGTGTCTCTGCTCTCTAGGAGTTATTGCTACATCATCCATATATGCTAATATCAAAATTAGGTGCTTAGTTTAGTGTTATTTTCGATTTTTTTACACACACACACATTTAATGCAGTTTTTTGATTTAGTAGGTTTTTAATAGTAGTCGGGAGTTGTTGAGGGTGTTTAAGTACACCCTCAAAAAAATGAAAAAACTGCATATATAAGCCATCCGACAAGAAGTCGGCAAGAGTATGTGTTGTTTGATTGTAGACAGGGTCTCCCTATTCTTGACGAGAGAGCATATGTCGGTACCCTGATGAGTCTAATTATATATATATATATATATATATATATATATATATATATATATATATATATATATATATATATATATATATTATATATATATATATATATATATATATATATATATATATATATATATATATATATATATATATATATAAAAGCCAGCCCTTTAGAAATATTTTTATCTAGATTTACTTGCCACGCCTGCACTCATCTATATACACACGCAACACCATCGAAATCATTTTATTTACATGTTAAAAGTATTATTCCTAAAACCAACAAGAAAAACGGTCGTATTAACTTGTTTGTGATAATCAATTCGAGACTATAATTTATTGTGTTTTATTATTTATTTACAATATACGTCAATGTAAATATTATAGACGGTTTGGTTTATGTGTAGGTTGTATCGAAAATGTTACTACAATCTTCTAATGGTAGATAGATTAGCCTTTGTAATAAGTTAAACAATATCAGTATATTTTTTGTTAAATTCTTATATATATATATATATATATATATATATATATATATATATATATATATATATATATATATATATAGTTTTTTTTATTTATTTGGAATGCTTTCAATGACACAGCAGTAGTCGGGAATTCCACAGTCTGGATTCCTGGAACAACCTGCGTCTCCGCCAAAATGATCATTCTGTAGTTGCTTGACCGGGAGCGAGCCCCACCCATCCCCCACATTGGAGGGCACATGTTTCGTCTGTTAGTGGTTAGACTTATCAGGGTACCAATATAGGCTCTTTCGACAAGAATAGCTGGCTATGAGATAGCTAGACATGCATAATGGCTTATAATGCAGTTTTTTGATTTAGTAGTTTTTTAATAGTAGTCGGGAGTTGTTGAGGGTGTTTGAGTACACCCTCAAAAAAAATAAAAAACTACATATATAAGCCATCCAACAAGAAGTTGGCGAGAGTATGTGTTGTTTGATGGTAGACAGGGTCTCCTTATTCTTGACGAGAGAGCATATATCGGTACCCTGATGAGTCTAACTACCAACAGACGAAACATGTGCCCTCCGATCTAATCTGATATTGCCTCAATCCTTCCTAGAATATTTATTTCCATAGCTGTTACTTTGGATTTTAGGTTTTGATGTAGTATTCAAGGCTCGTTTCCATATATCAGAGACAAATATAGATCAATTTATGAATCCTGTGTTTGACTTCTCTTTTATTCAGGAATACCGATTTTAAAGCATTAGCTAATTTGGATAAAGAGATTTTTCACTCGTACGCGTACGGGTAATTTATGAACTTTTTACGAACCAAATATCATGATGTTAAAATTATATTTTAGAAGACGTCAACTAAATTATGTTTTCTATGTTCGCAGCAGCAGATCCACGCACAGCAATTACCTCACGCCGGAGGACCAGGAGGTCTGCCCATCGGGCCTCACCCAGGACTACCAGGTATGGGACCAGCAGCCGCGGCTGGTTTACTCGGCTTCGGGGCTGGTTTGCCCCCAGGGGCAGCGCCCCATCCAGCAACAGTAGCCGGAGCGGCGCATCCCCTACTTAAACCTGCTGACTTGCATCCTCGAGCCTCGGAAGATTTAAAGAGGCCCAATAGCACAAATGCGTCAGAAGAAAGACTGGTAAATTGCAATATAACTTATTTTATCGACATTCTGTTGTTATTGGTCTTCTTTACAGTTGTGTGTACCACAATACCATCCTGTTTTCTATTCTTACTAATTAATATATCCTCAGCTTAATTCTCGACTTTATTTGACTGCATTTAACTTTTTTTTTTTATGAAAAATACAATATAAACGTCAAACGATATCGCGTTCTACAGCTAATTTTCAGGTTATATTGACAGTTGGCTCGTATATTATACATCGTTTTAGAACTGAAAGAGGGCGCTTTAAACTTAGTATATGGTGGGAAAAAAATCTGATTCGAATAGGTTCTGCAGTCGATGAAACTTAGGGGCTCAAAATTAAGTTAAGAATCTAATGATTAAATAACCAACTTCAGAATCTAAAACCTTTCGATGAACCAGTTTCACCATTTGCTTTGAATATTAATATAATCCACCATATCGCTCCGATTTAAGTTGTCCAGACTATTTTTTACTATTCCATACCAAAAAGGCACGTAATCCATCTTGTCCAACTCTACACTGAACTTCAATTTAATTTTGAAATAATTAAAGTGAATGTTCCGATGTTTCTCTTTTCTTCTTTGTGTTGCGTCGGCCGCTACTTAACTAACCAGGAATGATTTATTTTGCAGAATTCCGTCTCGCCGGGAGACAGAGATAAATACAGGGCCAGATCCTCCCCCGACGTTGAGCCGGTCAAACGACGAAAAGAAGAAAAATTGAGCCACGTAAGTAAACTGAGGAATCATTAATTATCGTTCTCCGTCTCTTCTTCGAGGTTTTGCTCGTTTCCACAGCCACGGGATTTATCGTAATAAGCACTATTAACAAATACACTACTGAATACAGGGTGAAAGAGAAATACCTTTCGTAAATTTATTTCACTGAGGTCGACGATATTTGATGGAAATTAATTTCAAATAAACGAACGGAGATTTATATCTAAATTTCTACAATTTGCCTTTGTCAAATCTCAAAGAAAGGCACTGTAACAATTGTGATACAAGTTTTAAATATACTGGAATTTAGATCTAAACCTGAATTAATTTATTTCGTAAATAGAACCTTTCTGTACATCGTTCTGAGACTTTATATCATTTTGAACAAAAAGTTTCATTAAAACCTGTATCCAAAATGCAACCATTTCCTCGGAAAACAGGTCAGAACTTTTTGCAGATTTCTTAAAAATTGACGTCACATCATCGTGTTTTTTGGATACTTAATGTTCGTATTTTGAAAATTAAATATAATAGACATTTATTCCATACATTTCAGCATGATTTTGGTTTGTTTTGTTACGAAAAAATAGGAAAACTTACACATTGTTGTCGTTTAATGTAAAAGTTGAAATTACTAGCACTAATTTTTCACACTATAACATGTTTTAAACGATGCACGTCACATGAAACACGTGTTTAATTGTTTTATTAAATCAAATGGTCAAAATGTCCACTATTTGAGTTTATGCAAGCCTGGCACCATTCTAACCTATTTTCCCAAACACGTTGAAAAAGTCCTGGTCTATTTGTTTTTCCGAACACGTTGAAAAATGTCCTGGCATATTTATAATTTGGTTGGCAGCAGCAAAAATACATTCTCCTTAATACCAACTTCTCCGTAAAACAGTTATGTGCATATGTGTAAGTTTATTAAGTAAAATAATCACAAGGCTGGATATAAACAATACCTTCATAAGTATATTACTTAATATCATTTATTGACAACAAATTTAATATTTTATTGATCTACCATGAGCTTTAATAACCGCTTTTAAGCGTTTAGGCATCGTCGACACGACATGACATAAATTAGGAGAAATAAATTGCCATTCCTGGAGTATTTTTTGTTAAAGTTGGGTTTTCCATGACGGTGATACTTGGCCACATTTCTCTTTAAAATGTACCAAATATTTTCGATGGGTGCTAGGTCTGGAGACTGTGCCGGCCATTCCAACACACATACCCTTTTATTACGAAATCAACGCTTGTTGCTTGAACCCGATAACAAGGCGCGTTATCATGCTGATAATAGCACTCTTCCAAGCTGTCACCTCAAAGTTGAAGTATGGATGGTTCCAAGACTTCATCCAAGACATGCACCGCCAAACCAGGATGCTTCCGCCCCCATATTGGACGGTAGGTGCCAAGCACTCCGTGAGGAATGCTTTTCCACGCCTTCGCCTAATATTGCCTCGTATTGAGCCTCAGATCGCCCAAAAATCTGCCAAAATGTGAAAAAATACAGAAATTACTTTTCATTTATCTACCATACACAGAGTGATTGAAAATGTTTTTGTATCTACAAAAAAGGAAAAGAAAGTAACTGAGAAACGTACCTCTATATACATTCTCTCAAAAAAGTAACTGGAATTGATCATTTGAAAAGCCCACTTAAAGGGATTATCAAAATTCTTTTTATCGCTAAGTTGGCACGTCACAACTGTCCTCTATACCGACGCAAAGATTGAACGTCATCTGTCATTTAGTTTGTTTACAGTGCTGGATTTTGTCAGTTTTTTATCAGTGTGTTTTGCGATTTTTACAATGGATAAAAACATCAAATAAAGAATTTGTCTTAAATTTTGCATTGCAAATGGAATTTCATGTGTCGAGTCGTTGGAAATGTTGCAGAAAGCTTATGGTGAATCGACTTTATCCAAAACATGTGCATATGAGTGGTACAATGCATTCAAAAGCAGTCGAGATGTGATGAAAGATTTGCCTCACTCTGGTCGGCTATCAACGTCTTCAACTGAAGTTAATATCGCTAAAGTGAAGGAAATGGTGACTGAAAATCATCATTTAAGTTTGAGAGAGATAGCCGCTGATCTTTCTGTGTCTCACGAATCAATGCGTACAATTTTAAGCGATTGTTTGGACATTTTTCCAAACAATCGCTTAAAATGGACAATTGACAATTTGGACATTTGACAAACAATTTGCGCTAAATTTCTGAATTTTCTTTAGAAACTCAATCGCGTAAAAGTCGCTGAACACATACTAGAACGAGTCAATTCCGACCGCACATTCATAAAACGCATTGTAGCTGATGATTAGACATGGGTATACTAGTTTGACGTGTAAACCAGTCAACAAGCTTCGGAATGGCGCCTTCCAACTGAGCCGAAACCGAAAAAACTACGTCCAAGTATGTTTTCTTTGATTATTGCGGTGTTGTGCATTCGGAATTCTTGCCAGAAAGGTCAGACGGTAAATAAAGAATATTATCTGAGCGTTATGCGGCGTTTGAAAGAGCAAATTCGTCGAAAAAGGCCTAATTTGTGGAAAGAAAACTTTTGAATTTTGCATCACAACGCACCATCTCACAACGCCATCATTGTGAACAAATTTCTGGCCAAAAACTCAACAAACACCATCGAACAACCACCGTATTCACCTGATATAGCTCCGGCCAACTTCTTCCTCTTTCCAAAACTCAAATTTCCACTTCGAGGCACCCGTATTGGATTATTCGTCGGCATAAGTGTATTATTTCGGAAGGGGCCTACTTTGAAGTGCATACAATAAATTTCGAGAAAAAATAAATATTTTGTGTTTCATTGACCAATTCCTGGTACTCTTTTGACACAATGTATCACCAATTGTCCAGTGGGCATATTTTTTGGCGCATGCTAGACTTTTTCTTGTTGGCCTCCGTCAGGTAAGGTTTTCGTCTGGCTACTCTGTCGTGTAAATCAGCTTCCTTGAGACGTCTTCTTACTGTACTAGTATAAAGTGAAACTCCCTGTTGAGCGAATAAAGCGCTACTTAAATCTCGAGATTATTTGCATCGATCTTGCTTGCTCCTTATACCTTTTTAAGATGGTTTGCACAGAACAACTCGAATATTTCATTTATTTCACAATTACGACTTGCGAAAACCCTTTTTGGCCTAACAGCACGATCTGGCTACGTTCTGGCACAATCAATTCACGCGTTTTATGCATTCTTGCATCATTAAGCACTCACGAATCAACAAAAAAATATCTCGCACGAGACAAAACAATTGACGCAATTTTCTACTAAGTTTAGTAATCTCGTAATGTTTGTATAGAACTAAAACGTGACAGTATGAAATCGCCGACAGGCAGAAAGATAATAAAAATGACCGTTTAATAAGTCATAAAAACCTCATTTTAAGCGCCTTTATAACAGATGAGGATAAATATTTGCCCCGAATTTCGATCGTTTTTATAATGGCGGGTTTCTCTAAGGATGTCTAATACTTTTGCAGATAGCTGTAAGAAGCATATCGTGATATTCGCGTGCACAATACATTTTTGGTTTTAAATGGAACTTAAATACATGCACTGACACACTTAAATATTTTTTTGTCGTCATTTTGAAATAACTCTATTTTCGAGGGGATCAATGCGACGTTACCACTTCCATTTTGGCTGCTGTATGGAGGGATTCTTAATTTTTAAAAAGTCGTTTTAACAATCTTCATTGGTTTATTTGTAGTGTAAATAATAGACAGTTAATATTTGTCGTGTATGCTTTTTCACATATTTCATTACCCTTAGGTTGTTGACCCTTGTTATAAGTAACTTTTTTCTTTCAAATGATGTGAAGAAGCGTTTGTTAAATTTATGAAAGTTATTTCTCTTACACCCTGTATAGATATTAACCAAGCAGTTTTATTTTCGAGTCTAAAATGTTGTAAACCGTCTCAAATGTAAAATATTCTTTTGGCAGATAAAATATTGATATGAAATTTATTTAACTGAGGTAGCCGATACTTGATGGAAATTCATTTTAAATAAACAAAAATCTATCTCTAAATTTTCACTATGTTGAAAACGTGTACGTCTTACAAATTTGTTTCGACACACAGTGCCTTTTCCAAATACTACAAAATTGTATACTTACATTTGAAACTTTAAATTGTATACTTAAATAGTTGTATTTTAAAAAGGCACTGTGTATCAAAACAGTTATAATACATACAAGTTTTAAATATCGTGGAAATGTAGGCATATGAAATTGTTCAATTTATTTATCTGCGAAACAAACTGGATGAAAACAGCTTCATAAGATAAATCAGAAATTTTATTACGAAGGGTATCAAAACGATTTACTCCCTGCAGCCTGTCCTAAGATCTAAACTTAAGCAAAGAAACACGAAAGTTAAGGTGTATAAAACAATTATTGGGCCAGTAGTGATTTACGGCTGCGAGTTGTAACCTCTCACAAAGAAAACATAATAGATACTTCCACTAATTGAAATGATAGTGCCAGAAGAATTTTTGGGTCTGTGAATGATGATGCAAATTGAAGAATTAGGTATAATTTTGAAGTCGAATATTGCAGACCAGAATGCCAGAAAGTCAAATACCAAGGAGAATCGTGCAAGGTAACAGAAAGACAGGCAGACCAAAGGCATAGTGGCAGGACAATGTAAAAAAAGATCTTAAAGAACTACATGACATCAAAAACTAGCAAGGGGCTGCTGGGATCCGGTTGGGGGGTGAAGGTTGAAGAAGGTCAAGGCTCATTAACGGGTTGTAATTGTTCAGATTATTATTGACAAGATTATTTAATTGTGGTTGTGGATGTTTGTGTGTGTTTGGTGGAGGGGGCGTAGTTTAAATGCAAAAATGTACGATATTGGCCGAAATGGTACAAGACTAATAGTAAAAAATACTTTTTTTTCTAAATTTTAATTAATACACAGTATGTCCATAAACAAAGCTGATTGATGCAATATGAAATATAATACATACTTTATTGTGTTATTTATTATTTTATGCTAGGTTTCAATATTTTTTATTCAAATAGGTTTCTTCAGTACCAATTCAGTATGCAATTCTATAAGCAATTCAGTACCAGGAAGGGGAGAAGTCGAAATTTCTTAAGTACATGTAGCAGATACCACGTCGTTTCAGGCAATGGAGAACTTGTTTGATTTGTTTTTATTTTAATCGTCAAATTAGATAAAAATAAAGAGTAGATTTAATTTTTGTATCGGAAATTGATTTAGTTTTTTTTATGCAATTATAATTGCAATTTTTTAAATATTTTGATGACCTTGAATGACGTCACTAGAAGACGTCATTCTTGAAGAGAGAGCATGTGTCAGTACCCCGACGAGCCTAAACATCAAGACGCGAAACATATGCCCTCCAATTGAAGGGATGGGTGGGGCTCCTGAGCTTTCCTCTGCCATCCGGTTCCAGTATATTTGATACTAGGTGTTTTAGGTCTTCTTCGTAGACATTTATGATCAAGCGGTATCCATCTCAGGATTGCTTTGGTCCATCTGTCGTCACATCGGTTCGCTATATGGCCGCCCACCTTAATTTCAATTCCTTCACATTTCCAATATTGTCACACACTTTCGTCTATTCTCTAATCCATGTGCAGGTTTTCCTGTCCCGCTTTGTAATGTCAGGCATACACCTTTCCATTCTCGTCTATGCTACCGGAAGTTTTTGAACTAATTGTGATGTGAATGTCCATGTTTCATTTCCGTATGTCAAAACAGGTAGCATGCACTGATCAGAAACTTTTCTTTTCAAACAAAGTGGGAGTTTGTTCTTAAAGACTATGTTGAATCTGTCAAATGCCTGCCAACCACACTTAACATGCCATTCCACTTTCCGGGCAACATCACCCTCCATTGATATCCTTTACCCAAGATATATGTAGTGGTCTACAACCTCTAAGTCACTTCCTAAAATAGATATTCTTCTGTTTTCAGCAAATTTGTTGAACATAACCTGATTTATTTTTAGGTTTATTTTCAAGCCAAATGGTTCTCCTATCCTTTGCAGCTCTTGAATGTGTTTTTGTAGTTCATCTGGGTCTTGTAACAGGAGAACGATATCATCTGCAAATCTAAGGTGGCTTAAATATGCACCATTGATTTTTATTCCATCCTGTTCCCAATCCAGATTACGGAATCCTCTTCAAGGCAGGCTGAGAAAAGAACAGGCGATACTGAGTCATCCTGGGGACACCCTTTTCTATATTGATTTCAACTTCAAGATCATCCATGTGAACTATCGCTGTAGCTTCATCATACATATATCTCAGTAGGTTCACATAGGTTCTGTTTATCCCTTAGTTAAGCAATGCATCCATTATGGCTTGCTTTGATATTGAATCAAATGCCTTTTCATAGTCAATAAAAGCCAAGCGCGGTGGTTTGGCATATTCATTGTGCCTTTCTATGGTCTGTTGGACAACCTGGATATGATCCATTGTACTGAATCCACTTCTAAATCCTGCTTGCTCTCTTGGTTGTGCGTCATTCAGTGTTCTCAATATTCTTTCCTTACATTACTGATAAGAGGCTTATCGGGCAATAGTTTTTTTAGATCTTCCTGTGATCTTTTCTTATGAAGAAGAATCACTTCAGCATTTTTCCATAGGTTGGGTATTTTTTGCTGTTTGAGGCATTTTGGGTACAATATTTCGGTTAAATTCAATCACAAACTTTCTTAAACCAACAAATAATTTTGACAATTTATGACATAAAAAGTTATGTTTACATGGTTATGTTACGACAGGAGCGATTGATATGCCATCTGTCGGATATATTGTGTACCGAGCGCTGTTGTGACGTCACAAATTAAAAAAAAAATAATTTTATAAAAAAAAACTAATGAATAATTGTAAATAATTTAATGCTCAAAAATGTTTTTTAAATTCCAAAAATCGATTCCAACTCCAATTTCGAAAATATAAAATCAATGCAAGTTCTCCATTATCCGAATTTGAAAACTTACAGATTACTGCTATGAAAAAAGCAGGTTTAGAACGAAAAGAATTGCTAAAGACCAAATCATTTTAGCGAATTCAAACTCGTCCTGAAGACGCATCAGATATTGGACCACCTCCCCTACAAACCAGCAGTGCCAGCAGTGTTTCCAGATCGAGCGCTACGTCACCAGTCGCATTACTATATTTACACACTTCATATGCCGTAATTAAATATCAAAGGTTCTAAAAATATATTAAACTATCATGCGAACAAGATCCTTTTGTTGATTAGATTGTTCTTAAAAAAACCATAATCAGTTAAAGTTATTGAGAAACTCTGGAAAATTTGACCCGATACAATTTATATACTTTTTTAAATGATATTTAGAATAAATAATTAGGGTATGATCACCCGAATTTCAACAGACGCTTTAGGAGATTGGGGATGAAGCTCAAAACCAACATAGAAAGTTATTACAAGCATTTGCATTCAAGAAAAGCTGTATAAATTAACATTAATTAAAAAAGAGTCGCGATGGATGATTACGCGTCCTTAGAAATAACTGCACTGAAATGGAAAGTCCTCCTCCACCAACCTTGTAGCAATGACATCTCATCATGTATTTACTTTACTTCAAGAGAAAGATACACGACCTTTTTGTTCGTAATACCAGATTTTTTTTTTAGGGAAATTAAATAAACTCCAAAGTGAAATGAAAAATATGTGAGAGAAGGATGATATTATTATTCATTAATATTTGTAAAGAAAGATATATGCCAAAAAACAGTTACTAGGCCTTTTATTTTTTACAGTAGCAAAAAAAAAGATTTATAACTTGCGTTATCTTGCTGATAAAGAAACTAAATTTGAAAATAAGCTGTTGTAATTTTAACATGACATAAGGTAGCATAACTGAACATTTTTTTATATAACAGTACTTTAAATTGAAAAAAAACTACACAGGCGTAGTTTTTCACACACACACAAATTATATATATATATATATATATATATATATATATATATATATATATATATATATATATATATATATATATATATATATATATATATATAGGTGTATGCCAAGCCTTTTTAAGCCTTTAAGTATAGCCTTTTTAAGTATACCTTTTTAAGCAATGCATCCATTATGGCCTGCGTTGATACTGAATCAAATGCCTTTTCATAGTCAATAAAAACCAAGCACAGTGGCATGGTGTATTCATTGTACCTTTCTATGGTCTATTGGACCACCTGGATATGGTCCATTGCGCTGAATCCACTTCTGAATCCTGCCTGCTCTCTTGGTTGTTCATCATTCAGTGTTCTTAATATTCTTTTAGATATTATCTTGGTGAAAACGTTGTACATAACTGATAGGAGGCTTATTGTGCGGTAGTTTTTTAAATCTGCCTTTACTCCTTTCTTATAAAGAAGAATCACTTCAGCATTTTTCCATAAACTGGATATTTTTTGATCTTTGAGGCATTTTGAGTACAATTTTGCCAGTATTTTATGTAAAGTTCAATCACCAGCCTTCAACATTTCAACCGTTACATTGTCTTTTCCTGGAGTCTTTCCATTCTTCATCGCTTCTATGGCATTTGTCACTTCTTCCAACATGATATCTGCCATTTGCTCTTCCGTGGGAATTGCTGTCTTCAACTGGTTCTGATTTTCATATAACTTTGAATAAAATCTTCTGATAATCTGTAACATTTCCGTCCGCCCCCTACACACTGTGCCATCCTCATGCATTAAGGCAAACATTTGTGTCCTTTTATTTATCAGCTTATGTTTGGCTTTGTTTATTCCTTTGTTTTATTCTAGTTTTTTTTGCACTAGCTGCATGTGGAACCGACGCGTTTCTTCTCGAATACGTTTTCTTATAGTTTTGCAAAGTTCAAGGTACTCGACCCTGTCAAAGGGACTGTCTGCATTCTTCATTGTTCTCCGTTTGTTCATTAAATCGATGGTCTCATTGGAGATTTTTGACTGTTTGAAACTTTTTTCTGCTGGTGCTATTGCAGCACCCGTTTCAACCACATTTTCGATGATTTTTTCATACTGATCTGTTATTTCCATCTCTTCTGGATCTTGCAACATAGCACAGCGGTTCGACAAAGCAATCTCTCTCAGCAGCCGCTCTGCAGCGGCTTCTCAGAATTCACTTTGCCCTTCATCGATCTTACCATTCGTGTACGTTCTCTTCGACAGTTTATCTTAACCTTTGCTCGTACTATTCTATGGTCACTTCCAACATTAAAACGGTTAAGGACGGTACAATTACAAAATATTATTTTATCATATATATGTGTACACAGGTGAATACGGTGGTTGTTCAATGGTATTTGTTTTTTGGGTTGGGTTTTTGGCCAGAAATTCGTTCACAATGATAGCTTTGTGAGATGGTGCGTTGTGATGCAAAATCCAAGAGTTTTCTTTCCACAAATCTGGCCTTTTTCGACGAATTTGCTCTCTCAAATGCCGCAACTGACAAAATCGAACACTATACAAACTAAATGTAGGACACTTTTACACACAGTATAGAGGACACTTTTTTCAACTTAGCCATTTTTTGCTTCAAACCAACTTTCGAAACGCCGCTGCTGTTTAAACGATTTCGAGTTAGCGTCATATTTTTTTCGTCTGATAAACATGTCGAGTTTCGAGCGAAATAAAGAGCATTTGCGGCACGTACTACTTTTCTTGTCCAATCAAAAGAAAAATGTGAGTGAAGGCCGTCGTATACTTGTTGAAACTTCTGGTGACAATGTCCCAAGTCAAGAAACTTGTGGGCGTTGCTTTAGACAATTCAGAAATGGTCATTTCGACTTGAAAGGCAAAAAACCCAGGTCAACTGAAAAAATTTGAAGATTTACAAGCATTGTTGGAAGAAGGCGATATACAAAATCAACAACAAATGACAGATATGTTAAATGAGGGTCGCCGCACCTTTTGTGATCTTTTGCATGCCATGGGAAAGATCCAGAAGGCCGGAAAATGGGTACCACATCAGCTGAACGACAGACAGATGGAAACCGGAAAAACGGTGTGCGAAGTTTTGCTTTCTCGGCATGAAAGAAATACTTTTTTGTACGGAACCATGTCATACATATGGATGTCGTAAACCGCCTTACCAATCTATAAAAACACCAGTACAGAAGAATTATTTGACTTATTTCTATAGTCGTGATTTTATTAGTACAACAAAAAGATCACGATAACGCCTAAACTGTATCTGGCAAAATCGTTGAAGCGACGAAAACTCCCTCAATACGTCCGCTAACTGTTCTCCTCTCCTCCCTCTCCTGTCCCCGTTACCCTCAGCGCCGCGGCCATAGTCTCACCCCGCACCACCCTTGTTTGCTGTCTCACAAAGTAATCCCCCATTAGGGGTGTTATTGTAAGCTGGCGCGGACCCACATTTCCGATTTCAGAGTTGTTTAACTCGGGCCTACAATAGTTCTACTACCGACCGGAATAAAAGGGGCAAATGTCGACCTACTATATTGGCAAAAGGCCGTTGTATATCGTATTATTAAACTATGGTCTGGCTTTTTTTGTTTTATACACATGCGGCAGTGGTGGGATAGACAATTAGACCCAGGGTGTTATCGGTGTTTTATGTGTGCCTAGGTTAGGAAGACCGATATATTCTGCCCTACTGAGGACGACTGTAATAGCAGAAACCGGTCTCGGAAGATTCTTGCTGCCGTTATAGGGGCGAGTGAAGGGCATTTGGTTGCAGCATTGGTCTCTCAACAGAAGGAAGTGTTTTTTTTTCTTAAAACTAACTCGACTACGATCAGAATATCACTCAGTCATGTTGTGTATTGAAAGACAATCTGAAATATTATAGACGATCTACGTCCCTGATAAGTAGTAGCAGTAGTAAAAATCCAACAACACACCATGGTAAAGTTTGAGATCGGAAAACGTTGCGAAACAAGGCGGTAGATTGGAACCAGTCCTGTTTAACATATTCATCACCGAAACTGTCATAGAGGTGAATGGAACAGTGATAAATAAAAAAAACGAGAGTAATGTATGAAGATGACCTAAACATACTAACACGATCGAAAAGATCGTTAAAAGAGACCTATGATGAAGTAAAAGAGCCGGTCTTAAAAAACATAGACATAACCAAGATGATGGAAAATCGAATCCATTGAAGAAAAGAACAGAACTGGATAATTAGCCTTTATAACATTTAAGTTGTGAATGAATTTACTTATTTAAAAAGCAAACTACACCAAAACAGGAAAATCACATGATAAATTGGAAATCGTATTATGAATTTGTATAAAGGAACACTAAAGTTCAGCTCTATAAAACATTAATTCGGCGAGTACTCACTTATGGCTGCGAGGCGTGGACCCTTACAAACACCTCAGAAGAGATACATGCAGTATTTGAACGAATGTCACTTAGAAGAACTACTGCATATCAAAAACTAGCAAAAGGCTGCTGGACATTCATCTGGATGAAAACGGAGGTTGAAGAAGACTACGGACTCACTTATAGGTTACGCTTACAAGCACTATAGAAAGATGAATAAATTCACAATTTATGTTAATAATAAATTAAATAATGTGTTTTAAAATATACAAAAAGACACATGAACTTTACAGCAGGTATCACCTTGACCCTGTTGAAATAAGACGAAAATTGAAGAAGGTAACATTCTCCTGATTATCGATGACAACGAGTTATATAACACGGATAGATTAAATCATTTCAAAAGTGTTTAAAAATACCATACAAAAAGATGCATGAACCTTGACATGAACATGCATGAACGTTGAAGATTAAGAAGACAAATCGTGATTCTGATAGAATAATGGACTTAAATAACCCATTTTAGTTCATTGATTTTTTTTATAATACAGGGTTATTAATTTCGTGGTTCGAAAAATACATCCTTGTATTTTGACTTGTCAAACATTTGAACTGTCAAAGTTAAATGTCATCCAAAGTTAATTAGTTATTTGTTTAGTTTAAGTTTTGCCATTTTAGAATATGGATCTTTTAACTACCGAACAACGCGTTAGAATCGTCCTTTCGAGCGCACAATTTCCAACAAGTCAAGAAATTTTAACATATTGGGCTTGTGGTAAGACATGTTCATCATCGTAACGCTCGCTCGATGGAGAATAATCGCTACTGTTAGTGAAAGTGTAAAAAACGGCCTTCACAGTCTGTGGCCTTGTCTTACGGCACACTATGGCGTATTTTGCATTTGAACTTGCATCTTCATCCTTACGAAGTTTAACTCACGGAAGAATTGAAGCTCGCCGACCATGGAATACGCCGAGTATTCGGCGATTGGGTACTTGAACATTCATCTGATTTTTCGAATAAAATCTTTTTCAGTGATGAGGTTCATTTCTCACGCGGTTATGGTCTGGTGATGTCATTAACGTGACTATTAACGTCAATTCTGAGCGCTATAGTCGTATGATAACCGATTATTTTTGGTCAGAAATTCAAAATTTCGATCTGAGCGATATGTGGTTCCAACAAGATGGCGCCACAAGCCACACGAACACGATTTTGGCTTTATTGCGTGAGAACTTCACAGGCTGCGTAATTTCGAGATTTGGTGGTGTCAATTAGCTGCTGAGATCATGCGATTTGACGCCGTTGGACTTGTTCTTGTAGGGCTACGTGAAAACCAACATTTGCCAAATCATGATCGAGATACCAGGCGGTAAAGTCATCGAAAATTACCTCAAAAAGATTGAGTCGTACAAGCGGTCACGTGTTGGACATTTAAATGATGTTGTATTCTACAGTTAATGGCAAAGTCCAAGGAATAAAATGAAAAAAAAACATCGAAATCTCAATTATTTGCGTGCTTTTTTTAATGTTACTTTTCGAAGCACACAATTGATAACCCTTTATACGAAGAAGTGGTGATGTAGAAATCTGAAAATAATTTGTGATACCTCCAACATGTTTTCAAAATGTCTACACCTGGTTAGGATCCTGCATCTCCGTTGTTTTTCCTTGCTTCGAATTTATTTTTCCGATACACATAGACGAACGGTTTATTCGCACCCGAACACCCGTTGGCTGTTTGTTTAATTTCGTTTTCATCGAAATATAATCCTCCGTTTATTTTTACAGCTTTCCGCTTTTTTCCTTCTCCATCCTTTTACTCTCTCTCTCTCTCTCTGTTCTCATTTATCTCCGATTTTCTCTGTCTCCACCACCGATCTCATCCTTTTCCCTCCGCACCTCCCAGTTCCCCCGTGACCCGTCAAATGATTTTTTCTCCTTTTGAATTCTAGCGTTAGCATAGGCGTAGATTGGTTTTCATTTTTTTTTTTTATATAATTTATTAAATGCTGTTGTTTCAGGAAAGTGATGGGGAGAAAAGCGACCAAGACTTAGTAGTAGACGTAGCTAATGAGGTAAGATCAATCAAAATTAACTGTAGCTGTGATAAAATCGACCAAATTTATCACTTGCTTGATACCAGTAACTGAAGAATGACAAAAGTGGTTTTTAACCAAATAATTCCCAAAAAACATTCTTCCAAATTATGTAAAAACTAAAAATTGCACGTCAAGAATTGTAGCAGTATTAGTGCACTACGTAAGCTGAAATCGATTTGATTATACAGGCTGTCCAATCGAAACTAGCAGAGCCATCTTTGAATTAATACACTCCCTAACGTAAATCACATTCGTAATGTCATGAAACCTAACATTACTTTTCCAAAAAGTAGCACAGAAGCTTTTAAAATGATTCCTACTGGTTTTGGCAGTTAGACAATGAGCACTAAGAACGCCTTACTGCTGTAAAGAGAGAGTAAGACCGACCAAACCGTCCAAAGCATGGTGAAAATTCGAAATAATAGTTGAATGTGTACCGCGCTGAAAAAAGCTCAGTGGTATTCCCGAATGCTAAAAATGCAAAAAAATACAAAATCAATATTTTACATGGATCTTGGATATCCCCCATATTCTCCTTATATAGATCCATGTTATTCTCCCAAAGGAAATAATTTTGACACAATTTCGAACATGCACTAGGTTTCAAAAGTGTTTCGAAAAAATGTACGACAATTTCTAGATTAACTTATACCATCAAACTTATAAATAAAGAACTGAAAACTATAAATAAATAATGTCGAGTATTTCATTTCACATCAATCCTCTTTTTTCTTTTGGACAGACTGTGTAATGTAGAAATCTAATTTGAAATAAATCTTTCTTTCTATCTATTTATCCCCTGATGAAGTGTAGACTTCTCGAAGCTAGTCGTCAAAGTTATTTCATTCTCCAGAAGCATCCGATAAGAAAAATCTTTAAGCAGCATTGTTATGTGATATGGTGAAGTTAATTTGCCACAAAACACAAACTCACTTGTTTTAATTATCTAGATGCACGTTTCGTTAACCATCTTGGCATCATCAGGAGATGGATTGTAGATTGAATCATCTCCAGATGGAAACGCGCATTGAGAAAATTAAAACATTTGTTTTGTGGTAAATCTCTTTGAATTTAGTGTTTCATCCCAAAGATTTCAGATATAAAAATTGATGTGGTATGGTATGGAAACTTCCTTTTGCAAAAAATCCGTTGGTAAATTTAAGAATTACGACATGGCCATCACAATTTCCACTACCAGTAAGATTATTGTCAAGCAAAATAAGTGGTGGTTTGGTTTGGCATTATCTTTTAATCATTCAGTCCAGCTTTGTGCTTGTAACAATAAATTGAAATTGTCCCATCGGCGACACAGAGGTAACATTAAATAGGCATTGTTATCGTTTTTAGGAAGCACGTTTCGCTAACCATCTTAGCATCATCAGGAGATGACACTAACATGGTCAAACGCGCGTTCAAAAAATTATAAACAATTGATTTGGTGTTTCATGGTAAATCTCTTTGCGTTTAATGTTTAATACCAAAGATTCCAATATAACAATTGATTGGTATGATGTTAGAAACTTCCTTCTGCAAAAAGAGGGTTTTGCAAAAACACTTCTGCCTTCTGCAAAAACACAATTTTCTCTAGCATTAAGATAATTTTGAAACAATTGATATAAGTGGGGATTTGTGTATGTGTGTGTGTGTGCGTTTGTTTGTGTTTGTGTCTGTTTTATTCAAAAAAACAAGCAATAACTTAACATTGTCTACCAGTGTCAAAGAAGCAACTTTAAATAGGCATTGTTATCGTTTCTAGGAAGCATCATCACCGCATACGAATGGCGAGCACGTATCGCTCGGGAATTCCAGTGACATCCGGGAAAACGGCAGCTCGAATGGCGACAAAATCAAAGTAGAAAGACCTCCTAGTAGAAGCGGATCATCGTCATCGAGAAGTACACCCTCATTAAAAAGCAAAGACGTAAGTTTTTCTACTCCTTCTGCTTTGGTGCAAACTAACAATGTGTTTTCACCAGGAAAAACCCCTGACGCCGGGTTCAAAACCCCGATCGACAACACCGAATTTAGGTGGCGGTGCAGGTCCACCGGGCGGTTCCAAAGCAGCACCTGGTGGCCCTTTAGGTCCCTATCCTCCATATCCAGGTCTTGGGGCACCAAGAACGCCAGAACACCAAATTCCGCCTTACGCTCAAGCCCCGCCGTACGTTCGACCACCACCACAAGCGCTTCCTGGTGCTTATGATGGCCATCCTCACAGTAGAGCATCAGCCTTAACAGCGAATGGTCTAGGTGGTGTACCTGGTGGTAAACCGTAAGTATATAGACATTCTGACTTATCAATTTTCAAATTTTAATCTGTAGTGCTGTATCTGCGTGATCTTTACCAATGCTTTTCATATATTTTTAGAGCATATTCATTTCATATGAATGGAGAAGGCCAATTGCAGCCTGTACCATTTCCAACGGACGCCTTAATTGGACCAGGAATACCGCGGCATGCCCGTCAGATCAACACCTTAAATCACGGGGAAGTGGTCTGTGCTGTCACCATCTCTAACCCTACGAAATATGTCTACACTGGTGGCAAAGGCTGCGTGAAAGTGTGGGACATCAGCCAGCCCGGCAGTAAGACTCCTGTCAGTCAGTTAGATTGCTTGGTAAGTTAGTAGTGTTATTTCTGTGGTTTAAGACTATGTAAACTTGTGGAGCATAAAGATAAAATATATTGCTATCAGAAATTAGTATTCAAATGGAATTAGCGATGCAAAGCAGCTCGAAGCTCAAATATATATATATATATATATATATATATATATATATATATATATATATATATATATATATATATATATATATATATATATATATACATATATACATATATACATATATATATATATTATATATATATATATATATATATATATATATATATATATATATATATATATATATATATATATATATATATATATAATATAATATATATATATATATATATATATATATATATATATATATATATATATATATATATATATATATATATATATATATATATATATATATATATATATATATATATATATATATATATATATATATATATATATAATATATATATATATATATATATATATATATATATTACAGGCACTTAGGTCCACAGCTTTGTAATTCTTCTCGAAGTTGTCCTATCTCTAGTTATAGTCCTCCAGTCATTTATCACCTCTCTTAGATCTTCCATGACTGCTCCTCTCCATCCCTTCTTTTGCCTTCATTGCCTATTGTGTCTATGATTGGCTTTTTGAAAATATTATAAATTACCTCATTCGTTCTTCATTCGTCTTGTGATCCTTTTAATTATTCTATGTTCCCATCATAACAGTTTTTCTTCCTTTTCGTTTAGAACCCTTGTTTCACATCCATACAAAGCAGTTAGTAACATTACTTAACACTGAATATTTAATATTGGGTTGTCTGGAAAGTTGGTAAGGATTTTTAAAAAAAGGGCTAACTAATGGAAAATCCCTACGAACTTTCCGGACAACCGGTATATTATCACTGTGAAATATATATATATATATGTTTATGATGATATTTATTTCTAGCAAAGGGATAACTACATACGTTCTGTAAAACTACTTCCTGATGGCAGGACTCTGATTGTCGGCGGCGAAGCCTCCAACCTCTCAATCTGGGACCTGGCGAGTCCCACGCCGCGTATCAAAGCAGAACTAACCTCATCAGCTCCAGCTTGTTATGCTTTAGCCATAAGTCCTGATTCAAAAGTCTGTTTCAGTTGTTGTTCCGATGGTAACATCGCAGTTTGGGATTTGCACAATCAGACTTTGGTTAGACAATTTCAAGTGAGTACCGAATTGGAATAATTAGGTTATTCAGAAACTACTTTCAGTTTTCAATAATACATTGTTGTTTTAAATATCATTCTGTAAAAGCTCTGTTAACAGTTTAAACAATAAAACATCTTGTAGGGTCATACTGATGGGGCATCATGTATAGATATTAGTTCGGAGGGTACAAAATTATGGACAGGTGGATTAGATAACACGGTACGAAGTTGGGACCTGAGAGAAGGAAAACAGCTGCAACAGCACGATTTCAGTTCGCAAATATTCTCCTTGGGATATTGTCCCACTGGGGAATGGTTAGCAGTTGGTATGGAGAACTCCCACGTTGAGGTAAGTAATATATTTAAGTTAATAAATGGACATATTAGGTTTCCTCAACTAGAAATATATTAAATTGGTCTTTTTCTTTTCACTGTCTGATACAGTTTAGATACAACTGACAGAGATAATGGGGACACACAAGGTATCTCAGATGATACCAGAGAAAATCAAATATAGATGTTCTCGGTAGGGCGAATTGCTTTTTCATAGAAATTTTCATTGGAAGAGGGAGCTCTTGGCTAGGCTGGACGACCATCGTCTGGAAAAGTTTATGTTATATTGTGAACTGTCCTCAGTTGAATATAGATAATGAGGTCAGAAACTTCTCTTTATAAGATTGCTTTCCAATGAAACATTAAAGAAGGTTAATGCTGGTCATCAGTAGGAGGTGACTTCACTAGAGCCTAGTGCAGACAACTATTTAATCAATATCAAGTATCAAGGCCTAGGAACAGATCTCATCTCCAGGCCAGTTCGTATATCCGGAATGTGATCGCGTCATCTCATCTTAGTCACAGAATAGCCCACTCGTGATTGTAAAAAAATAAACTCTCATTCGAGTTCTCGGATATAGATACCATGTGGACAATTCAGAAACTGTTACACTGTAAGACTGAAATATGACTATACATGTATTGAAGATGAAAATCAGCTGAATTGACGACCATTACATCCATATAGAGTCACTGTTTGGAGTGGTCTGTGCACTTGAGGTTAACAACAAGATTGCCATCAAATGACCATGATATCCGTTCCAATGGAGGGGCGCTAGCCGAAACTAGTGGGGCTCCCATTCCCCATGCTGCCCATGTTGGATGAGTTTTCTCATCCCCCATTTACTAGGGTAACTGGTCCAGACCCCTGTAGCAAATCTACACTAATACTCTATTCTGATGCCAATGCCTATTGCCTAGAGGTGGGATAAAAATTGTTGAACACCACTTCAACGGTGGGTGTCGTAAAGTGAGCTTCCCACCCTCGGCCATCGATAGACAGGAGGTTGAAGAATTTAGAGAAGAGATTTTAAAATATTTAAACCTACAAAACGGTTGGACTCGGAGATTTTATAGCACCTACGTATTCTCCAAAATTGACCCCGGATTCATCTCTTTCAATCGGATCGGATTTTTATCTCTTCCAATCCCTGCAACATCACCTGGTTAATAGCCGCGTCAGATTTTTTGATGGAGTGAAATAAAAATAAATCAGTTTTTTGAAGCTGGGATTCGACAGTTACCTAAGAAATGTTGAAGTTGTATAGAAACCGAGGGAGATTACTTCGAAGATCAAATTTGTATTACCTTTTTCATAAATAAATGTCCTAAGGTAGTCAAAGGCCAAGCATTTAGTTGAGAACCTGATAGTATTAATAATTTTGTAAGTTCAACAAGCAACCAAAAAGGGTAGATCTACACGTAAACTGAGATGAATAGTATAAAACTCTAGATCACTTTATTTAACTTTTCAACGCAGATTTCGCTAACCCTGTTAGCATTATCAGGAGATGGTTCAATCTCAATCAGAGGGGTAGAGGTCAGAATCATCTCCTCATGATGCTAACATGGTTAGCGAAACGTGCATTCAGAAGTTAAAGTGATTTGGTGTGTTTAGTGGTAAACCTCTTTGAGCTTAGTGATTCACACCAAAGGTTTTAGTAGACCCATTGAGTATTAAATAAACTTGTCCTATTCATGAAAGGAAATAACAACATAAACTAAATAATTAATCAGAAATAGAAAACAACAAAGGAAAATTGTAAACAACAAAACTGGGACAGACTCTAAACAAGGATACTTTTTCGCTTCACTTAAGCGATTTATGATGATTGTACTTTGATTACTGTAATGCCTAAATTTTGTGTCAAATAAAAGGTCTACTATTAGGAATGTTGGAACTTTGACAGCTCATGGGGCGGCCATATTTGTTTACCGATTTTTGACATGTCTTGTCAGTTGTTTTCCGAAAGATTTGCAATTAAATCATGGTTCGTTTCATATTAGAAGAACGTTTGGAAATTGTCCAGTTTTATTACGCAAATTCGCGGTCTCCTCATGCTACTCAACGGGCAATTCAGACCCATCGTGGTGGTCCTTTTGAACAGGCTAGTGATCGTGTTATTAGAAAATCTGAAAGCGAGTTTACACTCCAAGATACTGTGGTGCCTGTACGACAAAAAAAGCCAGAAGTCTTAAGAATATTGCCGCCGTTCGAGCATGTGTAGCCGAAAGTGACAACGTCCCTGTCGCTGCCCGGTCACAAGAGTTAGGCGGGTCGCCAATGACAAACTGACGAATTTTGAGGTTGGACTTAGGCTTGCATCCATATAAGATGGTACTGGTACGAGAATTGACGCCAACCGACCATCGTATTCGTCGTGAATTTGTCGTTTGGGCCCTCGAAATGATGAAAAACGCCAACAAACTTCATCGCAAAATCATCTTCTCCAATGAGGCTCATTTCTGGCTCAATGGCTTCGTCAATAAACAAAATTGTCGGTATTGGTTCAAATCTAATCCACACGTAATACATGAGAGTCCTTTGTATCCGCAAAAGATCACAGTTTGTTGTGGATTTTGGCATGGATGAGTCTTCGGCCCTTATTTCTTTAAAAATGAGGAAGGAACCACCGTTACCGAGCACTACAAGGCAATGCTGGAAAATTTGTTTTCGCGGAATTTGATGGAATCGATGCGGATGACCTTTATTTTCAACAGGATGGCGCACTACCGCGTATTTCCCAAATAAATATGGGCTTATTGCGAGCCAAGTTTGACAACGCGTTAATTTCACGAAATGGCCCCATCGCTTGGTCGCCGAGATCATGCGATTTATATGCTTTAGATTATTTTCTCTGGGGACATGTGAAAACACAGGTTTCTAGCAATAAACTCGCGACTATTGGCGACTTAGAAACTAAAATTCATCAAGCCATAGTCTCCATCAGCCTGAAATGTGCGCCAGGGTCATCGAAAACTGGCGCGAACGGATCTGTGTCTGCAAAAAAAACCGTGATTGTCATTTGGCTGAAATCTTGTTCAAATCATAAATTGCATGTCTGAATCTCTTAGATAAAGCAATCAGAACCGATTTTAGGCAAAAAATGTGATTTATTTAATTTTGAAGTTCCATCATTCTTATTGGTAAACCCTTTACATTCTATAGAACTGCTATATTTAATTCTTATACTTCGATACAAAGTTGTAGTATTATACTCATTGTTTTGCAGGTTCTTCACGCCAACAAGCCGGACAAATATCAGCTGCACCTTCACGAAAGCTGCGTTTTAAGCTTAAGATTTGCCTCATGCGGTAAATGGTTTGTGTCAACCGGTAAAGATAATCTCCTAAACGCATGGCGAACGCCCTACGGAGCTAGTATTTTCCAAGTAAGACCTTCCTTAATTTTATCCACATAAACATTGATACTAATTTACCTTGTTTCTTTTTTAGTCGAAAGAATCCTCAAGTGTGCTAAGTTGTGATATATCAACGGACGATAAATACATTGTGACAGGATCGGGAGACAAAAAAGCGACGGTGTACGAAGTGATATACTGAAAACAAGTTTTAGTGAATTGAAGTTGTTGGTCGCGCACATCAGGATTGTAGACGTTTGTGGACGACGATTAGTATGTTTGTGCGCGCGTGAAGTATCGTCGATACCGGTTCACGAACTAACCAGTATCGCCTTGGTGCACAAGATCGCTATTTTGTGTCAATGTTTCTCTCCCCGGTCTCCTCATTTTTTTTTCACAGAATGGTTATTTTGAAATTTTATTCTGACATTGGAAATAAAATTTTATGTGTATACATCAGTTGTTTTAATTTTATCTCAATAATAATAACATTTAGCCACAAGGGCGAAATCGGTCGCAATCGATATCTAAAAAGGTGACCATAATATAGGCAACCTAATATACCTCCCGACACTTTGCGGTATAAAGGATGTCAAAAGCCAAGGATGACCTGGAAGGCCTGTAGCGCTGAATAATAATTGTTGAAAAATAATAAATGGCTGGGGCTAAAAATAAGTTTCTGCTTGTTGGCTGGAATGACGGTTACTGAATAAAACATATTAGACAAGTCACCGCTATTAACATATATCCAGAAAAATTTTTCAATATAATGTGATTTGTGATGGAAGATGAAACCTGGGTCTATCACTTTAATCTATGATCTAAAATACAAAATGTAGAATATCAATACTTTAGCGCACTCCATTCCCAATAATATTTGAAGTCACTTTTTGTGCTAGCGAAAATCTGGCAGCAATTTTTTAATGACTATTTTGTATTTGTTTATTTTATAATACCTATATATTTATTCTTTCAATAAAAGAAAAAAGACAAGAGACTGAACGTTTGGGCGACCAAAGCGTTTTCAAATGTTTTACGTGCTACAGTGTAACAGTGCAATAATACATACTTGCCGGTTAACCTTTGCCGCCATTCCTATGCTTCACAAATGCTGATTAACAGTAATGTGGAATAGTCCCCAATTCGCCTGAAAGTTTCCTAGTGATTGTTCTACGATTTACCCTTCCGAGACATTTTAAACCAGAGCTAAGCCATGCGGATTGATACTGCACCTTCCCCATCAATCTCACGAGCGACGCTGGTCGCTTTTAAGCCTTTTTTAAATTAATGTCTTAAACTGTCTTATGGTATATGTTCAATGTTCCTGTTCAATTTTTCTGTTCAGTATGCATTTCAACTTGCGTTATTGCATGCATCCTCGCGCAGGCTAAGACGCATCCACATGTTTGTGATAGTTTCATTTGACATTTCTGACGAGTTCAATAAAGATGATTTTTTAAAAATGTAAAAAAGACATTTTATTTAGTAAGTACCTGTAAACTCTGTAATGTCAGTTTCGTGAATACATCTGACATTGTCGTGTTAGCCGGTATGAGTACTGCTGTACTGGTGTTAAGAGTATGCAAAATAATGGAAAAAAAACAGAAAATCTGTATGGACAAAAGAATATTTAAAAATAATGACTATAATTTACTACAGGAAAATACATACAAATATTCCTTGCACACTCAATTCACGATTTTATTACTTTTTATTTTATTTAATCTGTCCAAAGTCCGTTGTACAGTTAGGTATAAGACTGACAGTTTACATTTCAGCATGATGGTATTTCACGAATTTTTACCCTCCATGGGTTTCTGTCCAGTGATAATTTTCTAGCCTCATTCCAATGAACTCCTCGTTTTTCTGCCGCTTGTTGAACTTGTTCTTCCCATCTCAGTCTCGGACATCCAAATTTTATTTTTCCTCGTGCTTTCGCTTCTTAGATTTGTTTTGCTAACCTCTCTTCATTCATTCTGTGGATGTGTCCTAACCAGCTTAGTTGTATTTCTTCTATTACTCTTTCTACTGGTTTCATTTCTAGTGGTCTCATTAATGTCGTATTTTTCATTCTATCCCTTCTTGTAATTCCCTCTATTTTGCGTATGAATCCCATTTCTGCAACTGTAATTCTACTTTTGCATCTCGGTATTAAAGTGTATACTGTATAAATATCTTGTGTGCTTCTACCCTTTCTAAAACCATACTGTGGTTCCTAATGTTTGCTTCTAATTTTTCTCTCAGCCTATTCTATATTATTCTGGTAAATATTTTTGCAGGTAAACTTGTTAGCGTGATCTCTGTAATTTTTACATTCTTTGATATCTAATTTTTTAAACAACAGTAATATTATACTCATATTTCAGTCTGTCGGTACTCCTTTTCTATTATGATATCGTTTGGTACTGACAAAAAATCTTCCTTTGCTATTTCTCCCATATATTTCAGCATTTCTGGTGTGATTTCGTCTGCAGTTTGCCCTGCAGTTTGCCAAAAAAAAAAACAAATAAATAAAATATTACTTTCAAAATATTTTTTGTTATATATATATATATATATATTTTTTTTATTTTTTTTTTTGTACTATATTTTGTCCCTTTGTGGATCAGACCTTGACGTGGTAAAGGGGTTTGAGTAGGGCAATGAAGTTTGGAGCTATGCCGTCTGGAGTCTACACTCCTGTCCAGGCAGAGGCCTCAGACTAACACGATCCAAAATCTGCCAACCCCCATTGGACCAGCGTGGCAGATTACGGTCCATACCTTCAACATGGTATTTCAATATGTTTCAATATGATAGTACAACCTCAAACACGGCCCTCATTCCCGGGAGGCCAAGGGGCAACTACCTACGGCAGCGGGAAGACCTGCCCTAAGGCAGGGGGTGCTAAGACTCACCGGGTTAGATCAGGCTGCCATTGGACTTTTGACATTGCAACGCTAAATATAGGGACTATGAAAACAGAGGCCCGATTGCAAGAACTGTTAATCGAACTTGACAACATACAATGGGATATTATTGGGCTCTGTGAAACACGAAGAAAGGGTGAAGAGTTAATCAAACTGGAACCAACTGGACACGTACTCTACACTCGAGGAACGGAAAATGGCCGATGTGGTGGAATTGGATTCCTCATCAATCGAAAGCTGAAGGACAGTGTAGTAGAATTTGAAAGTACATCCGACCGACCAGCCCAATGCGTCACTCAGCTGGATAAAAAGTTTAGGCTTCAAATCGTCCAAGCTTATGCACCAACTATAAGCCATAAAGATGAGGAAATTGACGAATTTTATGATGATGTGGCCCAGCTTTTATGCAAGAAGAAATGTAGGTACAAAATACTGATGGGTGATTTTAATGCCAGAATTGACACAACAAGAACTGACGAAAATGCAACTGGCCCATATGGAACTGGTGAGCGAGACAATAGAGGTGACAGATTGGTTGATTTTGCTGAAGGTCAAGAACTATATATTATGAATTCGTTCTCTAAGAAAAATATCAGCAGAAAATGGACATGGAAAAATCCATCTGGGCTCACAAGTGAAATTGACTACATCAACGATAAAACAATATTTACCAATTGTACTATCCTTAACAATTTTAATGTTGGAAGTGACCACCGAATGGTACGAGCAAGGGTTCGGATTGCCTGTCGAAGAGAGCGCGAGAGAGTGGTAAGATCAAAGAAAGCCAAAGTGGATTCTGGGAAACTGCTGGAGAGAGGAAGCGATTTTGAGATTGCTTTGTCAAACCGGTTTGCTGCATTACAAGATCCAGAGGAGGTGGAAATATCAGTTCAATATGAAGAAATCGTCAACAATGTGCTTCAATAGCACCAGAAGAAAAATGTCTCAAACAAACAAAAATCTCCAGTGAGGCCACCGTGATTTAATGAAGAAACGACGGGCAATGAGAAATGCAGGTAGTCCTTTTGGCAGGGTCGAGTACACTGAGCTCTGCAAAACTATAAGGAAACGTATCAGAGAGGACACGCGCCGTTTCAACATGCAGCTAGTGCAAAAAACCCTGGAAGAAAACAAAGGAATTAACAAGGCTCAACAGTAGCTGAGAAACAAAAGAACGCAAATATATGCCTTAAGGCGAGAGGACGGCACAGTGTGCAGGGCGCGTACCCGAATGTTAGAGATTGTCAGAAAATTTTATTCCCAGTTATATGAAGATCAGAACCACTCAAAGACAACAATAGCCACGGAAAAACAAATGCCAGATATCCTAGTGGAGAGAGTAAGAAATATTATAGAATTGATGAAAAACGGCAAGGCTCCAGGAAAGGACAGTGTAACTGTCGAAATGCTAAAAGCCGGTGGTCGGACGTTACATAAAACACTGGCAAAATTATACTCAAAATGCCTCAAAGAACAAAAAGTACCTGACTTATGGAAAAATGCAGAAGTGATCCTTTTACATAAAAAAGGAGCACAGGAAGATTTAAAGAACTACCGTCCAATAAGCCTCCTATCAGTAATGTACAAAGTTTTCACTAAGATAATTTCTAAAAGAATATTAAAAAACTGAATGACACAACCAAGAGAACAAGCAGGATTCAGAAGTGGATTCAGTACAATGGATCACATCCAGGTTGTAGAGCAGGCCATAGAAAAGCATAATGAATACACCATGCCACTGTGCTTGGCTTTTATCGACTACGAAAAAGCATTTGACTCCATCTCAAAGCATGCGATAATGGATGCACTGTTTAGCCAAGGGGTAAGATTAAATCATCTCCTGATGATGCTAACATGGTTAGCGCAACGTGCGTCGAGCAATTCAAAAAAGCGTTTTGGTGTTTAGTGGTAAATCTCTTCAAGTTTAGTAGCCAAGGGGTAGATAAAGCATATGTAAACCTATTAGGATCGATATATGATGGACCTACACCCACAATTCACATTGATGATCTTGAAGTGGGAATTAATATAGAACAAGGTGTACGGCAGGGTGACGCAATATCGCCTATTCTTTTCTCGGTTGGCCTTGAAGTAAACTTCCGTAAACTGGATTGGGAACAGGATTGTGTAAAGATCAATGGTGCCAACGTAAACCATCTTAGATTTGCAGATGATATTGTTCTCCTTTCACAAGACCTAGAAGAGCTGCAAAGACGCATACAAGAACTGCAAAGGGTTGGGGAACTATTTGGCTTGAAAATAAACCTGAAAAAGAGTCAGGTTATGTTCAATAACTTCGCTCAGAACAGAAGAATTTCAGTTTTAAGAAGGGATTTGGAGATTGTGGACAGCTTTATATATCTTGGGCAGATGATTTCAATGGAGGGGAATACCGCCCGGGAGGTGGAACGGCGTGCTAAATGTGGCTGGCGGGCATTTGCCAGGTTCAACATAGTGTTTAAGAGCAAACTCCCACTTTGTCTGAAAAGAAAAGTCTTCGATCAGTGCGTTCTATCCGTTATGACATACGGAAGTGAAACTTGGACACTCACATCGCAATCAATTCAAAAAATTCGGGTGGCACAGAGGGGAAGATGTATGCTTGGCATTACAAGACGAGACAGAAAGTCCTGCACATGGATCAGGGAACAAACAAAAGTATGTGACATCATTAGAAGAGTAAAGCAATTGAAATGGAGATGGGTAGGCCATATAGCGAGGCGATGGGACGACAGATGGACCAAGGCAATCCTGGAGTAGATACCGCTTGATCGCAAACGTCCGCGAAGAAGACCGAAAGCACGATGGATTGATGACATCGTTAAGTATATTGGACCCGAGTGGCACAGGAAAGCCCAGGATCGTGAAAGTTGGAAGCATGCTGAAGAGGCCTTCATACTGCAGTGGATCGACACAGGTTGCTGATGATGATGATGATAATTATTATATATATATATATATATATATATATATATATATATATATATATATATATATATATATATATATATATATATATATAATTTATATATTTTATATTTAATTATATATATTTAATTTATATATATCATATATAATTTAATATAATAAAATTAAACTACTTTACTTTAAATTGAATTTGTAAACTTGCAGATTATATCAAGAAGTTGAAAGCGAAAGGGCAAGATACCAAACATGGGTGGGAGTCGATGCGCTACCTCTGCGTCTCTTCGTGCATGATGATTTTTCCTTGCGTCCTTGCATGCCTTTCGTTCAACACCGCATGCGTCTAACCTTCCAACAGATGCATGCGTCTTGACTATCAAAAATCGAACAAGTGTGGACATACCTATATATTGTCTTAAAACTGCCCAAATTTCACGACTTAATTCACTTTAAAACTGAACAAGAAAGGTTTATTTTTTGAAGTAAAAAATTGAAATCGAATTAAATCTCAGAGTGAAGTAGAGAGTCTTCTTTTAATCAACAAATCTATATGATCTATAAATGTAGACAACCAACACGACAAGTTCGTAATATAATTAACATTAATTTTTTTAAACTACGACATACATTTATGTTTTTTTTTCAGTTTTTATAAATAATCCTTTTCATAGAATTATATACATAGTTTAGCACTAATAACGAAAATAAACATAACATTTGACCAGTCCTACATTATTTTGAACTTTAAGTTAAAAAAAAAATGTTAAAATATACTCGCTCGGAGCAGATGCCATAGAAGGAAAAAAGAAGAGAAGAGCATGCCAGAGACTTTTTATGAAAAATTGTGTTGATGAAATGCAAACAACGAAAATTATTTTTTTTTTAAATAACGAAGTGTGATTAAGAAGTGCTTTTAAAATATTTTTGTTACTTAGAAAGCATAGAAATTAATCTCTAATAAAAAATCTTACAGAGAAAAATGTATAAATTAAAAACAGGACAAATCTCGTTAATAGGCCTAGAGGAAATTTTAGTAATATTTTTGGTAACAAATGATACCACCTTTAAATATTTCAATATAAAAAATTAAAGTTCCTAAGTTTAAATGAATCACTGGTCACGTGGGTTATAAGATTAAATGTGGGCTCTGTAATTTTCATTAAACAAACAAATATACAGTCAATATATATTTTGGCCCTACTACTTTCCCACACATTATTTTTTAACATATTTTATCCACATTATTTATTGCAAAACACATCACCACTATTATTTATTGCAAAATTAAATTGAAATTCATATGAATTAATACCTACCTCCCTTTTTTATATAAAAAATAATTTTTAATTTTATCAAGCAACTTCTGAGTATATATGTTATTTTTTTTTCAAAAAAGTTGCAATATCCGGCTTCATCAAACCACATTGTCAAACAACTAAGAAACCGAACGTAATTAAACTGCTATAACTTCAAGCATCCAAGCCAAACACTGTGTCATCCGAATATTCATCTTTAACGTTTAATAACACACATCTTGCCGTTTATCATAATGATTTTGATCCCTATTATGGAACTTACAAGGATTAAGAAATAGTACCATCTAATGACATCTATCATTTTGAAAATATATTTTCATTGTTGCAATATATTAATTTGTATGAGATTTTGAGAAAAAATTACGGCATAATCTTAGTTTTGATATAATTTTTTATACATATCACAGCACGCAAAAATTGTTCGATTTGTATTATTTAAAATATTTGTATTTCATAATATTAAATGGTAATATTATTGGATGGACTTATTTATTCCGTTATGGAAATTATGTCTTTTTTGTTTACTAATACTAGATGGCAACAATTTTATAAATAAAAATTCCTTTAATGAAATATTATTTTTTTGACAACCCCACTAAAGATTCCTTTATCGAAATTATATTTTTTTTGTCTACTAATACTAGATGGCAATAATTTTATAAATAAGAATTCCTTTAATGAAATAATATGTTCTTTTTAAGAATCACACTTGATAATTTTTCATAATTAAGAATGAAAAGCATTTTTTTCTAACTTCAAACTTCCTGAAAAAATTGCATAGATGGCAGCACTACTTTGTCTTTTTTTTTAGGTTACATTTTTTGTTTACGTTTTGCTTAAAAAGATGTTATCTTAATATGATCTTTATTAAAACTTAAATTGATTAAAAACGGTTTCGCCACAAAAAAATGTAATCTAAGAAAACATCAACGTAATGGATCATCATAGTGGATATGTAGTGACTTTGGCAAATAGCATTATTGGTGTAAGCATTTTGGCTATGCCCTATTGCTTTAAACAAACTGGAATCATATTAGCTTTTATAATGCTTGTGCTTAGTAATCTAATCACAAGATTAACATGCCATTTTTTGATCAAGTCAGCGATTATGTCGAGAAGAAAAACGTTTGAATACTTGGCCTATTATAGCTTCGGGGGATTTGGAAAGTTTGCCATAGAGGTAGGAATGATTGGCTTCCTGATTGGCACATGTATAGCATTTTTCGTTGTGATGGGTGATCTGGGACCAGAATTTATATCTGAACTTACTGGAAGAGATACAAGCAATGCAATGAGAACCAGTATTTTAATGGCATTAGCTTTGTTCTGTGTGCTACCATTAGGTTTGCTGCGTAATGTAGAGAGTTTAAGTGGAGTGTCCAAGGCAACAATTGGATTTTACTTCTGTCTGGTGCTGAAGATTATTGTTGAGGCTATGCCACATATATTTAGAGGGGATTGGACAAATAAAGTGGAACTGTGGAGACCTGCTGGAGTAATACAGTGTTTACCAATATTCTCCATGGCTCTTTCCTGCCAAAGCCAGCTGTTTGAGATCTACCAAGCTGTACATAATCCTTCTTTGGAGAAGATGAATCATGTAGTTAAAAACGCTATTGACATTTGTAGTGTAGTTTATTTTTGTGTTGGATTTTTTGGATATATTGCATTTGCTCATAGAAATTTTACAGGAAATATTCTTCTAAGTTTTGAACCGTCAATTTTAACAAACATTTTAAAGTTAGGTTTTGTGTTATCAGTAGCTTTCAGTTTTCCTTTAGCAATATTTCCATGCCGAGCTAGTGTACATTCTTTAATTTACAGACCAGTACATTCTATACATGAAGGAACAAACAACTATATACCTGAAGGAAGATTTAAAGGTATCACTTTTGGAATTATTTTTCTATCACTAGTGGTGGGAATATTAATCCCCAATATTGAGCTCGTATTGGGACTTGTGGGGTCAACGATTGGCATCACTGTTTGTGTTTTATTTCCAGTCTTGTGTTTCATAAATATTTCACAAAGGAACACAAATGAAACATTGTTAGCCAAGATTATTTTTGTTGTTGGTTTTGTTCTTATGATTCTTGGAACATATGAAAATTTTCATAGGTTAGAGAAGATTGAATCTTCTCCTTTAGTAGAAAATTTCATGACCGAAAAGAAGGAATTGTTTAAGATAATTGATCCACCTCAGAAGGATTTGGAGAAGGAAAACTTAGGCAATGAAGCCTTACGAGTTAATCTTAATGATATCAAACTGAAGGCAAACGCTTCCAAAATAGAGATAATAAAAAAACCTACTGAAAACACTGATATTCGCCACGAACCACCTGAACCTATTGAACCACAAGAGTCAGAAAAAGTGGTGGAATCTGCAGATAATCAACAGAACAAAAAACAAATTGTAAATGAGCAACAACAGAAAGTAGATATTCCAGAAAAAATTGCAGTGGAACCTTTAAAACTGAATAACATCGAAGCTCTCAACAAAATTCCGAATGAAACCAAAAACGATGAAGTTGACATTGAAGCGATAAAAAAAGATGAAATCGAGATGAAATTACAACAAGATGATAAAAAGGATTCTCACCTCGAAGAGCATAAAATCATACTGGATACCATTCAAAAGCAAAATGAAGTACAAGAGCAAATAGTGAAGCAACAGAAAAAACTGATTGAGGTTATTCAAGAGCAGACTCAGCAAAAAGTTAATGAAGAAAAGATGAAAGCCGTTAAACAAATAGAAAGCATTGCACTTCAGGCGATTGAAAAAATTAGCGGCGATGTTAAAGAAAATGAGAAAATTGTGGCTAAATTACAAAAAGATGTTAAAGAGAAGGTGAATTCTGAAGAAAATCAAAGAGTTAACGAGAATGAAGAAAAGAATTTAGATAAATTAAAAATTGAGAATATTTTACTCAATGAAAAAATTAAATCGAATTTGACTGTATTTAAGGCTCCTCTGCCAGAGATCATGAAGGTCTCAGAAACCAATTTTGTAAACAAAATCAATGATACCGTTAAATTGAATAATACAGCACCATTGTTGCAAAATTTGGGACAGATTCAACAAGATAAAGAGAAACCACCTGTGATAAAAAACATTCCATTACCCCTACTACAACCAGGAAATTTTTCAAAAAAAGAAAACGAAACTGGAAAGAAAGATCAGAATAAAAAAGAAAATGTTGCGGGTGTAGATAATGTATTGACAAGAGATATATTAGAGTTTATATCAACCCCAAAAAGAAGATGATTATATTGAAAGTATTAAAATATTCATGTATATTGTAAAAAGTATTAGATATAAATTTTTGTACATATGATTTTTGATGCAAATTATATTATATTAAAATAACCATTTGAGACTATTTACTAAAACCCCTCCAACAAGATTTTTTTTTGATATTTAGAAAAAAAAAAACAGATAAACAACAGATTGATAATTTCAAATTATATTATTTTTATTTACTTTAAACTTTAATTTAAACTTAAACCTGATTTTAATATTTAAAGAAACTGCTTACTTTCGTTGATGTGTTTGTCTATTTTTTTCCTAATTCTTCAAATTACTGGATTTTTAGTTAATCAAAACTCATCTATTATATTTCTCAAATCTAACAACTATATTTTTTAATGGAATTAGTGCTTTTTATTTCAGTTAAAATAGCTTCTCAGTTTATCCATAGTATTTTGACAGCTTGATACAGTTTTTGTTTTACAAGCCTGCCAGATCAAAGATTTACCCCAAATAAATTATAATATTCTTATTGTTAAAAAGCTCTACAGACCATGTAAGTCCAGGAGCAGGCAAATGGCCTCAGTTGCTGACGCGGCCCTAAACTGAAAAAATCATTCATTTATGTACGCCCAAGTTTCATACTTCTAACAATGTATTCAAACCAGATTTTGCTTAGATTTCCATCTAGAAAACACTGATATTTTATCCATATTAACTTACTTATATCTCTGATACTATCGCAGCGATACAAAAATCTTTCAAGAGAATCCTTAGTTTAGATTTACCGTTTACAAAAAAAAAAATATATTTCTTACTATTTTTCCATGTAGAGGTTGTGATATATTTATTCACATTTAAATTATTTAAAAATTTAATAGAACTGGCAACACTGTATGTGGCAACGTTGTCTATGTAGTACGTGGGAAAAAGGAAACATTTACCAAATTTTATCAAAATAAAAAAGAAAAAAGGGATATATCTGACATAAATTTGTAACCGACACAAAATTTATCGTATTTACATATTTAAGCTTACAGCAACTGATTTATTTAAATAATGATTAGATATTTGAATACAAAATTATAATGCAGGTTGGATAGTAACACAATGTCAACAAATAGTTAATGCATTTGATCAAATTTTTATGTATAATCCCTTTAAATTTTGAATGAATAATCGCAATTAAAAAGGAAAGATTTGTCGTAAAAATTCGCCTACATTTCGTATTTGGCGCGTAAAGCCACGTGACTTGGCCTTGATACGCGACGAGCTCCGCCTCCCGTAGCCTATCGTTACTAGTTATGTCGGTTGAAATTTACACAAATAAAAAATGGTAGTTGTGGTGTTCCTTTCGCGGAATTTGGCTCCCACCCTCGCCACAGGACGATTCCAAGCCATCATTGTTGGTTTCAGGCCCTAAATCGATCGGGAACCGAATGTGGAACTGCTTTTTGTCGTGTCAAAGGAACAGTTCGTGCTGTATGGGCGGGTTCGGAAACTGGACTATGTCGATGTATTTCGCTTGTTTATTGTCAATGTTTCACATCCTCCTGACCGGAGACTGAAGTCATGCTATTAATTAAATCCAATTAAATTTTCGTCGCTGGCAATTGCAACGCGTACGGGCGAAATAGTTGAAGTTTTTTTCGTCAGTGTTGGGCCAAAGAAGCAACATGTGACCCCAATCTGACATTTATCCCTCTGAATCAACCCTTCGCTTTGTTGTCGTACGGATCTTAAAATAGTTCGGAATCTTGAAACGGTGGGAAAAGACTTAAGTGCGTTCGTTAGAGTTGAATCGGGATCTTAAGTTGTTGTTTTGCTGACAAGATTCCTTTTGGTATGTACAAAAGTTGTTTGGCGAACATTTGTGGTTTACAACTGATTTTCAGGGGCTATTGCATAAAATAATTTACTGTACGTTATAATATAAGTGGAATTTTTGTTGATTAGTGTTGTTGCTGTTTGTTTAGGATTAAAAGTTTACCAAAATTTTGTGATATTTACTTATTTTGACTTTTAACACAAATACTCAATCGTTTCGAATCACCATGACCGTACAGAGTGGAATTAACTAATTTCCTTATCAGAAAACAGTGGGAACCACTTCTATTGTTCTTTTTCCATGGTAATATTTTAAATAGTTATTTCCTTAAAGCGTTCGTTTTACTGTCTTTCATGATCCGACGTTAAATGTGAGGTTAAAACGAATTAAATTTTATTGAGGCATTCAGGAATTCGTTGTTCCCTGCCTGTTTGTCATTCCTGATTCTAATTTTAAATTGTAAGATTTTATTTTGCCAAAAATTTGCTGTAAGATGACGCAATTATTTTAATACTGAAATATTACGATTTTATTAAAACAGAACACCAGATGGTGGACCATCCAGCGAAAATAAACAACTGGCAAATTACGAAAAACATCGAGAAATATGGGCCATATTCCACAAGTCAGGTGTGAAAATGTCGTTCAAAGGAAGTTTCTTACAGTTTAAGTGCACAGTTTGGCCATAATGATGCCAGCCATGGAGAATAATAGATATATTTTACAGGTACACTTAAATTATTCCTATTCCATCGCGTTTCCTCTTTTTTACTAATAACATATATGGTGTTTAGGTATATGTGGGTGCCCTAAGTAACCTCTATGAGGCCCTAAGTGTTGAAGCTAGCAAACAAACCACATCGGAAGAGATTGTGTCCTGCATTGTAGAGAGACTTTCTTTGAATGAAAATGTCTCATATGAGCTTACAGAGGTGAGTTATATCAGAATCAATATGTATATATTTAGCATGTTGTTCTTTGGCTTTTCAAGAAGAAACAATAGGTTTAAGAGATTAGTTTACATAAAAGTAAATGCTAAGCTGTGTGAACCTTTCGCTTGTTTATTCTTTGTGGTCTTTATACAGACTTTGATAAAGCTTATTTGCACAAAGATTAATCTGGCATTGGTTCAACATATACATGTATTTTCTACCCATGCATTCTATAGATAGTTGTTATTATTTTGGATTTTTAAATCTTTTATACACGCATCAAAATACTCTAAGCATGCATTAACTGCAAATCAATATGTATTTATTATTTCTGTTGTTATCAGAAATACTGTTTTTTTTTAAGTACAGAAGTTAGTGCAAAATCCCATGTATACATTTTATAACATTTACAGATCACATTTTTTAAAACTAACAAAGAATATTGATAAAATTTTTGATAGTTTAAGACCTATTGATGATGATATTGATTACTCTTATTAAGATTATTCGTCAATTCTTCTATTGGACCCTTCGGTGTTAAACACTAAATTCAAAGAGATTTACCACTAAACACCAAATTACTTTTTTTAAATAGCTTGACACACGTTTCGCTAACCATGTGAGCATCATCAGGAGATGATTTCATCTAATAAATCACCTAATCTAATAAATCATCTCCTGATGATGCTAACCTGGTTAGCGAATCGTGCGTCGAGAGCTTTAAAAAAAGTGATTTGGTGTTTAGTTCAATTCTTCTGTTGGAACCTTTGGTGTGAAATACTAAACTTGAAGAGAGTCACCACTAAACACCAAAACGCTTTTTTGAACTGCTCGACGCACGTTTCGCTAACCATGTTAATCTCAGATTAAATCATCTCCTGATGATGCTAACATGGTTATCTCTTCAAGTTTGGTGTTTAGTGGTAATTCTCTTTGAGAGCTTATTGGTGTTTTTTTTAGAATAGTATGGGGTTCTTCATTATTTATGACCGCCTTGCACTTTCGAGGTATACTCAATATTGAAAAGTCAATGTCATTCTGCTTTATTTCATTCCATTCCATTGAAAGGCACTCAAAAAATTGTCACTCGTACTAAACACCACATTACGCTTTAAAATCGCCTACCTAACATGTCCTATCTGCATTGTCATGCAGCATTTGAAAATGGGTACCAATTCATTGTGCAAAGGGTACCACAACGGATTCAGGAATTATATCGCGACAGTCAGTTGCATTTAAAGATTGTTTGAAGTAAATGAGCTCAGTTCTTCAAGCAATGTTGATACCACCCCAAACCATTATTCGCCTACCATACCATGCTGTTTGTGACCTTCCTGAACTGTTGTCAAACCTTCTGGGTTTTTAGATCATCTCCACACTCTTGTTCCATGTATATCTGGAACCAGTCCAAATCCTGCCAACTAAGGTCTGTTGACGCTATTTCCTCTGGAGAACACAGGCACTCTTACAGGTCTCTAAGAATGATGTCTGGCCTTATATAATTTAGTCCTGATGGTTTGGTTGATGCTGTAATATTGCGGTCTGGTAAAACCTAGAGGCTTCGTGACCTGTTTTCTGAAACCTGAGCCATAAACGGTTAATTAAACTTCTGTGGACATGGACAACTACACTTTGTCTCATGCCCCATTGAGTTATTCCTACTGCCCGTAATTGAATGTTACAATCTAAATGATGTCTCACCATTTACATACTGAAAATAAATAGAGCATCAGTGTCATTTTCACTTTAAAAACAAGAATAGATTGGTGATGTGTGTATTGATACATTCAAGCTGGTTTCAGAAAAGGAATGTTTTGCACTTAAAATAGTATTGAAAATAAATAAAGTGTTGAAAATGATATGTGAAAACACATTATATATATATATATATATATATATATATATATATATATATATATATATATATATATATATATATATATATATATATGAGCTTTTTTTTTTCTGCGGATAGTCTCCCTATTCTTGGTGGGGGAGCATGTGTAGGTACCCTGAAGAGTCTAAATATCAATAGACGAACCGGTTGCCCTCCAGTTAAAAGGATGGGTGGGGCTCGTCTCCAGTCATCAACCAACGAAAATGCTCATTAAGGCGGAGACGCAGGTTGTGTGTGTTCCACGTAAGATTGTGGAACTAATGGTTGGGTGTATGATGACATTCAACTACTGTTGTCTTATTGGATGCAGTTCAAAGAAATCTGACATTGCATATATATATATATATATATATATATATATATATATATATATATATATATATATATATATATATATATATTAAATGACGGATATATATTTGAGATGTGACAAAGTGAGATAAGCCACATGTATTTATTAGACACTGAATCAAACTAATTGGAAGAGAAATTTCTACAAATATATAGCTTACTATACTATATAATAGTGCTTACTCTATGCAAGTGAGATATGTACAATACAACAGAAACTTGAAAATAAATTGGAGGCGGCGGAAATGAATTTTTAAAGAATCGATCGCAAATTAACTAGAAAAAATACATTTGGATTGGTTTCATCATATTGCAAGACTGAAACTCGATAGAATAAAGAAGAAAGCAATGGAGCTAGCGAGGACCTCGCAAGATGTGGAAGCAGATAATAGGTAAAAAAAAGAAGTCAAAATGAGAATAAATTTAAGATATAAGGAAGATAAGAAGAAACAGATTAATAGAAGACGGTATTAAGGATCAGGAAAGATAACAATTAAACATTTTATTGACATGATCTTTAAATTCTACTAATACTAAAGATTCATATCTATGATTCATGTTGTTTTATATTAAAATATTTTTTTTTTTAACTTATATCAATATTATATCTAATCTACAATTTTATACTTATACGAGGATTGTTATTTATGTATCCGGAATTGGCAACAATGGTATTGCTAGGCGTCATCTGACATATACATCATAAAGTTTGACATTGTTGACTGTATATGTACTCAGAACATTTTGTCATACGGACGCCATTTGTGTTTAGTGATTTGAAAATTTCATCTTAGTCAAAAGATGGAATTAACTCGTGAAAATTTGCTTGCGATGATTTACTACGACTTTCGACGTGGATTATCTCATCAATAGTGGTTTGGTGATATCAATCGTGGCCGTCGTTCGCTCACGGACGAATTTAAAGAGGGTCGTCCAAAATCGGTTGTTGTGCCAGAAAATATCGATACTGTGCCCGAACTGATAAAACAAAATCGTCATTTGATATACCGTGAGATTGAGGCATCCCTGGGCATTAGTATGATAAACATATACAAGATTTTACATGAACATTTAGCCGTGAAAAATATTTGTGCATGTTGGATTCCACATAATTGGACAATCGCTCCAAAAAGACTCATGTTGATTGAAATGCTCAAATAATACAATCGTAGTGCGTCAAAAAGCATGTATAATATCTACATAGGTAACAAATTTTGGATCTATGCGAATGTGGGTCTTTCAAAATGAGCCAAAACCAAAAAAGTTGTTCGCGCGAGAAGCTCTTGAAGCAAATGGTCGCCTGTTTTTTGGGATAAATGGGCTTGTGGCTACAGTGCCACTAGAGCAACGTAGAACGGTCAATTATTCCCCGTACAGTCCTGATTTGGCACCCAATAATTTCTTTTTGTTCCCGTCCGTGAAGAATAAACTACGTGGTAAACAATTTTCGACGACAAAAGAAACGGTTGAGGCGTTCAAAATGCATGTTTTGGATATACCCCAATCGGAATGGAAAAAGTGCTATGAAAATTGGTTCAAACGTATGCAAAAAGTATATCGATCGTCGCGGAGAATGTTATAATAAAACCATTTTCAATGATAAATATTTGTTTTTATTTATTATTCCGTATACATAAATAGCAAACCACGTAGATAAGAAAGCGCCTTCATGAATTTACTTGTGTATCTGTTCTTTACTAATACAGTCTGTCGGAAAAATAACAGAAATTTTTATATAAAAAAAAAACAAGTTATTTTGCCAAAATGATTTATTTTTCTCCAAAATACGTCCCTTACGTATCAATACACCGCTGGGCACGTTCAATCTAACCCGTTTAATGCTAACATACATTTTCTATGCCGTTTTTCGAAATCGCCTCAATGAACCTCGTCGCTGCTTCTTGCCATAAAACGCCCCTTTCATGCCCAGTTTGAGTTTCGGGAGCAGGAAATAGTCATACGGAGATAAATCAGACCAATATGGAGGATGTTGAAGCACACAGACTTGTTTTTTCGCCAAAAATTCACGAATAGCGATGGTCGTAAGGAATAAATCGAGCACAGACTTTCCGTTTGCTTACGTCCTTGAATCATATCTTTGGTCGTATTTAAATCCTCCTTTATCCATTTCATAGTCGAATTTGCATCATAGGCGATCATTTCACGCACTTTTTCCATCACGATTTTTATTTTTCGGCTGGCCTGGCTTTAGGTCGTCTTCCAAAGCATCATGACTGTCTTGGAATCGCTTATATCACTCGAACACACGCGTACGGGATAAGCAATCAGCACCATAAACTTTTTTCATCGATTCAAATATCTCTGTAGAAGTTTCACCCAGCTTGAACCAAAATTTAACATTAGCTCTTTGTTCCATCGTGTTTTTGTGATGAGATGACAAAAGGTACTATCACTTTAAGCGTTATAACTTGATACATTGGTCGATTCTAATGACGGCGGTCTCATTTTATAGAGGAGATATACAGTTTTCAGATTATATATTGTTTTCAACAGGTTACTCTAGTTTTGTTTAAATTTAAAAAGCTCCGATATTTTTCCGACATACATGTATGTATATCGAAATATGGACAAGGTTGAAGAGAAAAAGAAAATTGATTTTTTTTGTATATGTATTATTTACTATAATTTTATTGTTTATGTTTATTTTTATTTTCAAGGTTATCGGTGATGATTTCGGTCAAGAATGCAAAGAACGAAGCCTTTCGAATCATGAAAGTCCTGTGCAGCTGATGATGCTGTGGCCGAAGCACACTCCCGACAACACATCCTACCGATTCTATCTCAGAGAGAAGATAATCGATCACGCCTGGCGTGATCAATTCGTTATGGATCCCCAACTAATTAAAGATTATTTTCACAGGTAAAATCTAACTGAATTTTTACCAAACATTTGAATTATCTTAAAGAATTGCCACGTCTAGTTTCCTTTAAGGTATCTGTTATATGGTGTGTCTCTATGTATGCGAAATACAGAATTGTTTTCGAAAAACCGCTTGGAGGCATCAATTATTATTTTGAATTGGAAAATATTTATAGAGAGTGTCTCTAAAAAGCGATTTAAAATCATCTTTATATGAAAAGCATTCAAAATTGTTCACCCTCTCACAATTAGAAGTGTTCTTTTGGATATTTAAAATATTGTCTTTTTTGTTTCTAACACACAAATTTCACCTATAATATAGAATTAGTTAATAACAAATACAATGAAAAAATGTTCAACTAACTTTTGGTAATCAATATGCTTTGATTTTAACTTTTCGGTAAAAAAACATTTTTGATTTCAGTCTCATTAAAAAACTACGAAATGTTTAAAAATTTGACAGAATATTCTTTATTCAATCACTAAGGCACTATGGTAATTTTTAATCGATTGACTAAAAGTTATTGCAATTTAAAATGATCGTAATTGTAGATAGTGATCTTATAGAGATCCACTAGCATAAGTTAAACACATTACAGATATACAAAGAAAAACTATCAAACGTTCCAAACTTTCAGATTGTGTAATTTAAACTGTTTGGAACCAATTTTGCACAGTGTTATTAATATTCATTTTCAGTACTTTTGCTTCTGATTGTATCTCCAACGCATCCTTAAAGAAATTTAAGAGAAACAAATCTACACTCCCATCTTTCTCTTGGCAGTTTAATATTCGCCGGCGTCATTTTTGTTTTTCAAATACTCCCATAAGCATTATTAAAAGAGATTGTGATCTGGAGATTGTACTGGCCAGTCCAGTGATTCTTTTGATAGAGTTTAGAAGTTTGGAAGCAGATTGGTCAAATGTGGTTAAATTTAAGGATTAGGGTTGTTTCTTGTTAAAGTATTTTGATTTTTTCGGAATCTAAACTTTTTGATAAACAACGCTAGTTGTCTCTGGTCTTAGTTAATACTGTTGCCATAGTTTTTGTGAATACTCTGTGATTGTGACTGTTTATTGTGGATGGTTAACAATGCAACTTTAAAAATAGACATTAACCTATACTTATTATTAGAGACTTGTTAAAAAAGATAAGTGAATAAATCGTTTCTTGCAATGGCTTGTGCCATAACTTCAATTTGTGAAAATATCTATATCGCCAAAATTTTTTGTGGGTTCTGTTTTTTATGTTTTATGGTAAAGAAGTAACAGTAAGTAGTAAACACAACAAACAAACAACCATAAAGCTAAAGTTAGTATTAATTCATTTTTTCTGTAGAATGAGTCAGTAGTGTACAACTATGACTAAACACATTGATAAGCAGTAATCTTGCCGAAGCTCGGTCAGAAATGTGCTCCCTACTCATTATAACTATATTGCTTGACCAGAATTATTTTTACATTTTTTTAGATCGTCTATGAGATGTGTAAATGAATATTAAATGAATATATGAATTATATAATATATTAATATCCCCTCCAATGGGGAAGCCAACATTGTTGCAAGATGAAACGCTACTCCACCAGACTCATTACTATATTTACACACCTCGTATATAGTACATTGATTTAATGCCTTGCCCCGCCCATTGGCCCTTAAAATAATATTTTACGAATTTAATAATTTTTATGTACGCTTTCATAAGTTGTCTTTTAATATCTTTTATTTTATCACTTTTCTCTTCTAATGGCTCTAATATCTGAAAAAATATTTACCTTGATCCATTCTTGCCCATGTAGAATATTTGGACTGTCTGTATTTATCTTCACTAATGGTTCTTCATATATTTGACAAAATGTAAACTTGGCCTATTCAAACAAATAATCCTATTTAATACCATCCTTCATTATAAAGGGTTTACCTATATCAAGGATATGATGCTTAAATGAAATAAAACGAACCGTTTAAGATATAATATATCGTGTCGTATATAAACATACATGAGAAAGAACTAATGGGTATGATTTGGAAAATATGGGTGATTTACGAATTTCCGCTTCGATTTTTTTTTATTGATATTACTACTGAGAGCTGTCAAAGAATGTACTGTGCAATAAATCAGAATTTACTTTTATATTTTTTTTTTATTATTTTCTTTTTATTTTTTCCTATTGTTTAAAATACTGAAATAAGTCCCGATATATTTCCTTTGCAAATATACTTGTGGTTTAGTATTTCTCTCGCTTGTCTTCTACCTATGGTGTTATAGACCGGAATTCAGCTTTAATCTCTTTCAATCTTCGGTTCCATCCAAATGGAGCATCAGCAGGCCTTTGCCAGTTTGTAATGTGCAGTAGCTTTGGTTACCTCTTTGTCTGTTAACTCCTATTCGTCCCCCCATGATTCTCATTAGTATTCGGGTTTTTGGCTTTCTCGCAACATATCCCGCTCTCACATAGTTTTTCTATACGTCATCATTGCCAACACATGTAAGAAAATTATTTTGCAGTGATAATAGACTATTTCGATATTTATTTTTTAAAGCCACCAAAGACAAGAAGCTTTTTTCATATAAGTAGGAACGTTCGGAAGGGAATCAATGTTTTCAAAGCTTCCATTACTAAGCTTCCGTATTCACATCGTCATACAAGCAAAAACTTATCTAATTCTTAAGTTAAAAATTCTAGTTGTAGAGTTTTGGATGGATTGAGAACCCATCTTTTCGACTAATCATCGTTGCTATCTGGAAAATATTTCAGTAACTGAATTGAAATTCGCGTAAATGCGTATTCATGCTCTCCAACACTCGATCAATAACAGAATTTTCTAAATCCATATTTTTGATAATATAATCCGAAGTTAAAGTGAATGCATCAAAATTGCGTTTTTTCAAGGCGTAGAATCTAAGTACCAAGCTTCTTGATGAAAACATTGACTTTATCTGTCATTAGTAAAATGTTTTTGTTACAGCCTTGTAAACCTATATTCAAGTAATAAAGTTTGTCTTGTAAAAACTCTGAAAATGAATTATTTTTATTTGTAAAAAAGATTTTCAATTCATCTCGCAATTCAAAAACCCTCATTAGAACTTTTTCTCGCAACAACTACCTGACCAGTATCAAAAATCAGTGAGTCGTATTTGCAAATATTCTAACAGAATGACTGTTTAATAGATCTTAACTTTAATGTTCCCTTGTATAAGTTTAGATCTTAGGACATATTCTAGTAATAGCTTTGGTACCCGTCACAATACGATTTATCATTTCTCCTGTGATGTTGTACTCGTCTAGTTTTTTTCTCAGATTGGGTTTTTGAATAAAAAAAATAGTTATCGATTTTTTCACTGTATTTTAAAACGTCATCATAAATATTATTGATAATCGATACCAAAAACTTGAAAAAAATTGTTTGCAATTAATTACAATTTAAAAATAAAATTTAGAAAATTTAAAATAAAATCACGTGACTACGAAAGGGCTATAATTGGCTGTCGTGTTTATGACGTCATTATGTTAAAGTGTTTTCACGAAAGTACTGTCAACGTCTTTTTACCTTTGCATATACTGTCAAAATTACTGCTGTTTAATGCAAAAAAAATATTGTTGGTTACTAATTTAATTCAGTAATGTGTGACAAAGGGTTCATAAAGGCAAATTCTGATAATAAACCTGGTGTGGATATTTTTATGGTCACACATTTTCTCAAAAATGACATTCGGTTCAATTCAGCTGAAGTTTGAGGTGCTAAAGCACCAATTTGAGTTTTTTAAAAAATAATAATGGAAATATAAATAAGAAACAAAATATTTCCATTAAATTATTTGTAGGGTGTCACGCGAAAGCTGCAGTGACAAGGCTATAAGTTATGTTTAATTTAACCGCAAAAATTGTACTTGCACAGTGAAAGGACTTATGACCAGAATATAAAGTTCTGAGTAAAGCTTATTTAGTTACCTTAATTATTAACGAAAAACTAAGAAAAGTTCAAGACACTCAATGTCACGATTGTGTAGCTTCAGCAGATAATAAATACTCAAACATAAAAATAATATATAATATTATAAATAATAATCTTTTGTATATATTTGATGACAGGCGGTTGTAAAAATTTGATGTTATAAGATTATTTTGCTTCTTGGAACCATTGATTTCGACGTTCAACATCTTGCAGTACATTTAGAGACATTTTTTCGGTTGTTTTTGTAGTATTCGTACAAAATAACTAATTAGATTTGACATTTTCAATAAATTTATCAATACACTGACGATAATAAAAAGAATAAGTTGATTAAAAACTAAAACACTCGTATCAGCTGTCTTTAATATTGAGGGGAAATAAACATTGTGGCGTCACACGCCCTCGGGTTTTTTTTGGAAACTATCGGCGCGTAAACAGTACTAGCTTTAAAAATGTATTTTCAATTTAAAATAACTTTTTAATTATGAGGAAAAAAAAACTAGAAATAGTTTTGTTGTAAAACTTATATATGATCTTCCCATTTATGACCATTTTTTCATTCAAATGGATCCTTCCAAGATGTAATGTATGGTTATTAAAAATCTCAACAAGTCAAACATTCTTTTAAAGTGTACTTTTTCTTATAATTGGAACAAGTAGAAAAAAATCCCTACCAATTCCTTTGTTTTTGGTGCGAATTAAATATTTTTGATGCAACGTAAATTTTATTATTCTAGTAATACAAGATACATTTTAATAATATTGAAATTAAATTCTTCTATTGGAACCTCTTTGGTGTGAAACACTAAACTCAAAGAGATTTACCACCAAAACACTTTTAAATTTCTCGACGCGTGTTTCGCTAACATCATAAAAAAATTTGGGGTTTAGTGAAAATTCTCTTCGAGTTTAATATTGAAATGATTTTATTTACTGCAATTTTATTATTTATGTTTAATAATTTGAAATTATTGATGTTTAGGTTTTTATATCAGCCAAAGGACCGAGAATATCCCGACCTCTGTCAGCTGCCTGACCTAAACGAACAGACCCTGCTCGATAATTTACGAGCTCGGTTTGTGGCCGGTCACATCTACACGTATGTCGGTTCCATTCTGATCGCCTTGAACCCGTTCAAATTCTACCCCATCTACAATCCGAAGTACGTGAAACTGTACCAGAATAGGCGTTTAGGACCCAACTTGCCGCCGCACATCTTTGCCGTCGCCGATACGGCCTACCACTGCATGTTGAAGGACCGAAAGAACCAGTGTATCGTGATCAGTGGAGAGAGTGGATCGGGAAAGACGGAGAGTACGAATTTCTTGTTGCATCACTTGACCGCTCTGAGTCAAAAAGGATCACACGGAAGTGGAGTGGAACAGACGATATTAAGTGCGGGGCCCGTGTTAGAAGCTTTTGGTAATGCCAAAACAGCACATAATAATAATTCTAGGTAAGTTTAATTTATGCAATGGTGGCCGTTACAATAAAAAACATTGATTGGCATATAAAGTTAGAATACAATAACTGTAATATATAAATATATACCAAAAAAAGGGAAAACATAATATTAAACTTAGTTTTAAAAAAATACTGTAAACATATTATTAACAGAAATTTAGGAAAAAGAACATGAAAATGTGGTCATAAAAATAGAGGCAACCAAGAAACAAGCACTATACATACTATTTAACAGTTGACAAAAGTACTAAATAACACAAACATTTTTTGGACATTTAATACTTAGTTTTATGGCCTTGGTGTTTTATTATTTTGGCGCATCTTTTGGGTATAGAGTTTAAAAGTCTGACAAATTTCTAATGGTATAGTTTCCCATTCTTTTTTAATCACCTCCCAAAGTTCAAGCTTGTTTTTCGTTTTTTCTTTATCAATACCATTCTTGAGGTAAGTTCACAAGTTCCCAATGGGATTGAGGTCCGGCGATTGGGAAGGCCACTGAAGTAAATCCACTTAATTGTCACTAAGAAACTGTTTCGTTTTCATAGCAGTATGTTCAGGGCGGCTAAATCCGGGTGTAGCGGGTTCAAAGCACCCTATATCAAATATATATATCTATATCAAATGTCCCGTATAATTTATCTCAAAACTGGTTGAGTTGATCATTTATTAACGAGGACAAGTAGTCATAGATCTAAGTTCAGTTCCTTCGACTTCATCACTTATTGCAAAATTGACGCTGTAAACAACTACCTAAAAAGCCGAAAATACTACTTGTTGAAATGCATGCCAGGCAGGTTTTTCAGATAATTATTATAGAAAAAGATTGCCAAATGATGAAATAGTATCCTATAAGTGCTTAGTGTACTCTAAGGAAAAAAACTTGGTATTTTGTTTTCTATGTAAATTTTTTAAAAATGTATTAGGTGTAGGGAGTAATAGTTTATCTGAAAGCGCATCCAAAAATTGTCAACATCTATCAAGGATTTTAAAAAGGTATGAGCAATCAATTAGTTACATTAAAAGTGTTCAAGAATTAGTTCAGTTCGAAAACACAATCAAATCTAAATCATTCGTTACTTCTAGACATGAAAGTATTATTTTACAAGAAAAGAAAATATGGTCTGGGGTTTTAGAAAAAAATATTTTATTTTATTATTCATTACCTGGCGAAGCAAAAATTAGCACTTAGAGGCAATTCTGACTCTTGAATTCTTATCGATAATGGCGATTTTCTACAACTTATTGAAATGGTAACTAAATTTGACCCAATTAGGGAAGAACACGTTCAAAGAATCCAATTAAAAATCTTCATGATATGGGTTTCACATGAAACATTGTAAGCTACAATATTACTATATTTGTTTTATGTAAAGGGTGTTTCACTTTTCGGTCATGCTCTAAATTGCATTGTATATTTTTTTTATAAATAGCTGGGAAGAAGAAAAAGAGCTTTTAAAAAATACTATATATTTCATACTAATTATTTCAATCCGTTCTTGAAACTCGAATGTTAAATTCCCATATGCATAAGAATTTGCTTTTATTCGTTGTGTCCTACATTAATATAAAAGCAAGTTTGCAGTAAGAACTTGCGACAAACTCTGTCTTACACCCGTGCGACGAATTTTGACTTGCCCCCCGGCAAATGTACCTGAGCCGGCCCTGAGTATGTTTCGGATCATTATCCTGTTGATATTTCCATACCAGCGGCATATTTTCTTCTGCAAAAAGCAGCATGACTACCTGTAGAATCTGAATATACTCATTTTGGTCCATGTTTTTTTTTATCCAGTAAATTGGTCCTACACCATACCATGAAAATGCTGCTCACAACTTTATATTACCGCCTTCATACTTTACAGTTTTAATAGTATGTTTTGGTAATAATTCTTGGTTGGGTGGCCTTCTAACATATCGCCTTCTATCACAACCTATTAAGTTAATGTTTGTTTCATCGCTCCATAAAATATTCCGCCATTTCTTGATTCCTTGTTCACCAGACCAATTTAACTGATCTTGGGCAAACTGCAACCGTTGTTTTACATTCTTGGCGGATAACAAAGGGATTATTCTGACTGTTCTACTGTGTAACTTACTTGCTGGAAGCTTTCGTCGAATTGTTCTTGAACTTATTTCTAACCCCAGTTCATTTTAAATTTCGACAGACGATTTAAATGGGTCTTTTTTGAAATTCGGGCAATTTGCATGTCAGTATGAGATGTCCTTTTTCTTCTAGCTGCACGGTTTTGTGAACTGGTTGTTTTTTAGGGCATTTTCCACTTTTTTTATGCTATTTAATGAATGCTACGACCCATTTTTAACAAAATTATTATTTGGCCATGTTTGTTTTTATTTATTTTTTAAATTTTAACGCTTGAAATAAACAAAACATCGATAAATTAACAGCAAAACATGAAGAAACAATATTTACTGCTTTATACATTTTATGGCCACATTTTCATGTTCTTTTTTTTTAATTTTTGTTAAATAATATGTTTACAGTATTTTTTTAAAACTAAGTTTGATATTTTGCTTTCCCCTTTTTGTTATATAGTTATATTATACAGTTATTGTACTAATGACTTATGTTATATTTTTTCTCCTTTATTTGGGTTTTTCGTCACTGTCTAAAACTCAAAAAATATAAAAAATACCAGTGATTCTTTCTTTAAATAAAAACAGGTATTTTTGATATTTTTTGAGTTTTAGACAGTGGCGAAAAACCCAAATAAAGGAGAAAAAATATATGAACACGCCACAATCATTCAGACATTACAATGACGTATGTTGTTATAACTTGATTTGCCAGTGTATTTTATGTGCCTTTTGAGCCCATATAAGCCATTCAAGATAGTTCGTTGGCGACACCAGAAGTCGAGTATAAAAAGTGTTTCAAAGACTGGAACAAACGTTGGAATAAGTGTATTGCAGTGACTTTGAAGGAGACAAAATAAATTTGGATGAATAAATAAATAAATAAATAATTGTATGTTGCATTTAAAAAGTTTCTTTTTCAATTGTAGTGTATTTCTGAAGGTGGGTCCAGTTATTAAAAAATATATATTTTTGGTAAATCCATGTATTTAATAATAATTATTTATAAAGTAATATTCGATAATGCAGCCATGCGAGAAATATTTATCTGATAATAATTTTACGCGATATCATTAAATGTCATAGAAGTTGATTTGCGATTTTTATTTTTGACTCATACAAATTTATTTTCTCACGTATAAAGTTTCACTTGGAGTAAATATTTATTTCAGAACCGTGAAAAATAATCACACATCATGTATCCCTGTTTAGATTTTTTTTCTACTTCAAATTATTATTTAGGAATAACTTTTTATTCAAATAGGAGTTAAACTAATTCTATTTGAACTGATGAAAAATTTGTGATTAAAAAACCATTTTTTCCAAACCTGTTGGACGTTGATTATATTATTTTATATATTGTCACAAAACAACGGAAATTATTCAGTTTATGAATAACGTGTATAATAACTCCATTAAACTATATATATATATATATATATATATATATATATATATATATATATATATATATATATATATATATATATATATATATATATATGCATTAGTCATGTTCACAATAATAAACAAGTTAAACATGTACAGTTTTATTACACGATTTATAATTTTTCACTCAGTAAATTTTTTAAGCACTACTCATTTTTGAGGATTGCCTATAAACTTTGACCTCCTTCAACCTTCACCTCAATCCGAATGCATCTTCAGCAGCCCCTTGCCGGTTTTTGATGTACAAGTTCTTCAGCATCTTTTTGTACATTGTTCTGTCCTGCTACACCCTGTCTTTAGCCTATCTGCCTTTCTGTTACCACTCTATTCTTCATTTCATGATTTTGCTTGGTATTCGATTTCCTGGCATTTTCGCCATGTGTTCCGCCCATCTGAGCTGCTGAACCATCACATAATCTACAATATCCAGATCTTTGTATAATTGCTTGAATTTGAAATTATACACAGTCGTTCAATTTTCATTATCATTCACATCATCAAAGAGCATTCTGCGCACTATTCAGTCTGAATGAATGTTTTATAGATCTGAACTTTTGTGGTCCTTTGTATAAGTTTTGATCTTAGGAAATACATAATTTGGCTTATTATTTTACTTAAAAATAAAATTGCGGCTAACGAAATTGAAACTATTCAACGCGTCCTCTTCAATTTACGCTATCAGATTATATATAATATCAGATTATTGTTTGTTTATGCGTAAAATATGCCAAAAATCACTTAAGTTTTTTATCAATAGGTGAATGACCCTGTACTAAAAATACGATGTTTTCAGTCGCTTCGGAAAATTTATCCAAGTGAACTACAAAGAAAATGGCATGGTACACGGAGCGGTAGTTCAAAAGTACCTCCTGGAAAAATCGAGAATATGTTGCCAGGGACGTTACGAACGCAACTACCACGTATTTTACTACTTGCTAGAGGGCGCCAATGAGCAAGAAAAACAATTGCTACATCTGATGACACCCGATAAATATTACTATTTAAATAAATCCTGCTCGCCTTTAGATAACGTCGATGAAAGTTACGAATTCTCCAGGTAAGTTGCTGACTTCACCATTTGCCATTTTACAGGCATGAATGCGTTTTCAGGTTAAAACAATCAATGGAAATGGTAGGTTTCACTCCAGAAAAACAAAGACGACTTTTCTCAGTACTTTCGGCGGTTCTCTTACTGGGCAACGTAGAGTTCCAACCTAGGAAGTCAGCCTATCATCATGACGAAGCAGTTGGTGTAAAAAATCCTGAAATTGTTGGCTTAATCTCCGAATTGCTTCGGGTGAAACAAGAAACTCTCATGCAGGCTTTAACAGCGAAAAGGGCAAGGGCGTCCGGGGAAACCTTAGTGATTAACTACAGGTATTTTTTAACTAAATCACCATAATAGTTGAAAATAAAACTTTGTATTATCTTTATAGATTACCTGATGCAATAGCGAGCAGAGACGCAATGGCTAAATGTCTGTATGGCGCTCTATTTGATTGGATCGTTCTACAAGTAAATCACGCCCTGTTATCCAAGAAGGACACACTAAGAGAACACCAAGGAAACTCCATCGGAGTTCTTGATATTTTTGGCTTCGAAGATTTCGGGTTGAATAACAGTTTCGAACAGTTGTGCATCAACTACGCTAACGAGCATCTACAATATTATTTCAATCAACACGTGTTTAAATATGAACAAGAAGAGTACAGGAAGGAAGGCATTCGATGGACGAATATAGATTTCATGGATAATACTGGGTGTTTGCAGCTGATTGAAGCAAAACCAAACGGACTGTTGTGTCTTCTTGATGACCAGTGCAAGTAAGTACATTTGCATCCTATCTCATAGTGTGTTTTTTTTTCTTTATTTTGGTTTTTCGCCACTATCTAAAACTCAAACAATATCAAAAATACCTGTTCATATGTAAAGAAAGAATCACTGGGTAAAAACAAAAAACCAGAGACAAATTTCTCAGTGATTTTTTTTTGTAATAAATTTGCCTAACGAATAATATTTTAAAGATATAAAAATGTTATAAAAAAATTTACAAACGTTAACGTTTCGGAGGGTACTCTCCCCCCGTTTTCAAAACTAAACTAAAAACTAAATTATATTAATTTGTAATATATAAAGTAACGAGTGACATTGAATATAACGATAGTGACATTGAATATACGATACTGACAAAAAATATATATATATAGGTAATGTTTACTGTGTGATTGTTTATTGTACTGATTGTGTATTCAAATATTTAAATGTGTTCTTAAGAATCGGGAACCATATTGAATTTAAATCTACCGAAGGCATAGCAATACAGTTATTTTTATTTAAATTAATTATAGCGGTTTCTTTTAATCTTCTGTATTTTGTTACCGATTCTTTTAATACCGTTTTGGAATTATTCCAATTGATTTTATGACCCGATTCCCATGCGTGTTGACAATTTCTAGATTTATTAAAATCGCCCTTTTTAAGAAGGTTTTTTAATCTAATCTCCAGTAATAACAATCTAATCTCTTTTAATCTAACATCTACTGGTCTAGATGTCTCACCTATATAGAATTTGCCACATTCGCAGGGAATTATATAAACCACATTTTTGGTATTTTGTTGTATGCAATTTTAATATTATGTATTGATAATACATTCCAACAAATATACGTAAAAGTAACTGAAGTAGATTTTAATCACATTTATAATAGCATCTATTCCAGTTACATATATCACTTCAATATGCAAAAAAATAATCACATTAAGAAATTAAAAAAATTAATTATTGAAAAACATGGAACACATACAAAACACATTAATACACATACAGACAAAAATTTCATTAATAAAACTGTAGTTAACCTTTCAAATAAAATATTATTTGATTCTGAAAAGTATGTACTTTCTAAAGGACTAAATTTTAGTGTTACATCGAAATATGTTCCTAAATTAGACCTTATTTCGGCAGTAGGGTCTGTTGCTCAAAAATTACCTTTGGAAAGTGCAAATGAATACAGAATTAGGTTAAAACTTATCTTAGAAAAACAATTTAAAATCAAATCAACTTTATACCATGAGGAAAGGTTAGCTGTAGATAAATTAAAAAAAGACAAATCTATTAAAATATTGCCATTAGACAAAGGTAACGCCACAGTTATTCTGGACACTACAGAATATATTAACAGAATTAAAACTTTATTAAAAAATAGAGAGACAAATTTACAATAGATTATATAAACACAAACGTGAATTTACAGATCTAGAAAGATCACAACTTACACCACATTATAGTAAACCACCTCATTTCTATGGTCTACCAAAAATACACAAAACTAATATACCACTTCGCCTTATAGTTAGTAGTATAGATTCTCCATGTTATAAACTAGCAAAATTTGTATTAAAAATTTTAAATCCACTTTCGGGTAGAACAAATTCATATATTAAAGATTTTTTTACTTTTAAGTTTTTTAATTTTTTTACTTTTAAGATTACTTATATATATATTTTTTGGTAGTATGTCACTGTCATGAAAATCTATTGTTGTCAATGTATCGTTGACATACACAAAAAAAATATATTTACTTTCACTCGTTACTTTATATATTACAAATTAATATAATTTATTTTTTAGTTTAGTTTTGAAAACGGGGGGGAGAATACCTTCCGAGACGTTAACGTTAAAAGTTTGTAAAATTTTTAAAAATTTTATATCTTTAAAATTTTGTTCGTTAGTCAAATTTATTACAAAAAAGAATCACTGAGAAATTTGTCTCCGTTTGGTTTTTTGTTTTTACCCAGTGATTCTTTACATAAGAACAGGTATTTTTGATATTTGTTGAGTTTTAGATAGTGGCGAAAAACCCAAATAAAGGGAAAAAAATATATGAACACGCCACAATCATTCAGACATTATCTCATAGTGCGGTTGGATTAAAGAAGTGAACATTGTTTTTCTCTCTATTGTGCTTAGAAACTGTGATATTCCAAGGGAATCAGTATTTTATTAGGGAATTTTGAGAACATTGGAATTGATTGGTATTGCAACTATTGAAAAAGATATTGCAAAGATATATTGTTGAAATTATAGTGAAAAGGGTCTTATAAAGGATTTTTTAATAAGAGTGTAAGAATTTTAAAACGAGGCACAATGATGACTAAGTGATAATCCGGTAATTTTTATTTTAATTCGAAGAACAAATAATGGCATTATGTTTTAAAAATAATGTCGTTCAAATTTCCCCCTCGGCTTCGTCTGGTGGAATGCATTCTGAAGACCCAATTTTTAATTACTCTTTCACACATGTTGTGTAGTATACTTTCAATGGTAGCTTGAATTTTTTATTTAAGGCCGAGAATTGTTCTGGGTTTATTTTTGTAAACCATAAACCCCATAAAAAATAATCCAACGGCATGAGATCTGATCTCGGAGACCAGTTGACATTACCATTTTGCGAAATAACGCGTCCAGGAAACTTTTCTTGCAATAAATCGATTGTCTGGTGAAATGTCACGACAAGTCGCACCATCTTGTGGTGGTCTCCACCAAACAAAGAAAACATTGTTTATATCCATATTTATCAGTTCAGACCAAATATATTCTGTTAGCCTATTCCTATAACGTTTATCATTGTATTACCACAGTAATACGATTTTCAACATCGCCTTCAAAAAAATAAGGTCCTGTCAGTCCTTCAGCTCAAAAACTGCACCAAACAGTGCGTTTTGAGGATGAAGAGGTAATTCCTGAATCACTTGAGGATTTCCAGCACAAATCCTGCAGTTATGTTTGTTTACAAACCCATGAAACCAGAAGTGCTCTTCAAAAAGATTTTTTCCCAAAGTGGAGTCTCCTTCCATCTGCTCTACAGCACAATTCGTGTATCATGTATCTTTCTATGATGAACAGACAGAATATATTGAACACAGCAATCTGTGAGTGACAATTACATTTGAAACAGTGTTGCCCCTTACATTTCAAAATTCTAACACTCCTTGGAAAACATTATACAAGCACAAATGCAAGCAGTGAAGCCTACTGTTGAAAAAGTTTATTCTGATTGAAGCAAATTTGTTGACTTCAAACAGATTCATAATAATTTAGTACCCAATTACTGAGCTTGATGGGTTCTTAGAATATTAAACATTAGTGAAACTCACTTTAGGATATATTGTTGGTTTAGTAGTTCAAATGTACCGTATTGTGTTCTTTCTTAAACCGGTTTCTCTCCTTTCAGTTTTCCAGGAGCGACTAACGAAACCCTTCTTCAGAAATTCAATTCAGTGCACAAGGACAATAAGTTCTACAAGAAACCGCAGAAAAAGGAAGGTGCTTTTATAGTAGAGCATTATGCTGGGAAAGTGAAATATCAGGTGATTAACGTGATTTTTATGTTGAAGCTTTATTAATTTTTTTTTAATTAGGTTACCGATATGCGCGAGAAAAACTTGGATTTGATGAGACAGGACATTGTAGGGGTGTTGAAAAATAGTTCTATGGCTTTCGTTAGGGAGTTGGTTGGTGTGGATCCGGTGGCCGTGTTTCGGTGGGCGATAGTGAGGGCTTTTTTCAGGGCCCATTTTGCCTTTCGAGAAGCAGGAAAACGTCACCGACAAGGCAGAGTAGATGGAAATAGAAATAATATTCAGCAGCGTTATAGAGGAGGACATGTTCCAAATGACAATATTATCAGGTAAGAATCCACGCCTCATTTTTTCTTGTTATTATTTTATTTAATTTTTTCGGATGGAATGAATAAGGAAATCGAAGTATGTATTTTCTTGTAGAATATTCCATCTGATACTACAGAATTCGACACAGTAAGTTTTATTTTGGCGCAGGATTTTGAAAATTTTTAAAATATTAATTCGATACAGCGCAATATATAACTTGAATCAGGGCCGGACTAACAGCATTCTTGTTCGCTTCAGTATGACATAATTTTGTGTTGTTTGTGCAGCTGCTGATCCATGTTGCTATATTATGTATAAGCTTTATAATAAACAAAGATCACAGGTCTTATATTTGATCAAAAGTTGTGGATATGAACAAAACTGTGCAGTAAAAACTTTTTAATTTTACCTTTCAGATGGGTAATATTATTTACGTGGATTTATTTGCAATATACAGTGTGTCAACTGAGTTTTAGAATTGGCATTATCAAAAATATTTGCGTGACAAAAGTTGGATGTGATGTAGTCCACAAACAGAACGCAAGTCAAAATCCTCTTAGTCGATCTAATGAAATTTATGACGAAATTATTAGTATTGATTGGTGCAGATTGTTCTATAGCCATCCTGAGCTTGCAGAGAGTCTTTGGATTTATCGAAAAATAACCTATGATGATTCGTTGAAGTTGAACCTTGGTTGAATGTTGTCTGCGATGCATCTACACTTGCGATTTGCTTTTGAAACGTAACTATTGGGTTGATGCATAATTATTTGGGAATTTTTAGACAATATTTATTATGAAAAACGAAAGTCGATTTCAGGAGCATTTCAAAAAGCACTGGTTCTTGGAGGCAATCCACGCTTTGACGATGATCAACTTATCGAAATCATCGTAGGCTTTGCTCTCCTGGTAGCTTTTGCAGTTAATTGTTGACGTAGTGGTCCATGGGAGCTCCAGTAGGGGAGTAAGAAGGATGAGGGAGCAGATCCTATCCGTTATTGGCCGGTGTATTCGACTATACGCGACCTTCGACATGGGAACTCGCGTTGCCACGATAGAAGACGATTTCGTACTTTTTCGTTTTTTTTTGCATTGAAAGCTTTATGATGCAGGTCGAGCTTGTTCACATAGTCGTTGTCGTCGCTGTTAAATTGTGTTATGTTGAAAAAGTGCCTAATCGTTGAAATCCGATTGTCTACCTCTTCCTGATTTGTCCTCCAAGCTGGTATCATTTGATTTCAAGCAGGTAAACCATTGAAGGCATTGCCTTTCGCTGTCGCTTTCAATCCTTTCTCGAAGTGGTAGATCATAATATGACCAACGTTAATATAATTTTCGACACTCATTTTTATCAACTAAATATAGAAGAATATTTTTATGAAAAAAGTAAACAATACGGTGATTTTCATAACCAATACATGCGTAAATATAAACCGCGGGTAATTTGGTATCCATTCAATAAAATGATCCATTTTCAGAATGATTGATAACTGGCGATGAAAAATGGATTGTTTACGGTAACATTCAACGTATTAAATGAATTAAACCAATCGATAAGCCAACTTAAATGATGTCGAAAGTTCATATTTATTAAATGAAAGTCGCGTTATCAATTTGGTGAGATTATAAGCTTCAGTTAGTTTTTTTTAGGAACTGGGTTTTTTTAGGCTTTTTCAATCCTTAGAAGGATTTTTTTTGTTGGTAAGATGTATACAGGAACTGCATATTCCGGAGGGTCAATATGCCAACAAAGTTTAGAACAAACGTTTTCTAAACATTTACCCAATCTGCCTTCTTTCAATTTAGTACTTGTTGATCTCTTTTTGTTTCCAAACGAAGGAGCATCAAAACTATTGGCACGAACATTGTACACTACAACGTTTACTAATTGTTATTAACCCTTTCACTGCGGGAACTGTCCGAAGCCGCAGCAGACAGTGGCAATTGACATGCTGGAACCGTGTATAAACGCAGAAGTTTTCCTAAGGGTTTAATTAAATCAGATTAATTTAATAAGTAAAGTAATACGCGAGAACCCGCTAGCCCTAACTGCGGGAGACGTTTCTAGCCGCTGCAACCGCAAAAAAGCCCGCCTCAGTGAAAGCGTTAAAAACTGCCATTTATGTAGAGAGTTTTCCAATAAGAATATTAGAACTTTGATATGTATTAGCCGCAACACTCTTTAAAATGTAAATGTCACTCATAGACTGCTGTGTTCAGTACATTGTGTCAGTTCACCATGGATTGTGTTGTTCATCATCATCCATCATCAAAAATAATCTCTTCCGATGAAGCGCATTTCTAGCTTAATGGGTTTGTGAACAAACATCACTACAGGATTTGGGTTGATGAAAATCCTCAAGTGATTCAGGAGGTATCTCTTCATCCTCAAAAACTCATTGTTTGGTGTAGTTTTTGGGCTGAATGAGTAATAGGACTTTATTTTTTTTTGAAGACGATGATGGAAATCGTATTACTGTTAATGATAAACATTATAGGAATATCTTAACAAAAAATATTAGACCTAAACTGATAAATGTGGATATAAACAAAGTTCTTTCTTCTTATCACACATCTCACATGAAAATTGATTTATTGCAGAATTATGATTTATTGCAGACGTTATTTAAGAACAGTTTATTGGACGCGTTATTTCTCGAAATGGTAATGTCAATTGGTCGCCAAGATCATGCGATCTCACACCCTTGATTTTTTTTTCTGGGGTTTTTTAAATCTCTAGTCTACTGAAAACCCCTAACAATCCTTGATCTTAAACAAAATATGTGATATAGTAATTGAAAATTAGGTTTCCATTCCATGCATTCCAGCAGACAAAGCCAAAACATTTGAACGACATTGTTTTCAAAACCTACACATTATTTGTTACCATACATTGTTTGTTCTTCAAGATAAAATAAAAATTACCCCGATTATCACTTGTAGTTATCATTGTGCCTCATGTTAACGTTCTGACACTCTTACTAGAAAACCCTTTAGCAAAAATCATGATTATACGAGGTGTGACTGACTATTAAATAACGAGACTGGCGCTGTAAAACATTTTATTTTGATTTCATACATATTTACCTATTAGCAGCTTCAATATACACCCCTTCTCTATCCCGACAACGCTCCATGCGAATCTTCCATTGTTCGAAACAGTGCTGAAAGTCTTCTGTCGGTTCCTTCAGAACGCGGGCCGCTTTCTCTTTCACAGCTTCAACGGGTTCAAATCTTGTTCCTTTTAATGGAGATTTTACCTTAGGAAACAGATAGAAGTCGCACGGCACAAGATCTGGCAAATAAGGCGGATAGTCTAACACTGGGATGCTGTACTTGGCTAGAAACCTCTTGACTGCTCTTCCACAATTCGGGACGTTTTTTCCTTATTCTTTCATGCAGTTCAGCAGGAACATAAAGGTAGTAATGTTGATTAATAGTTTGACCTTCGGAAACTCAGTGAAGGTACACAATTCCATGAATATCGAAAAAAACGTCATCATCAAAAAACAATCATCATTGCTTTGAATTTTGATTTGCTCATTCGAGCTTTTTTGGCTCTCGGTGAATTTGGGCTCTTCCGGTGCAAGGATTGGCGCTTCGTTTCAGAATCATAAGTAAAAAACCACTATTCGTCACATGCTATTATCCTTTCCAATAAGTTTAGATCGATTTCAATGTAATTCAAAGTGTCAGTACAAACATTTTTGCGAGCTTCTTGTTCAAACGTGAGAATTTTAGGCATCATTTTGCTAAAATTATTATGTAAAATTTGCCGCACGCATTCTTTGTCAATTCTTACAGTTTTGGCAATCGCACGAATACTTAACTGACGGTCAGATCGAACCAGATTACCGATTTTTTCGATATTGTGATCCGTTTTTGACGTTCATGGGCGGCCCGGATCATCTTCAATATCTTCTCGCCATCTTAAAAACGCTTGAACCACTCAAAAACACGTGCACGCAATAAAAACACGTGCACGCATTGCCATACACTTTTTTGAATAAATTATAAGTTTCAGTAGCGGTTTTTCAATTGAAGTGAAATTTCACAATTCGTTGCTCTATTGTTATACTTAATATGTTTCTAGCAAAACAAAAAAACAACTCTAATGCGAATGTTTATACGGATGTGTTTACAGAAGCGAGAGGTACTGCATTCGAAAGAAAATGTTTCACGCTAAACAGCTGTTGGACGCTGGCGTTTGGCCCATGGATACTGCTTCTGTAGCAGTGTCATTCTCGTTATTTAATAGCCACACCTCGTATACAATTATTTGTGTATTAATGTTTATAAAACGAGTAAATCAATTAAAAATGTTTTTCAATCTCTTAAAAAATGTTTTTTTTATAATTTTTAGAATTAGAATTTTTAGATTTAGAATTTTATTTAAATCATATGAGATCTCTCGTTATGAAAATTAATTCTATTCTGGCATCTATTTAGTAATAACAAGCAAACTATCACACGTACAATCTCTTCAATTTTACTGTGACAAGGTTCATTTTGTGGAAAAAATTAATGTATCAAATGAAGTATATTATCATTTAAACTGATCAATAAATAAAACAGATTGCTGTATATGGTATGAGGCAAATTCAAGTTCATTGAACTACTGTTCTATCTTCAAATATATTACTAATGGTGACCTTTTATAAAGCATCAAAGGGACGGGGCAGACATTTGAGTGATTCTTTCACGCAAATAATTTTTATAATGCTAGTCGTTATTGCCTTTGCTCACTGTGTACATTTATGATACTATATTAATTTTATTACACATGAGCAGTTTATGATAATAACTCACATCATCTTTGTTGTTGACCATACATTTTTTTTTCTTTAAGCAACAGAAACCATTTTACTAAATTTGTAATTCTGTAGCCATCTGGTGACTGTTTCTGCTGTCAACCTCACAGTAAACAGAATTGCGTAAGTTCAGACAACAAGGATTTTCATTTACTGTTCTTTTTTTCCATATTTATAGTTTCATGTTCACCTAAGTGTTGCTATAAGGCGCTAGTAAATGTTCGATATACTGTGTTCTAGATATCAGTTCATAGTTTAGGAAATATTTACTGGTGTTTTGTCATTCCTCTGTCGAAATATTTTGAACGTGTTCTCTCTAATTATATCATTCTGTATTTTATTGCCCATCAAATAGAAATATGTGTACTGTGTGTGATTTTTTAAAAACTTTGGATATTTTTGATTTGTATACATAATCTCATCATTGCATGACTTCCTTTTTCAATTAACATTGTGATATGCATGTGCTAGCTTTTTTTTCGGTATTGTATGTTGTGAAAATTACTAAAACAAAATTAGGGAGTGTGAATATTATTTTTTATAATAAAATCGAATATTTTTCATACAGAACTTGACTAAAACTACAGAATAGATGCTGTGCTGATCAATAATGATTACATTTTTTTACTTTTGAACTATTTTGCAATCACTTCAACGATTACGGTGCAGTACTGATAGTACTGTATTCATGTTCTCTTCTGTTTTTGATGTGGAAACACTTTCTGGCGAGGACGATTGTCAACTTTGTCCAACCTGTTTCTGACCTTGTGCCATTTAAATATCTAATTTTGATAGTGCAGATTGTTAATTAGTTTTTAAATTTTCTGAAGTTTTTAAAGTTGTTTGGGTAATTTATTAGCAATAGCCTATTTCAAGCTGGGCTGTACTAAAGTATAGAAGTAAGTTTCGCAAAAACAGAAACAAAGGTCTTAAAACTAATCGAAGATAGTCCACCTTGAAACATATTGTATCCAGATGTATTGTTATATATATATATATATATATATATATATATATATATATATATATATATATATATATATATATATATATATATATGTATAAACTACATTTTGTTGATAGCTTTGCTGTTTATAAAAAAGGAAAGGATTTACGGTTAGAGGCACATCAGCATCTAAGGCTATTTAGCGACTGGACCTACAGCTTAACGTGGGTTTCGAACCACGGTCATCAGCTACCGACAAACCCAGGCCAGCACCCTCCCCTCAGGCTATCAACCCTTAGTTATGTCTACCCATAAGTCTATCAGAAAGTCTACCGACTGGCGAGTGACCAACGTAGAATACTTCTCCGGCCTTACCCAGTCTTTAACTGGCGTGACTGAGGGGTAATTCGTTGTCGGATTTAGGTGTGGATATATGTGGGCGTGTGTGTGTGTATATGTGAGTGTATATAAGTGTGTGCGCAGAGTAAGAAGTAAGACGGACAGAAGAATTAAAGAAAGACACCCATCCGAGCGCTGGAATCAAACCAGCTACCTTTGGATTGCCAGGCAGGCGACTAACCCACCAGACCACCGCTACCGGCTGCTGTTTATAGTACAAACCGAGTTCATGTCGAATCATTTAGAACTGATAATAACCAATTGTATACATAAACTCAAATCAATTGTTATATTGGAACCCTTGGTGTGAACCACTGAATTCAAAGAGATTTATCACTAAACACCAAATCATTTGTATTTAATTTCTTGACGTGCGATTCGCTATCCATGTTTGCATTATGCGGAGTTGATTCAATCTGGTTCATCATCATAATCATTTGGAGATGATTCAATCTGATTAAATCATCATCTCCTGATGATGCTAACATGGTTAGCGAAACGCGCATTGAGGGATTGGAAACAAGTGATTTGGTGTTTGGTGGTAAATCTCTGACTTTAGGAAACACAACTTACATAATCAAGAATTAAAAAGAAATTAATGCAACACTTTTTGTCACATATAGCAAACAACGACATACGTTATCGCCTCTAAATCGAGCGACCGAAGAGTCCTCTACGTCGAACCGCTTGTCCTGGCCGCAATTTTATCAACGCAACCGAACATTGACCAATACTAATGCCAAAATCAATGAAGAGGATCGCAAAAGGCGTGATTCCAACAGTTCTCAAGGTGCCAACGTTTTGGAGAGGGTCCTGTGTCCGGACGAGGCCAGAGCCATCCAGAGAGCCAATCAGATTGTGATGTATGTCGTACTTTGGCTGATGTTAACAGGTCATCGGTGGTGGGGGGGACATGTTTTTTCGGTGATGGGATATGTTGGGCTTGATGTCAGTCCGATTCAGCATGTGATTGTGTGCATGGCCTTAGAGATATGCTCTATTTTATTTTTAAAATGGTTTGTTAAGTGTTTAAAGTCTCTGTTCTCTCTCGTAGGAAGAACAAATCGTTCAGGCCTCGCGAACGAGGCAAGAAGGGCTTGAAGAACTTGCAGTCGGTGAAGACGTTGGCGGGAAGAACCGGTATCACTGCCACCAATCAAGGACAGATCGGGAAAGCGAGGAAACAACCCATGACCGTCGCCGCTCAGTTCCAGCAGAGTCTCCATTCGCTTATGGACACCTTGAATCAAGCTAACCCTTTTTTTATTCGTTGCATCAAGTCGAATGGACACAAGATACCGAAGACGTTCGATGCCGAAACTGTACAGCGACAATTAAGGTAAGAAACCTATTGAATATTGTTTGCTGTTTCATAAGTTCCTGCCATTTTTCTTACAAAATTTTATTGGAAGAAGCAACAAATTAATCAGTGATGTATTCTCTGTCACTGTTCACGACTTGTTCCCACCCTCGACCAATTTATTGAAATCGTTATTCAGAAATTGCCGGGCCTGTACTCGCAGAAGTTGTTAAATCAGTTTTTGAGGACTTCATCGTTGACGAAGGTTACTCTCCCCATTTGGTTGGACAGCGAGCGGAAGAGGTGATAATTGAACGGCGGATGCGGAAGATCATACCATTCGGGACCTCCTTGACAATGTTTGCTGTGTGAGTCGTACATTGTCGTGGGGCAAGATGATTTAGCCTTGTCGATCGGGTCGTTTCAGTTGAATACACGATGCATCTGAGCGACGTAGCGTTCCTGGTCGACCGTCTTGTTCTGCTCCAGCATTTCCTAGTAAAGAAGATCCTGCCAGTCTCACCAAACGTAGATCGTGGTCTTCTTGTGGAGATTTTGCTTAACTCTCGGCTTTGGCGTGTTTTGTATGGCTACCCACTCATTTCTTTTGCTTCATATGTCAATATAAAGTACCATTTCTCATCTCCCGTCACAATTCTGTACAAGAATCATTGCTTGTGGCAGCGGGTTGCTCGGTGTAGGCCGAGATTTTAACCAGCTTTGTTGCAGCGATTTTTCTTGCTGGCGTCGGTTAATTTGTGTAGCACTCCGAGTTTTGGAGTAAATCCCATAGAGTCATTATGTCGGGAGATTGTAGCAAAACCTCAATCCATCTTCTCAGATAATTCTCGGTATGTTTGACGGCTGTCTTCCTTCAGAAGTGTTTTAAGATGGTCCTAGTCGAAGTCGGAGGTTGACCAGAGTGGAGCGTATCGTCCAAGTCGAAATTACCATTTTTGGACTTGGCGGACCAATCTGGATCAGTACCATTGACTACAGCGTCTTTTCCATATACGACGCAACTGTCTCGAACTTCTGTAGCTTTTTGACCACGACAAAAGGCGAAATATAGCATGTGTCCAAAAGTGAAGCTTTTTGTCTCCAGGAATGTCCATTTCAAAGGCCTGAAAGATAAAATAAAATTTTTCAGAAAAATTATGCCAATGGTTTTGTAGACTGAGAAAATACATATATTCTTTGCCAAACAAAATAAAAATAGAGGAAAAACAAACGAATTATAAAAACTTATGAAAGAACCGAATATATTGTTTCCTGGTGTAGTGTAATATTTTTTTTTACTTTCATTTCTATAAATTTATAATTCAATAAGCACATATTATATTTAGGTTTAAGTAAATAATTACAGAACTAGTAATTAAACAGAGCTGTTTTGAGCTTAGTTACTTACATTAAAGCACTAACACTTATAATTTTAACTCTATGGTTAGTGTTAACTATATATTTTAGAGCTACACAAAATTACGGCTGTTGTCAACTGTTGGCAACAGTCGTAGGCAACTGTTGAATCCCATATTGAAAAAACATGATGGTTTTAATATGATAAGGTCATTGGGGCTATTTTCGACTTCCTCAAGTGATTTGAAGCGCTTGTAAAGTTGCAGGGATCGCAGATGCAAATCTGAAGGGGCCAAGTCTGGAGAATACCCCGGGTACGATAAAATCTCCCAGCCTAAAAGCCTGATGCCTGAAGTAAAATGATTTCCTCTCTTCCCTTGCCAATATAAGCCTTTTTTTCTTCTAAAGCGTCACTAATACAAATCAGTTGCTGCTGGTAGCAGTTAGTATGTGATTGTTTGACCAGATTGAAACAACTTATCATACACGACGCCCAGTTGATCTCACCATATACACAGCAACACGTTTTTGGCGAGGGTATTTTGCGGTATGGCTGATACCGCAATGCGGTATGGCTATACACCAGGAATAACCCACGATTTTCGTCTGTGGAGTTTCGTAGAGGATTCACTTTTCCTCACGTATCGGAAACTTTTGCAGGAAATTATTTTTCTTGAATCTGTATAGCGACGTCATAACATCAAAACATCTACTGTTATTTTCAGCTGTGAATTCATAAGCAACCCAGCGACTTTCTTTTTGAATTTTCCCTAGCTTATATAAACGATTAGACATGACTTTGGGTTTTTGGTCCTCAGAGCTCTAGCAGTGTATGACAAGAATTTTATTCCATCAGTGCTTCCAATCCTTTATTCTGCCCTTTTAGTGGCTTTTTAGAACGTTTCGTATCATCATCATGTTCCTAGCTTCCACAGAAGTTCGAAAGACATCGTGTCTACATCTGAATTTACAAGTTATATTTACAGTAAGCTCATGTATTATGCCTTGTTTAGAAGCTAAAAGTCAATGAAACGTAGGGTCTGAGAATTAAGTTGAGGATCTAATATTAGAATTAAGAAGTTTTGATGCACCCTCTTTATTGTTCAGACTTGGTTATTGTCATGATATTAAATTTAATTTTCGGCTATACATGTTCTAAAATTAATTCTGCATATTTTAATGTTAAGTACACGTTCATGACTTCCATCGATGCCTACTGGTAAATGAGGACTACAGATTATGATGATGATGATGATAAATATATTTCAGTCTCGTCGAGTTTTTTAAAGATAACCTAGAAACCGTACTAATTAAGGTTAATTTGAAACATTTTTCTCATTAGCACTTCTAGATTAACTTTGAAATTATTTAATGCAGAAAACATTCCACTAAGAATAACATCTTTTTAATTCCCTTAATATTTTCATTTATTTTACAGGTACACAGGAATGCTGGAAACGGTGCGAATAAGACAGGCCGGCTTCAATGTGAGGCTGACCTACGACGAATTCATACAACTGTACAGAATTCTTCTTCCCAAAGGCTTGTTGAGTTCACAAAATGATGTTAGGGACTTTTTAGCAACGCTCAATTTGAATCGTGATAATTATCAATTAGGTAAGTCCGAGAGTAAAGATTTTTCAAAGTTTTCAAGGATTTGATGACCTTGCGAAAGAAACTTGGTCATTTTGAGTGGATTACATTTAACACGAAGAGATTTACCACTAAACACTAAATATTTTTTTTTAATTTCTTGACGCACGTTTCGTTAACAATGTAGTCATAATCAGGAGCTGAGTTAATCTAGTTGATTGATCATTCAGACTAATCGGATTGAATCATCTCCTGATGATGCTAATATGATTAGCGAAACAGGCGTCGATAAATATGAAAAAAGGATTTGGTGTTTAAGGGTCAATCTCCTCGAGTTTAATGCTTGATACTGAAGGTTCCGATAGAAGAATTGATGCTTTTTCTGACCTCGTCGAATGTTTTAGAGCCACTGAAATAGATGATAGTGGGTTGGAGCGAGATCTAGTATATCAGTTGTATGAGGGAGAAGTTACCAGCCTAATCCACATATTGTCATTATCATTACGCCTTTTTTGTAAGATTTGCTCAGGTGTTGTCATTTTCCAAAATAATTTCTTTGTCTTCTTTCACTGATAATTTATAGCTCTTTCGCTCTAAATGTGTTTGTGGATCGAGTTCTGTATTAACAATTTAGAACCCAACTGGCATACACTAGGCCATATCAAACCTTGTAGAACTCTTCTATCTACCTTATAGATCGTACCATGTTACTGGTTGATGGTTAACTGATATGTTTACAACCATCATAATCACTATCATTTAGTGAAGGTACGTCTGTCTTATTAAAAAAATATGGTTTTGGGAACATACCAGGTATGTAAATATGAAACTGGAATTTTTGTATAGAAAATTCAGGTTTATTATATGAAAATGATAAAAAAATATTTTATTCAAAGTATCGATCATCTCCAGTTATACATTTTTCGTACCTGTCTGACAATTTGTGGATGCCACGTCAAAAAACTGTTGTTCTTTTGAGGCAAACCAGTCATCGAGCTATTCTCATACATTTTCGGAAGAGCCGCATGCGAAAGTATTTCTCTAAACGTCTCATTGTTTCCGTGACCAGTTTTGCTGTATGTGATGGTGCATTATCATGAAGCAAAATCAGTTTGTGTTGCCTTTTTTCAGATGCTGGTCGTTTTTCACGCAAAGCTTGATCCAAATCGATCATTTGTTGTCGGTAGCGTTCTGTATTAACGGTTTCGCCAGTTTTTAGCAGCTCATAATAGGTGACACTCTTCTGATCTCACCAAACGCAGAACATTGTCTTCCGTCTATAGCCATTTGGTCTTGCAGTCGATGTCGATGGTTCACCTGGCGTTAGAATTCTTAAAATATATCCACTTTTCATCGCCAGTCACGATTCGATGGAGAAATGACTTTCTTTTGTACATGGCGAGCAGCATTTCACAAGTGGTTTTTCGATTTTCCTGATGTCTTTCATTCAGTTTATGTGGAAATCATTTTCCCATCTTCTGGATCTTTCCCATGGCTTTCAAACGTTTAGATACAGCTTCTCGTACTCCATTTAATTGATCCGCTAGTTGTTGCGTTTGACCGTCATACTCATCCAACAATGCTTGCAAGTCGCTGTCTTCATACTTTTTCGGTGGTCTTCCAAGTTTTTCGATTCTCACGTCAAAATCGCCACTTTTGATTTTTTTAAACCACTCAAAGCATTGGAATTTACAAAGAGCATGCTCATCGTAAGCTTTGACAAGCATTCGATGCGATTTTGCAGCAGTTCTTCAAATGGTAACAGAAAATCTATGTTGTCTGCAAATCGTTGTTTCGAGGTACAAAATTCGACATGTTCAACGCTATTGCAAACTATGCTATTGTATGAAACTTGTATTGTTGTGAGTTGAAAATCTTTGTCAGATGTCAACAGGAAAATGGCGCCAATGACGCAGTTTGACGGTAACTACATTGACAGCTAGTGCCACTTATGGGCATATTCTGGTTTCATATTTACAGACCTGGTATAATTTGTTACAGTTACAGATATTTTAGATTTTTCGAATTCTTGGCAGTTGATTCAAAGTAGTTTTTTTTATTCCGTCATTGTAACGGTGACAGCTGGCCTAGATGAAGCGATGATAATAGAAAATTTGGATGAATCTGATAATCCAAAATTAGGTTATTTAGCATCTCTTTTCAGAAAACGATGCCAACAATCTTACTATTCATGATATTCATTCCTTTTGCTGGATATTTTGAAATGATTCCTTTAAACTTTTTCGTGTTTTTTTCTACAAACCAAATCGTAATTACAGGAAGTACCAAAGTCTTTATGAGGGAATCGGAAAAGCATAAGTTGGATTGCAAACTTCACCAGCAAATTATGGCGGGTATTGTTACCCTTCAAAGATGGTTCAGAGCTTGTTTGGAAAGAAAACGGTTTTTGAAGATGAAGGTAAATTAAATATCTCGAATAATTTATAATTGTTTTATTGTATTATAACGCATTTTCAGGCTGCTGTGGTAGTGTTACAATCATATTGTCGTATGTATTTGGTCCAGAAAACCGTGAGACAAATAATGGCAGCTACGAAAATCCAAAAGTACTGGCGAGGTTACCGATGTAGAGCTTGGCTGCAAAAAATGAAGGCAGGTCTGATTATCTTTCAGGCTTACTGTAGGGGGTTCAGGGTGAGACAGATGGTTGCAGAACAGAAGATGATTAGCCAACATACCAAGAAGCCCCAAGTAAGAATCTGGTTAATTAGTCATGCAACTTTCATTTTCATCTATTTATCTTACAATTAGATTCTCAAAACAATTCCTATGCATCTTCAAGTGGTTAAAGTTAGTTCTGATGAGGCATTTGTGAGCAAAGATTCTAGTCAGGAAGAACTGAGAGGTGATCCATTGGAAAAGAGGTTTCTGGATTCAGACGAGTGAGTTTCCTGTAATTTAAATTCGATCGGTTTTTCGATGGAAACATTATCTTTTCAGGAGTAGTGGTATTCAGGAAGATGATTTGGAAAACAGTACTAACTTGAGTAAGCTGTCGTTGCGTTCCACACTTTCGTTGCCGATGGTTTCGCCATCACATCCGCAGTATTACTATTTAAATAATTCAGCTGGAGTCAGCAGGTAACTAATGCTATACTTCTGATCAAAAAGTGTCAAGATTATTTTATTCAAATACAGCTTCGAATTTTTTGGTTAAAGATGCATAATTTTAACATGTAGGTGTAATGATTTCTTTAATTTTAGATTAGAAGATTTACATTTAGATCAACGACGAAAGATTATCAAGTCGCATCAAACTATCGATTACTCCGAACTGGAATATTCTCCCCAGAGGAAAGGTAGCGGGGAATCCTTGGACTCCCAGAGGAGTTATGAGTCACAACACAGTACCGATTCTCATCTTAGCAACACCATCCGAGAGGTTGTCAACAAACCTGAATCATCTCACCTAGGTAAACAGTGGTCCAGTACGAGCACAACGAGTGAGACGTTTTCGGAAAGCGGCGCCACCCAGTCCGCTCCACCTCACATTTCCGATAAGTTCAGTCAGTTTCAGTCGAGCGGCGAGGGAAGCCCTTCGAAGCCACAACTTACACGGACGCAAGCGGTAAATTGGACCACCGGAGCGGCCGTAAGGAAGGATTTCAGGGCTATCGCTGATAATTCGAGAGGACTGGTTAGAAGTTTCCCCGCCAGAAGGCCCAGTAGAGCTTACGAGGACCGGCCTGATGTCTATCCGTTTGATAATACTCCCAACAAGCTGGAACAGATACTGGGTCGACCCGAAGCACCAGTGAGGAATACACGGAAATCGAAGAGGGGACACGTGAAGAGTTTAGGAGAGGAGGTAAGGGTAAGAGACTTTCGCCTCAGTTGATTGCATGAAGTCTTTAATAAACTGTTTTAATAACATGGTAATCAATTTAGAATATTAGGTTGGCTCTTGTGAACTGATATATAATAATAGTCAATATATTATTGATAATACAGGAAGAAGATATAATTAATTATAATTTTTCTTAAATATAAAATAAATATTTTATTGCATTTTAAGTAAACCAAGTTACAACCCAATATATTCTTACATACTTACATTCTTCAAATTACTTTTTTTTTGGTTGAATTTTAAACAAATCTAATTTTTTTTCTAGGTTACTGATTCTGGGAGTATCGAAAAAGGATCATTATTAGGAGTGATTGATGAAAGAAAGGCCCAACCTGATTTCAGCAGAGTTTCGTCAAATTTAATCTCACAGGAAGCACAAAATAAGCAATCGTTAACACCCAAACGCCAACGACAGAATCTCCCCCAGTTGGATTTGAGAAGGCGAAATAGTGACCCTGCTACCAAGGTACTTGTTAAGGAACACAACAGCCTTGATATTAGTCCTGCTGTCAAGAATAACGGCAAATGGAGCGACTTGAGCACCTTGTCCAGTATTTCTGTTGCAGGGCATACTTTAAGGAAAATATCCAGATTGTCCAGAGACGGATACTGTTGTTTTTGCAAGGAGAAAGTCGATTTGTTCGTCGCGCAAGGATACAAATGTACGATCTGTAAAAAACTGTTCCACACCAAGTGTATACAGAATAAGAGTGTGTTCGAGATGCCGTGCGAGAGTCAAAGAAACAGCAGCGAACTGGCAAAAGGCAAACGGAAACATCGGAAACATTCCAGAGCACCGTACGATATTCAGAAATCGGAAGAAGCCAAATTCAATTTGACCGGAACCTCAGAATTCACCGATCGAGCTGATCAAATCATCACCGGATCAGAGGAACTCACTCTGATGCAGGAGTTCATAGCCGAGAAGATAATGAAGATCGAGAACGAAGGCGGCAAGTCTAACGAAGTGGATAAAGTGTTTAAGCAAGCGCTGAGGGAGTTCAAGGACAATCTGGTGCAGATTTACAGTACAACTTCAAAGCATAATGGGATTGAAGTGTGCAACGTTCGGTATAGAGACTTGATCGGTATTTTTAATCAATCGATGAAAACGGCCTGCCAACGAGAGCTGAAGGAGACAGAAACGAAAAACTTTCCCATTATTCTGGGAGTGAACGCTTTCAGGGGTTTTATGGACGAGTTCATGACGACCAAGACGGAAGACAAGCCGAACAAAGCGAAACGGAAAAAAGAAAAGAAACGAAAAGTGGAAACGGTCAAGATTAATGGACACACGTTTCTTCAAACCATCATCAACATTCAAACCGCCTGTGAGATCTGCAGCTCATTCTTCATGTGGCCGATTGAACGAGGATTGGTCTGTCAAAGTTGCAAACTGACCTGCCACAAACGATGTTGCGGCAATTCGGGCAAGTGCCAAAAAGAACCGGACATGCAGGGTGGTAACAAAAAGATATTTGGGGTTCCCTTGATCACGCTCGTCACCGAAGAACACAAAATCCCCGTGGTTATCGAGAAGCTGATATATACGATTGAATTGAAAGGGCTGTATACGGAGGGAATTTATAGAAAATCGGGCGTCAGTTCGAAAATCAGGGAGCTGAAGGCGAGTATGGACGAAAACCCGGACAATTGCGAGTTTGAAAAGTATCAAGTACACGTTTTAGCCTCAGTCTTAAAGGTAAGCAATAATAATTACTTTTTTTACCTTGTTACTCATTTTTACGTTGTTTCTAAGACAATATTAATTTTCTAAAATGAATTTACCAATTATTTAAAAGGCATACATAGTATTAGCCTTAACATAAACAATTATTTTTTTCATAATTATACTTTGACGAGATCTTTTGGAGGAAAAAATACATGGTCCAACAAACAAGAGTAATTTGTATTACAAATTATGATAAAACTAAAAGGTGTAATTCTCCAAAACTGTTAAATCTATATAATTACCAAAGCTAATATTTTGTAGCCCGGCCCTAATTCTTAATTACTAATTGACGTCTTCTTGGCATAGAGTCGATTAGTTGTCGGCATACTTCTACAGGTATTTGAAAACCAAGCTGTCTGAATTTCCTGTCACACTATCTTCTTGTTTGCTATTTTTTAACCAGCAAGACGTCGTTTTAATGCCATCTGAAGGTTCTCAATCGGAATTAGATCCCGGAACTGTGAAGGCCACTCTAATACTTTAATATGTTTTCTCTCAAACTCAATTATGTTGTTGCTAGACCCACTGTAGAGGCATATTCTCTTCAGTGTAAGGTAGCATAATAGTCTTCAAGATTCCTAACTAAATTGCTTTTGTCATATATTCTTTTATCCAAAATATTCGACCTACTCTATTGAATGAAAAACACCCCCATATTTTGATGCTAATACGTTTTCTCAAATATAATTTTCGATCAGAACCAAATAAATTAATTTTGGCTTTATCGCAAAAAAAAATGTTTTTCCAGTTACTTTGCAAAACACTACAGTTTCATTTTACAAATTTTAACCGTTTTATATTCCGTTTTCTTAAAACAAAACGGAACTTTACCGGCTATTCTACTGAATAGGTTCTTCTGTTGTAAACATCGTCTTGTTTTTTTTTATAACGACAGAGGTAGCAAAAGGATACATTTCTTAGTCGCTTTTCTTGGATGGTCTCTCTTTTCTGGTGGTTTTTGGGTCACATGATTCTTTCAAAACTAAGTTTTGAAGTTTATTATTTTCAAAAATTATTGACTCGCCCTCTATTTGACAATTAATATGTTAAAGCCTTGGTAAAAGTTTTAAGGGCAGGACAATTTTATTAATATAATAATTCTAATTACAGTTGAACGGCTGAAAGATTACCCGTGTGTCATCATTTTTATTCATATGAATCAAATCCAAAATTATTAGTCAAATTAGTGCTAACTGTCATAATGGACGAGATTTCTGTTTATGATTTAAATCTACGGTACATTTATTTGTATATATTTATAACATGAAGTTATAGAAAGTCCTGTTTTTAACCGATATTTTAACGTAAAATTTCGGGTGTCTGTCATGAAATTGTAAAGTTTTATGTCATAGATCGAATGGAGAATTTTGTATTTTCTGTCAGATTAAAATTGTACAGACAATTTCAAGTTATGAAATTTTAGGGAAGTAACCAATGAATGATTTTATCGGTCAGTACAATGAATGAAATTATTTTGTTATTGGTCAAAATCAACATTTTATCTACTCTAAAAACATTGTTGTTGAGATCCATTTTTAAGTGATGAAAATGTGACCAAGTTGTGGTCAAGTGACCAAGTATATATATATATATATATATATATATATATATATATATATATATATATATATATATATATATATATATATATATATATATATATATATATATGTATATGTATATATATATATATATATATGTATATGTATATATATATGTATATATATATATATATATATATATATATATATATATATATATATATATATATATATATATATATATATATATATATATATATGTATATATATATATATATATATATATATATATATATATATATATATATATATATACATATATATATATATATATATATGTATATATATATATATATATATATATATATATATATATATATATATATATATATATATATAATACTACTATATTGTTATTATCTGTAAGTGGAGGTGTCACGGAATAAGTGAGACATCAAACGTCTGTTTCTATGTCTTTTTCTTTTACTCGACCCGTTGTGCGCAACTGTCGCGATAAATAAACATGACACAGAAACAAAAATATGCAAACTGACGCACGGCCATAAGCATACTCAATTCTCGGACATGCGCATAAGACTCAAAGTAGTAGTGAGAGAAACAAACGCATATATGTCTGCACCGTAATGATTTCGCCGATGTCAAGGCCTTGCTAGCAATATAGTAGTATTATAAATATGAAGGAAATAACATTTTATGAATCTTTATAAATACTTATCGATAACAAAAACATTAATAACAGTAGTTCTTATAAGAACTTATTTTCCAATAAAACTGAACTTTACAGCACAAAATTTAATCAAAACACAATAACAAAAAAACTAAAATGACAACGAAAACAGAACCGCTTAACTCAATAGACGAACTTTCAACCGCGAATTACGAACCAACACCTTTTAATTATTTCATACTTTTTCTTTCTACCACGCTGTAACGCTATCGTTACGTACTGCTCTTATCCGAAGAAATACGTATTGATTTTTTTTATCTCCTTCTCGCTCGTTCGGTAAAATAAAAAGAACATATTGATATAATGTCTGTGGCATAGGCATTAATGTCGCACTTGTAATCTTTCAGCGGTTCAACTGTGTACTTTATTAAGAACACTAATAGCGGAGAAATTTTTGTTGTTGTTCATATAATTTTAAAGTTTTATCTCTCATTTTCAAGTCTGTATCTTTGTTATTACGAGGGCCATTCGAGAAGTTCTCGGACTGATAAAGAAAACAACATTTTTGAGGTTTTAATAATTTTTATATGAAGCAGATGTTTCTGTAGGTGGCCTAACTAATCGAATTTAATCAAATTATGTTATTTTCTTTATTACTTGAGGGATTATGAATTCTTGATCTATAGTTGAGTATTCCCTTCTAAACGCTCTGTGATATTTACAGATTTCTTTGTTGTAACTTTATATCTTTATTATTTCAGTGTTCTTTTTTTATTATTATTTTATTATTATTTTATTATTATTTTATTATATTTTATTATATTTTTTGTAGGCACACTTTTAAATATATGGTCCAACCATTGTTAACTCTCTTTAATTATCTGTTAATCACGCAAGATTTTTCTTTATAATTTAAAATGTGATTTAAAATATTGATGTAAGGATGTAGTGGTGTTTTTTCTCTTTACTTATTTTAGCTATATTTGAGATCATTATTTTCTTTTTACTTCAGTATACAATATACAGTGGAGGCTAGATAAATAGAGCCGTTACAATAAAAGATACTGTTTTGTAAATAAAGTTGTAATATCATATGTAATTAGAACAATAACTGTATAATATAAATCTATAACAAAAAAGGGAAAACAATATAAAACTTAGTTTTAAAAAATACTCTAAACATAATATTTAACATTAGTTTAGAAAAAAGAACATGAAAATAGAGCGTGGTCATAAAAATAGAGCTGTAAAATGTTAGAAGCAGTATATATTGTTTCTTTCACGTTTTGCTGTTAATTTATCGACACGTTTTGTTTATTCCAAGCGTTGAAATTAAAAAAATAAATAAAAACAGACTTGGCCGAATAATAATTTTATTAGAAATGGGTCGTAGCGTCAATTGTACAGCGGCTGAAAGAGTGCAGATTTTAACATTGCGGAAAGAAGCAACCCCTCATACTGACATGCAGATTGTCCGAATTTCAAAAAACGACCAATTTAAATCATCTACCCAAATTAAAAATGTTACTGGGGTTAGAAATAAGTTAAAGAACAATTCGAAGAAGGCTTCAAGCAAGTAACTTACACAGTAGAGCAGTCAGAAAAGTCTCTTTGTTATGCGCTAAGAATGTAAAACAACGTTTGCAGTTTGCCTAAGATCATTTAAATTGGTATGGCGAACAGGGAATCAAGAAATAGCGCAATATTTTATGAAACGATGAAACAAAAATTATTACTAAAATAATATTAAAACTGCATGGAGGCTGTAATATAAAGCTGCGGGGAGCATTTTCATGGTACGGTGTAGGTATCAATTTACTGGATAAAAAAAATATGGACCAAAATGAGTACATCCACATTCCTTAGGTAGTCATGCTTCTTTTTGCAGAAGAAAATATGTCGCTGGCATGAAAATGTCAGCAGGATAATGACCCGAAACATACTGCTAGGAAAACGAAACAATTTCTGAGTGACAATAAAGTGGATTTACTTCCATTGCCTTCCCAATCGCCACCCCTCAATCTCATTAGGAATTTGTGGACTTACCTCAAGAATGGCGTGGGTAAACATAAAGCGAGAAACAAACTTGAACTTTGGAAGGTGATTAAAAAAGAATGGGAAACTATACCATTAGAAATTTGTCAAACTTGTAACCTCTATACCCAAAAGATGCGCCGAAATAATAAAACACAAAGGCCATAAAACTAAGTATTAAATGTTCAAAAAATGTTTATGTGTTATTTAGTACTTTTGTTAACTGTTAATTAGTATGTTTTGTGCTTGTTTCTTGTTGTGTTCGTGTTCCTTTTTCTAAATTTTTGTTAAATACTACGTTTACAGTATTTTTTTTTAACTAATTTAGAGATTATGTTTTCCCTTTTTTTTGTTATATATTTATATTATACTAATTATGTATGCTGTTACAACTTTATTTACCAAACAGTGTCTTTCATTGTAACGGTTTTATTTCTCTGACCACCACTGTATCTGCAACAATTTTCAGTGCTTCCTTCGAGAAATGCCTGAACCTCTTCTTACATTCGAATACTACGAGAATTTCATAACCGCGGCCAATCTGACGAACGAAACTGACCGTATTACCACGCTATACGACATCTTGAAGAAGCTTCCGACTCCAAACTACGACCTAATGGAGAGGCTGATCTTCCATTTGGCGATGGTAGCCCATCACGAAGAAACGAACAGGATGACCGCATCCGCACTGGCGATCGTGTTCGCCCCGTGTGTTCTCAGAACGAACAATCGGGTGCCCGCTCAGCAGAGTTTGCACGATATCGGCAGTCAGACGCAGTGCATCGAAACAATCATTAGGTGAGGAATTTACGAGTTCTTTTGGTGTTCGGGTTTAATTTTCATAATTGGTTCGTTTAGGGTGCATTTGCGAAAACTTCGGTCTACCTTAGACGACATTGACACGCTGGACACGGCCTGCCAAGCAGCCACCAATCGATTATCGTCGCTCAGAAGCTCGAAGGTGTTCAGCCCTGACGAATTGCTGCCCAGCAATCAGCCGTCGCAGCAGGAGGACGAGGAACATTTGTTAGAAGACCATATACAAGAGATTCAGAAGGAGAAGGAACATCTTGCCTCCACCTTGCCCACATTGACTCATGCCACTTCGGACGATGATATGTTGTCGACTGATGGAGATGGTAGTTTGGACGATCTGTCCTGTCTAGGTAACAATACTTTTAATACATTATATGATTGATCTATTTGATTTATTGTACTGGAACCTTTAATATGCCCAAATCACGTATTTCCGGCTATATTGACGAAATTCGGGCCAAGAGATTACAAATCTTTTTGATCTACTCAAGTTTATAGACGGTCTCTTTAAAGAAAATATTATGTTTGAAGATTCTTACAAACTATCCCAAAGTTTATTCAGTAATTGTTATAACAATACATATTGACATGTAGATAGCTACCCAATCTTCCTTTGTTCAGTAGGTCATGAATATTTAACTACTATTTTTTTCGCTGAACTTTCGCAGTCAACAATATTCAGATTTTTGTAGAATTGTTTGAGTTTGAAGTGTTTTTTGTAATACTTTTTTTTATTACTAGAACTCTACATGCTATAAAGGCCCAAGCCTTGATTGACGATAATTCGCCATTTCATCTTGTCTGTTTGTACCTTCAGAGTTCTTAGATCTTCCTCCACTGAAGTCAACCACTTTCTAGTCTATCAACGTGTCCCAGCCATCTGATTTTGTGCTTTTTTACACTATTACCCAACTAAAACCAAAATGAACTTATTTTTTCCAATTCACAGTGAAAAAATACTGCCATGTTTATGTCATTATGAAGAAGAGATGCCAACGCTGTGGAATTGCTGGTGTTGAAAACTTGAGGTATCGTTACTAGATAGCGCTGCTGGTTACGCGATGACGCAACCACTCACTTTTCCCATATCGACGGTGTATTTTCCTCACGGATGACCGTTTAAATTTGAATGAATCGCTTCACAATGTTTGGTCATATTACACAGGTCAACAAACTTCATTTTGAAGTTTTCTTATTTGAGGTCCAATAAATATGCTTTCTTTTAGTTTTGTATCACTTAATTGAAGAAATATTTCTTTTAGGCATTTCAAAGCCTTACCTTATTTCACCATCGCTTTGACAAAGTTTTTCATTAGTCCAAGCTTAATATAGAGAGGCGGAAGAAACACCTTTTTTGGTTTAACAAGGGGGCATATTTTATGTTTGAAGTAATAGGTTCAAAAGAAGTTTTATGAAGCTAATTTTTCTTACTGTAATGTTTTTGTGTTGCCCTACTGTCTCATAGACACAAAAAAAATAGCATGACTTTGTAGAACCCCTTGAAGCCCTAGCAATGTATCTATCATTTTTAAATTCCCACAAATATCCCACTGATAATGTTCATATTTACCGCGATTTAGTATGATTGCTAAGTTGTCATAGGTTTCTCTCATTGTCGCTGACTGGGCTAAGGGAACAGGTGGGTTTTTGTTTCCATTACGAAGCAAGACTGCTTTTAGGCTGAATTTCGATGAATCTATGAAAGTACCCCACTCGGAAGGTACATGTTCCATATTAAGGTAGCACTGTCGATACCACAAGTGTCAGATGTGTGCTCTGTGTTATTTGACTTCCATAGTATTTATATTTGGCAACGCCGCGTAAAAGCAAAAGAGATAGAAGTATACTTGCAGTAACTCTGTTTCACCCAAAATATGAGATCATGCGCAAAAAGCTATTTCTCTTCAATATTAAAGTTAATTTATATAATACTATATATCTTGTTATGTGTTACATTTATGTAATAAATGTGACTGTATTAATAAAAAGTACTTAGTATGTTTTGTAATATAAAATGTGTATGACACTGATATCCCTACATACCGCATTCGATGTATGTTAAAATTTCGCGGGCGTCATAACCTCTTTGACGGCGTTGCCACATGTAATTAACATAGTACATTTTTCTTAATTATATTAATTAAAATAAAATTAATTATTATAATAATTAATTATTTGCTAATTACTCTTATCACACGCTCTGAAGCTCGATTTGTGAGTAACCAAAATGTTTGAAAATGTTTTTTCTTTCCGTTGATACCACTTGCATTGTAATCTGAACAGTACTTTTTGTGAAATAAAATAAAATCTGCGATTTCTCATAAGGATCAATGGTAAAAGCAACATTTTTTTTATTAATAACTTTTTTCTGGTTCTCTTATTATAACATACCAATATGCCAAGTTTCATTTCATTATGAATAGTCATTCTATAACCGACAGTATTACCTTAAACTCATTCATTAAACCATCAATATCACAACAGACACATGGCGATTCTTCCATTTTATAACCACTGGAAAATGTTACTTTCCGTTTTTGGTAAAGTGAAACACTTGCATTTTTTATCTTAAGCTGGATCCACACTAATAAAATTTTGCGTGTGTGTTGCAATTTACTGCAAAAATTTGTTTTAACTATCTGATGAAAAACAGATGCTTCATGTCCGTGCTGTGCGGCGACAATATTTGTGTGTGACTTTGTGTGTCAGAGCGTCTACATTGCCACGTAAGCACACCACATATAGCACGGAAAACGCAAATTTGTATTGATGTGGACCCAGCTTAACAGGTTCCATTGTTGAAGTCTGGAAGAAGAGTTCATGAAGTTCCGATCTTTGTTTTGACAATCCCAGGTCACATACCAAATCATTCAATTCATTCTGAGTTATTAAGTGAGGTTCACTGGTAGTTGTTAAAAATGTTGGGTAACAACTGGTGTCTTGTGGATCAGATCCTGATGAAGAATTAGGGAAACATGATGTCCAGATTTAAAGGCGCAGTCAGTACCAATAGTGCCTGGCTATGAGGAACTGGCCTAAGTGCAGAAGGCATATTTGCATACTGAATTTTGTCTCTGCTTTTTTGAAATCCCTTCTGTTTTAGTGATACAAAAGTAGCAATCACTTACATGGTCAGTAGGTTTTCTCCACACCATAGGAACAGCAAACGGCATAGTTTTATCTTGATCTCCAATTTAGCACTTAAAATATAAAAGATTGGCTTTTTTGACTTCCTCGGATATAGATCTAGCTTGTGGCTTTAAAATAAATCGTCCGCATATATAACAAAACTTATCCGCTGGATTTTTGTTAAATCGTTAAATAAAAAATAAATTTACTTGCCATTTCATATAAAATCGAGTTAAACACTTGACTGTACTGTAAACGAAATAAACAAAGTAAACTATAGAAAACAATAAAACTGCCATTAAAGGTTCGTAGAATACTGTGGAAATACCCCCTCTACGATGTTGTAATTTCTACATTGTCTAGTCCAAAGTTAGGTACAAATAATTTCAATTTGGGTATGACCTAAAGGAGAAGCAGGTACTTGAAAATGGTACGTGCTAGGCCATTTCGGTGAAAAGATGTTTTAATAACTACCTAAATGAAACACAAAAAGAGCATTCTCATCAATGCTACAAATTTCATGTAGACTTGTGTTACCAGACTCTCGTATCAACAAAATAACGTTGTGTATTTTTTTTTCAGGAGAGAAAAACAAACCAAAACCAGTTGTACGATCGATATCGAGCGGTGAGGCAAAACCCAATCTGTTGCCGAAGCTGAAACGTCAGTCGTCATCAGATACCAGCGGTAAAATGCTGGAAGATTGTGAAGATCCGATCATGGTGTAAAATATTACTTTATAATTACGGTACGGATAGAGGGCGCTTCGTGTACGCGCCATTTTTGCGTTTTTTTTTTGTTTCCTGTAAACAGTGTACATATGAAGTGCGTGCGATGATGTGTAAATATTATGAAATTGAACGTGAAGACTTTTGCCGATACAGTTTATACTTTTAAATTATTGTAATATATTTTCTTTTTGTATTGTGGACGTCGACCTTATACAAAATATTTTATAATTCTTCGAGATTTATCAGAGACAACTCTCTCATGGGGATTTTAAATTTTTGCTCTTGCTTATACCTGCATCCTCTCGCAGGCAGAACGTTAAAAGGAAAAATCAAAACACGAAGAAACCATAACAGTTTTTTGTGATTATGTTAACATCGATTTTATTTTTGTGCCATGATATGACGAATCTTTAAGCAAAACCACGACATATCATATCAGAATGGAGATATCATTTAGGATTTAAGATCAAAATTGTTTGTTTTTTAGTCATTTTTGTTTTTGTGTGTCATAATTTTACATCTCTCTCTTTTGAACTGGTTATGGTTTCTTGTATATATGTAAGTATTAGTTTTTTTATATACTATATATAAAAAGCAATTATTTATGAACAAAAATGTGATTTTTAGGTGCAAAAATTACAAAAAAATATATTTTACCCGTTCAAGTCTGTGTATCTAGAAATGTTTCAATGAAATTGTTGTTTAGTGGAAAAAAAGTCCTTATTTTTCAGTATACTGTATAATCAAAATTATTCAAATAGCCAACATTATATACAATAGGTTGCCTCAAGTGAACATTATTTATCGTAAAAACCTTCCCTAGATTTTTCTTTTGGCTTTTTTATTTGAGGTTAACTATACAGGGTGATACAAAGTGTTGTGAGAGGAAGAAAGGGTATGTCAGGTTCTGTAAAAGAATCACCCGGTATAATAGTGTGATCAAATATTAAACTGAATTATGTTTTTCGTTATTTGTACCATTTTTTTTATAAACATATAAGTCATTCTGTCCAGTTCTTTGCTGTTTTTGCCGATAATTAAGCAAAATATAGTACTGATTCGCAGCAGGAAATCTACAGGGTGGCTTAAAATAAATATACATGTAACCGATAACGCTTGTTGGTTGAGACTTCTGAACTTGTTGAATTTCCAAAAGTTTACTCTTTGATCGTCGTTTGTTGTGATCCATTAGGTTTTTTGAAATATTTTCATCAATTCTTCTATTGAAGCCTTTGGCGTCAAGCACTACTAAACTCGAAGAGGTTTACCACCAAACACCAAAACGCATTTTTGTAATGTTTTCAACTCGTTTTGCTAATCACGCTAGCATCACCAGAAGATGATGCTAATACTAATCATCAGAATATCAAACCATTCGTCTATAATTTATCGACGCATGCTAACTACCAACCAATCCTTTGTCTCCATCAATTCCTAGATTGAATCATCTCCTGATGTTAACATGGTTTGCGAGACATTCATCGGGAAAAATTAACTTTTGGCGCGAAACACCAAACTCGGAAAATATTTTACCGCCAAACACTTTGAATTTTGTGGACACGCGTTTCGCTAACCACGTTAGCATCATCAGGATATGATGCTGAGTTAATCATTAGGATATCAAACCACTTGTCTATAATTTATCGATGCATGGTAATCACGGTTCAATCCCCCTCTGTCTTCCTCAATTTCTAGATACATTAAATTATCTCCTGATCACGTGATTCACTAAACTTGTGACGGGGGAGGGGGGGATTAAAAAAACAGTGTTTTTGTTCACTTCTGTTGAAATCTTTTGGGTGAAACACTAAACTCAAAGAGATTGACCAACAAACGCCAAATCTCGCGAAACGCGCGTTCAAAAGTTAAAAATAAGCGATTTTGTGTTTAGTGGTAAACCTTTTTGAGTTAAGTGTGTTGGTTAGTTGTTTAGTGGTAATCTTCCAGAGTTTAAATATTTTGATATTAATGTTTTTTTTCCTATTCTGTTTGTTGTTTTTCTTATTTTGCTTTGTCAGCGGAATTACTAGTACTTACTTGTGTCGTTCAAACATCGTGAGTTTTTTTTTATCAGACAGTTGTTTCTTGCCTTCGTATAACCCAATTTTGTACCCACTAATGTTTGCAAAATATTTTTGCTTATTTTTCTTTTTTAGAAATATTTTCTTACAAATACTCATTCTAAGTGTATCAAAAAAAGAAGTATTGCAATAAATTTGTCAACAAAGAATCGTCTTTTGACAAAATATAAAGTAACTTGCTTGTGTAAGATTTATTGGAAGGAAAAAGGCGAATAAAATTATTTTTAACCTACTAACCTAAATCAGATATAACGCTTTTTTTTACTATTTATATATTGATAGCTAATAATTATTTTTCTCCTTTATTAGATAATAATCATTCCAAATTTTCTGAATATATGACGCATATATTCTTTTGAGCTCAAATTCGTGGGTATTTTGAAGGTACGCCTTAGCGGTAGTATACAGGGTGTTTAAGAGAACAGTGCGAATTTAAATTCCACATTTTTGTGGTAGTCCGTGCAATACGTTTTTTTATCAGTTCCTAAGAAATTTGTCGTCTTCAGTTATTGTGTGTGTAGGGGATGAATTATGTTTAATGTCAAGTGATTTAAATGAGATTTTTGAACACTGGAGACCAGTTATAATGAAAGCACCACCCTGTACGTTTGCCGTACCGGTCTTCATAATACCCATCCTTAGTTATAAAACCGTAAAAGATCTTATGTCGTCAAATTTATATTTTGGGCATTTAAGTGACTGATTTTTTTTTCTTTTATATATAAATATAATATATGAGATATGTTTATTAATCTAAATTATTCGTAACTGTATACCAAATGTTGAAAAAAAGACGTAATGTCAGTTTGTGCCCGCTCGGTACAACGTGAATTATAAATAATTTGTAAATAAATAAATAAAAAAAAACTGTTCAATATTTAAATACATTGTTTTTCCTCCCCTGTTCCTATCATCCCAATATAAGAATATGGGACTGGACATTGTTTTTGATGAAATATTTTTATATCGAAAATCGATTAATTTTTAAAGGTAGTCTCGCTTTAGCTCGATACACTTCACCTAACGATTTTCCGACTTTTTTTATTTCTTACAAAAAATACCACCATTTTTTCATGATCGGTCCGGCGAATGCGGCGGCATCAATTAAAGTAAAGTTTTAGTGTTAGAGACGTATCAGTAAGTAAGAAAGATATTTAGCGGCTGGACCTGCAGCTTAACGTGGGTTTTGAATCACAGTCATCGGCTACCGAAAACCCCTGTCCGCACCCCCTCCGCCCCTCGCGTTATCATCCCCTGATTTTGTGCTTAATCATAAATCTCTCTTGAGAAGCCTACCGACTGCCGAGTGACCAACGTTGAAAACCTCGCAAAAGGCATCCGGTCCTTGTCATATTTTACACTCTTGCCACGTTTAGGAAGTCCACAACTAGGTGCGGGGATCGAACTCGGTACCACTCTGCGCCATTCTTGTTTAGTACTCCTAGAAATGCCATGTTGTTCGTATGAACAGCAATCTGTGCATACGGACAATAAGCTTACAATTTGACAACATATAAATCACATGTACAGATCCGATCGAGCTGCATATATAGTTATAACCGAAGGTACTTTTGTCTATGTTGTAGTTCTGAACGTAGAGATTAGTCAAACCTGCCCAAAAGATCTGACGGTTGGAACCTTTTGAGTCTTTGTATCCCATCAATCTTTTATTGTATCTCACTATATTGTTTTAGTGCCTCTGATGGACGGTACTTGCTGTATAATGAAATTAGACATATATTTTTGTAGCATCCACGATTATACGCATAAATTTGTTCTGAAATATCTGGAGAATTTCAAAGTTAGAATTTGTTGTTGATCCCTACAGTTAAAGCCATACGTCCAGACTGGCTAAGTATGACTTTGTAAAGTGGTATTTTATTATTCAGAGTTAATTTTGTTTTCCAACCAATGAGCCAACACATCTGCCTTAATTTCAATCCATGCTATTTACGTTTTGTGAAAATATGTTTGCGCCAAGTTTACCTTCAGTCTAAATGTATACAGAGATATTTTGTCTTCAGCTTGTGGTAATTGCCAATTGTTAAACGTAACTGGTGGGCAAATATCTCTTTTCAAATGTGACACATGTACCGATCTTATGTCATTAGCCTTTACTCCCCATTTTTTAAATCAGTCTTCAATTTTATTTAAATTAATTTGCAGATTTGATGCCGCTATATGGTCAGTGTGGGAAACCATGATGATAGTATTCTGTGCACATGAGACAAGGGTTAGTCTGATAGTAGGCAGATCAGATGTATTGTATATATAAGATAATTAGATCCACTCCAATTAGATCCACTCATTTTGTTGTTTTACTAGGAAGTCTTTATCTTTTAAATTATGACTTGAGTATTACACAAGCGTTGCTACTTATCTATCCGGAATTGGCAACAATGTTGATACTAGGCGCCATCTCATATAGACATTGTAAAGTTTGACATTATTGAATATATACGTATTGAGAACGTTTTGTCATACGGATGCTATTTGTGTTGTTTAGCGATTTGAAAATTTCATCTCGGCCAAAAAATGGAATCAACTCGGGAGAATTTTGGTGCGATTATTTACTATGACTTTTGACGTGGTTTATCTTAATATTGCATCGATCAACTCACTTCGACTTTTGGCGATGAAACACCATCTAAAACCATTGTATATCATTGGTTTAGTGAATTCAATCGTGGCTGTCGTTTAAATTTAAAGGATTAATTTTATTAAAAAATAAAGAATTTAAAGAAGGTCGTCCAAAATCGGTGGTTGTACCAGAAAACATCGATACTGTGCGCGAACTGATAAATCAAGATCTTCATGTGATATGCCTTGAGATAGAGACATCGCTGGAATTAGTAGCATAAGCATACACAAGATTTTACATGAAGATCTAGTCGTGAAAAATATTTGTGCGTGTTGGATTCTGCATAATTTACAATCGCTCAAAAAAGGTGCGTGTCAAATGTTGCAAAGAAATGCTCAAAAAATACAATCGTGGTGCGTCAAAAGCCGTGTATAACATCTACACAGGTGACGAATCTTGGATCCACGCGTATGAGCCCGAAAGTAAACAGCAGTCGACTGTATGGGTTTTTCAAATGAGCCAATCCCAACAAAAGTTGTTTGCGCAAGAAGCAATGGTCGCCTGTTTTTTTTAAATAAATGGACATGTGGCTACAGTGCAACTATAGAATCGTAGAACGGTCAATTCTGAATGGTACACAACCATTTGTTTGCCAGAAGTATTTGAAGAAATAAGACAAAAGCAACCAGCGACGCAGGATCATTCTTCACCATGACAATGCGAGTTCTCACAGATCGGACCGAACAACTCAATATTTGACCGGTCAAAACAGTCGGATGGGTCATCCGCCGCACAGTCCTGATTTGGCGCCCAATGACTTCTTGTTGTTCCCATCCGTGAAGAATAAAATACGTGGTCAACGATTTTCGACGCCAGAAGAAGCGGTTGATGCGTTCAAAATGCATGTTTTGGAGATACCTCAATCAGAATGGAAAAAGTGCTACATAGCAACCCTCGTAAAGTACTGGTAGGAGAGATTTTTCTTTAGTTTAAATAAATGTCCATCATGCCACACCTTATCAAAAAGCCTGACTAATATCTAAAAATGACGCTGAACAATTTTGCCATCAAAGTCTCCGTTAATTTGTGTGATTTCGCCAAATGAGAGTGAAATTCGTCCAATAATGCAACATAATACTTTCTTGTGATCGTCTTTCCCTTTTCCAAATAGCCGACGAAAATAGTGCTTTGCGAATTACAGTAGAACACAGACTTGACTGTTCCTTCGTTTCTGGTGTGTAGTGATGAATACAAGTTTCATTATCAGTCACGAATCGTCTGAGAAACTCCTTCGGATTGTACTTATACATGTTTAAACACCGTTGTTGTCACTCGATTCCATTTTTGATCCACCTTGAGCGAAAAAAAAAAACATTGAAACATTGAAGAATAAAAAGAAATCTGAAAACATTTTGTCTTTTGTCAGGTCAAGAACTTTTCAAACGACTCTCGTACGTAATGTTAATCATTTTTCATATGGATATTACGTACATTGCAGATATGTGGTAAGTAAAATATAAAAAAAAATGGGTGCAACAGAGAATATTGTTAAATTTTCTCTTGGTTGATTCACGAAATTTCATATGAAACTCGATGCGTAACCTGATGCACCTTTCGCAACAGTTTATATATAATATGGTTTTCAAAACTTGTTTAAGTCGCATTTTTTAAGTTTGAAACATCAAAATATTGTAATAATAAATTTGGACGTTTTTTTTTGTTTTAAGATTAAGACAAACTACATATTGTTGAATGGTACCAAGTCAGTTTTATCTTTATTCATTATTAAGGTATCACTGTCGGTTATAGAATTACTGTTCAAAATGAAGTGAAACTTGACATATTGGTACATTATAATAGGATAATGAACCAGTTACATTTTTAAAGGGCTGCAGAGAACCAGAAAAATGATATTAATAAAAAAAAGAGAAATCACAGATTTTATTTTATTTCACATAAAGTTCCGTTCAGATTACAAGACAAGTGGGATCAACGGAAAGAAAAAAATTCGAACATTTTGGTTACTCACAAATCGAGCTTCAGAGCGTGTGATAAGAGCAATTTGCAAATAATTAAGAAAAATGTGGCAACGCCGTCAAAAAGATTATGACGCGCGCCAAATTTAAACATACATCGAATGCGGTAGGTGGGGATATCAGTGTCGTACACATTTTTTATTACAAAACATACGAAGTACTTTTTATTAATATAGTTACATTTATTACATAAAGGCATAACAAAATATACAGTATTATATAAATAAACTTTAATATTGAAGATTTTTTAATTATTTTTAACAGGGGTTATATTTAATTATTTTCGAAGTAATTAAATTTTTTTTTGGTTTTGGTAACTTTCACACACTATTCTCATCTTTACCTAAAACTTGCACTACACCAGCATACTAATTTGTTTTATATGTGTCTTCAAGCATTTCATAGGGAACGTTTGCAGCAGCCATTTTTTCCCTGATACTTCTATCTCTTTTGCTTTTACGCGGCGTTGCCAAATATAAATACTACGGAAATCAAATAACACAGCACACATTTGACTTGTGGTATCGACAGTACTACCTTAATATGGAACATGCACTTTCCGAGTGGGGTATTTTCATGAATTCGTCGAAATACAGCCTAAAAGCAGTCTTGCTTCATAATGGAAACAAAAACCCACCTATTCCCTTAGCCCATTCAGCGACAATGAGAGATACTACGGAAGTCAAATAATACAAAGCACATATTTGACACTTGTAGTATCGACAGTACTACTTTAATATGTTTGCTGCAAATTATTTTACCAATATTTATCGAGTTACCATTATATCACCAGCATAAGCGGGGTATTTTTGTTCCTTCCAGGCATTTTAAGAAATTGGAAGAATAAAGATCAAAGCAATCCTAAACATCAAATCACTTTTTTAAACTTCTCGAAGTGTGTTTCGCTAACCATGTTAGCATCATCAGGTGATTTAATCTGGATTTAATCCAGATTAATCTGAATTTAATCCAGATTATATTTTAATAAATCCAGATTATTTATTATAATTTAATGAAATGACTAGCTGAAAAGAAATTCACATGAAATCATCGCCGAACTATTTTGCAGAGTTCGACAAATTGTATATTTTAAAAGCCATAAAAAAGTTTCGAAAAATTTGGGAAAAAAATATATTTAATTTAAAAAGTATCTGATTTTTCACTGCAGCCTCGTATCTATGGTAAAAAAAAATAATTTCAGTTAAACGTGATTCTTTTCAAGTCACTCTCGTAAGGAAAATTTCAATATGAAAGTATATATTGCAGGTTCCTACCAATACTATAACATACTTCCTACCGTTAGATCGCGCTAGAGGTCCACTCGAGCCTTTGGGGGTGTCGTGGACGTCCGTCGCGACGCGCCGCAATGTTGCCGCAGTTTGACGTACGTCGCTAGCATTGTCAAAACAACGGGAAACCGAATCATCAGCTTCCTCAACCTTTTTTTTCGTGTTCATATCGTCGATTACGTGTAGTGCGGTTTCGTTCATCCACTTTTATCCACCGAACGTGGATATTTTATCGATTCGTCCTTTTCTTAGTCATATTCCCTTGGTGTGACTATCCGTCTTTGCGCTGGATACTTTGGTGTTGAACAGGATCGAGGCCAACCTCGAGATGCCAGTCAGAAAGCAAGGTAAGTAATATTTAAACAGATAAACAACGAAGAAAAACTATCGTTCGTAGAACAAAATAATGAAAAACCGACTCTATAGTGTGAGGACTGTCATCGCATGACAGTGTTGCCCCATCGTCTGACGTTAAAGTCCCTCATCGATAGGTGCACGTGCTATTGCGAGACGGGGGGGGGGGGTCTGTGACGAAAGCGTGCGGTAGATCGCGGGGGTTTAAAAAGAACTATTTTCGCTGTGTGTGTGAAACAAGTGGGGCAAGTCAAACAGCTGGTTGGATTGGGAGGAAACGTGAGGTGGTCATGAGTTCCTCATTAAAAAATAAATCAAACCGTATGATCAAAACGTAATAAGTTATAATAACACAGGTCAATAAATTTAAACATTTTTAAGGTAACTTTGATGAAAATAGGTGTATAGGAAGTATTTTATAGTCCTAAATCCGAAAATTATAAGGTAATTACTGTAACATGTACAAGTTTTTTGTTACAGGGGGTCGGTGGTGGGAAAAAAAAGAGACGACATATTTTTACATTGTAATATTTATTTAATATAAACATGTAAAATTTGTTAAATAATAATAAAATTTGTTAAATAATAAATGTTAATTATGTGAATAAAAATATATTACATGAGATGTCATACAGCGACAAAAAGTTTCAGTTTTTCCCCTTGCGTTGCATCATCTCTTTTTAAAAATCAGCAGTAGTCGTTCCAGCGTCTCTAGCATCTTGCTTCCATCGTCTTGATGTCCTGGTGAAACCTCTCTCCTTGGTCGTCGCTTACTGCACCCAAATTTTCCGGAAAAATTCAAATGGGAGTGTAAAAAATGCATTTTTACCCTACTATTTCATAGACTTTCAAGAGTTCATTTATGAGGTCTTTATAGTTTTCATCTTTCTTGTTGGCCAGAAATCCTTTCACTATACTTATAAAACACCCCCAAGCTGCCAATTTCTTTTCATTTAATTTTTCTTCAAAACGGAAATCACCTAGATATATCATATATATATATATATATATATATATATATATATATATATATATATATATATATATATATATATATATACATAGATATAGCATACATAAAATTATACTTAAAATGCCTCAATCAACAAGAAGTACCCAGCTTATGGAAAAATGCAGAAGTGATTCTTTTACATAAGAAAGGAGCACGGGAAGATTTAAAGAACTACCCTCCAATAATCCTCTTATTAGTGGTTTACAAAGTTTTCACCAGGATAACATCCAAAAGAATACTAAGAAAACTTAAGACGCACAACTAAGGGAGCAAGCAGGATTCAGAAGTGGATTCAGTACAATGGATCACATCCAGGTTCTACAGCAGGTCATAGAAACAACAACGAATACACTATGCCACTGTGCTTGGCTTTTATTGATTATCAAAAAGAATTTGATTCAATTTCAAAGTGGACCATAATGGATGCATTGCTTAATTAATGTGTAGAGAAAGCCTATGTTAATCTACTAGGATCGATATATGATGATACAGATATGATGATACAGCGACAGTCCACCTTGACGATCTTGACGTTGGAATAAATGTAGAGCGGGGCTTACGGCAGGGTGACGCAATATCGCCTTTTCTTTTCTGAGCTTTCCTGGAAGAAGTGCTTCGTAATCTGGATTGGGAAGAGAATGGAATAAGGATTAATGGTGCATACTTAAATCATCTTAGATTTGCAGATGATATTCTTCTTTTATAAGACCCAGAGGAACTGAAAGAGACGTACAAGAGCTGCAAAGGGCTGGGGAACCAATTGGCTTGAAAATAAACCAGAAGAAGAGTCACGTCATGTTCAATAAATTTGCCGAGGACAAAAGGATTTCTAAGTAATGTCTCAATGATTGTGGCGTGTTCATATATTTTTTTCCTTTATTTGGATAAATTTTTATTTAGATAGTGGAGAAAACCCCAAATAAAGGAAAAAAAAGGATTTCTATTTTAGGAACGGATTTGGAAAAGTTGTGGATCACTATATATATCTTGGGCAGAGGGTTTCAATGGAAGGGGAAACCGTCCGGGAGGTGGAACGACGCGTTAAATGTGGCTGGCAGGATCAACATAGTGTTTAAGAGCAAACTACCACTTTGCCTGAAAAGAAAAGTCTTTGATCAGTGTGTCCTGCCCGTTATGACATACAGAAGTGAGACCTGGACACTCACATCACAGTCGCTTCAAAAACTTCGAGTAGAATAGAGGGGAATGGAAAGATATATGCTTGGCATTACTAGACGAGATAGAAAGACCTGCACATGGATTAGAAAACAAACGAAAGTGAGTGACATCATTGGAAGAATAAAGCAATTGAAGCGGAAGTGGGCAGGCCATGTAGCGAGGAGAATGGGACGAAAGATGGACCAGGGCTGTCCTGGACTGGATACCGCTTGATGGCAAACGTCCACGGAGAATACCGAAAACACGATGGACTGATAATTTTATTAAGTATATTGGACCCGAATGGCGGAGGAAAGCTCAGGACCGAGAGTTGGAAGCATGTTGAAGAGGCCTTCATCCTGCAGTGAATTGATACGGGTTGATGATGATATCATATATCACCTAGATATATCATATTTGAGATCCAGTAATAATATATAATATATATTAATATTAATTATTAATAATATATTATTAATATATATTATTATAATAATAATATATTATTATTCACGTATGGGCCCTGGTGGACCACGCGAAGTACAATTAGAGGCGTTTGTGGTTGTTAGCCTTCCTTTGTGCCCATACTAATTTCATTCTTTTGCTATGAGCTTTTTTCCTTTCGTCAGACCAAGTTGTTCCAGTCTTCCTACATTTTTCTCTCTGGCCAACTTTCCAAACGTTAACCTTGTGTCTGAAACAGCCTCTATCCTGAATTTCACTTTGTGTAATATTTGCTGATCTTAGGTCCTCTTTAATTACAGCAATCCATTTAATTATTTCTACTTTAGCTTTACTCCTATTTTCATAAAATTCGACTATTTGTCTAGTTAACCTACTCGGATTCATCCGTTTTATGTGTCCGTAAAACTTAAGTCTTCTTTTTCTCATATGGCTATGTATATCTGTGTATTGTTTGATTTCTTGGTTTTCTCGAAGTCGGTATGTTGTGCTATTTATTTGTTTGGGCCCTAGGATTTTTCTTATGATTTTTCTTTCCTTCTTTTCAATGTCCTCGATGTCCCTCTTTCTATTCAAAATGAGCGTTTCCGCAGCATATAGACATTCTGGCTTAATAACTGTGTTGTAATGTCTCAGTTTTGTGTTTTTAGATAGGCATTTTTTGTTGTAAATATTTTGTGTAAGTCTCAATGCCGTTTCCATTTTTTGACATCTACCCTTATTGGCCGCTTTTTCCAACCCATTTTCCATGATTATTTCACCCAAATATTTGAATTGAGAGACTCGTCTGATGTTACCATATTTTGTTTTTAGAAATGGCGTTCTTAGTCTGTTGCAGGTCATGTATTGTGTCTTTTCAAAGGAAATTTGGACTCCTACATTTTCTGCTGTTTCTTTTAGGATTTCAATCTTTTTCTGTGCCGTTAATACATCTTGAGCTAAAATTGCTAGATCATCAGCAAATGCCAGACAATCAATTTTGATGTTGGTTCTCTCCAGTTTAACGGGCTGGTCAATATTCAGGGCCGACTTTTTTTCACGCCACTCCTGTATTACTTTTTCTAGAACACAGTTAAATAAAAGTGGCGAGAGTCCATCCCCTTGTCTCACTCCTGTTTTAATTTCGAAGGGCTCTGAGATCTCACCCATGAATTTAACTATTGACCTTGTGTTAGTTAACGTTGCTTTAATAATTGCCAGCGTTTTCAGATCTAGTCCTTGTTCTTTCAAGATTCGGAATAAAGATTCGCGGTCAATAGAATCATATGCTTTTTTGAAATCCACAAATGTACAGACGAGATTTTTATTGTACAGTTTTTGATGTCTTAGAATCAACTTCAGATTCAGGATCTGTTCAGGTTCAATAATAATATATATATAATAAAATAATAATTTAGGTACTTAGGTCTATAACTTTGACAACATTTATCAATATGGAGAGGCGGAAGAAACGACTTTTTTGGGTTAACAAGGGGGGGATATTTTTTGTTTGAAGTACCAGGTTCAAAAAAGTTCTATGAGGCCAATCTTTCTTGTTGTAATGTTTTTTTGTTACTCTAATGTTCTATAGACATGAAAAACAGCAATACTTTGTAAAACCCCTTTGAAGTCATCGCAATATACATATCACTTTTAAATCCACACAAATATCCCACTGATACTGTTCATATTTAACGTCATTTAGTATGGTTGTAAAAGGTTTCCTTCAATGTCACTGAATGGGCTAAAGGAATAGATGGGTTTTTGTTTACATTATGAAGCAAGAGCAGTCTTGCTAAAAGTCTTGTCTCGCTAAAAGCAGTTTTAGGCTATATTTCGATGAATCTATGAAAATACGCCAGTCTGAAGGTACATGTTCCATAATAAGCTCAGTCATTAAACCATCAATATCACCACACACATAGCAATTCTTCTATTTTATAAAAACTTGAAAATGTTACATTCCGTTTTCGGTAAAGTGAAACACTTGCATTTTTATGTAACATGTTCCACTGTTGAAGTCTGGAAGAAGGGTTCAAGAAGTTCCGATTTTTGTTTTGACAATCCCAGGTCACATTTAGTTCATTCTGAGTTATTAAGTAAGGTTCACTGGTAGTTGTTAAAAATATTTGGTCACAAGTGGTGTTCTCAGGAAGTTGTGGATCAGATTTTGATGAAGAATTAGAATCACCGGGAAACGTGTTGTCCAGGTTTAAAAGCTCAATCGGTACCGGTAGTCGTTGGCTATGAGGAACTGGCTTAAGTAGAGAAGGCAAATTTAGATATTGAATTTTGTCCTATTGCTTTTTTGAAATCCCTTCTGTTTTAGTGATATAAAAGTAGCAATCACTTAAATGGTCAGTAGGTTCATTTACTCGCCATATTACAGCAAACGGTATAGAATTTTTCTGGAAATTTTCAATGCAGTAAATTTACGTGCAAAATATGAGGAGCCCCACTTTTGTCTTGATCTCCAATTTGGCATTTAAAATATTAAACATACCCCCTTTTTGGACTCCGATAAAAATCACTAGTTATGTGGGCTATAGCATGAAATAAAGGCTCTGTATATATATATATATATATATATATATATATATATATATATATATATATATATATATATATATATATATATATATATATATATATATATATATACCCGCAACTCAACGTGCGGGGTGCGGGGTGAAAAGGCAGGATCAGCTCTGGCAAAAATAATGAAAAAAATCCATGTCACCATGTTAAGTGATAAAAATCTTGAAATTCGATACCCTAGGCTATATCTTTAGGTACTGTGATCACAAATTTCCCAATTTTTCAGTGCTACTTTTTATAACGTGATCCTAAATAACCATGCTATTAATTGCAGTCACAAATCAAACAATGAACATTGTTCACTTAGTAAAGAAAAAAAGCTTAATTAAGACGTGGTTTAAAAACATTATGTCAGTTAACTTTTATACTTCATCTTGGAAAAAATGTATTACACTACCGTATTTGATGCCATAAAAACATCAATCATCGTTCGGTATCGTTCTCCGTTTACTGTAACAGCTCGTTCATCTTCATCTTCAAAAAATGAGCCAGCGAACCGCCTGAATATTTTCAACCGAACGAGCAGGACGTTCCCCGACATGGATTTAGAGAATATGTGGTTCCAACAAGATGGTGCGACATGTCATTCAGCACGTGAAACATTGACTTTATTGCGTACACAGTTTGGAGGGAGGCTGATCTCCCGGAATGGGGACGTAAATTGGCCACCAAGGTCATGCGACGCCGCTAGACTATTTTTTGTGGGGCTATGTGAAGAGCAAAGCTTACGAAAATAATCCGCAAGCCGTTCAACAGTTGAAAGAAGAAATTAGGCGAATAATTCGTGACATAACTCCGCAAATGTGTTCAGCAGTAATCGAGAATTTCAACAAAAAAATTGTGAGCTGCCAGAGAAGGCGTGGTGGTCATTTGACAGATGTTGTATTCCACGTACAATTGTACACTATCCAGCTTCGCACTGCCATAAATAACTTTCAGGTATGTTATGAAACGTTTCTTTTATTCGTTACCAACATTCGAAACCTCTTAATGGAATACCCTTGGAATATATATATATATATATATATATATATATATATATATATATATATATATATATATATATATATATATATATATGCCCGTAAGCCCAGTCGGCTCCTAAAGTCGGACAGGATTTGAATTGGTGCAAGAAGGCGCGCCAGTTTGTTACTTGTTCGCAATTTCCTCCAAAGTGAAGTGCGGGGGTGAAGCTTGCGAGTCAGTGCCGCTTCGTTCATTGTGGAGATTAGTACAAAATTTGAGGTTAATAAAAATTTTATTCGAAGTAATTTTTTGGGGTCTGTGAACAGTAATTAAAAGAGGGGATGATATTGATTATTGTTGATAATTATTGCTGTTATTAATCTGTCATCATTCACAAGATTTTTTATAATTCATAACACACAATGTGAATAAAGATTTTTCTTGCATCTACCTAAGGGTGTCTAAGATCGGACACTCTAAAAGTCCCCTAATGGTGGACAGTTTTACATTTAGACTATTATTGATGTAGTAATTTTGACGTATTTTGTTTCTTAGATTTAATATGGGTAAACTTAAACCAAGCTGTAAGAATACTCCCAAATGCGAAATATTGAAAAAAGTAATCGATGTCAAAAAAATGTCTATAAGGAAATTCATCTGAAGTCTAAAATGTGCCAAAAAGTACCCTCTTCGACTACATTAAAAAATTAAAACGAGGAGAAAAATTAACAATGCCATTCAAAAAAGGTCGATTTGACTTAACTTTTACCCAGGAGTACGAAGAAGCTTTAATTGCGCACGCGATGGATATGTCAAATAGGTGCATGCCTTTGACTAGAAAAGAATTTGTAAAATTGGCATTCGATCTCGCTGGGGAATTTAAACTCAGCCATCGATTAAACAGGACAAAAGAATCTGCTGGTAAGCATTTTTATTATGACTTTATCAAACGCCATCCTGAACTCAGCTTAAGAAGGCCAGAGTCAACGAGTCTGATGAGAGCAGTTGGTTTTAATAAGCCACAAGTTGACCGTTTCTTTAACAATTTGAAAGGTATTTGGGAAAAATATCGTTTTGGCCCATCAGACATCTATAACTGTGATGAGAAGGGGGTCAGCACTGTCCAGAAGCAGGCTATAGTAATGACACTCAAAAGTAATCGCCAAGTTGGTAAGTTCACCTCTGCAGAGAGAGGTAAGAATGTTACAGTTATGTTCTGTATGACTGCGACCGGATGTTTTATCCCATCATTATTTATTTTTCCGAGGGAGAGAGTTAATGAAAGGTTAATGATTGGTCTGCCCTCTGAAAGTGTAGCCGTAGCACAGCTAAACGGATGGATGAACGCGAAATCTTCTTGAAGTGGCTTCAACACTTTATAGTGTCTTTAAAGCCTTCTAAAGAGAAACCAGTGCTTTTGATCCTAGATGGCCATTGCAGGGTTAAAGATCTTGTTGTCATAAGTTACACGAAAGAAAACCACATGCATATGTTAAGCACTCCACCAATGGTTTTTATGAAACCATTCAAAAATGCCTGTTTTTAGGCTTGTAGATTATAGATGAGAGCTAACTCTGGTGCAAGAATAACAGAATATGACATTGCTGAAATAGTGACACAAGCTTTCAATCGCGTTGCACGTTTGGATATAGCAAAGTCTGGATTTCAATGTACTGGAATTCTGCCTTTAAATCCAAATATTTACACAGATTTGGCATTTTCCGCCATCAGCAGTAATCGACGTACCCATGCAGTCAGATGTTGAAGCGAATGTTTGCAATAACATCAATACGGACATACGTCAGGATTTGTCTCAAAACACTTTCAACGTTAATGAAAAGGAAAATTTTGAAACACAACCGTCAACAAGCAAAACTATTATTACGGTAATTTATTCACCAGTCCCAAATGCTGCAGCGAGCCGTGAGTCGACGACGAAAAGCTAAGAAAAGTGAGGTTTTGACATTTTCCCCCTATAAAAATGTGCTCAATGAAAATAAAGCAGCAAAAGCAAAGCCTGTCGAGGTCAAAATACAATAGTTTAAAGGTAAGAAAACTAACGACGGGAAAAAAATAAAAAAGACAAAAAAAACGATTGCAACATTCAAGACAACAACGATTCCGTCATCAAAATCAATGACCGAAAATGTAACAACTTTTGTTTTTAATTTGTCAAGAAAATAACGATGAAGATTGGATACGCTGCCAAGCTGTAATCAGTGCGCACATGAAGCGTGTGTTGACGTTGAAGAAGGCTCAGATAGCTACATCTGTGATTTTTGCCGACTATATTAAAATTTTGAAGTTTCTTAGAAAACGTTCCTAGTTCTAACCAAAGTTCATTAAGATTAAGTTTAAATTACTTTATTAATGGTTGATTAGTTCTATTGGAATAACATGTTTACGAATTTCTTGTTAAAGTATTTTTTAAGTTTAAATAATAAATGAAAAGTCGACTATCCGATATTAGGGGACCTTTCTTCAAGTATTATCTTAACTATATAAGTTGTTACTTAGTAATTACTACATCTAAAGTAATATTTGTTAAGTATATAATAGAGAGTTATTTTAACATACGTAAACAAATTAATATATTACAAGTTTTTTGTTATTGTTAAGATTCCTTAAGTGTCCTGTACTCGGGGGTTTCCCCCTACATTTTTTGGTTTGTCGTTTAATCAAAATACGTCTATCTAAATCACCCTGTAACGTCAAGCAAACACTGTTTTTACTGATTTTTGTTACAACATAAATAATAAATGGATAACGAAATGAGCGGCACACTTCCTATCGTTATTCTACCTTTAAAGTGTTCCCCTCCAATCGTGTTACGAAATCCAAAATAAACCGTCCAGAAAAATATCTCATCTGCTGGGCTAAATCGTCGGAAATCGGGACGCTTTAGATAGGCCGATGACGTCATCGGCAAGTGCGATGACCCAATTTTTCCCGTCATACGCTTGACAGAAATAAACTGGAACAAAAAAAAAATGAACGTCCAGACTCAAACTGACCGTGATTATCGACGATGTTTTCGTCAGTCGGGCTTTGAGCTGAGTGATAGTTATTTTATTCTGTTTCGTTTATTAGGAAAGTTTTATGATAAATATGAAATTTACTCTATAAATCGATAGTTTCTGTTATATTTACTATGCCTTTAGTATGATGTGATTTGTCCAACTGTGCAAAAGTGGAGTATGTCATGTGTACATTGATGAATACGCGGTGATCTGATCTCACTTACAATGGTGTGATTTTTGAGCACACAAAAGTATTTTTTATGGTATGAGTTTTTTGAAATGTGGTCCTTTTGCAAAAAAATAAGCAATAATATTTTTTGTGGAAAGAAAAGTGCCATTTGCTGTAACTTGAACCCGTGATTAAAAGAGTCTCACTTGCTCAGGGTAGTGTAATACATTGTTTTTAAAAGAAGTGTCAGTTAGCTGACATAATTTTTTAAACCACGACTCAATCAAACTTTTTTTTACTAAATTAACAACGTTTATTGATTGATTTATTTCGATTGAATCACATTTTTTTTTCTTCTTTATGTGGGTTTTTCGCCACGATCTAAAACTAAAAAAATATGAAAACGAAATGAGAATCACTGGGTAAAAACAAAAAACCAAACGGAGACAAATTTCTCAGTGATTCTTTTTTGTAATAAATTTGCCTAACGAACAACACTTTTAACGTTAACGTTTCGGGAAGTATTCTCCTCCCGTTTTCAAAACGAATCTAAAAATAAAGTATATTAATTTCTATAAATTATGAAGAGATAGAAAGTAAATATATTTTTTGTGTATGTCAATGATACTTACATTGACGATTAGTTTTTAATGACAGTGATATACTACCAAAAAAATATATATAGGTGTCCGTATAGGTTTACAGTGTGATTGTAATTGTTTATTGAAATTTTTAAATGTTTTTAATTGTATTCTTTAGAATCGGGAACCATATTGATTTAAATCTACCGAAGGCATAGCAATACATTTATTTTTATTTAAATTAATTATAGCGGTTTCTTTTAATATTCTGTATTTTGTTACCGATTCTTGTAATACCGTTTTGGAATTTTTCCAATTGATTTTATGACCCGATTCACATGCGTGTTGACAAATTCCAGATTTATTAAAATCGCCCTTTCTAAGAAGATTTTTATGCTCTTTTATTCTAACATCTAACGGTCTAGATGTCTCACCTATATAGCATTTGCCACATTCGCAGGCAATTTTATAGGCAATATATATATATATATATATATATATATATATATATATATATATATATATATATATATATATATATATATAATAAATAAATAATAAAAAACTGCATGTATAAGCCATCCGACGTGAAGTCAGCGAAAATATAGGTTGGTGGATTGTGGATAGGGTCTCCCTATTCTTGAGGAGAGAGCATATGTCGGTACCCTGATGCGTCTAACAACAATGTAAGGGATGGGTGGTGGACTACATCCAATGAGACAACATTAGTTGGGGGTTATACACTATCAACCGCTAGGTCACATAATCTCATGTGGAACACACAACAACTTGCATCTCCGCCAAAATCCGCACTTTCCGCACTTTCTTTTTGGATAGAGGTGGAACTTTAGCCGGAATTCTGCCATTCAGTTAATCCAGGCAGCGAAGCATAATTCTTTGCGGTGATGGTTCCGTCTTTTTTCAGGTAGTACCACACCGCTAGAATCCGAAGAACGGACGAACGAACGAACCCACAGAATCCGAGATTTTGTGCGTTCTAATCATGGGGTGACGGTCAGGATTATCACGACAGAGTTGTATTTATCCAGCAGACTCGAGTCGTTGCGATTTTTTCCTTTTCCCGAGGTTAAAAATTTTGCTCCCAATGCCCCAAAACCTTTTTGAGACATTGCAGGACATTGAAAACGCCCTAACTGACCAACTGAGGGCGATTTCGGTATCTGAGTTCCAATACTTTTTGAAGAGTGGATAAACCGTTTCTAACGCTGTGTGGCTTTCCAAGGCAACTACTTTGAAGGTCAATTCTTCTCTTGGAATCTTCGGTGTGAAACACTAAACTCGAAGAGATTTACCACAACACCAAATCACTTATTTAATCTTCTCGGCGCGCGTTTCGCTAACCATGTTAGCACCATCAAAATAATATTTAATCCAATTAAATAGTTAAATTTATTAAATTAGGTAAAAAGTACGTTGTACGTAAGTCGAGTACGATAACATGTAATTTTAGTACCTGGAGAAAGTAAATTTATCTCTTTGAGTCTGAGATAAGATTACTTACCTAAAAATTAGGCGTTTTGACTAAGTAACTTGAAAATTATCACTTTCTTCGCTAGTTCAAGCTTGCCTATCTTTGGATGTACTACATTCTGTATCTGAAAGATCAGACATGCCACGAAAAGTTGGAACAGGGACATCTGAATAAGAAACAGGTCTTTTAGCAGATACTAGATCGGAATAGGGCATTTTTTTTCGGTTAATACCATGTATTTTGACTAAGCAAAAATAACAGTCATCGAAGTGATTTTTTGGTTACCTTCAAATCAAAGGCACACCGAACTTTAATTGACTTCTTTTACAATTCGTCCATTGCATTAAATGTTCAGTACACATTTTGCAAACATTCTTTGGAATACATGGTTCATCAATGTCTTTGATTTTCAAGTTAAATCGCATTTTGCATTTTACATAAATTCAGATATAGGTTTTCCAAACTTTTTCACCGTATACTCGCCACCAACGTAACGAAAACTGTTCGGGTCATTTAAACACGATCGTTTTGAGGATTATATTTTCTAGGTTTTATTTAGTAACTTTTTTAAGTAAATGTTAGTTGGCAAGTTAAATGGCTACCGAGAAGAAAATTTTATCAATGTGAGTAGATTAAAAACTGTACGTACTTTTAATAATTTAATGTTACTGAGGGTGTTGCTAGACGCTATACTTTAAAATTACGTTTAAGTCTTTTTTTCAAATATTTTTTTTATTTTGCAGACCGGTGGATTCTCATTTTTTATGTTTAGCGAAACACGCGTCTAGAAGTTTAAAAATGTGACTTGGTGTTTAATGGTAAATCCATTCGAGTTTATTTTGCAGAACAGAGACAATGCAGAATTCTAATTTAAAATTGATTAAAAAAATATCAAAAATCAGTCTCATCGAATTCTTCTATTACGAATTATTTTACGATTCTACTACACCTAAACTTATTCAACTTAAACGTACAACTCGACAACAATTCACCGTTAACAAATAAAGTCCTCCAATTTTTCGAACTAAACATTTTCAGATCGATAGAAAAAGTTCTTTGAAGAATTTACTCAGCGGGAAATTGCAATACCTCGAGGCAACAGGAAAAAAACGCGATAAAGCAATTTATTTTTGCGTGAAAGTCGAAAAAAACCTTTTAAATTTACTATGTTCGCTTTGGACAGTAACTAACGTTTGACAAAAAATAAATCATTACTTGTAAAGTAATAAAATGATGAAAATTAATTAGCGCGGGTAATTCACGATTAGTCGTGTTAATAATCCGAGTTAATTAAAAAAAAACTTTTAATTAATTAATCGTTTACCTGACAGAGTTTTTTGGCGTGTAATTAAAACATTTTATTAGCTTAAAAAAAGGACGATTTTTCTTTAGTTAATTTATTGCTTGTTAATGTCAATTTTTCGCATTTTTCTGGAGTTTTAAAGAAAGTAAAATAAACAATATCTGATGATGTAAGATTTTGATAATATCGATAATATACTAGTTGTTTTTTCTTATTTCTTCAAAGACTTCTGGCAAACAAATGGTTGTGTGCCATTCAGAATTGACCATTCTACGATTCTCTAGTGGCACTGTAGCCAGTGGCGGCGCTTCAGCACCGCTTCACCCACAATTTCCGAAACAAAAACTTACATTTTATTTTTTATATAAAACATAATTGGTATAATAATTTATTTAATTACGTATACATTAATACATCAGCATTATAATAATTAATGCCAAATTAAACTAAACAGTCAGAAAACTCTACCTCGTATGAGATGCCTGGGAAGCGCAACCAGCACGATCGATAATACCGCTGCCAAATTCCAGATTTGTTTACGGAGGTTGCCATGGTAACGCACGAAGCCGTCTTCTAAATACGTGAGCTAAAAATAGAAAACGGCGCGGCGCGTGGATGCTGCTGCAGCAGGCTTTATTGCACGCATTTCGTTTCCTTAAGAATAAAATTCAGTGAATTTACATCGTATCGCGCCGTGCGGGTGGCTGTTAAAGTTTTTGAAAATGTTTCTATTGTACGATCCGGTGTGCATTTTGCTGGAAACACCATTTTCCAGAGGGAAAAACGATGACAAAAAAGACTTTCTGCATACAGAGGGACCTAACACCAAACGTTTTCTTGAAATAGAAAAACAAGGAAAATCAAAAGACTGAGTTTTCGTTCGAAAGTTTCGCAATCAGTGGTATGCTGATTATAAGTGGTTGTGTGGAAGTGTTTATTTGAACAAACTGTTTTGTATGCCCTGTTTGACAGTAGGTGTAAAATCAAGTGTGTGGAATAAAGATGGTTTTAACAATTTTGGAAACGTAACAAGGAGTTGTAGTAGACATGAAGCTTCTTCAGATCACATTCACTGTGCATTATCGTTTGCCAAATTAAAGAAAAACCTCAGCACAATTGAAGACGCGTTGAAGGAAAATTCCAGGTTGTATTTAAAAATGTTCAATGACAATGTGCTTTTAAATAGAAGATTCATGCAGTTACCTATTCGCGCCACTGTTTATTTAGGAAAACAAGAGTTAGCATTTCGAGGGCACAACGAATCTGATTCCTCGAATAATCGGGGGAATTTCAAAGAACTTTTGGACTCTTACATATCAGTGAGCAGTGTGGACATTCAAGAACACTATAAGAAGATATCCATTTTTTCTGCAAATTCAAAAACAATCCAGAACGAATTGATAGACTGTATTTCGGATTACATCGATGAACATGTGGATCGTGAAATAAAAGACAGTGATTTTTTCTCTATTCAAGTCGACGACTCAACGGACATTCTTCAGAAATCTCAGTGCAGCATTATACTTCGATACGTTAATAGTGCGGGAAAGTTAGTTGAGCGGTTTTTTGGCTTCTTTGATGTTAGTATCGACCGAACAGCGGATGCTCTTTTTGATTTGTTGACTAAACATATTGAAAAATACGATTTCCGATCAAAATTAGTAGGACAATGCTACGACGGCGCTAGAGTCATGTCAGGACATATAAATGGTCTCCAATCAAAAATAAAAACCGAAGCTCGACAAGCCATTTTTGTACATTGTGCAGCTCACCGTTTCAATTTAGTGCTTCAGCAGAGTTGCAGTACTATACCACAGTGCCGTATTTTTTTCGCAAACGTGAATAGTTTCCCGACTTGTTTTCATCATTCTACAAAGAGAACTCAAGTTGCTGACACAATAATGAAAAAAAGGGTACCTACATCTGTTTCAACCCGTTGGACATCGAATTCTAAGATAGTGAATGTGATTGATAATGAATGGGACGGTTTAAAAACAGTTTTTACTGAAATTAGAGACGACAAAACTTCTTAAATCTTGGGCTTCTTAAATCATCTCAATAATTTTGAATTTGCTCTACTCAGTGCTATTTTTAGTGACATTTTCAAAATGACTGATATTCTGTTTGATGTGTTACAGAAACGTTCACTTAACATTAATCTTTGTATAACACAAGTTAGGAATACTCAACGTCTTTTGGAAAATGGAAAAAGAAATGAGGAAAATTTCCAAAAACTTTTTGATTCAGTCAGTGTAAAAGTGTCAGTACCAACTAATTATCGTGAGGGACGAAAAACTTTAACGACTGAAGAAATCTTTGAAAAATACAAATTGTTGTATTACGAAATTTTAGATACTATCTCTGGACAAATTGACACACGATTTCAAGACATGGATAAACTTATTTTCGTTACACTCATGGACACAGCACGGTTTGTAGAGTATGCAAAAACCTTTCCTTTAGAGTCAGTGAATAATTTAAAAGCATTTTTTCCCGACCTAATTCTCGATATATCAAGGCTGAAAAATGAATTAACCTTCATTTATAATGATGAAAATTACCACAAAATTCAATTGGATCGAATGTTGGAACTTTTACACGAGAATAGAGATATCTTCAAGGAAGCTTCCAGATTATTATGCCTGATTGTGATGATTCCCTCGACTAGTGTCTCAGTTGAACGTAGTTTTTCCTGTTTGAAAAGAATCAAGACATTTTTACAAAATTCAATGACAGAAAACAGACTAAGTAATTTGGCGAAAATTTCTATTGAAAAAGGACTTTTGAACGAACTTTTAAGTGTGGAACCATTTTAGTGGAAGAATTTACCTTACATTTAAAAAATAGAAACATTATGTGCGGTTGCAGATTTTGCAGTGCCCCTACGTTAGTCGCTGTTGAAGTGCGTGTGAGTAAGCTATTTTTTTTATGTTATTGTTATGTTTTTATACATTTTTGGATTTGCTGCTTATGATATACCTATTATTTTTCGTGCTGCGCTTCACCTCCTATTTAGACCACGAGCCGCCACTGACTGCAGCCACATACACATTTATCCCAAAAAAAACAGGCGACCATTTACTTCGAAGTGCTTTTTGCACGAACAACTTTTGTTGGGTTTAATTGTTTACTTTCGGGCTCATACGCATAGATCCTAGATTTGTCACCTGTGTAGATGTTATAGACGGTTTTTGACGCACGACGATTGTATTTGTTTGAGCGATTGTCAAATTATGCGGAATCCACCGCGCACAAATCTTTTTCACTGTTGAATGTTGATGTATTCTTTTGTGTATGCTTGTCATATTAATGTCCAGGGATGCCTCAATCTCACGGTATGTCACATGACGACCCGGGAAAAAATAAAATACATCTGCACAGATCTACTTAGATCTACTTAGATCTACGGAGATGTATTTTTGGCGCAGTTACATCTACTTTGATCAGCATTGATCTTCGTATATAAATCTCCGTCGATAATTTTTTTTTGAGATCAAATGAGATATATGAAGATCAATCTAGATGTACGCAGATCACAAAAGATATACATATATCTCCGCATAATCGGAAAAAAAGGAATTAAATTTACCGACGGAGAAAAAGTAAATGTACATGAGGACGTCAGCAACAAAAACATGATTGTTTAGACCCTGCAGCCATTTAAGTGATAATAAGTAAATATTACAACAACAATGATAATAATAATTAGTATTAAGTATTTTTTTTTCATATATGCCTGTCTTTTGTTTCTTAATAAAATTCGATGTTTACCTCATAATAACGATATAACCATTATTTTTATTTTACCTAACCTAACCTTTATCTGTCAATTCTAATTCTTAAAAATTAAAAAATACACTTGTGTATATATATATATATATATATATATATATATATATATATATATATGTATATATATATATATATATATATATATATATATATATATATATATATATATATATATATATATATATATATATATATATATATATATATATGTATATATAGTGATTTTGCTGAAGGACAAGAACTTTATATTATGTTCTTTATATTCGTAATATTATGTAACTTTATATTCGTTCTATAAGAAAAATATCAGAAGAAAATGGACATGGAAAAGCCGATATGGACTTACAAGTGAAATAGATTACACCATGACCAACGATAAAACAATATTTTGCAATTGTACAGTCCTTAACAATTTTAATGTTGAAAGTGACCACCGAATGGTAAGAGCAAAAGTTAGGATTAACTGTCGAAGAGAACGTGAAAGAATGGTAAGGTCAAAAAAGGGCAAAGTGGATTCTGGGAAACTGCTGGAAAAAGGCAGCGATTTTGAGATTCCTTCGTCAAACCGTTTTGCTGTGTTACAAGGTCCGGAAGACATGGAAATATCAGTTCAATATGAAGAAATCGCCAACAATATGCTTCAAACGGCTGCTTCAATAGCACGAGAAGAAAAATGCCTCAAACAAACAAAAATTTCCAGTGAGACCATTGATTTAATGAAGACACGACCCACAGTGAGAAATACAGGTAGTCATTTTGGCACAGTCGAGTACACTGAGCTCTGCAAAACTATAAGAAAACGTATTAGAGAGGACACGCGCCAATTCAACATGCACCTAGTGAAAAAAAACCCTGTAAGAAAACAAAGGAATTAACAAGGCTAAACAGAAGCTGCGAAATAAAAGAACGCAAATGTATGCCTTAAGGCGTGAGAATGCACAGTGTGCAGGGCGCAAACGCAAATATTAGAGGTTGTCAGAAAATTGTATTCCCAGTTCTATGAAGATCAGAATCAATCAAGGACAACAATGGCCACGGAAGAACAAATGCCAGATATCCTAGTGGAGGAAGTAACAAGTACTATAGCATCGATGAAGAACGGCAAGGCTCCAGGAAAGGACAGTGTACCTGTCGAAATGCTAAAAGCTGGTAAAAAGTACCTGACTTATGGTAAAATGCAGAAGTGATCCTTTTACATAAGAAAGGAGCACCTGAAAATTTAAAGAACATCGTCCAATAAGCCTCCTATCAGTAATGTATAAAGTTTTCACTAAGATAATACCTAAAAGAATATCAAGAAAACTAAATGACGCACAACCAAGAAAACAGGCAGGATTCAAAAGTGAATTCACTACAATGGATCACATCCAGGTTGTTCAGCAGGCTATAGAAAGGCACAACGAATACACCATGTCACTATGCTTGGCTTTTATCGACTACGAACAGGCATTTGACTCCATAATGGATGCATTGCTTAGCCAATGGTTAGACAAAACATATGTAAACCTACTAAGATCGATATATGATGGAGCTACAGCGACAATTCACCTTGATGATCTTGAAGGGGGAATTAATGTAGAGCGAGGTGTAATGCAGGGTGACGCAATATCGCCTATTTTTTTCTCGGCTTGTCTTGAGGAAGTATTCCGTAAATTGGATTGAGAATAGGATGGTGTAAAGATTAATGGTTCAAACTTAAACCATCTTAGATTTGCAGGTGATATCGTTCTTCTTTCACAAGACCCAGAGGAGCTGCAAAGACGCATACAAGAACTGCAATGGGCTGGTGAACCATTTGGCTTAAAAATAAATCTAAAAAAGAGTCAGGATATGTTCAATAAATTCGCTGAGGACAGGAAAATTTCAGTTTTAGGAAGGAATTTGGAGATTGTGGACCACTTTATATATCTTGGGCAGAGGATTTTAATGAAGGGGGATACCGTCCGGGAGGTGGAACGGCGTGTTAAGTGTGGCTGGCAGGCAAACACTGTGTTTAAGGGCAGATTTCCATTTTGCCTGAAGAGTCTTCGATCAGTGCGTCCTGCCCGTTAGGACATACATAAACCTGGACACTCACATCCCAATCAATTCAAAAATGTCGGGTAGCACAGAGAGGAATGGAAAGATGTATGCTGGGCATTACAAGATGAGACAGAAAGCCGCGCGTATGGATCAGGGAACAAACGAAGATGTGTGATATCATTAGAAGAGTAAAGTAATTGAAATGGAGATGGGCAGGCCATATAGCGAGGCGATGGGACGACAGATGGACCAGGGCAATCCTAGAGTAGATTCCGCTTGATCACAAACGTCCGCGAAGAAGACCGAAAGCTCGATGGGTTGATGACATCGTTAAGTATATAGGATCCGAGTGTCAGAGGAAAGCTCAGGACCGTGAAAGTTGGAAGCAAGCTGAAGAGGCCTTCATCCTGCAGGGGATCGACATGGGCTGATGATGATGATGATGATGATGATGATACGTACATCTATTATATTTTTTCACGGGGATCTTGCTTTATCAGTTCGCGCACAGTATCGATGTTTTTTGGCACAACATCCGATTTTGGACGACTTTTTTTAAAGTCGTCCGTGAGCGAACGACGGCCACGATTGATATCACTAAACCAGTGATATACAGTGGTTTTATATGGTGTTTCATCGCCAAAAGTCGAAGTGAGTTGATCGATGCATTGTTGTTGAGATAATCCACGTCGAAAGTCGTAGTAAATCATTGCACCGAAATTCTCACGAGCTAATTCCATATTAACCTGAGAAGAAATTTTCAAGGCACTAAACAACACAAATAGCGTTCGTATGACAAAACGTTTTGAGTATGTATATAGTCAACAATGTCAAACGTTACGATGTATTTGACAGATGGCACCTAGCAATATCATTGTTGCCAATTCCGGATACAGCAACTCTCGCAGAAGATCACTAAACACCAGATCATTTGAATGAGGCGTAAATGTTTAATACCAGTTTCAATACCGGCTACCATATTTTGCAAAACGTTGCGGGGTGCCGATAATGCAAAATCGAAACCATTATTTAAAAGATCTTGTTCTTGCTTTGCGAACGTCTGGGTTGAAATATTTTCTACGCTGTTGATTGAAAATATTTCATTCTTTTGTGAGGTTGACTTGATTGATTGAAAGCAGTTATCCATTAGCTTAGTTATTCTTTGAATTAGGGAGAATCTGCCACACCGAAAGTCAACATCCTCTACTTTGTCCAGATCTGACCACGAGCGATTGTGTTTAATACTTAAGCTGAACGAATTTTTTATAGGGAATTGATTTTTCTGACGGTAGCTAACAGGAATTTTTTTAAAGGCATCGAAACCCTTGGAATTAATATTTTAAGAGATTATCTTAAAAAATTAAATTGTTTCAAATGTTAGGGTACAATATTTCATGAACTTCCCTGGCCTAAAAAACCATAAAAAAAGATTTAAATCTTTTGAAATAAAGCCTAAAACAGACCTTTGTTAGCCTTTATTAAGACGTATATTTTTAGTTTCTCTTTTTACCTCCATCCATTTCTAAAATTTATGAGACGAAAGAAAACGTCAAGAAATATTTTTCAGAGATACATATATCATTCTTTATCAGCACATGCCTTTGAACGAACCATTTTAAAGCCATTTTTGATGTATATTCTGGAGTCGAATTGAAAAGTGAATACTACGAAAAAAATCTATTATAAATTTTTATTATGAATTGCATTGCAGAATGTTGCAGACAAAATTAGATATTACCGAGGTGTAGTAAAAGTAATTGCAATTTTTGTCTACTTAGTTATTTATTGTTTAAAACAACTATCTTTGAGCCAATAACTCTATTTTTCTTCAGTACTACGATGAGCCTTTGGAGGGGAAAAACTTGACGCAGGCAGATTGAGCAGATTCATTGTAATTTGCACTGAAGAATTGAGTCTTTTTCAGTACAACTATTCCTCTTCAGTACTACGATGAGTCTTTGGAGGGAAAAAATTGAGTCAGCCAGGTTGAGCTGACTCAATGTAAGTTGTACTGAAGAAGTGACTGTTCTTCAGCACAACTTTGTACTGAAGAAGAAGTAACTGATTTTGAATTTTTTTCTCCTAAAAATTGTGCCATGGAGCGGAACAAGGTAATCCGACGGAGCAAGGTCGGTGCTGTATAGTGGGTGAAAGAGTCAAGGTCCAATTGGTTAATTTTTGAGGGGGACAGATGTGAAATATGTAGTCTTTCGTTGTGTTGCTGGAGGAGGACTTTTTTACGGTTGATCAAAGCTGGATAATTTTCAGCCAGAGCACTGTCTACTGTCTCAAGTTGATCTGAGTAGAATTCTGAAATTGTCGTCCTACCATCATGAACCAATTCAATTATTACGACCTATTTGACGCTCCTCCTGATGGCGCTTCACTACGCGCATCAATAATCTGGCACCCGTTTTGATTTAACTCTTTTAGTTTACGAGATATGATTTTTTGAAAATCTAAGAAATCGAACATTTTGCAAAAATCGCATTAGCCGACCAGTTTTCTGCGAATATCTAGAAAACCGTTCGAGATATCAAACTGCACTTTGCGCCATTCGATTCCCCGTAATTTTCTCCATCTTGTGGCTTACTTTCATAGAAATTGAATGGCTTTCACTTTTCTGATGTTTTCCAATGGTACCCCCTTATGAAATTTTTCGAGCAAATTGCAAAACTTTAAAAAATAGAATCGCTTCATTTTCGGATATTTGACGCTCCATCCTGTCGTAGATCTGATATCCGATCTTCAAAACTGATGTCTCTTTCCCTGAACACGTTTCCCCTCTCATTCGCAAAACTCACGAACGTCGTCAGTCGCTTTGAAATATTTTTTAAAATAATGTCTTAAAATTGCCCTAATTTTGCGACTTATTTCACCAGTTTTAAAGTTTTTGTTAAAAACCGTCGACTGAATATTTTGTAGTAATGGAATTATTTTAATACTGAAGAAGAATTATTTTAATACTGAAGAACGAATCAATTTTCCCATTGGAACCTTCAGTGTGAAATTTTTTAAATTCTTTACTTTTTAAATTTCTTCTGCGTTTTGCTGGCTGCGTTAGCATCATCAGGAGATGATTCAATCTGAAATTGATCACTGAAACCAACAAGGTTAGCCAAACGCGCCTCGATTAGTTTAAAAAAGTGATTTGGTGAGTAGGGGGAAATCTCTTCGAGTTTAATGAATACGGAAAGTTTATTTGTTGGACTAAAAAGTTGAAATCGGAATCTGATGAGTGAAGTAGAATCTTTATAAACAAAAGAAAAAATGCAAATACTTTGGTTACACCGTAGTAATGTTGTATTGAATATTATTAACTATTGGATGGTGTCGGCTTCTACTGGATAGAAATCCAGCACAAATATTTAAAGAAATACTTTTTATGTCAAATTTCCACTTTATTATATTTATATTTATTACGGATTGATGTTTTCCGCTAAGTGTGTAGCTTCGGACAATAATTTGAGAGTTATTTTTGAATTTTATTCCAAACATATGACATTCGTCATACTTTTCCTTCTTCTGTTGTCTTCGTCAAAAAAAATCCCCCTCACTGCAATGTACTTGTTCCAAAGTTTTTCTAGCTTTCTAAACACTATTTATACTCCATATTTGGCTTCTATAGACTTAAAACGGCACTCAGGGAACAGAAAAAGTAACACAGCATCATATCTGGTGAACTTGATGCTTATGGTATAGTATTGATTGATTTTTTGCATAGAATCGTGACTGGAGACGAAAAATGGATATATTTCGTGAACCTAAAACGCAGAAAGAACATCAAAATGGATACATTTCATGGGCTGAAACAGGGCAACCATCAATATCGATCGCAAGACCGAATCGCTTTGGAAAGAAGACAATGCTGTGCATTTGGTGGGATCAGAAGGGTCTCGTGTATCATGAGCGTCTGAAACCAGGTTAAACATTTAATACCGTTCACAGCTACCATCAACAAATGATTAGTTTGAACCATGCATTGATCGAAAAGTGACCAGAATGAGCTACAAGACACGGAAAAGTGATTTTGCAGCACGACAACGCTCCATCATACCCACCGTACTCACCAGATTAGGCCCCTTCCGCCTACCACCTGTTTTCATCGATGCCTCACGCACTTTCCATGAAGACTTCAATAGTTACGGAGATGTCGAAAAGTGGCTTGATGACTGGACCACCTCAAAAAATGTACGGTGATAAGATGGGAAAAATATGCAGCTCGCGATGGCGCATACTTTGAATAAACCATTTTTTACCTTTCTCCCAAATTAAACTTTTTTTTTAAGAAAAAAATTGGAATTATTAACCCCCACTCCTGGTATACTCCTAGAAATATATCTTCTTCCAATCTTCTAGACGTCATTACTTCTTCTATATCTTGTCTCTAGCTACTCTTCAATTTTCTATTTATTTTTGCTGATATTTATTCTAGTATTTTCCCGGAGCCATTTTATGTCATCTATTTCTGTAGACGCTGTAATTTCTCCACAAATTAGATTATATAAATATCAACTTTAAAAATAAATGGTTTTATCGATATGTAAAGCTCGCTAATTTTTAAAACAAAAGTCACTTTACTTTTTAATCATTCTACAATAACCAAATTTATCTAAACTAAAGCAACATCCAAATAAAGTTCTCTCTCGACTAAACGATATCTTAAAGTTGTTTTGTCGCTGTAACGAAAGCATCTTTTCATTTTCCGCTGGAGAAGACCCATTTTTCCACATCTAACAGAAACTCGGCCACCTGTCCCAATCGACCGACAACAAGTTTAAAGTGCTGCACGTCTCGTTCACAATGACCGCTCCAGTTGGAAAAGCAGGAACCGAACGACTGATAAAAACGAGGATTGCAACCGGCTATTGTTGTGAGTTGGGACTGATAAGTTGGCGGCCGTTCCGGCAGCGGTGGCCGCGAAAAGATTGAGAGAATAGTCTGAAGGGAGGATGGGCTGTGAAAGGTGGTGGTTGAATCGATGGGACGTGAAAATCTAGGTCGGGTATCCAGAGGTTATATATGTTAAGTCACAAATTTATAGTTATTTTATGCTCTATGAGGAACGTTCAGGAATTATTGTCTCAAATATGAAATCAAAATAATTAGATCTTGAAAATAGGGAGGTTCTTTCATAATTTTAGTACCAGAAACTATTAGTCCATTTGTGTCATACGTATCTAAGAAGATACTACTAAAGGGTGGTCCAAAGAGTTGTTAACTTTTTGAAATGAAATTAAAAAAAACAAGGTGGTTAATTTTAACAAATTTATTCTTAAAATTTACAACAATTCTTCGAAAATCCTGTTCTAACAATTACATTATCTAATTGTGCTTCATTTTTGTCCTGGAACCCTTAAAGCCGACCTCTAAAATTTGCCATAACGTGGCTGCAAGTGTCTGTGGTTATGGCCTCGATTTCTTGCCGAATATTCTTTTTTAGATCTTCCAGAGGGATGGGGCGGTTGCGATACACTCGACTTTTAAGATATCCCCCAAAAAAATCACACTGGCTGCCTCCTCTTCGAGAAATCAATTTTCCCGTAAAAAGCGCCTGAATAACGGGGAAAGGGAGATTGGAAGTGTTGCCGTACTGTGTGTTGCCTAGTGTGTATTTAAGTTCTTGAAGAGCAGGAGTGAAAAAAGTTTGAAGCATATCGACATAACGCTGAGAATATACCGTTACTGTGCAGCCTTGGTGGTCTTCGAAAAAAAACGGGCCGATTATTCCGGATGCCGACATTGCAGCCCACACAGTGACCTTCAGCCTATGCAGAGGCCTTTCAAGCTTCAATTTGGGTGTTGGCGCACGGATGGTCTCCCTTTCTTAATGTTTTCAATGGTTTTTGCTGACCTTTGATGGTCGCGAATGCGTTTATTTAACGTTGAACCAGTTTCCTCAAACTTACGAACTCATTGCTTAACCAACGGCAGGCTTGGACATTGCTGAACATAGTGCAAATTGAAATGTTATGTTAAAAACGAGGGCTCCTCTCCCGTGTAATGCTCTATTAGTTTCACTGAGCCGAACTGTGGTTTAAGATCAACTCTCTCTCCTACCAAATTTTCTACAGCACAACCAAATATTAACAAGTTTTTGGACCACTCTGTATAATTAAAAAGTAAGATGATTATAAATTAAACACAAGATAATTATTTATTCGTCTCAATTTATTTTATCTCTCAGGCTAATCCCCTCTCACTGCAATTCTGTTATTCCTTTTATTTCCAGTGTTTGAAACAGCTTTTATATCGAATTCTGATATTTCATTCACAGCGGCTAGCAAGCTCTCTTGAATGGGTTCTTTGGATTGAAATCGGCGTCCACGAAGTCGTTTCATCAATCGAAGTAACAGGAAAAAAATCACACGATGCCACATTTGATAAATATGGTGCTTGCGTATTTGTTTGATTTTTGACGAAAAATTGACGAATAATAATTGTGGTGTTGGATGATGCGTTATCGTGATGCAAATACCATAAATTGTTAATCAGTTTTTTTGAATGGATTCAATGGCTACACAATACAAGATCCTTGATTTTGATAATGTTTTCTTCATTGAATGACGTGTAAGGTTTTCTTGAACTAGGTTCATCTTCAAATATTTCTTCACCATCACTTGTAAATTTCATGCTTGTCATATTTTCATTGATGTAACAGTTTCTTAACAATTTTAACGCTTCAACACAAGAATCGCCTACAACATTTTTAACTGTTACTAAAGACCCTAAAATTTCTAATTTAACAAGGATAATGATATGAAACTTCTCTCAAATGTCTAGGATAGTCATACCAACTTAAAAAATGCGATCATACCAATTTAAAAATATTTTTTCCAATAACCTTATATACCTGCCATAATAACACTGAACTTTTTCGGTAGATTTTACATACAAAGGAAAAATATTCATTCATAAATTTTAACGTAAACCCAGTGGGTCTTTAAGTGAGCACAATAAAAATTATTGCCGGGAATGAAAAAAAAATGTTAGGAGGGTAAATCTATTCGAAATAATCAAGGGTTAGTTTAATAGAGCCATTTGTAGTCACTTTAAATGGGAGAGTTTCGTCCTTTGGAGTTATAAGGAATTTTCGTATATCGAATTTACTGTTGGTTTTGTGCGAAATGGACGACATGAGCTGATACGCTTCCTATGTAGACACATAGATAGTGCTGTAGTGAGTTAGTAATATATTATTATTATACTCCATTTACATTTTTAAGCATATTGTCATTTAGTTTGTATTTAATAAGGAATTAAAATTGCCATTTTTTGCATCTTGTAAGGAATAGATGCATTTAAAATGCATAGTGCAATTCAGGTTTAAATTGAAACCGATATCAAAAATGTTTTTGACCGAACTTTAGGTGAGTCTGGATCTTCGTTTAAGTGTAAATTTTTGGGTTGCTTAATTTGGTCAGTTAATAAATCGGTCGGTAGTGTTTCGCGGATGGAAGAATACATTAGGCTATTAATCCGGGAGTACATCCGATCGTTAGTAGCTTTGAGTAGTTCTGAGACCAAGTAGCAATGAAACCACAGTAGCTGAGTGTCATCATACACCCAACCGTTGGGTTCCACAATCTCATGTGGAACACACAACACCTGCGTCTCCGCCTAAATGAACATTTTTTTTTGGGTGCTTGACCGGGAACGAGGCCCACCCATCCCTTCAACTGGACGGCATATGTTTCGTCTCTCGATGTATAGACTCTTCAGGGCGCGGACATACCATACCATCAATAATAGGAAGACCCTATCCACAGCCAATAACCCATGTTTTTGCCGACTTTCCATCGGATGGCGTATATATGTAATGTTAGAGTTTCTTGGACTGCGTTCACTGAAACCACAGTAGCTGAGTGCCATCATACACCCAACCGTTGGTTTCCACAATCTCATGTGGAACACACACCACCTGCGTCTCCGTGAAAATGAACTTTTTTATTGATATATATATATATATATATATATATATATATATATATATATATATATATATATATATATATATATATATATTATATTATATATATATATATATATATATATATATATATATATATATATATATATATATATATATATATATATATATATATATATATATATATATATATATATATATATATAACTAGTAATGAAAACTGTTCAATACAGTCAAATCATTATTTACGAATAAAGACGAGAACGTTGTAGACGATGTAAAAACCTACGGGATTGAGATTTGAACCTTAGGTTATAATTTGGAAGCGATTGATAAACATTTTCGTTGAAAAAAGTTGATATTAAGCACCAATCAGCATACATTTTTGAATTTTATATTTTATTCATCTCCTATTCAAGTATATTTTGTAATAAATCAGAAATTTACAAAGTTCTTTGTTGATAACATATCTCTTGCTAACACAAATAGATTCCATGGTTTTCCCTCACGTGAGCATGCAACATATAGTTGCCCATGGAAAAAAACATGCATTTTCCAAGTCTAAGCCGGAAATGGGCATTGTTTTGCCTTAAGATTTATTTATGGTCATGGCGAAAGCTAAACGAATTAGAAACCTTTTGAATGGTATCGCAGATTCTGACCGTATCATTGGAATATGTGGCAACAGGACCACTTCTCATTTAAACTTTCCAGTCAAAATTGTTGCTTCAAGAATATTTCCGGTAATCTTTTTGATGACCAAACGTGTATCGTTTGGCAGAAGAATAATAAGTGAACCAATTTTCAACCGAAGATTATGTGGGTTATAGATTATTTCGGGCATATCCAGAGAATTTAAAAATTCAATTGTAAATTTTACACTTTTGTTTTCATCAACAACAGTCTTTTTAGCTGCTAAAATAGCCCGATTATTGAGCCAGTTATGATCCAAGTGATTATTTTTTATGTCCGGGAAGGTACTCTTCATTAATTAATTTTTTTCTCTAAACAACAGTGCAGAAATTCTCTGGCAGTTTAATGCATTGCGTATTTGGTTACAGTTCTATTCCACCGTTTCCAATATCTAGCAATTGTTCGGACAATATTTATGCCGATGGATCATTTTGCAATCGTATGCGCATGTATATGATTAATCGAAGTGTTTCGATACTTCGCCAGAAGAACAGAGAACAACTGAAATTAAATGAAAAAAATAATGCACCAAAAATTGAAAAAGCAAGGTTATGTCGTAAGTAAATTTTAAACTCACATGTGACGTTAAATGAATTGTAGCATAAATGAAACGTTTGGACTCTTAACACAGCGCCATCTCTTGGACACTTACCCAATTCGGACACTAAAAAGTTCAAGCGTTATATCGATAAACTAATTTAAACTGCCTTTTATTCTGTTAGAAATTTATGAAACTCACATATAATTATAACCTTTTGTCATATAATAAACAAATAACTTGTAATAAGAAAATATTGCCACTATGAATTGAGATAAAAAATATCCTATCTTTCAACTTGGACCAAACGGCACACCGTGTGTAAAATTTTATTAAAATCGGTAAATATATATATATATATATATATATATATATATATATATATATATATATATATTTATATATATATAGATATATAAATATATATATATATATATATATATATATATATATATATATATATATATATATATATATATATATATATATTATATATATATTTATATATATATATATATATATATATATATATATATATATATATATATATATATATATATATATATATATATATATGTATATATATGTATATATGTATATATATATATATATATATATATATATATATATATATATATATATATATATATATATATATATATATATATACCTATGAGACTGTTACATAGAACTTTCGATGGGCAGACATAAAATTACGGAGGAAAGATAGATGATATTTTTGCAAGAATATTAGGAGCGAGAAATTTGAAAAAAATAAATTGAGATTTTTGAAAGAACTTAAAAACGTAGAAATACTAAAGAAAGAAAATGTGGAACTAACAAGGTTTAAAAACACTACCAAGCAGAAACAGTCAGTAGAAATACTGACTAGGAAAAACTGAAAAAGTTTTATCACGATTAAATCAAACTCATCTCACCTATCTAGGACGTCCTTCGTACATCTTGAATCTTTTTTTTATCTAAGTCATATGTGTCGAAGCCGAAATGTGTGAAAACGGTGATAAAATAAGAATTTGTAGGAATTAAAAATAAAATCCCAAGTGTATGAATACTACTAACTGTAGGTGCACTAGTAAATATTAAAATTAGTAACACTATGTGCAGTAAATACCAAAAAATAATATCACAAGGATGTTTTTCGTTTGTATAATATAATATAATATTTTTCTAGCACTATAATAACAGCTATTTCCTACACAATATCTGTTCACTCGAAGAAAAAGTCACATCATAATTCAGGAAAAAATGGCGTATCCCTAATGATTATAACCTCCACTTCAATAAAGTTATTGCCCGTCTACGACCGCTTCATCTTTTTTATTCCGTTTCTGGACATAAAAATACGGTCCCCAACGATGGGTCACTTTTTGTCCTGAATGAAAAACGACAGTGCCGACCTGTCCTGCTAATCCCCGCAGTTGTTCTGCGGAGCGTCTATAATTTATCGGTCGTTGCATTGAATAACTTTTTGACCGAAGGTCTGGTCTAGAACATAACAATAAAGTGTTTTTCTGAAGAGTGGTAAGTTCTGTCACTACTAGAACGTTATCAATCAAATTTTTGGTATTTTTCCAATCAATGTTTGGACAAACACACACATAGGGCAAATTTTAACTTTTCTTATTATATAAAGTGCTACGCGAGAAACGGCTGTTTTGGATTGGTTAGTACTTGGTTGATGCTTGGCAACTCGCTGACTGGCCTTAAATATTGTAACAGTTGCGTATTAGCTTTAGGTAGATTTATATTACTTAATTTTTATATAAAATTAATGACATTAATTATGGCTTAGCCGTTATTAACTTGATATGATTAAATAAATAATTGTCAATTCTACTCAAGTTATACAATTTTTTATATTTCAGAAAAAATGACGTTTGTAGGTCTTAAAATGTTGACTATATGGAGTTAATGAATTTATTATTGAGAATATCTCCATAAATATGAAGTTTATGAAGAAAATGGAGAGAACCTTTTTTGTAGAGAATTTCCTACAAAATTGCTTTATCTTTTTCTCAAATCCGTATACGTTAAGAGATACTTATAAAAAACTACAATTTTATCAAAAAATGAACTTAGCTCGTCTTGAGGCACGTGTTATTTTTGTTAAAAAACAAAATTCCCCCGTATTTTTCATCAAAAGGAAGGTTTTTTTTGAGGCGTCGGAAAAAATTTAATTTTTAACGACGACCCTAATATATATATATATATATATATATATATATATATATATATATATATATATATATATATATATATATATATATATATATATATATATATATATATAGATATATATATATAATGATAGTTTCGCGGGTATCCCGTGTTAGCTGAAAGTCCACTGGTGGACGGTTTCGCTGTCGTTTCCATGGAAAATCAAAGACATTCTTCCAATCGCCAAAGACGAAATTCCCTTAGAACACCAAGGCGTGTATGAAATTCCTTGTCAGGACTGTAACCTGTCATACACAGGCCAAACAAATAGAAAAATAAGCGCTAGAAGGGACGAGCATATTAACGCTGTCAAGCAGAAAACCACCACTTCCTCTCTGCCCAGCATGTCCTCAACACCGGACACAAAATTAATTTTGGGAAAACATAAACCCTATCGAGAAATGAAAATTTCTCCGCCAGAATTATTAAAGAGGCCATAGAAATAGAAAAAAAAGCCCAACAACCTAAACAGCCGAGATAATAGCCAAAGATTACCACATGCTTAGAAACCCATTTTATCGGACTTTCGAGTAAAATCAACAGAGAGCCCGAGACAACGAGATCGTTCTCCATCCATGCAAGCCATGCTACTGACAACGGGTCCGCAAACACGTAGCCAAACACGGGCTCTCGTTGGCCAGAATCAACCGACCAATGACGTTACTTCGCCAGCACACAAAGCCGGACGCGACAGACGGACCAGCAGTAGTCCAATCAGAGCACTCGTACTGTACGGACGTGTTTTCAAGAGCTCCCATTGCTTAGCTACTCTAAACTACCCAAACTGCTTGGTGGCGTGACTAGTGACGGCACCAACGGTTTTTCTCAGTGGTATTGATTGTTTTTCTTAAAACAATTAATATTTCACAGCTTTTTATCGATTTTCTTGCATTTTCGCGAATTATTTCCGAAGATCACGCGCCAATCCTGCAGCGGGATTAGCCTTTGGGCGTAAGTAGGCTTTTTTGGTCACAAAACAATAGCAAAGCCCCGGCTTCCGCGCCGGTCGGCCCCCCCCAAGCCCGCTCCTAGAATGGGAGGCTTCAAGGATTCAATTACCGAATTTCACGGTAATGATGGAGCAAATGATTCTGCTATGGTCCAAGATGGCTGCTATGGTCCAAGAGCAGATAAATTCTGCACTAGCCATGTTCCAAACCAGCAATGAATAATAAATATTCGTTGCGGGTGGAATGCCAATTCTCTGAACGAGAAAAAATTGGAACTCACGGCGTTTCTGGAAGACCACAGTATAGACGTGGCTCTGATTCAGGAGACCTTCCTTAAACCGAGCGAACGGTTCGGTATGAGGAATTTCTTCTGTTACAGGGAGGACAGACTCGGCGGAGCGGGGGGTGATCTGATGATTCTCGTCAAGAGAGGAATTAGACACAACCTGCTGCCTCCGGCGTGTCTAACTTTCTCAGAAGTCATGTCTGTGCAGGTGGCTCTGCAAGGTAATCTGGTAAACCTATCCTCATGGTACCAGAGGTGGGTTCGAACCTGACAAACAGGAGAGGAGCTGACCTGTTATCTTTGGCGGAAAGATACGGGCTGAACCTCCTTGTTCCAGACGAACCTTCCCGCTACCGCAGCTTCTTAGATTTCTTTATCATAAAGAATCTAACGAATCAATGCAAAGTCCAGGTGGTCCATGAGCTTACCTCGGATCACTACTCGGTATTGCTAACAATCGGCAATTGCTATCAATTGGATACCTTCTCGCCGAGAAAGAAAACTAATATCTGTTGGAGCATTTTTCCGCAGCATTTGCAGGACAGCGGACCCAACCCGCGCCTTGGTAGCTTTCAGCAGCTCGAAGATGCGGTCGAAAAATTAACTCAGTATATAATAGAAGCGACGCAAGCGGCTACTAAAACCTCTACAGAATCAACTCGGACCACCTTGGATATCCCGTTCGAGGTAAAAGAGAAGATTCGTATAAAAAACCGGCTCTACAGACGCTTTCACCTGACTGGCGACCCTGAACTCCGGCTTCGTGCAAACGAAGCCAAGAGAGTCCCAACGGGCTCTCCAGGAGTTTAGGGATGACAGATGAGATGAATTCCTGGCGTCAATCGACACGGCTGATCGATCACTGAGGATGGGTGATTCTCACGCCGTCACCGGGGCGGAGCTCTTTGCCGTAACCTACCAAAAGCAGATGACCTCTTCTCGACCCTCAGTCGAGAAGAGGAATAAAGTTGACAAGTTTAACCAAGAAATTCCTTCTTATAATGGAACTCCTAACCCAGGCTATTTGATCAGCCAAATTGTCTCGCCAAAGATAATACACGATATTATCCGAGGTTTGAAAGCCAGAAAAGTTCCTGGTCGCGACCGCATATCACCGATGCAGCTGAAACGGCTATCTAACAAGCAAATTGCGCAGTTGACTAAGATTGTCAACGCAATTTTCAGACTCCAGCATTTTCCATCTCTATGGAAACATGCCCAAATCATCGTAATCCTCAAAAAAGGAAAAAGCCCGCAAGAGCTAAGTAGCTACAGGTCGATTAGCTTGTTTAGCGTCCTCGGTAAGATCGCCGAAAGAGCAATTTTACATGCTCTGAATGGTGTTCTTGCCGATAATAATATTCTGCCGGAAGAACAGTTTGGTTTCCGGAGGGGGCACGCAGCCGTCCATCAGGCGGCTCGTCTCTCGACTGAGTCTGGTATCTCGGACTCATAGTCAAGATGCTCATACTCGGTATACCAACCGACCCGTCGATGGTGCTCTTTTATTCGTCCAGCGAATCGAAGCGGGAGGATTTTTCAAAGATTCCGCACGTGCAGACTGCATTTTATGCTGATGATACGGCTTTTTATACGTCGACCCACGCTCCCTGGGTGATTACATTCAGGCTCCAAAGGCAGACGTTGAAAGCCTCGAGATGGCTGGTCGAATGGCGACTAGCAATCAATCGCAGCAAAACCCAGGCTGTCTTTTTTACCCGAAGACAGCCGATAATCCGCCAGAATATCCTTATACACGGAATCTCTATCAAGTGGGCCAAATCGGCTCACTATCACTCTTACGTGGATGTCGCATCTCAAGAAAGCCACCGCGAAAGCATACGGAATGCTCCGTATGCTGTACCCCTTAATCAACAGAAGAAGTAAGCTCATGATCGACAACCAACTAACCCTGTATAAGTCCATGGTCAGATCAGTCCTTATTTACGGACATCCGGCCTGGTACCCGTTCCTCCCAATCTCATCGATTAAAATACTTCAGTCTTTTCAATCACGTGCTCTTCGCACTATAGTAAACGCTCCCTGGTTTGTAAAGAATGTGAAAATCCACCGGGAGACAGATATTCCAGAGCTTCAGACGTTCCTGTCCAGACTACTGAACAAATTCCTAGCGACGGTGTCCATTTCGGACAATCCGCTAATCAGAGCCACGGCAGCTTCATTGCCGGCTGTTGCCCCAGTTTGATCACTCACGTCGGTCACCACAATCCTGCCTAAAGAACGGCAAATACACGCTCCGAATAAACGACATTGTCGCGACATCCGGAAAAAATCAGATAATACAAGTCAGGGCCTTCGGATCAACTTACCATCCAGGAAGAATAAGTAAGCGGACCAGCAGCATTTGTCGTCGAAACACTGTCGAGTAAACGCTTGGAAAATGATGGATGAGATTCCATCGAAACGTCAGCGAAACCGTCCACCAATGCTTGAAGAAAACGAAGATTCGGCTGTCTATCATCATAAGCGATGAAGCGCATTTCGTGTGTTCGTGTTCGTGAAAATAGTCATCACTTGAATGATGTTATCATTGAAAATGACATGTTATACTGATTTTTATGTTAATAACTATTTTTTGTATATTAAATTAATGAAACCATGCTTCTTTAAAAACATCTGTTTCCCGTGACTTATATTAGGGGTTATATTAACATTTTAGGAGAATTAAATAGACTTAATACTAAATAAGAGAATAAAATAATTGGGGGGTTAGAAAAATAAAAAAAAAAGCTGATAGAACTCGATAGAAAGGAAAGAAAAATAAAATTGACGGCCCAGGCAATCGAAAAGGACAAGAGTGTAATATATATAGTAATGTGCGGGATAAATCAAAAGGAAGCACAAATAAAAGACAAATAAATAAAAAACCAAGGAGAAAAATTCAACAAGAAACAAAGCATAAGTATATTCTTGCCATGTGAAATGTCAGGGGTACTTACACGACAGGGAGTCTCAAGGAGTTAATAAAGGAAATAAACCAATATAAATTAGACATGTAGCATTCCAAGAAACCAAACAATTGGGAACGGAAATTATGGAAATAGATAATATGTTGTTTTTTAAAAATGGTGGAGAAAAAATTTGTTTTGCAATTTTAATACTAATCTTAACCTTAATAATATTAATCTTAACATTATATTATCGCCCTTAAAAAAGTTCCATTTGATGCATACATGCCAACCCTTGATTCAATCATCCAAGGAATCTCCACGGAACGGATATTTGCGTTTGGAGAAGAGAAAAAGTCGCGCGGAGCCATTTCTGGCTAATACAGTGCTAGAGCGATCATTTTCGTCATATGTTTGGGCAAAAAATCATTCACAATTAGAGCAGTTTGAGATGGCATGTTTCATGCCCAGAATATCCATAAGATCTTCTGCTATCTTTCTAATGCCAACATGACGATTTTAAAGCACGATTTTTAAATTTTTTTTCGATGTTATCGTCGTTAACAAAGGTTGATGGCCGGCTGGCATGGGGCAAGTTTACAACTATTTCACGGCCTTCACTAAATGCTCTATGCCACTCAAATACTCTGGTTCTTGAGATAAGCTATATTCAACATTTTCAATGCATCCTTTGCCGAAATTCCATTGGAAATACAAAATTTCACATACATTCTTTGCATGCAATTTTTTTATCCATTGTAAAAATCGCCCGAGTAACTTTTCATGATACAAACATCTGTTAAATATACACTAATTGATATGGTATGACCGTATCGTATGAATCGTATATAATATACCATATTGACATATGGTATGTTATATACGATTGTACGAACCTAAGAAAAGAAATACAGATTCATAATGACTTAGTCCCGGACAATTTTGTTCACGCGGTATACAGACCCTTCAATAATGTGGATTACGCGACTATCTTCTCGATAGAAGTGTGAATTTGACAGCAGATTTATATGAACAAGTGCTAGATGCTGTTCATGTGTTGAATTCCTAGGAAAGTTAGTACCACAAATGATTGTTCGGCGAATTTTTAAATCTGTGGGTCTGCATTCATATTATTATCGGATATTATTTTCTTTTTCTCTCTAATTCGTCCTCGAACAGCGTCATTACCTCTCTTAGTCCATTTTTGAGCACACAAAAGTATTTTTTATCATGGTATGAGTTTTTTGAAATGTGGTCCTTTTTCAAAAAATAAGCAATAATATTTTTTGTGGACAGAAAAGTGCCAGTTGTTGTATCATTTTGACTAAATGGGCCATCTCTTGAAATAACTTGCCCAGGGGAGTGTAATTTTTTTTTTTTAAGTGTCAAAGTTAGCTGACATAATTTTTTAAACTACGACTCAATGAAACTTTTTTTTTACTAAATTAATAATGTTCATTGTTTGATTTGTGACTGCGATTAATAGCATGATTATTTAGGATGACGTTATAAAAAATAACACTGAACAATTGGAAATATAGCATAGGGTGTCGAATTTCAAGATTTTTAAAAATATGTCTATTATCACTTAACACGGTGTCATGGTTTTTTCTTATTTTTGCCAGAACTGGTATAATCTGGCCTTCGCCTGGCACCCGCTTGACGTTGAGTTTCTAGACAGCCTGTATATATGGCGGACGTCCGCATCAGCCGCCTAAACTATAATAAATATAATAAATAAATCTATTTTATGCTCCTAAAATTTGGACATAGTACAGATCACTCTTTGCGTTTGTTTTTTTCTTTTAATGGTATTTCAACCCAGAAAAAAATTAGACAACTTTAATGATTATAACTTCCACTGCAATAATCGTATTGCACATCTACGACTGTATTTTTTTAATTCCATTTCGAAGCATGAAAATACGCTCCCCAGTGATGGGTCACTTTTTGTCCAGGGTGAATAACGACGGTGCCGACCAGTGCTGCTAATCCCCGCAGTTGTTTTGCGGAGCGTCCATAATTTATCGGTCGCCGTAATAAATAACCTTCGGCCGAATGCCCGATATAGGACATAGCACCCAAAGTATTTTTTCGATGCTAGCGGCCAGGTTTGTCTCAATTGCGGAAAAGTTATCAATTATTCGGTTTTATGTTTGTTGTTTTTGCAGTTTCCACTTATCTGTCTCGATTTTGCCGTAATGAAAACTCGAATCAATATTAACAAATCATAATAAAAATAAAATATAATAATAATTTGAGTCTTAAAAAACTGGAACGACAAAATTAGAGCACTTAAAGAACAGGAACAATTATTCAAAAGTGGAGAAACATATCTCTACAGGATAGACACCCCCGTGATATTGACCATCATGAAGTCGATAAGAGCGAGTCGAATGCCTGGTTGACATAGTAGACTTTCCCAGGCGGACAATCTTCACCATCATAATCAGGTGGTCTGTATACTCCACCAGGAGCTTGCAAGTCGTGATACCCTTATAACAGAGCGAGTTCCCTATTATAAATACACCTCAGAAGCCAGTGGCGTAACTGTGCCGTTGAGGCCGGTGGCAAATTCATCGGATGAGCTTCTTTTTTAAATTTTTTAGGTTTAATTTTATTATGTCTTTCGGTATCTTGTTGAATTTTGCTACGGTTTCAGTTGTGAGTTTTTGTGTGAGTCTTACTTGTGTATTTTTATGAACTCTAATGTCTGATTTTCTTCTGGTTTCGTATGTATGTATTTGTTTGTTTGTCGTGAATGTGATAGTTGTCTTTATTAATTTATTTTGAATTTTGTATAGCAGCAGTATATTGTGATATTGTATTAGTTGTCTGATGTTTAGTTCTTTTGTTTTTTTTGTATAGTTCTTCGGTTGGCGTTAGTCTGTTGAGATTATATAATATTTTCAATGTCTTATTTTGTTGTCTTTGTAGTATGTTTAAGTTTTTTTCTGTCGTATTGCTCCATGTATTAATCATATAAGCATTTTTAGATGAGAATAGTGCATGGTACAGTGGTTTCTTTATTTTTGTTGGTATGATGTGCTTCATTTTTAAGAGCAAAGTAATTGTTTTGGCATTTTTTTTATTTTATTTATATGCTTATCCCATTTTAAGGTAGTGTGTATTTTAATTCCTAGGTAGTTAATTTCGGAAATTTCCTTTAATTTTTGGTTTCTTATCGTTATGTTTAGGTCTCTTGCTTGTTTCTTCTTGTTAAATATTATGTATTCTGTTTTTGTTTCGTTTATCGTGAGTGAGTTGTTAAAACACCATAGTTCGTACTTTTTCATATCGTTATATATATATATATATATATATATATATATATATATATATATATATATATATATATATATATATATTATGTTGTAATCTGTTGCAATCATTGTCAGAATACAACATGCACAAGTCATCAGCGTAAGCATACATTTTTCCAGCGAAGTTTTCTTCGAACAAATTGTTTGTATAGAGTATATATAGCAATGGTGGCAGGTTACCTCTTTGCGGCAAGCCGTACGCAGCTGTATTAGTGTTGCTTTCTGCCTCTCCTACTTTAGTCTTTTGGGGTCTGTTCATCAAGTAGCTTTCAATTATTCTTATGTAATTATCAAATCAATATGCAATGAGTTTTTCTAGTATTTTTTCTTTATTGATTGTGTCGAATGCTTTTTTCATGTCGAAAGATATTACTACGACCGTGTGTTTCTTTTCTATGCATTTTTTAATATTTTCTATCAAATCATAAACAGCTGAAGTCGTGCTCGATTATTAAGGCATATTGTGCTATATTTATGATGTTGTTTTGTGATATATGCTCTATCATTCTGTTGTGTAAGATTTTTTCTGTTATTTTATTCAGTGCTGATACTAAAGTAATTGGTCTATAATTTTGTGTTTCATTCTTTTTTCCTTTTTTGTATATGGGGACTATTATGGATTGTTTTAGGTATTGTGGATATATTCTTGTGTCTAACATTTTATTTATTAGCTTTGTAAAAATTGGTATTAAGGTTTTCTTATTATTCTTGATCACGTCATATGTTATTTTGTCAAATCCTGGGGCTTTATGTCGATGCAAGTCTTGTATTATTCTTTCTATTTCTTCTTGTTCTACATTTTTAACATCAGATTTATTATATATTTTATTTGTTATAGTTGTTGTGGTGGTTTTGTTTTTTCCCTGTATTTGTTTATCAGCTAGTTTTTGACCTATTGTGGCAAAATAATTATTTAGTTCGTTTGCTATAGTTTTTGTATCGGTGCTACTAGTTCCGTCTTCCTTGATAATTTCTATAATGTTATCATTTTTCTTGGAGTGTATTTGTCTATTAATAAATTCCCATGTTTTTCTACTGTCTTCTCTATATTCATTGAATTTTCTTGTAAAATATTGCGTTTTAGTTGTTTTTAATGTAAGTATTGTATATTGTTTTTGTTCTATATATCTTACTTTTAGAAGTTCATTGTGTGGATGTTTTCGATATTTTTTGTAAAGTTTATTCCTTTTTCTTATTTATTTTATTATATTGCTATTTATCCAAGGGCAGTCGTTTCTTCGTTTTATTTTCGTAATGCACATATTTTTTTCTATAATACTTTGTAGCGTTTTTGAAAGATCTTCATATGATTTAATTTGGTCATAGTTTAATTCCGAAATCATTTTATTTGTTTTTCCATTGTTTCTTTTAATTGCATTGCAGTGTACATAGGTAGGTCCTTTTTTTGTTGGTGGTTCTATTGTTACTTTAATTATATTGTGGCCTGATATATCAGAAGAAATTATGCTCAGGTTAACGAGCTTATTTTCAATATTTGTAATTACATGGTCAAGTATGGTATTGTTAGAATTTTCATTGTATCTAGTGTATGCACTCGTCTTTCTTCTATTCAGAATTTTATAGTTTCGTTCTTTATACATGTTATAGTAACTGTCAATCAAACTATTTTTCCCCAATATATTTACATTAAAATCACCGATAATGATATGACGTTTGGTTCTGTTTATTATATTATGTTTTAAAGTATATTCCAACGAGTAATAATTGACATCGGGAGGTTTATATATAAGGCTTATTGATATATTTTCTGAAGTTAATTCTACATTTATTATTTCTATTTTGTTTATGATACAGTTTACTTTTTCTTTATATTCTATACCATTTCTTATATACATCAATATACCTCCTCCTCTGGTTTGGCGTGATCTAAATATTGCATTGTAGCCGTTAATATTATATAAATCTTCCTTATCTGGTGATAATCATGTTTCTATAAGGGCAATTAGGTCCGGATGGTTTTGTGTTTTTGGGATGATCTCAATTTCTTCAAATTTGTTTCTGATGCTTCTTATATTTTGCATTATTATGTTAATCATCTTGATATTCGTTATTATGTAGTTGCATGTAATTATTATTGTTTTGCTAGTTGTATTTATTGTTCTAGTTTTTCGACATCGGACTAGGCGTAGTCACAGGAATGGTTACAAATAACAGAAATACAGGGCAAAACAGGATTGTATTTCTCTAATAATTCAGCAATTCTCAAAAAATTTCCTCTTGGACTTGAATAATTGCTGTATGCCGTTTCTCTATGGCTACGAAAAGCTAAATTACAGGTTGAAAGTGTCAAAGTAATATCAAGTCTAGTGAGTACTTGGCTCCAAAAAGATTTTTCTTTCTTGATTATAGACTCTTGCTCTTCATGTAATGTTCCATGTAACCGCCACCGCCGACTTATATACTTATATAATAAGATTTTTCCAAGAAAGATCTATTGTCACTGTATTTTAAGAAGAGGTCTTTAGGTTTACAGTGGCCGTTTTCAATCACAAACCGTTTCACTTGATCATTTTGTTCTTTAAAATTACCCTTAGCAGTAACATATGGCAAAGATGTAATTTTTTCCCCATCAAAAATGATTCACTTTGAGTTTTGCTCATATCCGGTTGTGGTTGCTCTGGACTAAATATTCAATGTTGTCGAAGTCTGCAATAGTGTCACTTTTAGTCACGTCATTTTCTTCATTTCCACCGCACATTTTATTTCATTTCTAGTCAATAAAATCTTCATTGTTAAAAAACTGACTTATTTTAGGTTACTTTTTATTTTTTTCTTCAGACTACTTTCTCTTTCGTTGTTCGCTTCCATTTAGATACTTTTTAGAACTAGACACAATTAACTAATTAAGTTTGCGACTGATCGCGGATCCGATAAACCGATAAAACAAAAACTATGATATTAAAAAAAAATATATGCTAATTCTCAAACAACCAATTCTCATAACAATTAAATGATATATGCATAGTGAGGCCTTTGAGTGAAAGCGGAGATTCCACGAGCGTCACTATCAAAGAACTCACGCGGCGAAAATATGAGCCAAAAAACAAAACCATAGACAAAACATTTTTTCCATAGCTGACAGCGTTGCTGCAACGCTGCGTCTAAAAGTGGTGAGAATTTTTTTACTACGTGCCGGATGCGTTCTAAAACTGGGCGATATCTTTTTCTTACAAATGCGTTCAAATCTTGATACATTTTTTTGTTTAATTTGTGTATGTACTTTAGTAGAGTTAAATTAATTGAATATAAAACTAATAAATTATAAACTCGAATAGATTTACTACTAAATACCAAATCACTTTTTTGAACTTCTCGACGTACGTTTCATTAACCATGTTAGCATCATCAGGAGATGGTTTAATATCATCCTTAGATTAGAGATTAAATCATCTCCTGATGATGCTAATATGGTTAGCGAAACGTGTGTCGAGAGGTTCAAAAAAGTGATATGGTGTTTAGTGGTAAATCTATTTCACACCAAAGGTTCCAATAGAAGAATTGATCTAATAAATTATACCAAATTTTGTAATAACAAAGGTTAGGATTCTCCTGTGCTCACGGCCCCCTCTGACATTTTGCCCCTCCCTAGCATTTTGTCCGTCCTGCTACCCTATTGTTACGCCACTACCAGAAGCGCACTAACCGATAAACGTGTGCACTATAATAGGCCAGATATTATATTGTTGAACAAAAGGCAAAAACAGCATTCCTGATCTACGTAGCTGTTCCAAACACCCACAACATTCAAAAGACGACTGAACAAGAAAGTATAAAAATATACAGACCTCAAGCTCGAAATAAAGTGGATATGAAAGTTGAACCAGGTTGCACTATACCACAGGTAGGCACTATACCACAGAACCTGAACAAATAACATCAAACTTGTGGGACTGAACGAAAACCTGGAGTGGTTGGTTAACCTTAATACCACTCACATCGCCTGACAATTTTTGGAGGAATGAAATTATTTTGACTAAAGCCTCGCACTTCATTTAAACTTTAGTTTGGCTAGGAAAAAGGACGAAAAGGGATAAATAATAATAATAACAACATAATATATATTGATAAAATATACTAACAAGATTTAGATTGAAATTCGTTGTCTGGTACATTTATAAATACAATCGTAAAATGGTAGAATATTTCTTTTAGAAAATCGTCAGCATCATCATTGTTTCAGTCTCTATCCATTGCGAGATGAAGGGCTCTTCAGTAAGTCTATAATCTAAATCACGGGTTGACGTGGAAGGTTTTCCTGATCGAGGTTCATTTTCGACTGCTTCTCTAGCACTAAACTCCTTATACCACCGGTAATTTTTTTTTTAGCATAACTTCACCGTCGTAACCTTTTCTTAACATTTTTAAAGCATCTGCACAAAAGGTTTCGTTGTTTAGATAAAATTTAATGCAAATTATTTGTTAGATAAATCTATCCATTTTAAAAAAACCGCTGAATAATGTTTAACAATTACAAAACACGCTATAATTTCTAACTTAACGAGCGAAATCCCATGAAACTTCTGTGAGATATCAAGGACAGTCATACCAACTGAAAACACAAATGGTTGTATCGATACGTAAAGTGCGCGAATTTTTAAAATAAAAGTCTATTAGTTACGACTGTGTTTAATATCCTGTCTCTCCGTGGCATGCTGTAGCCATCATACCACACCTAACTGTCAAATATTTAGCTTCGTCTAATATCTGATGCTCGTGCAATTTATGCAATTCAGTTTAATATGAATTCCACGTCATAAAATCCGCATTCTCCTCATCCGCATGTCATTTATGCACCTTTTGATTAACTGCGTTCATTCGCCGTATCACGGGATGTATGCACACAGAGTTAGCGCGAACACATGCCGCAATCTGGCACTAATTAGTAGATTCCGAAATGTACGTCACCGTGACAGTCATCGTAAAACGCCCCCAAGCGACGGTCTTAATGAATTAATGCGCGTGGTTTGTTTACAAACGCCCGTGAAGCCTCAATTACACCAGCTAACTTCACCCACTACTGACCGGCATTTTCTACTTTGATTCGACCGAAATTCGTTGCTTCTAATTAGGAAAAAACCAGTACTTCTTAAGCCTTTTAAATCAAATGCATTTACTTAACTGGAAATTTAGGAGTTTTTTCGTTTGGTTTGTCTGTATTGCGGATGCGTTATCGAGTTCATATTTGTTCAAGGTAGTCACAATAGGCCAAGAATTAGGTTGAGAATCTGATAAAATGTTGTTAGCCTTATACATATTTACAAACAAAATTGTTTAAAATAGAATCACTTATTGAATGACTGGAGGAACGAGGTTATCTTTTAATTAGCCAAAAATTGCAATTGTAAAAATTGTAATACAGCAGATCTTCCAAGTGAAAATACAATTACAACTACATTGGGATCCCGATGTAGCAAGAAGATGCTTACAATACCATCTAAAAAATCAAGACTGCGCAAGAAAATGGAGAATCAAGATAAACGAACAGAAGTCAGTGCAAGTAACGTTCACCAAACGTATAGGTAATGCCGAAACTCTAACTAACAAAAGGACGATTGCTTTTTACATCAGGCAGCGTAAAATATAGTCCGTTTCAAGATATTTCTTTTCCCTCCATCAAAATGTTAATTGCCCTAATAAATCTCAATAAAAATATTCCTAGTTTCTTAAAAGGTGCCAGAACCGGTGAGGTTGCGGAGGGGAGGGCGTCAAACTGTTTGTCCCATATCGACCGCAATGGCTTTTAATACTAAATGCCTTTAATATGTCTAGATCACATTTTTATATGTATTTTCGAAGTATATATCGTTTTTAATATATAGTTCTGAATTTCCAAATTGGTGTTATTTGCATTGGGAACTTTATTTGTTTGGCGGTTATGATAACTAGCATTGTCCATTACAATTACGCTTTCCTTAGGCACATTGGGCAAAAGGTTATTTATAAACCAATCTTTAAAAAGTTCTGCTGTGGTGTCGTCATGGTAGTCCAAACATGAGTGTTTAATATTTTTGGTGGACAACATTAAACAATTTGGAACCCATCCGTTCTCGAAACCAGCATGTAAAATTGTAATTATTTTTACTTTGTTTGCTGGGGCTTTGGTTTGATATTTTCTTGATGTATCTACCCATCTTTGTGCTAGCGTCTCATGTGTATCGAACCATGTTTCATCGAGCTAGATAATGGGACTATTTTCTAATCTGTATTTTTTTATAGAGTTTAAGTAGTCAAACCGCCATCGTCGCAATCATTGTGATTCCATTAATATTTGCCTTTTATTAATGATCCGATATACAAAACCCATTTGAGATAATATTCTCCGGAGGTTAGTTCTGCTGCAAAGAATGTTGGATTCATGTTTCCTTAGTCGCTTTTGCAATGAATGCGATGTAAGCACAGTTTGCTCTTCATACATAGCATACATTTTGTTTCGAATTAAGTCTTTGTCGGTTTCAACACATTTGCTTTTACCAGAATCCCTACGTACTTTTTTGGATTTAATTGGCTTCGTCACAATATCTTTAACTGCAGACAACGGAGTTTTCGTTAATGAAGATGTTTCTTCTGCGACAGCATTTACATTAAGCCTTCTATTCACTAAAGAAACCAACACATTTTTAACAATTTGCTTAGCATCGGGCGATAAATGTTTTCTTTTAAAATTAGCACCGGAGGCAGAATGATTATTATCTAACAGCGCCACATTTTTAGCACGTTTGGAATAACAAAAAATACGATCGAAATTATAGAACTGCACTGTTTAAGAAAATAATGCGAACTAAACTAAAATATTTCGAAACTACTAAACCAGGTATAAAATTATTGTTATCTTTTTACGTGTTATTTTATTAGGTCTGACCCTGTTTACGTTTCTTGCAACTTTGCCGCGCTTCATTAGGGCACGGGTTGTTAAGAGTTTATTGCAGGCAATCGATCATTCAATATATCTTGAAACGCACTATACCTAGGGTTACATCTGGACTAGGGACTCACATGGAAAACACTAGAGATGAGCAAAACTGTTATTTTTCAGTAACAGTTGGAATTGTTACTGTTATTTTATAATAACTGTTACTGATATTTCTGTTATTTTAAAAATATCGTCACTTTTTACCTACATTTTTACCTGCAACAGACATTTTACAACATTATTTATCAGTTAACCATGTAACAATAATTACTAAAAACTAGAGCAGATTTATTATATGAAAAATGAGTAAGTATAAAGCCACAATACAAAAATCGTTAGATAATAGATATAAATATTTGATTTTAGTCATAATTGTGTTTTACATGTAAGATTCTGATAATCTGGACAGTGAACACATATTACAAAAATGGAGTTTTTTTGCGATTTTTTAATATTCCTATTTCCTATATATTTTTTTTTAGTTTGACTTTCTTCTTGAATCTAGTGCATATTACTAACAGTAAGTAGTAGGTATTAAAATAATAAAAATTTCAATTTGAAGATTATTGAAGATTGTAGTACAAATAATTTTGAAGTCGACCATTCAAATATTAAATAAATAAGCAAATATTAATATCTAAAAATTTCCACTATATTTCTATATCTAAATACAGTGGAAATTTTTAGATATTAATCTTTCCTTATTTATTTAAAATGAATTTCCATAAAGTATGGGCTACCTCAGTTAAAAAATATTATTAATGTATAAATGCGAAATGTGCAGATATTTGCGACTTACTCGAATCTAATGTTGTCTAATCATTTTATAGTTTAAAGGTTTGGCAATGGACTCTGCGGGGGTTTCCCTTATTACTCGGCAGGTAGAGTCGAAATATTATTATAATTGGTTGTTTTTAAGTTTAAATTTTTACATGCCAAATAGTAACCAAATAGGTAAATATCTTAAATATTATATAATCTGTATATATGTAAATTTTCAAAACATTTTATTAAAACAAAGTCTTTATTAACAATATAAAACTACACAGCGACTCACTCAACTTTATCGATAACGCTGCCTAATGTCGACCGCTGACACCGCTCTTCTATTATTTTCTAAGATTGCTAAACGCGGCGACAGCGAACAACGACAAAACTATGACCATAACTGTTATATTCTATCGGTTATTAAATGCGCTACCTGTTATTTGTCTGTCTACCTGTTGTTTGTTATTTCGTTTAGAAGCAGAGACGCACCGACAGCGACTACGAAACTCCATATAATATTAACAGTGTACTTGAGATTTCTTCACATCGAAAACAGTTGTTATACTTTAATATGAAATAATAGTTATAAAATAACAGATCGTTAAATAACGATCCACCTCTAGAAAACACACATTCTGCCTAAGAGGAAGCAACCGCGACTCAAGTTTTGTACGTACTATTCGTTCTTAGGACGACAATCTAAACTGATCTTAGAAAACAAACTTCCGGTCTACAAAGAATCTTTCACACCTATATAGACCTATGGGGTATAATTGTGGAGCACACCTACGAAATCACACCTGGAAATCATTGAAAGATTCCAAGTGTTATCCAACGCATCATTACAAACGCGCCTTTATTTATAAAGGGTCTTTTAAATTGAGTGTTTTTTTTTTACTTCTTGAATAAAACACAGAATTTGCATTGATTTTAAAAAACTTTTTATTGATAATTTAAGCATAGTGTATGACATTTAAATACGAAATACAATATCAGCCAGATGATCGCTTCTTGCAGCTGCAAAAGCGTCCACCCTTTTGTTAAAATTTTGGATGATATTTTGGCATAACCATGGCTTTATCTTAAAAATAATTTTATCTTTTAGTTCAGGAATTGATTGTGGATTGTTTTTATAGACCTGGTTTTTCACACAACCACAAAGAAAATAGCCCAACGATGTCAAATCATATGATCTTGGTGGCCAATTAACATCACCATTTCTTTCAATAACTCGCCCAGGAAATTTTTCTCTCAATAAATCAATTGTTTCATTAGCATAGTGAGGTGTAGCGCCATCCTGTTGGAAACACGAACCCATCCCACAAAAATCTAGTTATCATCTCACGATATCGTATACCATTCACAGTTACGGCTTCACCAGCAACATTTTGGAAGAAATACGGCCCAAGTACTCCTTCTGACCATAATGCACACCAAATAGAGACTTGGTTAGGAAATAAAGGTTTCTCATGAATGAATCGTGGATTTTCCTCAAACTAAATGTGGCAATTTTGTGTATTAACATAGCCACCAATTTCAAAATTTGCTTCATATAAAAAGTTGATTTTTTTGAGAACAATCATCTGTTTGTTCTTTGATCAAATTGACAAATGAGGACGACCAATTTTGAATTATCCAGTGGCTTTAGTTTCTGTGTTATTTGAGCCTTATATTCCTTCAGAGCTAAATCCTTGAATCCACTGAATCCAAATTGTTGTGAAGGTCAACTAATGAAAATTTCTGGTTCTTCAGCAACACTTTCATGTACCAAATCAATATGCTCTTGTGACCGACCACTACGGCTATATATTGCTCTTCTCTTGTCTTCTACCGAATCAGTTTCTTGAAATTTTTTAACAATTCAATTGATAGTGCTTTCAGATGGACAAATGTGCAAACCGTAAGTTTTTCTAGAAACATTTTTCTCTGAACGCCCATTGTCATAAAATAATTTAACAATTTTAACGCGTTGTTATTGTGTACGGTTCTATTTTTTAAACGTCATACATTACACTTCTAAAATAAGACTAGATCTAGCCAAATTCACAACACCATCTGTGTTTTATTCGGGAATTAAAAAAACCGCTCAATTTGAAAGACCCGTTACCAAACAGCGATATTAGAAATTATTTAGAAGTGAACAGTGTCAAAGAGGAAATCAGTGAATTCCCCAAACGCTATTTAAAAAGACTCGACATTGGATGCAACTCTAATGTACTTGCTTATAGTGTTACTTCCTATTTTCAGTGCTGATTGCCAGTAGAAATTAAACAATCCAAAAAAAAGAAAATTTTAATATATAAAACTCTCTTTAAATCGAAATGTCATGTCCTTTAAATAACCCATACGAAAAAAGCAATTCTCTAGATAGTTAAAACAAGATATAAATAAATGGCGAATCTCCATAAAATACAATGTTGCAGCTTTATGAATTCGTTTTCGAGGCGAATGACATGTTATTAAAATTTCTCGTCCCCATCGCCGTCACGTATCTCTGTCGTAAGCTTATATGATTTACTTTTATTCCTTCCCAGCTTACAATGAATATATGTGTAAACAATATTATAAGACCAGGGCATAATGTGTAAAGATATATGTAAACACTGATTGTATTTAGTATATATTCAACTAGTTCTTGAAATGTTTAAGGTCATCTAAATTTAGAAACAACCCTTTGATAAAATGTTTTGTAAATGTAGGCTGGTTGTCGAAAAATACTTCTAGAAAACAAATCAGAAATATTGTTTAGTCAGTGAGTCAGAGGCAGGATGATGATGATGAGCAGGGTGGATGTTTTGGATAGGATATTTTCGACGTATCTTTCCATGAAAAATTGCACAGTGTGCTCCGTAGAGAATATCCATCTGAGGCCAAAACCAAATTTCATATTTGTATTTGACGATGTAGCGTGTGATAACTAAGACGTAATTGGTGGATATTTCAGTATGGGTCGTCACATTAATACTGATTCAATTTTAGTTATGTTAAACGTACACAAAAATCCTTAAACACCTAATTAGAGATAATGCTAATGTACTTGATCTTTTTAAACAAGATTAACTGAATTTGAAGCATGTATTTAACGATCATGTGGAAACTAACATGACGTTAGATACATCCAAAAGCATGTGTTCTCGATGCTGGTAAAAACCAGATTTTTTCAAAGATGATTAACAGTGGTCGTTACCGCATGGAATTCGATCACTATATATGTTTCACCTAGAATGAAATCGCTACAGAAGTGTATTAATCAAAGAACTGATCACAGCCGTTCAAACCCGTTTAAAAACTAATCAAAATCGGTTCAAACCTAATCAAAAACCTGTTCTAAATCTGTTTGTTTTAATAATGAAGCCTGCTGAAAAAAAATTAAAACAGGATTATTAAAGAAACGAAGTTAAAAATAAATTGACTGTTTTGAAACAAGGTGAACTAGCTGAAGAGCAAATGTTTTCACCTATTACCAAATAATTACAAAATATCCAAATATAAGCCAACTTACTTATTGTTGATAACGGTGATATAAAGAAGGAAGAACAGCTTTATTGGGAAACACCAAAACCTCCAAGAAAAAGGAAATTAGAGTCTGTTAGTAGCATGTCTCGATATGATATTACTGAAGAAGATAATCCAGAAGACGTAAGCACAGAAAAATAATCAATATTCCGAAAATTAATTTCATCACAAGTTTTACATTGGTGATTCTCAAGTGAATATTGATGGAAACCATGTCATTGTCAAGAATAAACGATACAAGGGAACTCCAGGGTTATACGAACTTTTATTTAAAACGAACCCTCTTGAATATATGATGATGAAAAAAATTACAAACAAATTGTCTTAAAAACAAACGCACACAGACGCTATTATCAGTCTACTAAGCAAGTTGATGGGAGTAAGTTGAAAGAATATAAACAAAAATATTAAAAAAAAAAACAAAAAAAGGGCTATTCGTAATAGAAAAAGGAACATTCCAAACTCAAGGATTATAAATTGGTCCGCCATTAAGTAAAAAAAAATATTTTAAGAGAAAATCTAAGAAATTCTACAAATAAAACAATTTTTTCATATTTCGTAACAACTTGTTGAAAGCATGAAAGATTTGTTTCAACTTGTATTTTTTTTGAAATAATATCAAAATAATTTGCAGAATTCTATAAAGTCAGTAAAAAAAAATATGTTTAAGAAGACAAATTAATAAAAAGTCCAAAGTTTTAAATACTATATTATATATTATCAAATAAGGTTCAATAAAAAAATTTATTTGATAAGACAAATTAAGAAGAGGTCAAAGTAGTTTAGTTACATAGGTTAAGACATTGGATTTTGGTGCTAGCCGTTAACGGTTCCAATCCCCACAGTACCACGAACTTTTTTTCATCTATACTACTATTAAGACCCATTTGGCATAATTATATTTTAATTTTGTCATGCAAAAACTACCTCCTAAAAACTACCCCCATGTTAAGGCCTTTTTAGCACCCTTTAGGCCCTAATAGACGAGGCTCGGCCAGGCAGAAAACACCACCCCACCCGGCCGGTGGAATGGGGCCCACATCCCAGATCAACCCCACCAGAAATGCGCCTTCCTATTTTTGGGGCCCCACTTTCGCGCGGCCAAAAGGGCACTAAATTGTTTCAGTACTCCGCCCTCTATAATACTTAAATACATTCAAAAAACAAGGAAAATTTTGCACCGTGCCTCACGTAAAATTTCCCTAATGCTTCACTCGCCATCAAACGTCAACAAGCGTCTCCCGAGGCACGTTGACGGAGGAGCAAAAAACACTTCGTGTCAATTATTGCAGAGAGGTCGTCACAGCCGCCAGAAATGATCAAAACATCTTGAAAGCAATTGTTACAGAGGATGAAACATGGTGCTTTCAATACGACCTAGAAACTAAGTGTCAAAGTGCGGAATGAAAGTCGAAAAACTCACCATAGGCAAAAAAACACGAAAAACTCCTTCAAAAATCAGGACATTGCTTTCTTCGATAGCAAAGCCATCATCCACAAAGAGTTCGTTCCAACTGGTCAAATTGTCATTGGGCAGTACTACTTAGAAATCCTGAAACGATTGATGCAGAGAATTCGTCGCATTCCTCCAGCATATAGCAATCCAGACAGCTGAAGTTTGTTGCACGATAATGCGCTAACTCAATTGTGCGTCAGTTTTTGTGTGATCAACCACTCACCGTATTCACCACATTTAGCCACTTGTGACTTTTCCTTGTTCCGAAAGTTGAAACTAAAATTGAAAGCAGCAAACAGCTGCGACGTATGCTTTGGAGGCTATTCTACAAAATGATCTGGAGCACGTATTTGAATCACTATCGAATCGATATAACAGATGTATCGAAGCGAGAGGAGAATAATAATTCATAAAAAATACCAGGTATTTCGTTTTAATCACATTTTCCCGGATCAGTACTGATACTTAATGGACGCACTGTGTATGTTCGTCTTCTTCATTTTCCTTAGAATTTTTTCCATCGTTTTCGGTCCTGAGCTAATCTCTTCAACACCATTATTTGGTTTTGCCTCGTTTTCTTTTTCTTCCTGAATTTTGAAGCAAGTATTCTTGGAGTAGGTACAAGTAGCATTTTCTTTCACGTAGAAAATGCTTAGAGATTTGAAAAGATCGTAATCTCATGGTCCAGCATCAGGAGAATACTGTGGTTGAGGAAGTAAATTATAGGAAAAACACTTGAGTCAACTGTATTAGGTTTTTTTATCAGTGGGTGAGAGGATCTGCTATATAGGAAAATTTCGAAATTAGTCAATGTTCTTTATATATGCACAATTAGAGGACACCACAGAGGGAAAGAAGAACGAATTTTATACGCTGCTGGAAAACGAGATAGACAAGACTACTAGAAATGACATTAAATTAATTTTAGGGGGTTTTAAAGTCCAATTTGGAAAAAAATCAGAATATATTCCCATAGTAGGCAACCGTAGTCTACATGATAACACAAAGAACAATTGGGAAAGAATGCAGGGCCTTTACTGTAAAGAGGACAAAGTACCCACGCAAAAAAAATCCATAAGAATCCATATGAACATAGGTCTCACCTGATAGACATACAATTCACCAAATAGATCATGTCATTAATTCCTTTATCAGAATCTTCATGTTAGCTTTATGTAGCATCAATCTTTATGTCACTTAATCTTAGATTGAATCATCTTCTGATGATGCTAACATGATTAGCGAAACGCGTGTCGGCAAGTTTAAAAAAAGTGATTTGGTGTTTGGTTGTAAATCTCATCGAGCTTAGATTATCTCATTATAGATCATACTCAAGTCTGCTTGAGGTGAGAAGCTATAGAGGGATATTATCAAAGTGGGCCCACTACTTGGTAGTGATAAAAATACAATAAAGGATGATGATGGATGGACAACAATGAAGTCAGTAATAGAAAAAGTTACGAAGGAGACAATTGGGGTCCAAAATGAAAGGAAAATAAAGTATGTGAATTGTATTATTATGAATATAAAAATGCGGTTCAGATTAGAAACTTTGCCCGACTGAAGAAGTCCATATATACAAATATCCACAAGGGCAAAAGGAGAAATATACGAGAGACTGAAACATAGATGGGTTCCAGCGTCCCTGGTATCTTGCTTTCACTGTCCTGATGTCCTGGTGAAACCTCTCTCCTTGATGTCGCTTACTGCGTCCATTCTCCGAAAAAAATCAAATGGCAGTGTAAAAAATGCATTTTTAAGGACATGCGACACTCTAGTATTCATAGGCTTTCAAGAGTTCATCTACGAGGTTTTTATAGTTTTTATCTTTCTTTTTGCCCAGAAACCCTTTCACTACACTCACAAAACACTTTCATTTTTCATTTAATTTTTCTTGAAAATGGAAATTATCTAGAAGCTTTCTTGAGGTCCGATAAATATGCCTTCTTTTACTTGGCTTGGACAAAGTTTTTCATTTGTCCAAGCATTATATGGAGAGGCGGTAGAAACACCTTTTTGAAATACTGAATTTGGATACTGAATTTTGTCCCTTTCGCTTTTTTGATATTCTTTCTGTTAAAGTGATACAAAAGTAGCAACCATTTACGTGGTCAGTGGGTTCTCTCAACACCATAGGAGCAGCAAACGGTATAGAATGTGCATGTTGCGATACATCCACTGCACTAAATTTACGTGACAACTTACACAGCAAACATAAGGAGCCCAATTGTTATCTTGATCTCCCACTGGGCACGTAAAATATCAAAGATAGGCTTTTTTGACTTACTTCACTTACAAAGATAGGCTGAATATAGATCTGTGAATTTAAAATAAATCGTCTGCATATATAACAAAACTTATCCGCTGGATTTTTACAAAATCGATGATTAAAGCTTGTCATTTTATATAAAATCGATTTAAACACTTGACTGTACTGTAAACGAGACAGAAGCAAACTAAACTATAGAAAACAATAAAACTGTCCTTAAAGGTTTGTAGAATACTGTGGAAATACCTGTCCAGTCCAAAGTCAGATAAAAATAATTTCTATAACTCCGTGGTATAAAGGAGAAGTCCCATATTTGAATATGGGACGTACTAGGCCATTTATGTGAAAGGGTATTTTTGTAACTATCTAAATGAAACGTTTTCATTCTCATTAATATTACAAAAATCATGTCGACCTCTATAAATAATCAGCGATGAGAACATTGAAGTTGTCAGGGAATTTGCGTATCTGGGACGCAAACTAGAGGAAAACATCAAAGGCGATATCAGAAATCTTATTATGAAGGATCTCAAAACGATTTATTTCCGCAGTCTGTTCCAAATTCTAAACTTATACAGAGGAGCACGAAAGTTAAGATCTGTAAAAGACTCATTCGGTCAGGAGTCACTTATGGCTGCGAGACATGGACTCTCACAAATAACTATTACTAGCTACTTGCAGTAATTTAAAGAAGAGTACTCAGAATAATTTTTGGTGCTGTGTGTGACAATGGAAACTGTAGGATTAGGTATAACATCGAATTTAGCAATTTTACAAAGATCTGGATATTGTAAACTATGTTTAGAGTTCAAAGATCTGGATATTGTAGAGGGGTCAGCAGTTCAGATGGGCGGGATACTTGGTGAGAGTGCCAGAAAGCCGAATATCGAGGAGAATCTTTGATGAACGAATGGGGAACATTAGAAATAGAGGTAGTCCAAAGAAACGACTTCAGGACAATGTTAGAAGCGATATTGAAGAATTACTGCACATCAAAAACTGGCAAGGGGCTGCTGGAGATCGACCTGGTGGCAGCCGAAGATTGAAGGAGGTCAAGACTCATTGACGGACTGTAGCACCACACAGGAAGATTTAAAAAACTACCGCCCAATAAGTCTCCTGTCAGTATTGTACAAGGTTTTCACCAAGATAATATCTAAAAGAATATTGAGAACACTGAATGACGCACGACCACAAGAGCAAGCAGGATTTAGAAGTGGATTCAATACAATGGATCATATCCAGGTTATCCAACAGGCCATAGAAAGGCACAATGAATACACCATGCCACTGTGCTTGGATTTTATTGAATTTGATCACTGACGACCTTGTAGCACAAGAAGAAAAACTCCAAGAAGTAGTACTAAATTACATTACTTTTGTTTTGTTTTCCTCGCCACCCTGCCGCGTAAAAATATGTTATTAAACTTTCTACATTACTTTCTACACATATACGTCAAAAAAACTAATGGATATAAGGGAAGTGTCAACATGGACTTATTAAATTGTTTCAGTGTCTTGGAATTCTCTCTTTAAGTGGGATCTTCCCTATAGAGCGCCCCCATAAAACTACCAAGTTACGTAAAGAAAATAATATGGTTGGAAGGGAAATCCTACACGGTTTGTCGATTTAAACTCCGCTAAGATAAACAGGTGGTGTTGCAGAGGAAGCTTAAGGAAGGAGTTTTCTAATAGCTTTGAATATTTAATTTGATCGTATCTTAAGAATTCTAAAATGCTCTCTAATATTTTTTTTTGGTTAGAACTTTCGGAGAATTGTTTCTAAATTTATTATACACTTAGTTTTTAAAACTTGCTTATTACCTGGGTTAGAACAAAATTTCTTGTATTGAGGCAATCCTGATGCTTTTGCGTATTATTTGATGACACTTTTATTGTATGGATATTCTTATGATGTAATTTTTCTGCATGTACAGTTTCTCGTTTTGAATTAATTATGGGCTTTATGATTTAAAAAAATGCGCTCATATAATATATTTAAAATCTTTGATATGATAAATCAAATTCTCGTTTTTGTTGCCTGCGTATTTTCTGCAGCAAACGATTCTCCGTTCGACGTTGCTATTCCAATCTTCACCTGATATCCTCATAATCATAATTTTAAAATTTTATGAAAAGGTGACCTTTAGACTTTTGACTGACAAAAAGTATAGTAGCTTTTTAGGTTTTTTGTTTTTCTAAAACTTTAAATGATTACAGAAATTCACAATTTTTATTTTTAATACTAAAGCAAACTTTATAATTATTAATAAATTATCATTTATTTATAAAAATTAACGAATTTACTTCGTTGTTATTAATCCACGCGATTCGACAAGAAAAAGAAGAAAATATCAGTGTACATGTTGTATATGTTTGGCGCTACAAGAGAGAAAATTTATATTAAAAAAATATGCATTTCAGATACAAAGGTCAATTCTGTAAAAAATAACTCCATACATAGTAATCTGTCTTTTTAGCTATAACTATCTTTTTATTCTCAGCGAGTTGCGCCATGCTGCCAAACCTTTAGTCGAGTATTTAGTTATTAGTAATCTAAAGTTCAAAAAAAAGTTTAACAGCAACCAAATTTTTTTAACAATTGCCAAGAACAGGTATACCAATTTAAAAAAATAAATGGCTGCATCGATATGTAAAACGCGTCAATTTTTAAAACAAAAGTCACCGTACCTTTTGATCTTAGTAGTATATTCAAAGACAATTATTTACCAGTATTCCCTCGCATAAGAAATACTTTTTAAAAGTTCCTAGCAAAACAGATATTTTTTGTATCTGTCATCGTGTCGACGTCGAAGGTACTTTATTCTTTCCTAGAGTTTTTTTTTTCTTTTGTGCCTCTGTATTACCTCGTATTTTTCGTTATTTTTATAGGGATGCTGTATAAAATATTGAAATTTGGTAAATTTACGATACATTTTACAAATTGGAGTCTTTCTCATTTTCGTTGTGATCTTTAGCCTGCTAACATCGTCTGGAATGAAGCGGGTTTCAATAGTTCATATCGATCTGTATCTTTCGTTGACAGATCTATGTATGGTCGTTTTAATGATTATTTTTACAACTTAATTTAAATTCGTAATTGGATTGTACATCAGAAAGACTACTACGTCAGTATCCCGGCCGCGTAAAGCCGGACACTTCTAGCGAATGTCTTCATGTCGAAGGATTTATTACCTTAGAAGGAAATATTTGAAAATATTAATGTATTATTTATATATTATCTTAAGATCAGAACATATGGTTGGTCCAAAGCTGGTATGATTGTTTGAAATTAGTGCAAAGGAACTGGCGAATGGCGTTGGATGGGACCGGTTTCTGGCCTTAAGCAGTCATCAGTTGAGCTCAAGCTGAACGCCTGAAGAGCGGATGAAGGAACGACTAAAGCCATGACCATATAAATTGGCCATGTCGAATGGAGGCTGCAGTCACATGCAGCCCGGTCATCCTGCGGTAAACGGTCGCAGCAGTCAGACTGTGCGAAGCCATTCGTGGCCCATCTACCCTCGGGTAAGTACCAGGTATGATCGAAAGATAGTGACTGGGCCCCGTGGAAAAAAGACTCTTCAGGCGTTCAACTTGAGCCTAACTGATGACGGCTTAAGGCCCGAAACTGATCTTGGGAGACGCTTGCTGGCCCTTTGGATGGCGGATGAGAGAATATCAAAGCACGGGTAAACTTCCTTTGCTTTTTTATACTTTTCTCCACGGGCCCAGTTGACTATTTTTCAATCATACCTGGTACTTACTCGAGATTAGACGGGCCACGAACGGTTTCGCACAGTCTGTCTGCTGCGACCGTTTACCGCAGGGTGGCGTGGCTGCATGTCATTGCAGCCTCCATTCGACTTGGCCAATTTATATGGTCATGGCTTCAGTCCTTCCTTCATCAGCTTGAACCCAACTGATGATGGCTTAAGGTCAGAAACCGCATTTAAGATGAAGACATCCCCATATTTTCGCTATTTGAAGGAATACAGATTTGAATTTTTGCACAGTCATACAGGTTGATAGATCATATGAGAACATTTGAGATGAGAACGACGAAAATATGATGGTGTCTTCATCTGAAATGCGACACATTGTCCATTCCTTCAACCATCACTATAATGTCAGCAAGCGTCTCCTAAGACCGGTTTCCGGCCTTATAACCCACCTCATGCTTGAGGTAAATGCCAGGAGAAGACTGAATAAATGAATAAATGATTAAAGCCATGACCGTATAAATCGCCCATGTTGGATGGCGGGTTTAATCACATACAGCTCACTCCATCCTACGGAGGACGATTGCAATAGTCTAGAATACGCAAAACAGCCCGTGCCCATCAAAGACCCGGGAAGGCGCAAAAAGTGGCACAGTGGACCTGTGGTGAAGATTATTAATAATTTTACCCATTCTGATCAGTCCGATTGCCCGACTGATAATGGCTATATGAGGCCAGATATACATATATATATATATATATATATATATATATATATATATATATATATATATATATATAGAATTTGTTATACAGAATTTGTTACCCATTGAACTGTTCTTTCCGCTTTCCAGATCATTTTTTGTCTTTCATATTCAAATCACTAATCCTGAATGTTTATTAACATTTTCTACATGTTGTGCATTTGCTACATGTGTGTTGCAGTTTAATTCGCTTAATCCAGCAATCTGCGAACTTACGTGATTTATAACGTGATTTTCCAACTCTGCAAAATAAATGGTTGTCTCAACTGTGATTTCAACATTTGAAGTGACTTATTGTCCAACGAGCGATGTGAGATGCGGAAGCCCTTCGTGATTGTCGAAGCACTTCCCAATGTAGGTCACGGAGTGTTGCAACAGTAAACGGGAACGTGTATCCTCATGATATGACATAATCACATTACATTAAATCATCTCCTGATGATGCTACCATGGTTAGCGAGACGCGCGTCGTAAAGTTAAAAAAAGTGATTTAGTGTTTAGTTTTTTTCTGATTTAGTGTTGATAGTTTGGGTGCATATATATTCATATTTTTAAGCTCCCTAATAAAAATGCAAGTGTTGGTATAAATACCTTTTGAAAACCAACCTCTTAATGATGATTGTTTTTAAGCTACTATCATATAAACATTTCAAAATGGGTATTTTTTGGATTATCCCTGGAACTGTCGCTGTTTTAATAATATCTTTCGGCCAAATATCATCGTTAATATTTCGTGGTTTAATCCTGTCACAAACGTGAAATATGCAGTATATCTACCCCACGTAATTTTATACCTGTGTATTGTACTAGGTAAGTCCGGCTCGTCAGAACAAATCCAGAATGAATTAATTATTCCGTAAGCCTATATAAACACGGGTGTAGCTCGGATGTATGGATTTCGGTCGAATAACTGACAGACAATTACGGCAAGGGATATGTGAGGAAAATAAACTGTTATAAAGACCGTTAATTTTAATTTAAATACCTGGATGATGGAGGACGTAGGGTGTGCTTTTAATGGAAAATTGCGATAACGCGCGAAAAATGAGTTAAATTGGCCGATCCAAACAACCCGGCAATTATGTAACAATTTTTTTGGAAAGGACAATTTTTTATTGGACATTTGTTAATTCCGGATTTTACGAGGTCATCGCGAAATTTGTGACACCGCATTTTACTCTATAAATAAAAAATTCAACTATTTTTATGACTTTTTAAATGAAACATAAATGATTTATTTATTTATCTCTAATATTTCCGTCAAAACCATTTATTGATGATTCCTTCCAAGCCCTCGAGCTTTCTTGAATTGGCGTTTGTGCACTCGAAAGTGCATCTGTGAAGTGGCATTGCCAATCAATGGGTGGAAAATTCAGCATTTGTTTGATTTTCAGTAAAAAATTTACTAAACATTATTATGGTTAAATTCTTTTATAGGAGCCTTCGGTGTGAAACACTAAACTCGAAGAGATTCACTACTAAATACCAAATCAGTTTTTTTTTTCGAAACGCGTTTCGCTAACCATGTTAGCAATACCAGGATATGATTCAATTTCAGATTGAAACATAACAGAAAACATACATGATTTATTTATTCATCTCTGATATTTTCTTCAAAACCATTTATTGGTATTTCCTTCCAAGCCAGCGAGCTTTCTTGAATGGCGTTTGTGAACTCAAAACTGCGTCTATGAAGTGGCCTCTTCAATCGATGGATGGAAAATTCAGTATTTGTTTAATTTTCACATTTATTATAATTCTAACGTACGATTTTACTGATTTTATAGGACACTGATCCATTCTATTTTCACGCACAGTCCTAGCCGCACAAAATCTAATTTATTTAAGATGGACCAGCAAGTCAATATTCGTAAAAAAATTATCAACATGTTCATCCGAATTTGATACACCCGACTGTAATTTTGTAACAAGTCTTGATCCCAGAGTCAAGCCTGTGTGGCTTTAAGTTTTTTGCAGGTATAAAATATGAATTTATAATGCATATATAGACCATAGCCTGTACCCGAATCTAATGTGTTTGCCTCGTATAAACTGTTTCAAGCCATGGTGTCCGTGATACCTGACTATCATTTGGCCGATTGATAAATATGACGTAAACACTACGAATTGTTTAAATTTCTCATTGAACGTTTAAATTAGGGGTCGAAGTTTATAAGCTCTATCATCTTTATCGAAATTGTTGTTATTACCAAAATGTAACAATGATTTTATCTTTGAATATCTATTTCTAGATATTGCGGTTTGTACAACTGGAACATCTAAATCTGCATCAGTGGACCAGTACATTCTGAAGGAACTGGTGGTATCCAGAAAATACGAATATACTATAAACATTTCAATTCGTCAGTATCTAAAGAAAATGAATAAACTACATATCTTGTCTTAAGTTTGGATGTATATCGTCCAAAAGGTCTAATAAATGATTTTTAAAAAACTCCACATATTGATCGTCATTCAGTCTATACGGAAACTCAGATGGGCCTATTAAAAAATTGGCGATAATTGGAAATGTCGCTCTCTTGGTAGGTGTGGATTTTCCAGGGCGTAATGGTTATTTCGCCAGTTAAAAATTCCTCATCTCGTAAAAGTTGTCTCGTCAGTAAACAATATCTTTTTCAGGAACATGGAATCTTCGTTTTTTTCATGTAGTAGATTCATAAATATATTTAATCCTGTCATAAAATGAAAACAATTAGAAGGAAAAATTCGTTTTGCCGTTTCTGTTCAGTCTTTTACTCTGTGAAATTCAAAGAAGGAAAAATATTGTCTCAATTTGTTAATGACATGTATCTAAAATTTCTCAATTCGATCCTATAATGATAAGAAGTTATCCTATCTGTTTGGTTAGAATGTCTTGAACGAGATAACCCTGCTTTCTGGCGATGGTCCAAGTTTTAGTTGTATTCGTTAGGGTCGAAAGGCCTTTCAGGATCATCGTTTTGTTCCATTGTCGGGGTCGGTAATCAAGTCTTAATGTTCTCTTTAGTTCACGTTAAATTCATCACGATACTGGCCACATGGGATTTTTATTTGTAAAACAGCTGTAAGGCTAAAATATAATAGGTGTTTCGGTTAATAATGTCGACTTTTTCTCAAAATTTGACAGTTTATTTCCATAAAATAGAGACTAGTACCCTAATAATCAAAGTATTGGTCATCGTTACTATTGCTTTTTCCCAGAATTGATTCCGCGCCAAAAGAACTTTTGGTTTTTTGAGGCCAACCATTTATCACGACAAATTTGCACATTTTTGCTAAGAATGTAAGTGTTGTTCTGAAGGTCCGTGTTGCATTGATCGAAATAAGTGGGAGTCCAAAGGGCCTAAGTCCGGTGAATAGGGTGGGCGGGGCAGGAGGTCCCATTTAACGTTTTTCAAATAGTTTTGTTACACATTTTTCAACTTGGGGACGAGCATTGTCATGTTGAAAAATAACTTTATCGTTTTTTTGTGGTGTATTTGGGTTGTTTGCAGGGTTTCAGTTTTCAGATTTCAGTAGTTTGTGCACAGCTCCCCTACTCTTCTACCAAATACACAGCAAAGCCTTCTTTCCATATATATTGCACACTGGTTGTGATGTTGAAGACTGGCCAAGAAAAATAGATCTACTTTTCATCACCTAAACGCAAAGAGATTTACCACTAAACACCGAATCACTTTTTTAAAGTTCTCGACGCACGTTTCGCTAACCTTGTTAGCATCATTAAGAGATGATTTAATCTAATTCTAAAACTAAACTATGTTCTATTTATATGAGAACCCTAATTGCTAAACTACTACCTATGAAGCGTACTATCTACCTATTGAAGCGTGTAAAAAAAGGATACAAGAAAAAAAGGGGAAAAAAGAACAAAAGAAAAAAAAAAAGAACAAAAAGAAAAAAAATGAACCGTGAAGTTTACTGATACATACATTAATAATTGAAAAAGTTGACTGAACGGAATAGGTCCTTTATCCCAGTTCATGATTTTCTTGCATTTTTCTATTTGAATGCTTTCATATGCATCCCAAGCCCTATTGTTATTTACACTTTTAACCAGTCTTAAAATACTAATGTTTATATTAGGGTCATGTTTGATTGCATGCTGGGCAACACAATATTCTTCATTTCTCCCATATTTAATATGGGCAATGTGTTCTTTATATCTCGTTGATATGGATCTTTTTGTTTGCCCAATATACCTTCGATCACAATCTTGACAGCTGATTTCGTAAATCCCCAACTTTTCATGTTGATCTACTTTTTCCTTTGGATTACCCAGGACTTCGCTTAATTTATTATATGGTTTGTTCACAACCTTAATGTCTATTTTTTTCAAAATTTTGCCTAGCTCTCGTGTTAATTGGACATCAAACGGTATTACCATGAATTTATTTTTGTCCTGATTCTTTTGAAAGTCGAAGGTTCTTTCAATAATTTTCTAAACTTATGTTTTCTAATTAATTTATCTACAATGTTCTTATTATAACCGTTCACTTCGAATACCTCCCTAATTAATTTTAATTATTTGTTATAATTATCTATGTTTAAAGGAACATTGATTAATCTATTTACCATAAAATTTAAAGTAGATATCATAGTTTGGAAGCTATGATTCGAATCGTTAGGATTGTATCTCGAAGTGCTGGTTTTTTTTCTAAAAATATCAAAATCTAACCTAATATATATATATATATATATATATATATATATATATATATATGAGACGCAGGTTGTTGTGTGTTCCACATGAGATTGTGGAACCCAACGGTTGGGTGTGTGAGGACACTCAGCTACTGCTGTCTCATTGGACGCAGTACAAGAAAATCTAACACTACATGTATACGCCATCCGACGGGAAGTCGGCGAAAACATGGGTTGTTGGCTGTGGATAGGGTCTCCCTATTCTTGATGGTATGGTATATGTCGGCGCCCTGATGAGTCTGAATCTCGAGAGACGAAACATATATATATATAGTGAAGTGACTGTTCTTTCTGGTGTGCCTCAACGATCAGTGTTGGGACCATTATTTTTTATTAAATATACATCTGATATTTTGCGTTCTGTTCAGAATATGGAAGTTCAGGCTTATGCGATAACACACAATTGTATTTCAATTCAATCAGAAGCATTCATACAGTGAGGACGTATTTTCTGCGCTCCCATTGGCTAATGTGTTCTGATACTATCCAAGTGCAACTACACGTGGTTTCAACAAAGAATATTCCGGAATTAGGTTGTTTCTGTAGAAACGATCTATTTTCCAAAGTTTTTTAGTGCGGATTATATCGCTTCAGTGCGATACGAGTGAAGTGGAGAGTGTTGGACATATTTTTCACAGGTTTTCCTCGACGATCCTGGCCGGTAAGTGATAGGATAGTCTTTTGGGCATAAATCAAGCATTAATAATATCTTAAGGCGTTTAAATTTTCAATACAGCGCCTTATGCGCTGTTTTTGTCTTTTTACACTGCTTTTTTATCTTATTGTGATTATTGTTTTGGCATAAATGGCACTCGTGTTACCGGGTCCGTCCAACGGACCCGATGACGTCATCACAGCCCTTCAGGCTGAGTTACTGCAGGCCCGTAAGGATAATCACGGGCTAAATGAGACAATTTTTGAGCTTAAGGAGCTCATAAAGCAACTGAAAGACCAGGTGGCTTCGCTAAATGCGAAAATCGACAACCTGGAAAGGACAGAGACCGCCCGCACCAACGGGTCGAAAATTTTACCAAAAAAGGAGACCGCCAGCACCAAAGGGTCGGCTAAAATATTAAAAAAGGAGACCGGCCGCACCAACGGGCCGGCGCCTAAAGAAGGAAAAGAGACGGCCTGCGCCAAACAGCAGGAAGAGAAGAAATTAGCCAGCGGCGATGGGAAACTGAGCGAGGCCGATTTCCCGCCACTAAAATCGCCAAAAGGCATCAAACCGTCGAATATTCCGGTGACATCCAGAATGGAATTGGAACAAAGCGAAGGTGAAGCTGTCTCCACTGGCGGAGACTCCTCAGATTCTGACTTTGAGGTCAGCACTGGAAGGAAAAGGCGATGCACCAAGCGAAATAGGCCGTCCTCTGAAGAAGAGAGACAGCCAGAGCAGGCATTGAAGAAAAGACCCGTCGGAGAGGCGGGCCCCAGCACCACACCAACCCCGGTAGCCAAAGAGGCCACCGCAAAGAAATCACCGGTTGCGAAGACCGAAAAAGTCCCGCCGGTGATACTACGCAGCAAAGCGCAGTATATGAAGGTAATGACCTTCATACTTAAAGAGAAGATCGGCACCGACAAGGCGCTGAATCGCCCCGAAGGGGTCAAGATTCAGCCAAGAACGTCAACCGATTACAGGAAGTTGACGGCGTTCCTGGACGGGGAGAAAATTCCCTACCATACGTTTTGCTCTAAAGACGAAAAACAGCTCCATGTCCTGCTCCGCAACATCGTGGAAACGGTCACGGAGGACGAGGTCAGAGAAGAGCTCGTCGAACTAGGCTTCACTCCATCCAAAGTCCAGAGATGGAGAAACAAGAAGGGACCATTAGCAATGGTACACGTCATCCTCCCCAAGGCACAAAAGGGGATATATAACGTGAAGTTTCTGGTGCACCAGAAAATTAAAGTGGAGAACGTACGTTCCAACGGTGAGACCTCGCAGTGTTTCAACTGCCAGGTATATGGGCACACGGCCAAGAAGTGCCACGCCCCACCAAAATGCATGAGGTGTTCCATGAACCATGCCTCAAAAGACTGCAAAAAGCCGAGGAACATTCCGGCTAAATGCGCTAACTGCGGTGGTCCTCACCCAGCAAACGCAAAAACATGCCCAAGGAAACCCCCGAACAGGTTGGAGGGCAAGAAATCACAGGATTCCGCTCCGGTCAAAACTCCGCCGAAGATTCCACCCCCTACATTCGTCTGGGGGACCCAAAACAATAGGAAAACCCCGGTCGAGGCGACGGTCGCCCCGACACAGGCCACTCCCCCAAAATTCCAGTTGCCGGACTTCTCCGCGATGATGGAAAACATGATGCGTCAGATGGCTGCCATGGTACAGCAGCAACTGAACGCAGCATTAGCCATGTACCAACCCGCCAATGAATAATAAGGATTCATTGCGCGTTGTCACTTGGAATTCCAACTCCCTGAACGGGAAAAAGCTGGAATTAACGGCGTTTCTAGAAGACCACGGCATCGACGTAGCCCTGATTCAGGAAACTTTCCTCAAGCCGAGCCAACGGTTCGGCGTGAGGAACTTTTGCTGCTATAGGGAGGATCGCCTCGGCGGAGCGAAGGGTGGTCTGATGATTCTCGTCAGGAGAGGAATCAGACACAACCTTTTGCCCCCGACGGGCTTTACTTCCTCAGAGGTGATGTCGGTCCAAGTGGCTCTAGAAGGTAGTCCACTAAACCTATCTTCATGGTACCAGAGATCCTGCAACAACTTCGATTCAGGTGAAGTGAGCAGGTTCCTGACTAACAACACTCCATTCATCATTGGAGGGGACTATAACGCTCATAACCAAGTGTGGGGTTCGAGATGGATAAACAAGAGGGGCGCTGACCTGTTATCTATGGCGGATAGATACGGGCTGAACCTGCTTGTCCCGGACGAACCATCCCGTCTCGACAGCTTCTTAGATTTCTTCATCGTGAGAAATCTAACGAATCATTGCACCGTCCAGGTTGTTCACGAGCTTACGTCGGATCATTACCCGGTCATTCTAACCATAGGTACCAAGGTGGACACCTTCCCACCGCGAAAGGTATCTAACATCAGTTGGAGCAAATTCCAAGAGCATTTGCAAAACAGCGGGCCCAACCCGCGCATTGATAACGTTCAGCAGCTAGAGGATGCGGTCGAGAAACTAACTAAAGATATACTAGAAGCCACGAAAGTGGCGACTAGCTTCAAGACGGACCCTTCTCGGACCACCTTAGACATTCCGTCCGAGGTAAAAGAGAAGATCCGTCTGAAAAACCGACTATACAGACGTTATCGACTGACTGGCGACCCTGAGCTCGGGCGGCGTGCAAACGAAGCCAAAAGGGAGTCCCTACGGGCTCTCGAAGAGTTCAGGATTGACAGATGGGACGATTTTCTAGCGTCAATCGACAGGGCCGATCGACCGATTTGGAAAACGGCCAATCTCTTGGTGGGAAAGGCGAGAGCGCCGATTCCTCCCCTGAGGACGGGTGATACTCACGCCGTCACGGGGGCGGAAAAAGCGGAGCTCTTCGCCGTGACCTACCAAAAGCAGATGACCTCTCTTCGGCCTTCAGCCGAAAAGAGGACTAAAGTTGAACAGTTCAGGAAAGAAATTCTATCTTACCAAGGAACTCCTAATCCCGGCTACTTGATCAGCCAAATAGTCTCGCCGAAGATAATACACGATATTATCCGAGGTTTGAAATCTAGAAAAGTCCCTGGTCGCGACCGCATCTCTCCGATGCAGCTGAAACGGCTACCAAACAAGCAGATAGCTCAGTTGGCAAATATTGTCAACGCTTCTTTCAGACTTCAGCACTTTCCAGCTATATGGAAACAGGCCCAAATCATAGTAATCCTGAAAAAAGGAAAAAGCCCAAGAGAGCCAAGTAGCTATAGACCCATTAGCTTGCTTAGCGCACTCGGCAAGGTCGTCGAGAGGGCGATTTTACGCGCTCTCAACTTCGTTCTTGCCGACAAGAACATACTGCCGGACGAACAGCTCGGTTTCCGAAGGGGGCATGCGGCCGTCCACCAGGCGGCACGGCTCGCGACGGAAATCAGGCAGGGTTTCGGTGGTAGGCGCCACACGGGAGCAGTCTTCTTAGACCTCTCGCAAGCCTTCGACAGAGTCTGGCATCTCGGACTCATAGTCAAGATGCTCAGGCTGGGTATACCAACAGACCTAGTCAAGCTATTGGCATCGTTCCTGACTGGACGCACCTTCCAAGTGCTCGTCGATGGTACTTTGTCTTCAGTCCAGCGAATCGAAGCGGGAGTACCGCAAGGATCCCCTCTTGCCCCAGTAATCTTCAACGTCTACATGGCGGACTTTCCTAAAATTCCGCATGTAAAGACTGCATTCTATGCTGACGATACCGCTTTTTATACGTCAGCCACCGGAACCTGGCTGATCACAACCAGGCTCCAAAAGCAGACGTTAAAAGCCCTAAAATGGCTAGCCTATTGGAGGCTAGCAATAAATCGCAGCAAAACCCAGGCTGTCCTCTTCACAAGAAGACAGCCGATAATCAGACAGAATATCCGCATCTACGGAGTCCCCATCAAATGGGCCAGATCGGCACACTACCTGGGCCTTGAGTTCGACAAGGCCCTCACGTGGGTGCCGCACCTAAAGAAGGTAACCGGGAAAGCAAGAGCCATGGCTCGTCTGCTTTACCCCCTAATGAACGGCAAAAGTAAGCTATCGCTGAACATCCGAATAACCTTGTATAAAATCATGGTCCGATCCGTCCTCACCTACGGATCTCAGGCCTGGTTTCCGTACCTCCCCCCAACGTCGATTGCAATTCTGCAATCGTTCCAGTCACGCGTTCTTCGCACGTTAGTAGGTGCCCCATGGTTTGTAAGGAATGCGCAAATCCATCGGGAAACTGACATACCAGTGATTCAGACATTCCTGTCCAGACTTCTGGACAAATTCCTAGCGACGGCGTCCCTTTCGGACAATCCGCTAATCAGAGCCACGGCAGCTTCATTGCCGGCCGTTGCCCCAGTATGACCATCCTCTTCGGTCATCACCTCCATGCCTAAAGGACGGCAGCTAAAACCCTTCGAACAAGCGACATTGTCGTGACGTTCGAAAAATCAGTGAATACAAGTCAGGGCCTTCGGGTCAACTTAACCTCCAGGACAAGAAGAAGAATTGTATTTCAGTTTTCCTCCATGTGAATACTCTAGAGCCAATAATATAATTAATAATCAGTTAAACAAGCCTAAATTTTCTCATTAGCACATAATTTGAAATTAAACTCTTGTAAATCTAAAGTTATACTATTTTGTACTAAATCTAACTATATTTTTTTAAAGACGAATCTTTCAATATCTGTTGACAGAGAGAGGCTTGGTTTTGTAGATGGTGGCCAAAACTTGGTTGTTATTTTAGATTCGAAGTTACTTTTTAAAGGTCATGTATCCAAGTTAATCCGTAAATAATTTATGCATCTTAAATTACTTTATTCTAATAGGCACATTTTGAACCAGGCTTTAAGAAAGCTGTTATCAGAGTCGTTGAACCTTTCTCAGTTCACTTATTGTGATTTTATTTATTTTCCATATCTTGATTCTATGGACAGGGCAGAATACAACGGGTGCAGAATGCTTGTTGTCGTATTATCTTTGGACTTCAAAAACGAGATCATATCTCTCAAACGATTTTAATAAAAAAAAAAGGAAAATAGTGTTTGAAAATGTAAAATCGTTTTACGAAACTATAGTTACACAAATTTTGTTTAAAAATAAAAGTGGTAGATAACAAAGTAAAAAATTGTTTTATTCCTTTTTTAAAAAATGAACTATCACAAAGTAATGGACAAATCAATCAATAATTCGATTTTAATCAGCTTAAGTGGCTTACTATGGATCACAAATGGCACATTCATATGGCTGATTTCATGTATAAGGTTATCAATGCTGACAATAATTCTGAAGCTCTTAAAAGTATGTTTATAGCTCGTTCAGGCAGTCATTCTGTGAATATTATATATATATAGATACACCATGTACGATGAAGCTACAACGATAAATCACCTTGATGATCTTCAAGTTGGATTAATATAGAGCGAGGTGTACGGCAAGGTGACGCAATATCGTCTATACTTTTGTCGGCCTGCCTTGAAGAAGTATTCCGTAATCTGGAATGGGAACAGGGTCAATGGTGCTAACTTAAAATATCTTAGATTTGCAAGTGATATCGTGAACCGATACACAATAATGCACTAGTAATATTTCTATAATAATGTAAAACAAATGTTGTTTGTGTAAATGTTATGAATCGCCAAAGAACACTATCAGATGTCGACATAATTGTACGGTAATGATAATTCTTTTATGAAATGTGAAGTAAACATTTTTGGATATCCAGATAATTGTTAAACAAAACTTATATGCACAGGACACTTCAAAATAACAGACTTAATATTAAAAAATTACACATATGTTAAGTCAAAATTGAAAAATAGCCCTTATAACAAATATGCGATATTTTTTTTCAGTAGTGTATATAAACTATAAGAATTAGCAGGCTTTTGAATGAAAATACCGCAACAATAATAAAAAAATTACTGAGAGACTAACGAATTCGAAATGAAGAAACAATACGCTTATGCAAAGTAAAAAATATAAATAGGCGGACATGTAACAGACGAGAGGAATGATGAATGAGGATGATGAATGAATGAACAGACGAGAAGAAAGAGGAATGAATGAATGATAATCATATTAACACAAGGCAAGACTCAAATGTTATTAAAATAATATGAGATCACTCTCTAGCGTGACGAATATTAATAAGCCACTTAAAGAAAAGATAGAATTACATGCTATAGCCGTCCTAAACTAAACAGGCTATTGGCCTGTACTCATAAGAGAAGAACGAAAGAAGAACAAAAAATAATTTGAGTGGAAATAACTTCACCAACCGTGAATATCATATTATTTACTTTCCAGTTAATTCGCAAATTTATTCATAAACACGAGCAGAAACGTACGTAAGGTGTCGGGAATACTATAAAACTGCATCATTATCCCGATTATTTACCGTCTGGCATCTCTCGTTTATTTGGACGATGAATCTTTAATCTTCTACTTCAGGCATCCGGCAGCGTCTCGCTTCAGATCCAATTAAAACTTAAAAGTAACACCTTTCATTATGTTAAGCTACAGCAGGAAACAAAACAAAACTGTGAATGAACTACGGGCTAATTAAAAAACAGTATTTTTTTTTAAATCATTAATCTAAATAAAATGTTTGGTGTTGGAGAATTCTCGATTAAATCGGTAACACAATAGTTTAACAAACAATTGGATTAGTGGGCTCCTTGTGTGATTAATAAAGCACGGAATGAGGGATTTGAAGTTGTCAACTATGTGTCTAAATTAATACGAGGGTTGCTATTCATTAGGGCGGGCCGACAAAAACGGTTTTTTCGAATTTATTTTAATAATGCCGAAAATATTTTTTATTATGCCAAAAAGAAAATTTGTGTCAAGGGAAAACATTTTAAGTCGATATCTTAGGCTCCTCAAAGTTTGTCAAAGTTCAAAGCTTTCAAAAAAAATTAAGTATAAGTATTAAGTATTACCAAATTAAGTAGAGAATTAAGTAGAGAAAATTGTTGACAACATGTAGAAAATATGTAGAAAATGTTAATAAATATTCAGGATTAGTGATTTGAATATGAAAGACAAAAAATGATCTGGAAGGCGGAAAGAACAGTTCAATGGGTAACAAATTCTGTATGTCTATATATATATATATATATATATATATATATATATATATATATATATATATATATATATATATATATATATATATATATATATATTTTTTTTTTTTTTTTTTTTTTTTTTCTCGTATATCTTCAGGCCCTACTTTCGTTAGATTTAGAAAATTTTGATGTAGATCTGTTCTTAATATTGCGATATACGCTTATAGGAGTGATTCTATTTTAATATCGGTGATCTTTTCGTATCCAATAGTTGCTTATACTTTCTTCCTTTTCTTTATTACATTTTTTCTGTTATCCCTCCCTTACGAAAAACTGGTTCGATCATTCCCCTTAGCAACTTTAGTAAACATCCAAATATATTGATTTTAAAATTTTATATTGTACCTTATCTTTATGTGTAACATTATACCTCCGTTTATCAAACAAACACAGTCAAGCTCCTGTTTTAATTCTCTTTTATAATAAATTTTTTATTAAATACATGATATTATTTGGCAGCTTGCCTATCTACTAGTTTGTTCTTTATTTAAAAGCTTTGTTCGGCGGTTTTTTAAGATGATTAAATTTATCTCGCAAAGAATTTACAGTAAATATTAATAAAAAAACGAATGTTGTGCGGGTGCATTAAAAATGTCACGACAGTCTTACAACGATGAAGCTATGCGCAAAAAATGTTTACAAGTTTAGTGATATTCTAGAAGCAGTTGAAGATGAACTTCGTTCAGAAGATCATCTTCCACGTCAACCGGTATTGGTTAGTTGCTTGACGTCTGTTGGTGGTTAGACTCATGAGGGTATCGACATCTCGCCAAGAATAGGGAGTCCCTCTCCACAATCAAACAACCTATATTTTCGCCGACTTCTCTTCGGATGACTTATACATGGAGTTTTTTATTTCTTTGGACTGTGTCCAATGAGACAACAGTAGTCAGGAGTTATACAGTTATACTCCCCCGACCACTGGGTTCCACCCCATTTCATGTGGAACGCATAACAACCTGCGTCTCCGCCATAATGAGCATTGGTTAGTGGCTTGACCGGGAGGAAGCCCCCCCCCCATCCATTACATTGGAGGGAACATGTTTCGTCTGTTGGCGATTAGACTCATCAGGGTACCGACATATGCTCTCTCGCTAAGAATAAAGAGTCCCTCTCTAAAATCAAACTACCCATATTTTCGCCGACTTCTCGTCGGATGGCTTATACATGGAGTTTTTTGACTTCTTTCTACTGCGTCCAATGAGACAACAGTAGTCAGGACTTATACATCCCTGATTGTTGGGTTCCACAATCTCATGTGGAACGCACAACAACCTGCGTCTCCACCATAATGAGCATTGCTTAGTTGCTTGACCCACCATTCCCTTACATTTGAGGGCACATGTTTTGTCTGTTGGAGGTTAGACTCATCAGGGTACCGACATATGCTCTCTCGCCAAGAACAGGGAGTCCCTCTCTACAATCAACCCATATTTTCGCCGACTTCTCGTATCGTTGTTTGAATGTGGAGAGGGACTCCCTATTCTTGGCGAGAGAGCATATGTCGATACCCTGATGAGTCTAACCACCAACAGGCGAAACATGTGCCCACGAATGTAAGGGATGGGTGGGGCTTCCTTCCGATCAAGCAACTAACCAATGCTCATTATGGCGGAGACGCAGGTTGTTGCACGTTCCACATGAGATTGTGGAACCCAACGGTCACAGGTCTCATTGGACACAGTCCAAAGAAGTAAAAATACTCGATATATATACTTTCGTTAGATTTAGAACATTTTGATGTATATTTGTTCTTAATATTACGATATCCGCTTATAGGAGTGATTCTATTTTAATAGATTTTCGTATCCGATAGTTGACTATACTCTCTTCCTTTTCTTCATTAATTTTCGTTAAAAATCAAACTAATACCATTCCACAACTACCATATTTACCACATATGACACCATGTGACTTTATTCTGTCCCCACGACTTAAAAACAACTTTGTGGATGCTGTTTTGACTCCATAGAAACCATTGAAAAGAGTTTGCTGGCCGCTGTGAAGGAAACACCAGAAGTACTCGACTTCTGTTGATAAAAACTGCTTCAAATACTGAAAAAAACTTGCAATAAGTGTAGTGCAGTGTGAGCGGACTATTTTGAAGAATGTAATATACATTTGGATGAATAAATAAATGCTTCGAGTTTAGAGTAGTATAAAACGCAGGTTGTTCTATAATTATCGCAGTTTGCTTATCCTGGAACATTCGTCTTCCTGGACCTCTCCGCTCTTCTCTTGCTGCTTACTCTGGTATATTTTGCGATTTCTTTATTTTTTTTAAGATATTGTACACGTATTATTAACTGTTCTTTTATTAATCTATTTACTGTTACTTCTTCTTTTTAGAATCTCTCTACAGAAATCATTATAATTATAGTTTTTCGCAAATACTTCAAGTTCTATAATTTTTCTTCAAGCAAATCCCCACCAAATATACGAATCCTTCCATCTGGCAACAGTGCCTGCCATTGCGGTCTTCGGGTATAACCGTGAGTAGTCGATCGATGTCGGAAACACAGAAGGCAGCCCGCCTTCGTTCCCGGATTCATCCGGAGTCACGGCACGGCCGGCCGTCACTCTGGATTGGTCCGGGAGGGTTGTCGCTCGTCCGCATCGCCGCGAGATGTATCACGAGTGTCCGGCCTCGAGGGGTTTGCAACGAAACAGCAGTCCCTGCATGATGCGAAATCGCCTATATCGCGTCACAGGTCAGCAGTGATTTGTTCTATTTTAGTTGTTATTTGCAGATATCGTCAGAGTGAAATGTAGTGTATACCGGGTTTATTCATAATTTGTCAGTATATTATATACCTGGTAATCTGAGGATTAAAATAGTGGTAATGGAAAGACACTTTAAAATGAGCTGATTTCTAATGAGTATACAAATTTACAAAAGTGGGAATATTTTGGTTTTATATTTAGATTTGTCTCCAAGGACTTTTGGAATGAATTAAAAGAACATTTTTAAACTTATATTGCTTTGCTTTCAGGCAATTTATCTACTAAAAACTTCTGATATTTTTAGCAAGACATTATTTCAAGGATCAGTGTCATCTGAATCGTAGGTTTAACCGAACAAGGAGTTTTAAAATGGACGAATTTATAAGAGTCTAATGTCGCAATGTCAGGACTATATGGCAGTAAAACCTCAAAACGATCAATTCTCTGATAATTCCAGAAACTGGTTAACATTACTTGGTTATGGTTTAATCTCACAAAGATCATATCATTGCAGATAAGTTTCTCTCATTATATCAGATAAGTGAGGTTAAGACATTATTGCCCTACAAAACCGATGTTTTTTTGGCGTAGATCTAAAGCTCTTTTGGTATTTTTTGCTAGCAATATCTTAATAATGATGATGATGATGATGATGGTTGTCAACTCGATACGAGTCGGATCTCATTAATAGTTATTAATTTTACGAGACATCGTTGAAGAATTTCGGGTTTTATAGTGGCTTAATTAACCCAGCTTAGATCTGCATGGACTTCCGTATAGTGGGCATTTCACGTCAGGACGATACGGAATTGGTACAGGCGGTAAGGCCTCTTTGGCTTTTACGCCTGCCTTTTAGCTGAACTTTTCGGCGATTATTTTCCTCATTTTGCTGCACAGCTTTGTATGTTCCCTCACACCTTTTGGGTCTATCGTTTGTTGTCTTTTCTCATTCAAATATGCTTGACAGATAATTCTTTAGAGGAGATTTTATGACGTCTCTTTATCTTCTTTTTGGACCTCCCCGATTTCGTTTCTTGTTCTTTAATTCGCCCTACAGGATCTGCTTCGGCATCCTTGTGTACTAAATCCTTTAGTAATGACCTAACCATCTCAGTTAAGCTTTTATACTCTAGGATTCTATGCATAAACTGGCTCTTTCAAGAACCTCACAATTGGTTTGATATTCTTGCCATTTCCTTCTCAAGATAAAGAGGCAGTCCTGGTGAAATCTCTCGAGTTGTTTTATTTACTTCCGATACAGCACCCGGAAATCAGCATTCTCACAATAATATATTATGTTCCAGTCATGTATAAAAATATTCAATGAAAATCTATTTTGTTCTTTCATTCGAAAAAAAAATATGAAAGCACTTTTAAGATTCGCTAAGTTCAATATAATTCTTCAAATATTTACAAACACAGCTCGAAAATATAATAAATTTAGATCAGCTGAATGAAGTCGATAGAATCACATCTTTGTTAAGATATAACACTTATTGATGTACGGAAACTCTAAATATATATAACTCTAACTTTATATATACATATTCTTTATATATATATATATATATATATATATATATATATATATATATATATATATATATATATATATATATGTATATATATATATGTATATATATATATATATATATATATATATATATATATATATATATATATATATATATATATATATATATATATATATATATATATATATATATATATATATGTATATATAATTCACGAGGAAAAGTCAATATTTTAGCTACATATTCAGGGACCGCAAATTAATATAAAAGTTTCTATAAACATAGGTCCTATTCCGAATTGTTAATGAGATATTGGAATAAACATACTTATGGATGATAAATGTAATAAAGAGTGAGAAAATGTACCTTTACATTCTTTTTTACTGCTAAGCAACCATCTTTTATACCAGTTAATTATTGTCATTAGCAAAGTTATAATTAATATTTGTCATTAGCAAATTGTTTTAAAGTTATTTCATTGATTTCATTATGCCTTTGTTATTCTCTCATCGTGAATATGTTGATATATTATATGTATAAGGTTTGTAAGGTATATGTAGTAAGGGAAGCTCAAATCGCACTTTCTCCGAATATCACCGACTGCAAAATAGAAGGGTTTTTGAACAAGTTTTTATCACCGCTGGAGAATCTGGCATGTTTCCAAGTGCGAAAATCGTACCTGAACGGCAATTACAACTTGATCCTGAATAAGAAGAGGCAATCCTTGACATCGTTGAAAATGATCCAAGCATAAGTACAATGCGGATTGCAGCAGCAGCAGTTAACAGACCCTAGTCGATTCATAGAGCAACCCGAGCTGTTCATAAGAGAGCTAACAAGTGTTTGGAAGTAAATGGAGGTATTTTTGAAAACTACAAAACGTAGCATTAATATTTATTGTAAACGTAATATTGAAAAAAATCTTAAACATTTAAGCTTTTGTTTATCCCAGTATCTCTGTAACAGTTGAGAGTAGGACCCATGTTTATAGAAATTTTTATGTTCGTTTTCGGTTCCTGAATATGTAGCTAAAATATTGACATATATATATATATATATATATATATATATATATATATATATATATATATATATATATATATATTCTGATTATTAGTTAGTTCGTTCTGTGAAAGCGTATAACGTTTTACTGCAATTCACTTATTTCAAAGTTTATTCCATCTTCGAATCTTTCGTTTTAACGCTCATCTTTTGGTATTTCTTTCAAAGCGACCAGTGAATTCTTTCAAATGACTTCCATGGACTCAAAACGGCATCCATAAAGAGGTTTTCAATCGTGGTAATGGATAAAAGCTCACGGTCCCACATCTGGTGAATATGGGGTTTGTAGAAGGGTATTTGTTTGCTAAAAAAATTGGTGTTGATTCTTTTAAAAGTACCAAAATGTCACTAGTTCTGGCACCAAGAGTGTTTTAGGAGAAACTGGGAAATTTAATTCTTTGAGCGACATACAGCTACACTCCAAAAATTATGGATGGGGAGGAGCTATATGCTTAATGGGAAGGTCACCCCTAGTAACGACCAGAGGAGTTTTTTTTTCATTATTTTATTATAATACACTTTTGATATATAGCTCTACATTCTGACTTTCGTTATTCGACCAATAAAGTTCCACGGTAAAGGGATAGGTTTTATAGAGGAACATAAAGCAAAATTATCAAATTGGAAATTTCAAGAAACTTAAAGGGGGAAATTGCGTAAATGTGTTACGGGTTTTGGATATATCGTTTGATCAAAACCACTACATCCGTTGCAAAAGCACTTTATAAGTCCCCAGGAAACGAATAATGGGAATAAGAGAAAATTTCAGATATCAGATTTAATTGAAACTGGATTTCTTGTTTATGTTGTAATTTGGTATTAATGCCTCTTTCAAAAGTCATGTGGCTTCAGTAAATTTTCTATATTTTCTAATAATATAATAAGGGTAGTTTGAAATGTGTGCGTACCTTTTTTACGATTCACCAATCTCGATTAATCGCAGAGAATAGATTGGTTAATTATTCCTATTATCTAGCAGCAGTACATATTAATAATTAATAATCATATCTTATTGCATTAGCTTATATATGATCCAACCTGATATATCCTATATGTAATTTCGAAAACTGCTACGTTCGAGTCGTCTTACATAGATCACAAAAAGTGCAAATACTATATAAAATTGCACTCAATGTTTAATTGCTCTATGATTATCAGGTAAAATTTAAAATTTGTTAACATTATGTTAGATCAATTCTTCTATTGGAACCTTTAGTTTGAAACACTAAACTTGAAGAGATTTACTGCTCGACGCACGTTTAAGACTAATTAAAAGTGTTAATAATAATACGGCTTTGGATGCATATGAAAGCATTCAAATAGAAAAATGTAAGAAAATCATAAACCCAGATAAAGGACCTATCCCGTTGAGTCAACTTTTTTAATTATTAATGTAAGGCTTAGTAAACTTCCCGGTTCATGATTTTTACACGCTTTGTTAGGTAGGGTGTTTCATATAAATAGAACATAGTTTAGGTTTAGAATTAGATTAAATCATCTCCTGATGATGCTAACATGGTTAACGAAAGGTGTGTCGAGCACTTCAAAAAAAGTGATTTGGTGTATAGTGGTAAATCTCTTCAGGTTTAACATTATGTTAGTCTGATCATAGAATCAATGCACGTACGTCTTCAAGTGACACATTTTATGCATCTTATATATATATATATATATATATATATATATATATATATATATATATATATATATATATATATATATATATATATATATATATATATATATTATTATTATTATTCACGTATGGGCTCTGGTGGACCACGCGAAGTACAATTAGAGGCGTTTTTTGCCGTTAGCCTTCCTTTGTGCCCATACTAATTTCATTCTTTCGCTATGAACTTTTTTTCTTTCGTCAGACCAACTTGTTCCAGTCTTCCTACATTTTTCCCTCTGGCCAACCTCCCAAACGTTAACCTTATGTCTGAAACAGCCTCTTTCCTGAATTTCACATTGTGTAATATTTGTTGATCTTTATATATATATATATATATATACTTACTGACCTATTTGTTATATGGCTGTTTCCCGTATTTGACTTCCGTAGTATTTATATTTGCCAACGCCGCGTAAATACAAAATAGATAGAAGAAAGAACATCGACATAAACAATGACCAACGCGTGATCAGCACGTGATATTTTAGCTAGAAACCCTGAGCGCCCCTGCTATTGGCGGAAATTTATTTCGATTCATTTCAAGGAGGAACTTACAATACCAAAAGTCAAATATCAGCATATACAGATGACGTGCTACTTGTCAAGAACAACAGAGCGAGTACGAAGTTTTAGATTGTTGGAAAAAAAGCGTAGGAATATGGCCTGCACATTAATTACAATATGGACAAGGACAACTAATGTAGAAATCAAACTTCTATACGGAAAACCATCTATAAGCCGGATAGGTCTTCCACATTGCGGTGGTTTGGCCATGTGTTAAGATAGTGTTAGATAGCGTTAGGTTAGCGTTAAGATAGCAGCTGGTCAAAGCAAGCATTGTTAAGAGGCGAAGAACGAAGAAGAAGAGAAAGAAGAAGAGAGGACGACCAAGAAGGAAGTGGTTAGAGGGATACAAGGAATTTTGATTTAAGTTTAGCAAGGGTGAGAATATGGCGGGATGCAGTTATGAACAGAAGAAAATGGAAATTGATCTTTAACCAACCCACACAAACCATCCAACCGTCCAAAACATCATCATCCATCCTAGTTAAATTCAATATTCAAAACTTCGGTATTCACCAGATTACTAAGATTGTCGGATAGGGAACATAGGCAAACAGAACTTAATTCATTAGAGACGGCACTAAGTCAAAACGGCTATGACATGCGTCAAATAAAAAGGCATATTAATAAAATTCAGGCAACTGGTCTTACCAACCAATCTACTAGAGAATTGTCCCAAAACTCTAAAGTTCTTCTGCCATACATCAAGGGAGTTACTGATAAAATTTGCCACGTATTCAAATCCCATAATAACGAAACGATATTTACAACAGAAAAATATATATCCACTTTCCTTAGACCAGTGAAGGATAATATTCCACAAGAGTCACATGGTGTCTATGAGATTCCTTGTTCTGGGCGCTCCCAATCATATATCGGCCAAACTAATAGATACGTATCCAAAATCGCATATATGAGCATTCTCTCGCCGTTCGAAAATCGGATCTCTCCTCGACTTTAGCAGAACCTCATATCCAAACGGGTCACAAAATAGATTTCGACAAGGAAAGTAATCGCACCTATATATGCCTACAAACCCCGCATAATTCGTGAAGCAATTGAGATCGAAAAACGTCCAGACTGCTTAAACAAGAGGGACGATGGTCTTAGAGTTCCAAATACATGGAAACCGCTTATTTCCAAATTGCCCTTCAGAAACCCTTCCAGTCAAATGTCCTTCCAGTCAAACGTCCACCTCCCGCGTCACCCCCACCCCTCAACCGAGCGCCCAACCAACAACCTCACCTATTAATACACAGGTCGCGCCGTCTATGTTCTTTTCTAGTTGTAAACTCTGGGGAGTAGCAAAGAACGTTTACCTGTGGTCCACGTTCCAGCAAGTGTGTCCCAAGACCGGTTTTAAGCTGTCAAGCTTTGTCGAATAGTGGCTGCAATCATATGCAGCTATGTCATTCTCCGGTTTTTATATGAGTCATGGGTCATGGCGTCGTTCATTCATCCGTTCTTCAAGCGTTCAGCTTGAGCTCAACTGATGAGGGCTTAAGGCCAGAAACCAGTCTTGGGGACTCTTGCTGGCGCTTTGGGTGGGGAATGAAGGAATAGCAAAGCATCAACGTGGAGCACGTACGTAATATAACACTCTATTACAAAGAGAAAACAGCGAAATAAGCTTCCGTTTATAAATTCGAAATTTTCGGTTTATGACTTGATATTTTATTACAAGTGTTACAAAAAGGTAAATTACCGGTAAAACTATAGTTTACCGACATATATTTGTTTTATTGTTTATAGACATAAATTTTCATAATAAGTTGCACAATTATACATTAACAGCTGCAAATGATACGGTGCGGAGAAAAAATATATATAGGAGGCTGAATAGGAAGTGAAAACAGGAAACGAGGTAGGCCCAAGAAAAGTGGTGGAAGCAGGAAGTAGGAGAAATTCTATAATGACAAGGAATGACATGGAATGAGGCAGAAGCAATGAATAGAAAAGGATGGAAATATATTATATAGAACAAAATTGTAGATACTTAGCGGTATAAGGGGCTAATGGCGCGTCTTAAGTATGAGTTTGAACTGTCTGGCTTTTTTTTGCCTCGGTGAGTTTGGAGTTGCCATTGTATTCAAAACGTCATTTGTCACCAGTGACAATACGTTCCAGAAAATAAGTGTCATTTCCAAATTCGTCCCAAAAGTCAAGACATGTTTCTCTTCTGTTACCCTTTTAATCCCGCGAAAGGTTTCCGGAACTAATTTCACACTGCTTTTCTTAATCCCCGATTTATTTGTCAAAATATAATAAACGGTTGTGTGAGTGAAATTCAATCTTTTTCCGATTATTCTGACCGTCAAGCGATAATCAGAATGCAAAATATCCCGGATGTTTTATTACTTCTTGCAGTTAAAAGACTTCCGCTGTAAGGTTGATCTTCGATCGAGTTTCTGCCACGATGCCTTAATCCACTTGAAAATCTGGGCCCTTTGCAAAACACTGTTTCCTTAAGCCTGTTGAAGTTTTGCAAAAGTTTCCAGATCGAACACTACGCCACTTGTCTCATTACTTTATTTACATAATTGGGTGTTTGAATAAAACATAATTATCGTTTTTTTTACTTTATTTTAAAACTTTATCATAAATAATATTGATAATCGATGCGAAAAACTTTTAAAAAAATGTTTGCAATTAATTATAAATGAATTGGCTGCCATGTTTGTGACATCATTATGTTAAAGTGTTTTCACGTAAGTACTGTCAACGGCTTTTACCTGTTATTACTGTCAAAATTATTGAAGTTTAGTGTAAAAAAAATTGTTGGTTACTAATTTAATTCATTAATGTGTGACAAAGGGTTCATAAAGTTCAATTCTAATAATATACCTGGTGTATATATTTTTATGGTCACAGATTTTCTCAAAAATGACATTCGGTTCTGTTCAGCTGAAGTTCGACGTGCTAAAGCAGCAATTTGAGTTTTTAAAAAATAATAATAAATATGATAATAACAAACAAAATATTTCTATTAATATAATTAAATTATTTTACATTATATCACAAATTATGTCCTTTCTTGTGCGCTTTAATATATTGAAATCATCACAGCACGTATTTCGAAGTGGTCGATCTACACATTCAGCAATCTGTACATTTTTAAATAAGATATATGAAAACATAAACGAAAATGCAAATGTGTTGGTTTGTTTATGGATCTAAGTAAGGCTTTCGATCTGGGAGATCACGTAATACTGCTGGACAAACTTCATAACTATAGCTTGAAGGGTCGGGTGAGAGGGTGGCGGCAATCTTACTTGCTTGACCGACACCAAATTGATAAAGCAACATCTGAAAAATTAAGGATTATTTCTGAAGTGCCCCAAGGATCTGTTTTGCGTCCACTATTATTTTTAATTTTTGTTAATGATCTGCCAGATGTTTGCAGTAGCGGAAATATGGTAATGTTTGTTGATGATAGCTATTTAACAGGAAATAGACTTACAGGGTGCGCCATTGACACGGTACAGGAAATGCTTAATACATTTTATAGTTGGTTTACGAATAATAAGTTGTCCCTTAACGTGCACAAAAACCAGTTTTATTGTTTTTACTCCTCGAACACACACTATAACGGAGTCATATTTACTAAAAATTAACCGTAAGACTATAAGCAAAGATCCTGTACTAGATTTCTAGGTGTCTCTCTCGATAACAGACTTTGTTGGGATGAACACATATGAACTACGCAAGAAATTAGCTGCTGTCTCATATGCTGTTTATAGGTTGAAACGGGTGGGTACCACGGATATTGTGTTTACAGTCGCGCTAGGCATGGTTTTGCTATTTTGGGGTGGGTCACCTCATCTGATGCGTGTTTTCAAAATACAAAAAAGATAATTCGAATGATGGGTGGGGTGTCACTACTGGACCTATTTTTAAAGAGGCAGGCCATCACTATATATTTTGGAGATTATCATCTTTCTTAGGCGAAATTTTGTAGCATGCTCTGATGAACTTGTTTTATCAATACATTCATGTACGATATTTGAACATAATGTTTACTACAGGGGTGTGAAGGTGTATAATAAGTTGCTACTTCAATTTAAGCATGTTCAGAGTGACAACGAAGATAAAAAATTAGTCCGCGAATTTCTTATAAGTCAAAGTTTTTATAGTTTAGAAAAATATATGTCGAATCAATAATTTAGATTCAATACTTATTTATGTATACAATGTTTATTTGTGCATGATTATCATATTATGTATTGTTTCTGAAGTCGCGTCACTGAATATTCTGCCAATTCTCTTAATCCGGCTTAATCATGGATATTTTATAAGGTTGTGGGTATTGATAAATACATTATTAAATTATTAAATTATTAAATTATTAAATTATTAAATTATTAAATTATTAAATTATTAAATTATTAAATTATTAAATTATTAAATTATTAAATTATTAAATTATTAAATTATTAAATTATTAAATTATCAAATTATTAAATTATTACATTATTAAATAAATATAAAATTATTAAATTATTAAATTATATACCTTATCAAGAATAAAATATTTATATGTAGGTTAAAATGTTATATATTCTTTGTATGCACAGAAGTGTGGCAATGTGCATGCTTTTGTTTTGACTTGATCCATGCATATTTGTATTGTCTTGAGGATTCAATAAATTATTATTATTATTATTTGTACACCGAAACTTACGGTAACAAGGCTATATGTTGTGTTCAATTTAACCGCAAAAAAGGTAATTGCACCCTGAAAGGACTTGTATGTCGAGAACATAAAGTCGAGAGTAAAGCTTATACAGTTACCTTAATTATTAATGAAAAACTAAGAAAAGTTTAAGACACTCAATGTCACGATTGTGTAGCTTCAGCAGGTAATAAATACTCAAATATAAGAAATTGATATAATGTTATAAATAATAATCATTTGTTTATATTTGATGATAAGTGGTTGTAAAAATTTGATGTTTAGGATTAAAACGTCCTGCTGCTTGGAGCTATTGATTTCGGCGTTTAACATCTCGTGGCACATTTAAAAACATTTTTTTGGGAGTGTGTTTTTGTAGTATTTATCCAAATTGGTACGAAACAGGCACAATAACCAATCAGCTTTTACATTTTCAATAAATTTATCAATATGCTGGTGATAATAACAAGAATAAGTTGATTAAAAACTTTAACACTCATATTAGCTCTCTGTAATGTTGACGGGAAATTAATATTGTGACGTCACACGCGCTCGCGTTTGTCTACGCGTCATTGGTGCTAGCTTTAAACATTTATTTTCAATTTGATATAACTTTTTAATTATAAGGAAAAAATAAGAATAGTTTTGTTATAAAACTTATACGAGGACTATTAAATAAAGAGACTGGCGCTGTAAAACATTTTAATTTGATTTCATACATATTTACTTATTATCACCTTCAATATACACCCTTCCTCTGTCCCTACAACGCGCCATGCGAATCTTCCATTGTTTGAAACAATGCTGTAAGTCTTTTTCTCTCAGCTCTTTCAGAACGAGTGCGCTTTCTCTTTCACAGCTTCAACGGACTCAAATTTTGTTGCTTTTAATGCAAATTTCACCTTAGAACACAGACTGAAATCGCACAGCGTAAGATCCGGCAAATAAGGCGGATGGTCTAATACTGGGATGCTGTACTTGACTAGAAACCTCTTGACAGATAGTGCGAAATGAGCAGGCGCATTGTCGTGGTGTCCTTCTACAATTCGGGTCGTTTTTTTCTTATACTTCTTCACAGAGTTCAGCAAGAACGTGAAGATAGTAATGTTGATTATTAGTTTGACCTTCACGAATCCATTGAAGGTACACAATCCCATAAATATCGAAAAAAACAATCATCATTGCTTTGAATTGTGATTTGCTCATTCGAACTTATTTGGGTCTCGGTGGGCTCTTCCAGTGCATAGTTTGGCGCTTCGTTTCAGGATCATAAGTAAAAAACCTCGATTCGTCATTTTCAAAGCATACAAAGTGCAGTACAAACATTTTTACGAGGTTCTTGTTGTCCCAACGTGATAATTTTAGGCACCATTTTGGCACACACTTTTTGCATGTTAAAATTATTATGTAAAATTTGCCGCAGGCATTCTTTGTCAGTTCATACAGTTTCATCAGTAATTGCACGACTGCTTAACCGACGGTCAGACCAAACCAGATTACGAAATTTTGTCGAGATTGTCATCCGTTTTTTACGTGGAAAGATGACCCGGGCTTGGATCATCTTCAACGTCTTTTCGGCCATCTTGAAAACACTTAAACTACTCCAAAACACGTGCACGCCATAAACATTCATTGCCATACACTTCTTTCAATAAATAATACGTTTCAGTAGCGGTTTTTCCAAGTTTCAAGTGAAATTTTATAACAATTTGTTGCTCTATTGTTACACTTAACATTTGTCCGGCGAAACAAAAAACAACTTTAATGCGAACGAAGGCTACAGTTATACGGATTTGTTTACAGAAGCGAGAGGTACTGCATTCGTAAGAGAAGGCTTCACGCTAAACAGCTGTTGGTCTCTGGCGTTTGGCGCATGGGTACTTCTGTAGTAGAGTAAGTCTCGTTATTTAATACACTTTGTATATGATCTTTCTATTTATGACAATTTTTTTAAACCCCGTTTACAATAATGTGAGTGACTGAATGTGAGTGAAATACTGTCTTTAAATTTTCTTAATAGAACGAATATTACAATAACAAATATTCTGCAGCATTAAATCCATTTTTTGTTGATAAGGGCAGTCGTGGAATATTTCAAATTATTTCAGATTCAAAATCGTTATAAAGTGAAAGTAAGAAGGAGTAAAAGATGGAAAGATGGAAAGAGAATGAAATATATAAAGGAACGTCCAAGATAAGCGAAGGGGGGAGCTCTTGACGCGTTTTTATGAGGGTTTCTTTAGTAAATCGGTTGTTTATCTAGGCACAAGTATTTTCCCTTTAACATCTATATAATAAATGCCTTTACAACGATGGTTTATTTAATAACAGGTGTTCCTCCCTTTTAAGAAAACTCTAAGTTTTTGTTTTCTTTATTATTACTGATAATTTATAACGAGCTAGTTTTAATTTATATAATTTTGTATTTAATTATATATGGTGGTAGATGGGGTAACGGACGTTTTTGGAAGGAGTAGTACTCGGCTGGTAGGAGGAGAGGAGTCTGCGGCATATGTCAATCGACTTTCTCTTCGATGCTGTTTAATATCCATCATGCGCTGGGGACTCCACAGGATATGTGTTTGCTGTTTGCTTTAGTGCGTTGGTTGACTCGACTCCAGAATACTAAGATTGATTAAGCAGACACTGACCGATACAACCTCTACAGTAAAATTTATGAGAGAAATTTTCGGACCCTTTCTGATTAAAACCAGAGTACGCCAAGGAGTCCTGGACAAAGTTATAAGGGAATGGGAAAAAGGGCTGAAACATCAAGGACACTGGAAACATCAAGGACAACATAATGGGAACCAATACGACTCGGACGATCCAAAGAAAACATAGAAATCTCATGCCTAGCCTTTGCAGACGACTTAGCCATACTCGCTGGCAATGAAACAAGGGCAACCAAACAGATAGAAGTCCTCAACAAATTTGCAGAGGAAGTCGGTCTACAAATCTCCTTCCAAAAAAACGAATTCTTCTGCACAAAATTAGATATTCAAAATTTTAACACAAAATACGTCAAAATAAGCAGGGTCAAACACTTCAAATACCTTGGCGAGATCCTCAAACCCACAGGAGGGGAGAAGATAGCACAGAAGGCTCGATTACAGAAGATGAAGAGGGCATAGGCAAGACACACAATATCTACAATAAGAAATGCATATCCACACACACAAGGATGAGACATTACAACACAGTAATCAAATCAAAGGCACTATACGTAAGCGAGATACTTACACTACATATAAAAAGCGTCGTAGAGAACATAAAAGAAAAATGCAAAATTATGAGGAAAATTCTCGGCTCAAAGCTAGCAGAGGAAAGACCATTCACTACATTCCAGGAACGAAGGTCACAGAGAAAAGCCACATAGCGGCGGACATAGGTTGATAATTCTATGGACTTATCAGTAGACAAGACTTACTCCCACCGACAAGACTCACCAACATAATTCTTACATACATACGAGGGATCAAGTCAACAATATCATGGATCGCACAAGTCACAACTGAACTGGGGAAGGCACAGATAGATCTAATATAGATTGAGGACAGAAGCACGTATAGAAACAAGATACATAGGTGGAACGTCGTATCAGAGAGCGAAGTTTCAGGGTGATCGGGGACAAGGTGGATAGAGGAGAGAAAGAGAATCCACGGAGAAAGGATGAGAGATGTGTGGAAGATCATCAGAAGGATATATATATATATATATATATATATATATATATATATATATATATATATATATATATATATATATATATATATATAATTCGTGTTTGTTTGTCCGCGATGAACTCTCAAACTACTGAACTTATTTTAATGAAATTTTGAACACTGTGTGCAGTTTGATCCAACTTGAGAGATAGGATAGCTTTTATCTCAATTTATAGTCGCAATATTTTTTTTATTGCAAATTATTTGTTTATTATATCACAAAGGGTTATAATTATCTGTGAGTTCCATAAGTTTTTAACAGAGGGCGGTGTAAGTTAGTTTATCGACATAACGCTTCAACTCTTTATTATCCGGATTGGGTAAGTATCCAATAGATAGCGCTGTGTTAAGAGTCCAAACGTTTCATTTATGCTACAATTCATTTCACGTCACACGTGTGTTCAAAGTTGACTTACGACCTAACCTTGCTTTTTCAATCTTTGGTGCATTATTTTTTCATTTAATTTTAATTGTTCTCTGCATCATTTTGTTCCTTATTATTTTTAACTAAAAAATAACTTTTTAGTTAAAAAAAATAAATTTTTGATTTCGTCTTTTAATTTTTTTTAAATTGAAAATATGTATGTAATATTCAATTTGATTATCATTTTTTTATGTAAAGGATAATAATATTTATTTAAAATAATAATAATGCAATAAAAATTTAGTGTATAATTCAATTTTCCCGTGGGTTTTTACATCGGCTACAACGTTTTCGTCTTTATTCGTAAATAATGATTTAACTGTATTGAATAGTTTACTACACTATAATTCAACGTATAACTTAGCCACAGCAACACGTGGCCGGGTCAGCTAGTGTATATATGTATATGTATATGTATACGTATGCGTATATATATATATATATATATATATATATATATATATATATATATATATATATATATATATATATATATATAAGATGTGCAGGTAGGTGAATTGTATCACTCAGGGCCATCTACCGACCAAATTTGTCTTTTTGAGAGAATCATTTGTTATCATAAATATTTTATCATCACTTTATGTGTGCGCTCTGTCGGGGGATATTGTTGACAGGTTGGTGGGTGTACTGTATGGGTAAAAAATTCTGTAGGTGTGATATAGATAAATTACGGATGAAAAAGGAAGTAAAAGATAGATCGAGATAATGAGAGGGAGGAGTATTCTTGACATGTTTTGATGAGGGTTTCTATGCCAAACGGCTATTTATCTAGGAAGGAGTCCGTTTTGCCTTTCACATTCATATAATAAACGCTTTGATAGTGTTGATTTATTTAATAGTAGGCGTTCATTCAATTTTATGATAATTTGTAATTTTATTCGTTATCTACTGTAATTATTTAAAATAAAGTTTAAAAATAGCTCAAAAAGAGATTTACATTAGCCACCACCATTTGATTAAAATTTAAATAAATTATAAATGTGTCCTTTTTTTTTGTTGGGAATGCTTGTATCGTTACAGTTTATATAAATGCGAATGCACTTGACATGGGAAACATAAATATTTAAGCAGAGTGTTGGCCGCACTGTTGTTTCGAAATACCACTCGAAATTACGAGCGAGAAGTTTCGATAATGCTTGCGTACATTTCTATTTTTGTTAAATTTTAATTTGTTTGCTTGTTCTGAAGGGTATAAGATAGGGAGAGTTGTTAACTTCAATTCTTTGGTATATTTTATTTCAATATATTTGAAATATAGTAATATAGGTTCTTTTATTAAATCTAAAATTCTTTCTTCTATAAATCTAAAAATCTTATCTTCCTAACATAGATGCTTTTGACCGAGAAATAAAAACAAAATGTTGAAATTGTTTTTAAAATTTCAAAAAAAGTATGATTTGTTGCCTTCTGTGTTAGAGAAACTCAATATAATTCTCGTTTTTTACTACTTCACTTTCTATACACTTTAGCCACCTTTCAGACTACTGTCGTATTCCAGATTGAGAAAACTTGATTGTTTTGATGTGAAAAAGGCTTTGATGCTTTTTCGACTCCTAAAGAGATATGAAAGGGTTATCAACGAGGCGATGTTACAGGTATCGCAAGAGATGAAAATCCGAAAGGGTTTCTAATTAGTTTTGCGGTATTGGTTGGCGGCTCAGTAGAATCAAACCGCAATTTGTATCTATTTGGACTGCCATAGAGGATTGACTTCTCATCACAGGTCACAATTTTTTGCAGGAAGTTTAGTTTTTAGTTTATTACAACAACATCATAGTGTTTTCACTTATTCTCAGCTGTGAGTTCGTAGGGGGCTGAACGACTCTCCTTTTGAATTTTCCATAGTTTATGTAAACGGTTAGAGATTATTCGTGGTGCTACTCTGAGTTCCTCTCGAAACTCTAGGAGTGTACATCAAGAATTTTCTTCTAATTTTTCATCCTCAATTTTGTTGGCTCTCCCAAATGTTCTGTATCATTTAAGTTAAACATTTCCAATTCGAAATTGCTGGAACCACTTCTCTATAGTACTCTACTAAACCGCAAAAGCCACTCAAATTATGTTCTGAGTCACCGCAGCATTTTTTTTTACAGTTAGAGGTGAAAAGAAGGCAGTGCCTTAAATGCTGCTTTTCGAGTGACATCGCCTCTATAACTGATTTTTCAGGTTATGCTCACAGTAGGTTCATATATTATATCTCATGTTGAAGCTAAAAGATGCTGCTTAAAAATAACTATACGCCTAGAAAAAATTCTGACTGGAATAGGTTCTGCAATCAATGAAACATAACAAAAATGCATTTGATAAAATTTGAAGGAAGAATCTGTTGAAAAAATTAAACTGATAAGAAATAGATGAAGCCACAATAGCAAATGAAAAATCCTCAGAGTTTGAAATAAAAGGTCTGCCTGCTCTGTCCACTATTCCACTTGACTGTAAACGATGTAGCCCAAAACAATATAAAAATAAAGGTGCAATTGATGATAATCCAGGAGATGCAATGCGGATGGTATATTCATATAAAGAAGCATCATTTTACTCTGGTCATTATCATTTGATTAAATTACTACGTACGTTACGGCTTTTTCAGTGTTGTTTTGGCTGTTAAAATTGTATTCTTTCAGTTTGAGTTAATGTGAATGCACTTGACATGTGGAACGTAAATATTTATCCAGGCCGTTGGCCGCACTGCGAAATACGACTCGAAATTACGAGCGAAAAATTTCGACAACGTTCTCGTACACTTTTATTGCTGTTCGGTATTTGTCGGGTCGTTTGTTATTACTGCGTTTGATATTCGTTAGTGAGGGACGAACAGGATAAGATAGACTATACATAATTTATTACGTAACTTTTTTTATATTTATGTTTATACTTGTTCATACTATACAACATCTGTATTTGAAATTGTTATTTCAATGTCGACACTTGCGAGAAATTACGGGAAAAAATAACTTCCACCTAGCGAGGAAATTCGAGATAAAGTTTAAAGCGCTGTCGTATCCATACATGTTGTGGAAATTTTTAATAATATTGTGTTGAGTTAGAATACAATATTTCCGAGATATTTTTAAAATTAATTTAGCTAAATATATTGTTTCAAATATTTGACTGGCAAGCAAATAATAAATAATGATAAATAATGACGGTTATATGTGTTAATTGATCTGTTTTGTTTATATAAAATGAAGTTAGTTTATTGCCATGTACGATTTGTTTTTTTATTTTCAACTTAAATCTTAAAAACCGGAGTATATTTATGTTTTACACCCCCGCAATCCTATTTGGGAGTTGATTTGATTTTGGGAGATGAACCCGCCTTCTTAACGAACATATGCGATGCCTGAGGAATTATCCTGATAAATGTCACGTTTGTAGGACTTAAAGTTCAAAAACGGGAATATATTTATCTTTTACGCCCTTGTAACCCCCCCTAGGAGTTGTTTTTTTATGAATCCTCCTCCTTAGAGGACAATTATGATGCATGAATAACATTTCTGCCATATTTCAAGTTTATAGGATTTAAAGTTCAAGAACCAAATTCGTAAATTTTGAACCTATGCTAAAATTCATTAGAATCCTCCCATCTGTTCGAGCGTGATTGAAGGACAAACATCCAAGCACTTTCACATTTATAATTTGTAGTATGATAGCCTAATTTCTAAAAAGTTCCTAGAAATATAGCCCAAAAATTGCTTCATAAAAGGACTAGAGCCCCTTAAAGGGGGAACTATGAAAATGATTTTTTCGCAATGTTTTCGAAATGGTTTATTCTAAAGTCGTGAAATTCGGTTTACTTCGATAAGTTGGAATAGAAAAACGTTTTTTGTATTCATAATTGAATATTTTAGCCAGGGGTGTCTCCTTGATAAATACTGCCATAACTTTTTTCTTTGTAATGTTTTTAAATATTTTAAGTCAAATTGTTGAATCGCAAAGAATTGTAGGTAAAAAAGGTTTTCATATTTCATCTCGTTAGGATAGACCGTTTTTCAGAAAACTGTCTTTTTCTAAATCGATGTACGATTACATGGATTTCGAAATGCATCTTAATAATTAAGTAGGCAGTTGTCACTGTTAATCTTCGTCTTTGATGTTTCGTAAAACTGCATCATTTACGCAATAAAGTCTAGATTTTTTATTTTTAAACCGCAAAATGGCCCATTATTCCTTTGATGAAATCCATTTTATGTACGGGAAGGCGAATGGGAACGTGGGTGAAGCTAGAAGATTGTATGCAGAGGTTTTTCCCGGTATAAAGAGCATTTCCTCGTGCAGAAAAATTTACAAACATTACATAGAAGATTATGCGACAAGGGATCTTTCATGTCTTCCAAACATGATTGTAGAAAAAGCCGGAGTACTAGAACTGTACAAAATGAAGAATGATTATTAGAAAATATAGCAGAAAACCCAGGAATAAGTGTTAGACGAATTGCTGTTTAAGAAAGCATTCCTAAAAGTACCGTATGGGATATTGTTAGAGAACAAGGGCTTTATCCATATCATTTGCAGAAAATTCAAACCTTAAAGCCTGATAACCTGTCACAAAGAATATAGTTTTGCCAGTGATTGAGGGAGCAATTGTGTTAAAATGAAAATTTTGTATAGAACATTATTTTTACAGTCGAAGCTATGTTCACATGCAAAGGAATTTTTAATTCTCACAATACGCATGCGTGGGTGGGAGAAAATCCACATGAATTTTTCGAATCGGGGCATCAGGGAACGTTTTCTATCAATATCTGGGCAGGAATACTAGTTTGTGCTTTCCAACCGTTTAAATAGACAACTTAGTCTTTGAACTTCTTGGAAAACCATTTGCTGTATCTAATGAAAGATGTACCCTATCAGTTCAGATATAGCATGTTTTTTATGCACGATGAGGCTCCGCCTCATTTATCTGTAAATATAAAAGTGTATTTAGATCGGTTATACCCAGGACCATGGGTATAGAATTTAATCATCTCGATTACTTTCTGTGGGCAGACTTGAAGACATTGGTCTATGCTATCCTGATTGGCACTGTAGCGGAATTGCAGCAACGTGTATTTACTGCTTGTGATTATATCAAAAATAAGCCTGATATTTTCGGCAGAGTAAGATGTTCTATGAAGAAAAGTATTACAGGGTGCATTGAGATGAATGGAGGTCATTTTCAACATATGTTGTGAATATGTGTTAAATCTTTAATAGTAATTAGTCTTGTTATTATTGGCTACTAAATGAATATTTTCGTAACAACGGTGCCTAATTAATTAAGATGCATTTCGATATCATGTAATCGGTGCATCGATTTCGAAAAAGTCAGTTTTCTGAAAAAACGGTCTATCCTAACGAGATAAAATAAGAAAACCTTTTTACCTAAAAATATTTGCGATTCAATAATTTGATTTAAAAAATTAAAAAATATTACAAACAAAAAGTAATGGCAGTATTTGCCAAGGAGACGCCCCTATGTGACGCTCTGTCTAAAATATTTAATTATTAACATAAAAAAGATTTTTCCATTTCAACTAACTGAAATATACTGAATTTTACGACTTTAGCATGAACCGTTTCGAAAATATTGCGAAAAAACCATTTTCAGAGTTCTTTATTTAAGGGGTTCTAGCCCTTTTAAGAAGCGATTTTTGGGATATGTTTATAGGAACTTTAGGAGTCAGCTCCCAAAATATTTCGACGTTACTTCCGGACACCCTGTATATATTTATATTAGACTATCATACTATATATTATTTTGACATAGGTTTAAAATTTTCAAAATTTGCACCTTTGTCGCCTCGTGGCCAACTTTCCTTCGGCCACATTTGCACGGCAAATACTCTACCTTCGGTAATAGGTCAAAAACTCAGCCTCATTAACTACATCGTCTTTTTTGGAGCCAGAATTCCTGGGTATATCGCTCTACAGCTCTCGCTGTTACCGTGTTTATATATTTTTTTCTCTACCCCAGAAAGGGGGAGAAAACTAGCAATCTATGTCATTGATAAAAAGGGCCAAAGCACATATAAAACGAATTTTTCAAAAAAATGGCTCTTTTTTTAAATTCCCATAACTTTTTCAAAATTTGACTAAATGGAACTTTTAAAAAAATTTTTTTTTGAAAATGTTTGATTTATTCTGCGGATAATGCCGCGCATCCCAGAGTGGGCGACTTTTCTTTCAATTTTTTTTATTGTAAAAAAAAATTCTTTTTTTTTTCAATTTTTTTTTCCCAATCCTTTATTTTTTCTATTATAAAAAAATTGTTTTTATACTCAAATAAATGTAAGTAAATGGTTCTATAATATTTAATTTATAATCTAACCTAATGATTAATGATTAGGATTTCACGGTTAGTACGATTAACAATCAGTGTTTTATATGAATTTAACAAACGATTTAATTTTATTTTCTTTAGCCTTCAAATAATTTTCTTCAACATAATAAAATTATTTTGTATTTTGATGTGACATAAATGGTATTAAAATTTGCCACGGTAATTGAATCGATAAATTATGCTATGACGATCATAGACTTACCAACAGTCAATTTTTTTGTATTTACCAAAATAATAACTGATTTTCCTAAAAGTATCCCTGACAGTGTTAGCAAAGTTTATTATTTCTCAGATGGGACTCCTCAGCAATTCAAATTTTTTTAAAACTTTGTCAATTTATACTACCACAATAATGATTTTGGAATGTCTGCTGTATGGCATTTTTTGCAACTGCCCACGGGAAAGGTCCGTGCGATAGATTGGTGGCATAATGAAAAGACTAGCAGCGAGAGCGCAAGTCTTCAACTACCGGTTGATAAACAAATTACCACACCTTACGAACTCTACATGGGCTTGTACACCGGATAAACTTCCGAATATAACAGTTAAGTTTTCGCTAAAAGAGGATTACAATAAAGCTATGAACGACTTGAGTGACCGATTTTCAAAAACGAAACCAATTACGGAAACTAAGTAATTACACAGTACGATTCCAGACACAGATGGCTGTCTTTGTCTGACATGATGGGTGTCCGGAATTTTTCGAATTCAGACGAGTATAGAATCTGTAAATTATTTAAATGTCAAAGAAAATAAAATAAATCGTTTGTTAAATTGGTATAAAAAAATTGATTGTTAATCGTATTAACTGTGAAATCCTAAACATTAATTATTAGGGCAGATTATAAATTAAGCATAAAATATCATAGAACCATTTACTTATTATAAAAGCGTATTTTTACTAATGCTTGCTTATTATAAAAGCATTTACTTATATAATTTATTTTATTATAAAAACAAAGTTTTTATAACAGAAAAAATAAACGATTGGGGAAAAATAAAAAAAATGGTTTCTCAATGAAAAAAAAAATAGAAAGAAAAGTTGGCCCACTCTGGGGTGCGCGGCATTATTCGCAGAATAAATCTAAGTTTTTTAGGTAAAAAAAAAATCAAAAATTGCCAACTTTGAAAAATTGACGGTTTTTCCCAAAAAACGAAAAATTTCATAAAATTTTACATCTGATTTTCTTTTTGGTATTTTTTCTGAAAAGTACATTCAAAAACAAAAAAAAATGTACCACTTAGTACATTTTTGAAAATATTACGGGTATTAAAAAAAGAGCCATTTTTTTGAAAAATTCGTAACTTTTTTTTCGGTTGGGTAAAAAAAAATTGATGAAAAAATTCTGATAAACGTTTTTAGTGGGGTAGAAAAAGAAAAAAAAATCAGTCAAATCGAAAGGGGTCGGGTACAAAAGTGGTCGATTTGGCATATATTCGTCTGCATCTTGATCTTGGCCTGCCCCTTTCTCTCCTGCCTGCTATATAACATTCCAGTAATTTTCTTGGGATCCGATTCTCCTACATTTTAAAAACTTGCCCTAGCCAACTCAATCTATGGGATTTACTTCGGGGATTTGGGATATACCATACTCAATCTATGGCATTTTAATTCGTATGTTATCTAATTTATTAGATAACATGCTTAACTCCTGGCTTGTTCTTCTTCATACCTCACTCGCAAATGAACCTTTTGTCAGTTTTATGAATTCTTATATTCTCTTCTTAGATTGCGAAATACCTTTACACAACCGAGATACCGATAACACCAAATTGTTATCTGTTGCTCGGTGTTACCTTTATGAACGAGATTATTAATTTCTGTGTTTAAGATTAAGTATATTTTCAGTTTGATTTGAATACATATACTGAATGTTTTTTTATTCTTCATTACATAAAAGATTAGACAAAAGTGACAAAATTAAAAGAGGAGAGAAGACATTTTAAAGAGAGCAAACAAGGAGGGAGAACAACGGTAATGTAGCTGTTATTAATATTATCACAGACTGCTTTTTAATCTTTATAAATAAATGATGGCAACATCAGTGTACATTTTCTGATACGGAAAATCCAGATGTTATAAACTTTATAATTTTTAAGAAAAATCTTTAAGCTTCTTTAACTTCAGTATCTATTAAGTATTTATTAAGGATGATACTTACAAACTTAAAGAGGCGGCGAAGCAAAAAGTTTTAAAAGAAATTTCATCCGAACCAAACTTCTCGGAAAAGGGAAATATTGACTGGAATTATTGATAAACGAAAACTATTTCAATTCTTGATTGGAACGTTTCAAAAACTAGTTTTGAAATCAAATAATTGAACAAGATACTGTTTTAAAGGCAAAATTGTCTCGAGAAAAAACTGGGTTAGGCGAAAAAGAAGAAAGACTGCAAATTATCGAATATCGTCGAAGGTGAGCCTTTTTTGGATTCGGATTTAGACGGAGGGAATCCCGCTTTACCTCGGAAAACAAATTTGAACTTTCAGCGAGATACATTTCTGTTTATGTATCTTGTTATTTCTTCGTTTGGAGCGCTTCAGCTTAATTTTTATGTTATTTTACTTTTCTCGTATACGAGGGTTGCTATTTATGTATCCGGAATAATAAATAAAAAGAAATATTTATCATTGAAAATGGTTTTATTGTTTTTTAAATATATTATTGTATCATATTACAAAATATTCTCCGCGATGATCGATACACTTTTGCATACGTTTGAACCAATTTTCGTATCACTTTTTCCATTCCGATCTAGGTATCTTCAAAACGTACATTTTGAACGCATCAACCGCTTCTTTTGGCGTCGAAAATCGTTGTCCGCGTAATTTATTCTTCGTGGACGGGAACAAAACAAATTCAATTGGATGTTTTAACCGGTCAAATATTGAGTTATTCGGTCCGATGTGCAAGAGCTCGCGTATTCATAGTGAAGAATGATTCTGCATCGCTGGTTGTTTTTCCTTTTTTCTTCATAGACTTCTGGCACAAAAAAATGGTTGTGTACCATTCAAAATTGACCATTCCATCATTCTCTAGTGGCACTGTAGCCACATGCCTATTTATCTAAAAAAAACAGGCGACCATTTGCTTCGGAGTGCTTCTTGCCCGAACTTTTGTTGGGTTTGGTTCATTTTGAAGGACCCATACAATCGACTGCTGTTTACTTTCGGATTCATCCGCATAGATCCAAAAATTGTCATCTGTGAACATGTTATACACGGTCTTTGGCGCATTACCATTATATTTTTTGAGTCTTTCTTTGCACCAATTGACATGAGCCTTTTTTTTTGAGTGATTGTCAAATTGTGTGGAATCCAACGCGAACAAATATTTTTCACGGCTAAATGTTCCTATACAATCTTGTGTGTGCTTGTCATACTAATGTCCAGGGATGCCACAATCTTACGGTATGTCACATGATGATCTTGTTTAATCAGTTTGTGCACAGTATCGGTGATTTCTGGAACAACAGCCGATTTTGGACGACCTTCTTTAAATTCGTCCGTGAGCGAACGATGACCACGATTGAATTCATTAAACCAATAATATGACTGAGATGAAATTTTTAAGTCACTAAACAACACAAATAGCATCCGTATGACAAAACATACTGAGTATGCATACAGTCAACAATGTCAAACTTTACGATATATATGTCAAATGACGCCTAGCAACACCAATTACCAATTCCGAATACATAAATAGCAACCCTCGTACAACCATTTGATTTTTAAGTTGGTACCACTATCTTTGACATCTGACAGAAGTTTCATATAATTTCGCTTGTAGTAAATTTGGTAATTGTTAAAGATTTTTCTCGGCGATTTTTAAAAATGAATAAATTTATCGGGTAAATAACTTTCATTAAATTTTGTCTAAAACACGAAATTTCTGGTGCTGATGCATTAAAAATGTTAAGGAAGTGTTAAGGAGATGAAGCTATGCTAAAAAAATATTTACAAGTGGCACGAGGATTTTAGTGATGGTACAGAAGCAGTTGAAGATCAATCTTGTCCAGAAAAGATCAATCTTGTCAAGAATCTTGTCCTGAGTAATAGCCGAATAAGTATTAGAGACTTTGTGGATACTACTGGAATATCACTGATATCAATTATATCAATTTTGAGGAAGCATATCGCACATCGCAATAATTATTCGTCACTTGTTCGCTAGAAATTAAACAAATACCGTACTACAAACACCACATTCACCAGATATGACACCGTGTGATTTCTTCTGTTCTCTCGATTGAAGAAACTGCTTTGTAAACGCCATTTTCAGACCATAGAGGCTATTCGAGAGAGTTTGCTGGCCACATTAAAGAAAATACCAGAAGTCGAGTCAAAAAACTGTTTCGAACATTGGAACAGTGGCGGCTCGTGAGGGAGAGCATTGGGACGCCGCCCCTCCAGCATTTATCACAGTAAACAATTTTTCAGAGTAAAACACCATATTTTATTTTCGTTCAGCTCCTGTATCGGGTATCCAGAGTACGAAAAGTAAAAAGGAGGAAGGGGAAAGCAAAAAAATCTTTAGCAGCCCTATTTTCATTTACTCCCTTCCACTTTAAAAACCCACGAGCCGCCACTGGACTGGAAAAAACGTTAAAATAAATTTATCGCAGTAATAAGGGATTACTTTGAAGGAGACTAGATATATTTGGTCGGATAAATAATTACTTTCTGTTTTATTTCAAAAATCACCTTACTTTTTCATGATAATAGTATCATAAATGTAAAACTTAAAGTGTTAAATTATAATCACGCCAACGTTTGGAATAAAGTACTATGAGAACTCACGATTTTGATTCACCTTTTTGTTTTTATTTTAAATGTCTATATAACTTTAAAAATGTAATGTTATCTAAAGCACTATCCAGAGTGCCTGTACAAGCCCGAATCTACAAATCAGTCATAAAACAAGTGCTGACCTATGGATGTGAAATTTTTGCAAATTCTTGTATAAAACACAGATGACGTCATTAATTTGCCTAGGTCTAGTGCGAAGTGTAATGTATCTCACTCATTTCAGGAGTTTAATGTATGACAATTAAAAAAATGGAGTCTTACACAATACAACAACGCGTTAAAATTGCTGAATTATTTTATAAAATTGGCGTTCAGTGTTAAATGCTTTTAGAAAAATACGTGATATTTATGGTTTGTACAGTCGTTCATCTGAAAGCACTGTCAATGGAATTGTTCAAAATTTTCAAGAAAGTGGTTTGGAGGAAGATAAAAGAAGATAAATATGTAGTCGTTGTGGTCGTTTACAAGAGCATATTAATGAAGACCTAGAAATTTTCTTTAGTCGACGTTCACAACAATTTGAACGCAGTGAATCCACAATATGGCGTATTTTGCGAAAGGATTTAGCTCTGAAAGCATATAAGATTCAAATAACATAGAATCTAAAGCCATTGGATCAATTAAAACGTACATTTGTTAATTAGATTAAATAAGAAACAGCTTTTTTTTCAAACGAAGCGCATTTTGAAATTGGTGGTTATGTTAATAAACAAAATTGCCGCATTTGGGTCGAGGAAAATTCACGATTGATTTCTGAGAAACCTTTACATCCTAAGCGAGTTACTGTTTGGTGTGCATTATGGTGAGGAGATGTAATTGGGCCGTATTTCTTTCAGAATGCTGTTGGTGTAGTTATAAGTGTGAATTGTGTTCGATTTTGTGAGATGATGACGGGATTTTTGTGGGCTGAATTAAATAATATTGATCTAGAGGGAATGTGGTTCCAACAGAATAACGCTACATCTCACTCTGCTAATGAAACAATTGATAGAAGAAAAACTTTCCCGGACGAATTATTGCAAGAAACGGCGATGTTAATTGGCCACCAAGCTCTATAAGAACCTAGCTCTATAAGAGCTAGCAAACCTAGCTCTATAAGAACAATGCACAATCGATTCTTGAACTAAAGGATGACACGATTCGAGTCATTGGTGAGATAAAGCCACGGTTATGTTAAAATGTCAACCAAAATTTTGATAAAAGAGTCTGTGGAGCTGCAGGAGATAGTGATGTGGCAGATATTGTCTTTCGTGTTTATATATGGTTGCCGAATAAGGTGGAACCAAGAATTGAAACCACTAATAGAATAAGACATAATAGATAACAAACCCTAAATGGCAATCCCTCAAGAGGAAGGCCAAGACTGAGATGGAGGGATGATGTGGTCCCGGATCTTAAAGAAATTTATGAACGAAATTGGACGGAAATTGTAAGGAATGGAGAAGCATGGAAGGCACTTGTAAGGAAAGGCATGGATCTCCATGGACCATAGAGCGGTGTTTGTGTGTGTACTAATTAATGTTATTTATAAATATTTCACACACACTATACAAATAATTCTATGGAATGAACTGGGACAACAAATGGTGTTTTAGGCACCTTTTGGACTGTTTGTCATTTGTGTTAAGCTGACAATTCATGGAACGACCTGTGTATTAAAGTAAGACTTTCTTTACCATAGTAATTTCAAATTAAACTTAAAATGTCTATATAGGAACATAACTTTACATCATTCATCACTATTGAATTAAAATTTAAGTAAACTATAACTTTTTCAGCGTTGTTTTGGTTGGTAAATTTGTATTGTTACGGTTTGTGTTAATGCGAATGCGCTTGACACGTGGAACGTAAATATTTATCCGGAGTGTTGGCTACGATATACGGGCAGAAATTACGAGCGAGGAATTTCAACAACGTTCGCGTACATTTTTGTTGTTGTTCAGTTTTAGTTGGGTCGTTTGTTATTATGCTGTTATTACATTTGATATTTGTTAGTTGACATTGTGTAGACGAACGGTATAAGATCAAGAGATGTTCTAAATGTATTTGAACCTTTTAAATTGGATTCATATATGGCTCATTAAGAAAATGTTCTTGTAAAGGGTTGTGGGAATGCATTCTAGAGATCCAATTTTCGATTACTGTTTCACACGTATTGCCTCGCCAGGTATATCTTCAATGGTGGTCTCAGTGTTTCTTTTTAAGGTCAAGAATTGTTTTGGGGTTTATTTATGTAAAGCAGAGATGTAACCTAACCTACAAAAACTAAACTAAACTCTTTTTGGCCAGTTGACATTATTTATTATAATAACTACCAGTAATTCATATATAATGCAAATATGGGAGTATCCCAGAGTTCCAATCTTGGCCCGCTGTTATTTCTGATGCACATTGATCATCTCGATGGGCTTCTGGATTGTGATGACTTAGATAGCGGATGACTTGAAACTTTTTAAAATGGTAAACAACATTGTTGTGGGTGACTGCAGAGAAATTTAGAAAAACTGAATAATTGGTGTGAGTTAATATATTAAGAAGTGCAAAGTAATAACATTTTCTAAGAAGCTAAATAACGTTAAGTTCAATTATTCCATAAACGCCTGTATTAACAATTCCTGTAACAATTTCCTAATTTTAAAGATTTAGGAATAACTTTCGATACAAAGCTTTCTTTTGGGAATCACATACATAATGTAGTGATTAGCGCTTCTAAATCGCTGGGTTTATAATAATAATATAATAGATCGTTCGATAATTGTGATGGAGTATGGAGTATGGTTTTGTGGTGTGGAGCCAATATTACAAAAACCATAAGAAACATTTGGAGGATGTACAACGATGATTTTTAAAGTTTTTTTATTTTAAATATTGTGGCGTTAACCCAGGACGAGGCATTATCATTTGCTGATTATGAATAATTTTGAATCATTAAAGTTTTTAAGGAGATGATATCATCCCGTGAAATTGTTATATAAATTGTTGCATAAGAAAATTGATAGTCCATGCTTGCTCAGACTTTCGGATAATGAGGGTGGAGTCTCGACTTGCGCTGCCACTTTATATGAATCTCGCTTTGAACAATGTTTCCATCAAATCATCATTATGCTCTATGTGCTCTATTTTTATTAGTATTTCAAAAGATTGTGATATGAATAGTAGTTCATTACGCCACGTATTGACGTGTGTGCGTGATTCACTTCATGTGTCAATGATTGAGTTTGTTTTTGTTGTTTTTGTCAAAGGTAGTACCGTTTATTGTGTAACTTTATTTTTAATAGACAGTTTCAACGTAATTAATTTATTGGTTTGCTTCCTTTTCTCTTTGAATTTTGTTTAATTTTTATTATAGTATGTTATTTTGTTTAATATTGTCGATATTAGTGTAGTTATTATTATATTTTGTAACTGATTACATTAATGTTTAAAATTGCGGCAAAATGAGTTCAGTTCATAACCAAAAATAGATTCTCTATGCGAATATGAAGATATGGTTCATATTTATGGCGAACCTCTCCAAAATTCCGAAGGAAGTAGGTGTATTTACCAGCAATAATACCCTGAAAGACCTCCTCCAACTCGGCAAACATTTGTCCAAGTTTCTCAAAGACTTTTGGATGCAAATAGTGTGGTTCCAAGGTTTCAAGAAAGTGGCCGGCAGCGAGAGATCGGTCTTGTAGCGAAAGAACAAATTTGACTTCTTTTTGAAGAGGGCTTCACCAGAAGTACTTGAAGTATTGCGCGCAAGTTGATGTTTCCCATTGGATTGTACATAGAACACTAAAAGAGTAATAACTCTACCCCTATCGTATACAAAAGGTATAAGCATTCTTACCGACTGATTTTTTACCCAGACAAACATATTGTGAATGATTTATTGGCCAAAACCAAAGGAATTCAACTTTTTTGTTCAATATATTATCAACTGACGAAGCTTCTTTCATAAGGAATGAAATGATGGGCATTTTGAACTGTTAGTTCAATAAAACAATTAATCATATGTTTCTTAATGTAACTGAATAGTTTAAAACGTGTTATAACGTGAAAAATTAGTGCTGGTAAATTCCACTTTGACATTAAACAACAATAATGTGTAAGTTTTCCTTTTCTTTGTAACAAAACAAACCAAATTTATGCGGAAATGAATGGAATAGATGACTATGAAAATATTATTATATATATTTTATTTTCAAATGATACCTTAGACGTCAATGCAACAAAAACTGACTTCCGATTTTTAAACCTTTTTTTCCAAGAAAATGGTTGTATTTTGGATATGTGTTTTTACGAACCTTTTTGTTCAAAAAATAGGTAAAGAGTCGTTGGTAAAAGTTTACGAAAGTACGTTCCCTTAAATATTCCCGTGAAAAATCAAATACAGATAAAATTCAGTCCAGTAGATGGTGGTAGAATCGTAAAGATGATTCCATTTCTGAAAAATAGTTTCCTTTCTAGCAATTCATCATAAATTTCAAACTGATATAAGACTTAGTTTTTTTTATGGCGAATTTCGTGTGCTGATTGAAACCTACTTTGAGTGAAAGAACCATCGTACAAACCCAAGAAAAGTTGGACAATTATGCAGACTCTGGTCGTTTATATTTCATGTTTGCTAAATAGTTTACAGAATTTCGTTGTGGTCGAACTTGTACAAGTGATACTCCGCGCAAATAGAGCAAATTGCTTATTACTGAGCAAATGGCCAACGAAATCCATGACATCGTGTTGGACGGAAGGTTGGAGAAATTATTCAGATGATAGATATCTCGGGCTATTCCATACGGAATATCCTATACGAACATTTCGGTATAAGAAAGTTATCAGCGCGAATAGTGTCGGATAAATGCAAGAAAATAAAATGGAATCAACATATTGATTATAAGATATATTACTTAACGGGAAAGGGTCTTTAGGGTGGGCAGAGAAAATGTGACATGACAAAACATGACTTATAAGCCGCGATAGTATATAGCTATAGTATAAGCTGGAAAAAGAAAAAGCTTTCTTAGAAAATATATTACTTTGTCAATAAAGAATTATTAGTGCCGTTTATTAGATTTTTTCCCAGACAAGTGCTAAATTTTCAAACAGAGATAAATTACTATAAACGAATTTTAACTTGCCAATAGTCCAAATTTGTCAGGTTTTTTAACATTTCAGCTTTATATTTGTGAACAAACATAACTGCAGGATTTGAGCTGATAAAAATCCTCAAATAATTCAGGAGTTACCTGTTCATCTTCAGAAAATCACTGTTTGGTGGGGTTTTTGGGCTGAAGAAGTGATAGCACTTTATTTTTTTGAAGACGATGATGGAAATAGCGTTACTTTTAATGGTGAACGTTGTAGGAATATGTCAGCAGAATATCATTGGCCTGAGCTGATAAATGTGGATATAAACAATTTTTTCTTTTAATAAAACGAGACGACGTCACTTGTCTCATCAAACGAATTTATTTCCTGAAACTATAATAATAATAATAATAATAATAAGGCTTTGTTAGTCCAACAGGATATCCCAATTACAGAGCTAATTAGTAATTACTAATTACTTGCGCGCAACACTTCAAGTACTTCTGGTGAAACCCTCTTCAACAAGAAGTAAAATTTGTTCTTTGGCTGACGGAAGACCGATCTCTCACTGCGGCTCATTTTCTTGAAAACCTTGAAACCACACTACTTGTATCCAAAAGTCTTTGAGAAACTTGGACAAATGTTTGCCGAGTTGGAGGCAGCCTTTCGGGGTATTATTGTCGGTAAATACAACTACCTCCTCCGGAATTTTGGAGTGGTTCGCCATAAATAAGAACCATATTCTCATATACGCATAGAGAATATATTTTTGGTTATAAATCGAACTTGAATGCACGCACCGAACCACTGAACTCATTTTGCTGCAATTTTGAACATTCGTTGTCGTGGCGGTATTGTGACGTTGCCACATCGTTTAGGGCCGATCTAAGGCATTATTTTTAATTTTAAAAAATGTTTTAACCATGTTCATTAGTTTATTTGTTACTAAACTCGGAGATATTTACCACTAACCACCAAATCACTTTTTTAAACTTCTTTAAACTTTTCTAAGATGGTTAGCAAAACGTGCGTCGAGAAATTTAAAAAAGCGATTTGGTGTTTAGTGGTAAATCTTTCCGAGTTTAGTGTTTCACACCGAAGGTTCCAATAGAAGAATTTAGTTTATTTGTTGTTTACTTATTAGATAATAACCAATTAAGAGTTGCCAAATGTGCTTTTTCATCTATTTGCTAGAAATGTTAATTCTTACCATAACTTTCTGATTGGTGATTTAATAACTGGCAATTTTTTTGGGTCTAGGGTCTATTACTAAGAATGATGGAACTTCAGAATTAAATACATGTTTTTTGCTCAAAATCGGTTCCAATTGTTTTATTTAAGAGATTCAGGCATGGATCGGCTCGCGCCAATTTTCGATGACCCTGGCGCACATTTCGGGCTGTATGGCGACTATGACTTGATGAATGCTAGTTTCCAAGTCAACAATAGTCTCAGGTTTATTGCTATAAATCTGTATTTTCATATGCCCCAGAGAAAATAATCTAAATGAGTTAAATCGCATGATCTCTGCGGCCAATATGCGGTGGCGCGTCAACCTGTTGAAAATAAAGGTCATCCGCATCGATTCCATCAAATTCCGCCAAAAAAAAAATCTTTCAGCATTACCTTGTAGTGTTCGGTATTGATGGTAACAGTGACTCCTTTGTCATTTGTAAAGAAATAAGGATCGATGACTCCTCCATGTCAAAATCCACACCAAAAGCCTCATAGGAGAAGATGATTTTGCGATTAAATTCGTTCTCAGCTATCATTATTTCCCAATCGGCAAATTTACGACGAATGCGATGGTCACATGGCTTTAATTCTTGTGCCAGTACCATCTTATATAGATGCAAACCTAAGTCCAACTTCAAAATTCGCCAGGTTGTCATTGGCGAAAGGTCTAACTCTTGCGAGCGGCGAGCAACCGAGACGTTGTCATTTTTGTCATTTTCGGCTACACTTGCTTGAACTGTGGGAATATATTTAACACTTAGCTTTTTTGTTGTATAGGCATTACACTATTGTGGAGAGTAAACTCACTTTCAAATTTTCTAATAACACGATCAATAGCTTGTTCAGAAGGACCACCACGACGAATACTATGATGAATCTGAATTACTCATTGAGTAGCACGAGGGCACCACGAATTTGCGTAATAAAACTGAACAATTGCCAAACCTTTCTTCTAACGTGAAACGAACCATGATTTAATTGCAAACCTTTCTGAAAACAGCTGACAAGGCATGTCAAAAATCCGTTAGCAAATGTAGCCGTCATGAGCTGTCAAAGTTCCATCTTCTCTAATGGTAGGCCCTTTACATATATGGATAGTCATTATTACATCAATTAATCTACAATATTGTTAATTGTTATTTGTTCTATTATCTTCTGATATTTTGGACTTTATGTTCTCTAGCCACTGACATCCTTTTCTGTATAATTCATTTTCTTACTACTAAATTAACTTATCTTTATACCGAGTTTTTTTTATGCCATCGACTATTGGACACTCTTTCTGTATCAATTCATATATAAAACACATTTTCCACTTTCACCTCGTTAATTCGTTTTTTTTTTCTATTGTAAACGTTAACCGTCTTGGTCTAGAAATTGCCGTCCCGATAATGTTAAAAACGAATTAGCGTTCCAACGCAGACATCGTTAACCGCGCAATTTCAATTAAAAAATTCTATTTTATCTCAAAATTGCTTCCTATTAGCGCCCGCCTAAAACGAGTTTAATCATGCGGGAGTGCCGCCTAAGTGCTGTGCCGTCGAGCGGCCGTTTTTGCAACAATTTACACGGTGCAAAATCTTGCAAAAATGATCTCGATTACGGGAAACAATTGGGCGGAATGACTATATAATAACCGTTTTATTTATTTAATTTGACTTGCGATAACCCATTTATTGTTGGTTTGTTTTAAAAGGAAATCTGGAAGTGAATTTTTATCATTCTAATAAGCCTTTGTCTTCTTTTTCCTTTCTATTAGACAATTTTTTCAATTACGACGTCTGTACATGAAGTAATGAGACTGGTGCCGTAGCGTTTGATCTGGCAAAATTGTTGGCTTTCCCTTTGGAGGGATAGATGCACCTTCAAAAACATGAATCGAAAAATACGTTCTGAAAATGCGTAACAACAATCAGTTCGACAGAAACTTTTGCAAATCTTTAACAGGCCTAAGGAAACAATATTTTCTCAAGAGCACCGGTTTTAATAATACTAATAACGTTTTTTCGTTTTCATTCTACTTCTGAAATTAAATTAAACTATTAATAAACCGCTTTAATTACATAAAAAATGCCAAACTGTTAAAATTACTCTTATGGTTGTTTCTAAAGGTTTACAAACAGGGGTCACCAAACCGTCGATCGCGAGCTACCGGTAGCTCGCGTGGACAGTTTTGGTAGCTTGGTTACCAATTTAGATATCTTGTAGGTCAAAAATGTGTTTCCAATATTTCATTAAACAGGTTTAAATAGCTCAACACATTGAAAAGGTTGGCGACCCCTGCAATAAAATATCAAAATGAATTAGAATGTCAAATACATGTTTTAACCTTATTTGTTTCTGATTTAAAAATATTTAATGCTCAAAATAAAAACAGTCGCACGGCGAAGATGCAAAAACGACGTTAATGGGGTTAATGCTAAGACAACCAAAACAAGTTGCCAAGTCCGAGGTGCACAAATACATTATTAATAAAAGCAATTTCTTTAAAAGAAAACAAATTATATATTTATGAGGGTAGCCTGAAAAGTTTCCAGCCTAACAGAAAAATGTATTTTTTTATCAAATTCTGCTTTATTTCTTAATATAGTCCCCTTGTAATTCTATGCACTTTTTCCAGCGATGCTCTCATCTCTTTAATCCGTCCAAATAGTAGTCATCTTGTTCTGCAAAATAGTTGTTAACGAATGTTATGGCCTCCTCATTCGATGAAAATATCTTTCTTCCGAGTAAATTTGCGTCTAGGAAAGATAAAAAAGTCGCTGGGGGCTAGATCTGGTGAATGCGATGGCTGCTCAATTAATTGGAATCCCATTCGTGAATTTTTTCCATGGCGACCACTGAAGTTGTCTAGATGGAACAAAACTTTCCTTTTCTTCAAATGTGGCTGTTCTTACGCAATTTCTGTGTTCAGCTTGTTAAGGTATGGTACGTAGTATGCATGCACAACTCCATGACTATTCCCCAAAACAGTCGCCATCACTTTCCCGGCAGTCTTTGCTTTTTGGAACAGTCTTTGCCTTTTTCGGAGTCGATTAATCCTTTCAAGTCCACTATTTCGACTGTTCCTTGTTCTTGGTTTCGGGAGTGTAGTGATGTATCCAAGTTTTATATACAGTTATTCATCCGCGCCAAAACTTCGAATTATATCGCTTAAACTGCTTCAACGGGGCTTCGAATATTTATGGTTTTGGACCTGAGTGAGTAATCGCGACACCCAACGCGCTGTTAGCTTTTTTATATCCAAAGCTTCATTCAATATATGACAAACACCTCTGCTATCTTTCTAATCTTAATTCGACGGTCGTCTAGCACCATTTGATGAACTTTTTCAATGCCATTGTTGCAGTTTTTGGCCGTGCCGAACGTTCATTGCCAACTAAGCTGATAAAAATCACGTTTAAGTTCAGCTGCTCAAAATTTTACGGTGCCAAACCGCATCCATCTCGGATTTAATTTGCGTATGCATGCCATTTAATTCTCATGATTGGGCCTTATATTCAAGGACAAAACCTTATATTCAAAAAGCCATGTTTTTAATTAACAAGCGAAAAACTTATTTGCCGAATTCCTTTGCCTAACCTAGCACACATACACTTAAACTATTAAAATTACTTATACTAATTACATCATTATTACTAATTATTTAATATTTTTAATCAAATTTTAATAAAACCCATAAAATGAATACACATTTTAATTCAAGCATAAATAAATTACAACAAACTTTTGAAAATAAAATCTATTTCAAAGCTCATCCCTTAAAATATCTTTTCCTGTTATAAATTTTAATAAATTAAAAAAAATTCCTTTTAATAAATTATAAACTGATTGAAAAAGAACTAAATTAAATTTATTTCATAAAAAAAACAGATATATTTAAAATAGAATAACGTTTCACCTTAATTCACTATTAATAATATTTATTCCACAATAAAAAATATAGCCAGGTAGCTCTTTTAAATGCGGGAAATTTATCATATATAAATATTAATCAGCACGGGCGTAGCCAGGATTTAGTTTTGGGGGGGTTTAGTTTGAAGTAAATAAAACAACAAAAATATACTACTCGACAAGAGATGGCGTTACTGTGCGCAACGTCCACTAGTTCGGATATATATTCAATTCAAATGTAATAATTTAACTCTCTTCACTCCTCGTATTTTTTCGGTATAATATTAGGTAATATTTGGCTTATTTGGGGGGGGGGGAGGGGTTTGAACCCCCAAAACTCCCTCCTTGGCTACGCCCGTGTTAATCAGTAAAGCCTGATACATAAGGTGCAAAAAATTAACTCTTTTTAAATTTATCCCCTACTCCTTTCACAATACTCGTAAACTATAATTAATTCAATTTTTTCTTAACTTCTTAATCGAAGGTATCGAAAATATTGTTGTAAATGACAAAAAAATACTGTGAAAGTTAGAGATCGTAATATTAATATTAAGAAGTGAAGCATAGCAAATTTCAATTTCCCATTTAAATAACAAAGAATTTTTTTTTAATTTTGGAGTTTTATAGCTCTTCAGCGAAACATTACTGTTGAAAGACTATTACATATCTTTGTAAGAAATTGAACGTTCTTCAAAAAAGGTCTCTTATAAATTTTCGAGAAATTTACTTTTTCAAAAGTTATTCGAGGCTAAAGTTGAATGTATAAAATTTTTTGATATTTTTTCAATTTTTCGACGAAACTAGCAATTTTATCGAAAAATGTTATTCAACCTTTGTTGTAGATCATTCAATTTTTATTAATAAATTTTTCGAAACTCTTCGTTAGGTCTAAAACTAAAATTAGTAGAATGAAAGCCGAACATTCGTCTCGATAATTTTCAATTAGCTGTCGCATTCGACCGGAACCTTTCGCGCCAAACGGCGAAAATTCATACAGTCTAATTCAAGGCGGAGCTTTATTCGCCGCCGTATGACAATGCTTTATCTTAACCAGTTGCTCGACACACGTACCCTATCAGGCAGAATAGGGTTGCTGTTTTATTCGTATGCTGAGCCGGAGGACGATTGTTATTTGTTCAGTTTAAATCGGGAGAATGCACACGTTGTGTTCAGTTGTGAATAATTTTAGTACAGCTATGAACAGTGAATTTAAAGAAATAATACAGGAGGTGAAAATATAAGCATTACCTTTTGGGGGGGGTTGCTATTTATGTATCCGGAATTGGCAACAGTGGTGGCGCTAGGCGCCATCTAATATAAACATCGTAACGTTTGAGACTGTATACGTACTTAGAACGTTTTGTCATACGGACGTTATTTATGTTGTTTGTGACTTGAAAATTTCATTTCAGTCAAAAAATTGAATTAACTTGTGGGAACTTTCGTGCGATGATTTAGAACGACTTTCGACGTTGAATATCTCACCAACAGTGTATCGATCAACTCACTTCGACCTTTGGTGATGAATCACCCTTTAAAATCACTGTATATCACTGATTAAGTGAATTCAATCGTGGCCATCGTTCGCTCACGGACGAAATTAAAGTAGTAATATATATATATATATATATATATATATATATATATATATATATATATATATATATATATATATATATATATATATATATATATATATAAATGTTTAAAATACAAGCTTCCAAAATCTTAACTGATTTTTTAAATGACTATAATACTTGAATTTGGCATTCTTGGAAAGAGCATTGTTTTCTGAATTCAGCGAGGTAAATATTTAGTAAGTAAGGCTAAAAGGTGTTTCGGTCTGTTTTGGGGTAAATATATTTTTCATTTAGTAGGCTATGAAACTATGAAAACTATTTGATTACACTTGACAACTGTTAACGTCAGTTTGTGAATTTCGAATTTATTTAAATTTTTGTATGGAATTATATGTATTTAACTCAAAGAGGAAGAATTGAAATACTTAGAATTGTTGGATACGGTGAGAGAAAAGACACTTATACTGAATGAAGCCTATGAAATACTAGTACTATTTGGGTGCAGTAAGCGACGAACAAGGAGAGGTTTCAGACTCTGGAACACATCTATGTTGAGCAACTATGGCTGGTTAAAAAAAAAATGATGCTACAGACCACAAGAAGAAAAAGTGAAAGTTGTTGCTGTATGACATCTGATGTAATATATTTTTTATTCACATAATCCTTAGGAATGTCTATGCATAGATTTAATACCTTTTTCATATTTATATTAAATAAATTTAAGATTGCAAAAATATGCCGTCTCTTTTTTTTCCTCCACCGATCCCCTGTAACAAAAAATCTGTACGTGTTACACTAATTAGCTTATCATTTTCGGATTTAGGACTACAAAATACTTCATATACACCTATTTTCTTCAATGTCACCTCAAAAAAGTTTAAATTTGTTGGCGTGTGTTATTTTTCAAATGTGTTTATTCACATATTTACTTAAAATGATAATTCTTATCATTACTTTTAGTGATTTAATAACTTCTTTCGCGGAAATCCTTCGGTTTTTAACTCTTGTTGTAAATATTTTTTTTTCAAATGATTCGAAGAATGGTTATTTCCCTTACACTCTGTATATGCATAATTATTCAAGAACGAATTTATTAGTATCTTCATTGGGGATACTTTAAATCGAGATTCGAATTTAGCAGAAACATTTTTATCACTCTATCGTATATTGAATTATCCTTTTGCTCATCTCCAGCGATGCCCCCCAACACAGACCGAGGGCGGTGGCAAAAAGAATCGAACGAGGAAGCGACAAACGCCAAATCCACTTTATTAAACGAATTAGGCGGGCTACCGTCGCCGAGATAAACACATTTCAAAGTCTTCCTCGTCGGCTTTTTCATCAATCGTCCGGAAAGGATTCTGACGATGACGCGGTCGACCGTGGCGGAGAGGGTTCGACAACCGAATCCGAAGCGGATTCTGGTCAATGTCGAGTCACTGACGATGAAACTCTCCATCGCCGATTGATTCTCTAAAATGGATTACTGGAGGGAGATATGGGATGATTGGAAAGAATTGACAAACGTACAGGTGTAAAATTTCTAACTTTTTTTGATACTTTTGGTGTTGAATAAAAACTTTGCGGCGACTTTTGAACTCGCATCAAATCGCTGATTAATCTAGTTTCAATTATCTCCTGATGATGGTAACTTGGCTATAAAAACACGAGTCGACTAATTTTAATGCGGATCGAACTTTAAATGTAAATAAAGCAAGTTGTGTATGATGTATCATTCATTTTTTTTTATTCGAAAGAGTATTTGATTACATTATGTATGGAATATGATATCGGTCAATTGACCACCGCGGCTTGGGCGGCGCATATCCGATAGTTCAAAATTTCGATGATTCGACTGCATAAATCGGGCTCGATATCATTGATGGCGTTGGTTATGACTTTTAAGGCATGAATCCTCTGCGGTTCATTCGCATAGACCCGTAGTTTAAAGTAGCCCCTCAAGAAAAAGTCTAATGGCGTTAAATCACACGATTTCAGTGGCCAGTTATGTAACACGTAATGCTGTATTGTCTTGTGGGAACCACCTGTCGTTGAGATCCATATCTTCCAATTTAGGCTACAAAAAATTGGATATTATTACCTGTACCTCTCGCCGGTGACACATTCATTAACACATCAATAGCAGATGGACCAACGGATGATGTACCACCAACATATGTAAAATATAAAAAACTTCCTCGTTAGTATTTTAAACCACAAAGTGGTCAAACAAATTAAGGGATTCACCAACATAAAAATAACCACACATAATCTCAAAAAATCAGGAATTTTCAATTTCCTGATTTTACGAAATTGCGAAATTATACACGAACTAAGGACAAAATTCCACTTCTTAATCATTGTCAAGTGGTGTATAGGATCCCTTGCTGTGAATGTGCGTGTTGTTATATTGAGCAGACGTCACAAAATTTTGGACAACAAATTATCCAACATAAGAGTCTTGGTAAAACATCTTGTGCATTGGTCAGTCATTGCCATCAGACTGGCCATAATTTTTATTATAACTCAATCAAGGTCCTAGCGACTGAGAATAATCTCACTAAACAGTTGTTCCTGGAGATGTTTCACATCAACTGAAATGAAAATACTATTAATTCCAGTCTGATATAGAGGAAATGTCTGAATGATAGTGGCGTGTTAATATATATTTTTCTTTATTTGGGTTTTTCGCCACTATCTAAAACTCAAAAAATATCAAAAATACCTGTTCTTATGTAAATAAAGAATCACTGGATAAAAACAAAAAACCAAACAGAGACAAATTTCTCAGTGATTCTTTTTTTGTAATAAATTTGCCTAACGAACAAAATTTTAAACATATAAACATATTATAAAAAATTTTACAAACTTTTAACGTTAACGTTTCGGAGGGTCCTCTCCCCACATTTTCAAAACTAAACTAAAAAATTAATTATATTAATTTGTAATATATAAAGTAACGAGTGAAAGTAAATATATTTTTTTGTGTATGTCAACGATACTTACATTGACAACAATAGATTTTCATGACATTGACATACTACCAAAAAATATATATATGTAATGTTTACTGTGGGATTGTTTATTGTACTGATTGTGTATTCAAATATTTAAATGTGTTTAATTGTATTCTTTAGAATCGGGAACCATGTTGAATTTAAATCGAGGCATAGCAACACAGTTATTTTTATTTAAATTAATTCTAGCGCTTTCTTTTAATCTTCTGTATTTTGTTACCGATTCTTTTAAGACCGTTTTGGAATTATTTCAATTGATTTTATGACCCGATTCCCATGCGTATTGACAAATTCTAGATTTATTAAAATCGCCCTTTCTAAGAAGGTTTTTGCTCTTTTATTCTAACATCTAATGGTCTAGATGTCTCACCTATATAGAATTTGCCACATTCGTATGGAATTTTACAAACCACATTTTTGGTATTTTGTTGTATATTGTTTGGTTTAGTCTTTGTTAATAGAGATCTAAGAGTATATTTTGTTTTTTGTTTTTTAGGTATTTTTGATATTTTTTGAGTTTTAGATAGTGGCGAAAAACCCAAATAAAGGAAAAAAACTGATATAGAGGGGCTGAGTGTCATCTATTGCGACATTTCGGGAGACTAAAAAGGAAAGAAAAAATATGCACAAATAGTTGAAATTTATAAAAAAAAAAATAACTAATTTAAGTAAAATTGAAAAAAAACAATATTTTGAATTTAGTATCTTGATATTTCGGCTATGAATACGATGTTATCATTATGTGTGGAGAAAAAAGAAGATCATTGATTTTAACTGTAAATATTTTCCTTAGAAACGTTTGTTCCTACGTGTGAGTGTTCTATATTTTCGGTTTATTTTATTATCTATATATATATATATATATATATATATATATATATATATATATATATATATATATATATATATATACATATAGTACAACTGGAAACAAACACGTCGCAAGCGCCTCAGGGGGCGGACCCAGTACCATTGCCAGGCAACAACCAAGACCCAGGCCACAACATATAAATGTCACAGGGGAAACCGATCTCTCTCAAACAGTCACGAACCTCGCGACAGTAAACACCGAAGATGCTAACTGAGATATTGGCGAAACGTCTGCAAGCTTCCGACAGGGACCAATTCGACAACTGGATGAACTCCCGGAAAAAACTTAATACATGATTTTCCATCCGTGAAACAGTAATCACAAACATATATATATATATATATATATATATATATATATATATATATATATATATATATATATATATATATATATATATATATATATATATATATGTGATAGCGTAACGGGACCGTGGAAGGAAATATTTATTACTGAAATCTTTCACCCTTACTCCACGTGGTGCCACCGCTCGTTTCTGCCCAACTGCCACCATGCGCCATCAGGTATCTCTCGGGAACTGTTTCTAGCCTTTCAGTCGAGCTCAAGATGAAGGAATTGAGAACAGTTGGGAGAGACGATCGGGGGCAGGACATGTCAACTGGCCATCTTTTTCTTGCCTTTTATTTTCGTAATGTACATGTTTAACTGTGACAGAAAATTTCATGTCAATCCGACTAATATTCTCGAAGTTACACGCATGTTCGTAGTGATGTCCATGTAGCAATGTCGTTTTTATACCCGTGAGCTAAATTTAGCCATTTCTAATTTCAAACTGGCAAATATAAACAGTGGTCAGTCTAAACAGCCAAGCCCAGCAGTAAAGTGGTGCCCTCGTTTCTATTTTATCTTGTGATTTTTCCGTGAAAATAAAATGCAGTAGAGAAAAGAGAACAGCTTCCAAGATGCAAAAGTCAAGGCCAAAAAAGAGAAAAAATGTTTTTATTCCAAAAACAGCTGAAATGGACGAAAGTAGTTTTAGTGGATCTGCGAAAAATGCGAAAAGGAAGTTGAAGAGCGCGTCGCGATCTTCGACCGAAGAGCGTATGAGTTGAAAAAAAAATACTATGTGTAAAGTGCTTTTGAACTATGAACGCGTTTTCTCAAAACTGTGTTTTTAAGGTCGGTGAGCAAGATTTCTTGGAAATGGCTAAACCGACCAGTCTCAAATTTTTGCACAAGCTTTATAAATATATTTTTTAGTAATTAATCGAAGGTTTTTGTTGCCGATAAATATTTTCCATTTTATAAACAATTTAAGGCCAAAATTTTGATCGAAAATAGATTTTTTTTGAGAAGCCGCCATTTCATTAAAAATTAATATTTGTTTATTCCTTCGATTACATTCTAGATAATACTTTATATTAACGAAATCTTTTTTATTAGCATTTTAGATGATCCAATCCAGAGATATCGTGCTCACCGAAAACGCCTTTTTTTTAGAGAATCTCACGGAGATCGACGACACCAGCTTTGAAAATCATTATTTTAAAACAAAAAATATCAAAATAAAGTTAAAAGTTGCCACAATATGTATATAAAGTCTTACGTTAATAAATTATAATGTCTTTCCAGGAAAAATTATTGAAAAATCGCTTTTTTCGGCCTTCTGACCGCTTGTAACTCCTTCTAGGTAGTATTTGAAAATGAAATAAATTATTTTATAGTTATTTACTCCATACGTTCCTATTCCATGAAAACGAAAAACTTACCCATTATAGTACACATTCTTTAATGTTAAAGTTTAAATTACTAGCACTATTTTTTTACACCGTAATTTAAACGATTTATGTCATATTAAGAAACACGCGATTAAATGTTTTATTAAATGAACGGTTCAAAATGTCTACCATCCAATTCCTCGTGAAAGAAGTTTCGTCGGTTGATAAAGTATTGAACAACAATTTTTTGATTCCTTTGGTTCTGGCCAATAAACCATTCGTAATATTTGTGAAAAAATCAGTGGTAATAGTGTTTGTACTTTTTGTACATGATCAATTCTATTCTGCTAGTTTTAAATATTTTTATTCATAATGAAATTTATATCCTTTGCGGTAGCAGCGTTTATACTACACAGAAAACTAATCCCAAACGTAAAGTTGAAACTATGAAAGACTGGCTGATGGATTAAGGAATTAATATTTTCCAGTAATCCCTTCAAAGTCTGGACATCAGTCTAAGTACTTGTGCGAACGTATGAACTAGAAAATGTGCACTAGAGAAATTAATGGATTTCGTATAAGCACCGACTCTAAACTTACACAATTTTGTATCGATCTTTAAAATAATTTGAACGAGTTTCTCTATGGTGTACCGACTTTGTTCTTTTGTTCCTTCTTTTTTTTGTAGATCTGTCTATCAAAATCTTCATTGTTTCCCTATTGTTTCTTTTATTTTCTTTCTTCTATATTTTATATTTTGTATTCTATAGTCCTTCCCATTTCAGGAGCATGAAGAAGCAATACTTCATTTTGTTTCTTTAATATTATTGTTTAAAAGGCTTCTTGTGATATTTTTAGACTTTAAAATTATTATTGTTTTCTTATAATCAGACATTCGAATTCTTCTGGTTTTATCCCCCTACAACTGTTTTGTTTTTTGTCGTTTCTTCGCTCTTGATTATTTTGAACATTTTGCCAATCTACTTCTCTTATTCCCTCTTTTATTTTTTCTTTTCATTTTTCTCTGAAGTGAGTCAGATCTTTTCCCTTTTCTTCTTTTTTTGATTTTTTGTTCTTGATGTTTCCAGTTCTTGTTCTTTTATTTCTAACTTCCTAACACATTTTCTTATCTCTTCTTTATTCCTTTTTCTATTTTTTATTTCCTCTAAATTTTATAATGTTTTTGTTCTTTCTTTCTATATTCTCTCTCATTTTAGTAGCATTATTATGTCAATGTCTTCGTATATTGTATCTGGTGTATAATTTATTTTGTAATAAGTAGATTGTTGACTTCGCTCTATATTTGGTTTCTTCTTTTTTTTTATTTATCATTTAACTTATTAGTTTTCTCTTGCCTGTGTCTAATATTTGTTTCTTTCCTTTGACTTTATTTTTTCAATATTATGTCATTTAATTTCATTTTTGTTTCGTTAAAACCATCTCAATTTTACATTGAGGCGCATTTAAAATATTTTTATTTGTTTACTTTACTCAAAACGTTATTGTTTTCTAATTTTGTCATTTGTAATTTAACTTTTAACTTTAATGTTCCTCTCTTCTCTTCTATCTGACATTTTATTAATTTTCCCTTTTCTATTTTCTGTCTATGAAGTGATTTTTCCTTGTTTTTTTTATTAATTTACTTTCTCTGTACCTTCCTATTTCAATAGTGAGGAAAAATAACTTACACCAAAAAATGGCTTTGCAATCCCGGAAGTATTTTTGTCATGATATTCCTGAAATTTGATAGATCCAGCTCTGTATCGGAATCATTCCGGTATCATTCAATATCCTGGAAAAATGAACTAATTCAACATCCTTTCTTTTATTTTATTAATTTGTATGTAAATGAAAAACGAATAGAAAATTGAATTGTATTAAAATATTCTGCTTGACATTTTCATTTCAGAGCTACCCTGTGTGCTGTAAAATCCTATTACCAACGATGGACAAACTGAAGTTTTACAATCTCTATTTTCTTTATTATTACTGCCGGTTGGCTCCGAAACAAAATTGACGTATCTGCAGGAAGTCCCGATAAATTACGTGTACAGATAAAACGGCAAAACGTGAACAACCTAGTAAATAGAATGGCCATAAACATAATACCTCAATACTGCTCGTTAGAACGTCGATTAATTTTGCTTCATATATCACATAGTTTTTTGGTGAATATAACTATATATATTTGGATATTATGGTGTTGTAATATATTTGTTACAACATTCTCCTAAATCAAGGGACTTGAAAGTAAACTAGTTTGGCTTTATAAAAATAGCTGATTATTCTTCTGGAATTGTAGATATTCTTCTTTCTCCTTTATTCTTGTTTCTGTTCTGTTTCTTCTTTGCTGTGTTTCCTGTAAAATTCTTTATTTCCTTTTTTCCTGTTCTATTCTCCTTGTTGTTTTTGATTATTTCTCCTTAAATTTCCTTTTTTTTTGCTTTACTTTTTATATATTTTTCTTATTCAGAATCTTCTTTGCTACCTTATTTCCATTTCTTCAGCAAAATGTCAAGAATACCAGAACTTTAATATTCTGAAAATGTTGTGAAAATCTTCCACATACTCCACCTGCTTCTTATGTAAAGTGATTCAGATTTTTTTTCTTTTACTAGACGTTTTTCTTTTTGTTCTTCTCGCTTTATCTATCTATGCCTTTCTTGTTTTTTTTATTCCTTTTTCTATTTTTTAAAATTTAATTATATTTATGTTCTTTTTTTTTCTTTTCTCTATATTTTAGTACCGTTATTTTTTCTTTCATATTCCACATGGCTGTTTCTTATAATGGTGGAAATAACGATTTCAGGTTCTGATCGCCTCTCTCAGATGTTCATTAGAGCCCCACTGAAAACGACTATGAGGCCAGAAATCGGCCTCGGGAGGTACTTGTTAACATTTTGGTATATATCGAATACATTTTGCTAAACTACATTTACAATAGTATAATATTAAAAATTTATATAAAACTTCGCAGTTGTATAGCCATTCCAGTGCTTCATTGTTGAGGTAGTGGATATCTTGCAGGAGGCCTCTGAAGCATACGTGGGGGCATTCCAAAGCAAATTCTGGTTGCAGATTCCGTGACCTGTTTGGATCCTGTTTAAGATGCACCACAGTTTTCTAGGGAGTATGAATCGTTGTGGTTTGGGTGTCGGGTACTGTACTAGAAGGGAGTTTGTGCTGTCTCGATCTCTCCATTGTGATACTCAATGTTCATTGCAGTGGAAGTCTATCAGCTGGTTGGCGGTTGCAGCGGGCGGGTGTCTGGACTTCAATCTATGTTGTTGGTGTTTAAGAGGAGCAGCGTAGATATGAATAGGAAAACTGAGATTAGAACGGGCAGCCATTGAAGGGGAGTAGTTTGTATAGTTTAAGATGTAGTTCGTATGGTCCAGTTCAGCTGCGTGGCTGGTGTGGCAGTTTTAGCCCAGACAGGGGCACATTATCCTGCTCTGGAGTGTACTATAGCCAATGTGCTAGTTCTAAGGGTCTCATATATATATATATATATATATATATATATATATATATATATATATATATATATATATATATATATATATATATATATATATATATATCTGTGAGTGTGTGGGTGTGAGTGTGGGTGTGCGGGTGCGTGTGTTACATCTAATATGTTCATGGATGATAGATAATATTCCTAAATCATTCCAGGTGTCGATCTGTTTGTTCTGAGAAGAGTCACGAAGTTTCGCCAAAATCTCATTTGGTTGGTGTTGTCCGCCTCACAGAACGAACGGATCGACACCCGGAATGAGTTAGAAACTGTATATATATATATATATATATATATATATATATATATATATATATATATATATATATATATATATTTTAACGTCTAAACGCGAAAAATATAAATCCCAACGCTATGCGATAATTTGAGGCTTCCTTGTCTTTGTTTTATTTCTTCTGTTTAAATAATTTGTATTTAATAGTAGTCAATTGTGCAGTCGTTTAAATACAAGAGAAAACAATATCATATGGAATTGAAAATATACGGAGACGGAAATAAAAACTGCGATAGAAAAGCTGAAAATTGGGTAGAAGTTTAAATATGTTTTCCAAATCGCTGAAACACCCGGTTCTCTTCCTCTAAATGAGAAAAATTTCCCCCTCGACGCCATTCGATAATTTGAGGTCTTTTTTGTTTTTTGGTTTATTCCTTCTCCGGAAAGAATTTTGCTTTTATAATTGTCAATAATGCAATCGTTCGGTTTTACCACTCCTTTTTAAAAACTTTTTTAATCAAAAACCGAAAAGGTGTGTTGTTATTTTGTAATAGTCGATCTAGTTAGCAATATTTCTTTTTTTTAAAGAGAATTTTTTTTAGAATTAATGTGATACATTTGTTCTTTAGTCACCTATTAAAATTTTTAAGTATTATTCTTAATAAACATTGATAAGTTGGTTTGTAAAGTACAGATTTAAGGTTAGAGGTGCATGAACAACTGAGGCTATAAACTACCGATAAACCCTGATCAGCACTGCTGTCGGATAATCAACGAGTGAGTGACCAAAGTATACCTCCGGCCCAGCCAGTTGAAATACAGTACGCAAGTCTGATCTCCCCTCGGAGGGTACCCATCCAAACACTAACCTCAACAAGCGACGCTGTATTTCCGTACCTCCAAGTCGATAAATTATAGAGATGATTTGTACATTTTGTCAAATTAATATTGTAGGATATATTATTTGTTATATATTATCTAGAAGTTGTTTAACAGGTGGAGCAAGTATCACACTACCATTATATTTATTTATAACTTTTAAACAAAACAGATTGTTGTTGTTTCTGTAATATGTTTAATTCGTCTTTAAATTTTTTAATCAATCAAAGGTGATACACGCAATGTAACATTGGGCCCTTTTTAACACATTTTCCATAACGTTTGTTAACATATTCAGTAAACTCAAATATATTTACCACTAAATACCAAATCACTTGTTTCTAATTCCTCAATGCGCGTTTCGCTAGCCATGTTAGCTTCATCAGGATATGATTCAACTTACTTAATTCTTTGCCCTTATACCTTTGTCAGACGTGTGGAGTTGAGGTTGTCGTCTATACATCTCTCTCCATTACTTCCTATGTTTTTTATGTTTTGCTCTTTCTTCCTATGTTTTGCTCTTTAATTTCTTCCCATATTATGCCCCTTTTCCCAGCCTCCTCTCTAATCCTCTCTAATCCGTTCCATGTTTTTTTTGGCCTTCCTTTATAGTTCTTCTCTTGTACTTGCGCTTCGTACACTCTCTTTGTGAGTCTGTTTTTCGATTCCGAATTGTTTGTTCAAAATTTCTAAGTTGTGTTGTAGGTTCTTTTCTGTATCGACTACTATGGCTATCTCATCTGCAAATATCAATTCGGTCAGTTCAATCTGTTTTAATTTCCAGTGTCCCAATTTCAATGTTTTTATCCATTTCTTTGCCTCTTTTAACGCTTCGTTTACTACAAGTGAGAATAACAATGGACTGAGCACACATCTTTGTTTTACTCCGATAGTTGTTGAAAATTAATTCGTAAATTATTTCTCATATTTTGTCCTCACAATGTTTTTGTTGTCCCTGTTCATAGCCGTTATTACTTCTACTGTTCTATCTATTTCTCGTTTCTCTAGCATTTTGTATATGTCCTCTCTTTTAATTTGATTAAAAGTTTTTTCTAGGTTTAGGAAACAGATATGGATATAGCTTTTCTTTTTGATTGGTTTTTAGCTTGTTTGTTATGAACAGTAGATATTGATCTCCTTCTAAATCCACATTGTGTTACCTCCATTGTCATCTCGATTTTGTTCCTTATCCTTTTCTCCAATGTTCTGGTCATAACGTTTCCTGGTATGCTTGTCAATGTTATTCCCCTATAGTTATTACAATCTATCTTGTCATCCCTTTTATGTTTTGGCAATTTAATTCCAGAGTTCCATTCCTTTGGGACTTTTATCTTTCTCAAAATATCGTTGAACAATACTGCCAGGCTAACTACTCCTTTCTCTCTCATATATTTTATCATTTTTGGTGTTATACTGTCTCTACCCGGTGTCTTTTTCTATTATTTCTCTGTAATTTCATGTAGATACCTTTTCTCGTATCAAATCTATTTCTCGGATATCTTCCATATGATTTTCTTGTTCTTCTGGTATAGTAGTTCCCGTATCAGTCAGCTCTCTAAAGTATTCTCCCCATCTTTCCATTATTTCATCCTCCTCTGTAATTATATTTCTGTTCTTGTCTTTTTACAGTATTCATCATACTGTACCCCTTTTTCTATCTTAGCTGTTTTAGTGTTCGGTAGAATAACTTTTGCTTTTCTCTGTAGTTTTCGGTAATCTTTTCACTAAATCTTATCCATGATTATTGCTTCGCTTTCTTCACTGCTATCTTTATTCCTTTTTGTTTTTCTTTATATATTTTGTGACCTTCATATTTTTTTTGTAGATATCTTTTCCATTTTTTCTTTTTGTCCGTAATCTTTCTTTGTAATTTTATTTGCAATGCAATCTTTTATTATAACAGTATATATTATTAAGAGTATAGTAGTAGTAACAGTATTATATCCTTGAAAAACTTCTATTTTTATTCTACTCCTCACCTTTCTTCTTTCTCCTCAAATTTTCTTTTTAATATTTCTTCGTATTTCCTCTGGTAACTCGTTTTTTCAGCCTATAACTTTTTATTTTCTCCATTTATCTGGTCTTTCTTCTTTTCCATGCCCGTCTCCAAATAATGATTGCTCCCGATTTCCAATTTGGTGTTTAGTGGTAAATCCCTTTCAATTTAGTGTTTCACAAATTTTCTACAGAATTGATTGTAAATATTTGGTGTTAATGCAAGGATTTCAGCAGGGATGTCGTGCTGTCGTTGAGTTGCTATATGGTTTGTGGCTTATATATGTAAATCTTTTCCTTTACAAATCCCATAAAAAATACTCCAAAGCCGTCAAATCAGGAGATTTGATGAATTTACACTTTTCTTCACATGTGCAATATTTTCACCGCTTCGCACTCTTGTTGGACCGCTACTGCCGGGTCTCTTCCTAACTTTTTCGAATTCTTGAAATTGCGTGAATAAACGGTAAATAATCGTTTAATAAGGCGCCGAATGATTAGAATATTTTTGCCTAAATTTACGTTGAGTGGCAAGTGAAATTACAACAATTTTACTGCCTGCTTTTGGCGTGTATTTATCCATAATTAATCTTGCATGTCTGCAGTACACAATAGCCAAACCCAAACTGTCACAACTATGACGAAAATAAAAACATGGTGCTAAAACAAAATGGTAGCATGTTAGTTGTCACATGATGCGATTCTCGAATTGTTCGTTCAACGAACAATGACGATTTTCTTGAAATCCTTTCTCATCTTAATATTTTCTTTCCTTGTAGTTTTAATTTTTTTCTTATCTTTATTTTTCTTTATTGCGTTTGTTCTTTATTTATCCCCTTTTGTAACATTTTTCTTTTCTATTTGTGCCTTAAGTAATGCTTTACATAAAACACACCACATGTTAGTTTTAGTAAACCTAAATTGCTCGAAAATATGCGAGCAATGTACTCGTGAACCTCAATTTTTCTTGTGAATAATCCAGACGAGGAATATCTTAAGTTATGTAAGTTGAAGGTAAAAAAAAATACAATATAATTGAAAGACCAGTACAAAAAAATATCTCACTTTGGACGTTTTTTGATAAACTTTTTGTTCCCATTTTTTCCCCTTAAACAATTTTACCTCTATAACTGTTGATGACTCAATTAATCTGCTTTAACGGTTTTTGAAAAGTTTAAATCAAAGCAACGAAATATTTGTCGTTTGTTTATAGGTGGCGTAAAAGTTCGTATCTGAAAAGAAGTTGTGTAGTCGCCCCTTTAAGTTTGCAGTTTGTTTCTAATATTAGTAAACTGGAAGAGATTTACCACCACCATACCAAATCACTTTATTTATCTTCCCGACGCGCGTTTCGCTAATCAAGTCAGCATTATCAGAAGATGATTTAATCTCGTTATTGAGTTATCGACTCGATTAAGAAATTAAGCCATTTCCTGATGATGCTGACTTGATTAGCGAAATGCTCATCGCGAAGTTATATAAATTTATTTGGTGTTTAGTGAAAAATATCTCCGAGTTTAGTGTTTCATACTAAAGGTTCCAAGAAAAGAATTGATCTAATATTATTGGTGAGGATTTAAATGATTTTGGATCTCACCATAAGAGGCCTAAGGATATTTTTTGAAAATTACAAAGTTTATGTCATATCCAATATATCCAAGAAATTCAAACCTTATTTTTACCCATAAATAATGGAAACATAAAGAATTAAAGTATTGTCTAAATGGTTGTGGCGTGTTCGTATATTTTTTTCCTTTTTTTTGGGGTTTTCGCCACGATCTAAAACTCAAAAAATATCAAGAATATCTGTTCTTATGTAAATAAAAGCATCACTGGGTAAAAAACAAAACGGAGACCAAAAAAAAAGAAAAAGAAATATAAAGAATTAACTATGCTGCTCTTTCCTATATTTTCTATTTGTCTTCTTTCACCTACCTTTCATTTTAATACGTTATTTTCTTATTTTTGTCATATTTCTTATGTCTTTTCCTCTTGATTTAATTACATTCTCTCTCCTCGCTACTACTATGATGATGTGAAATTCATAGACTTTACTTAGTAATACAATATTATTTTTAAGTTGGTATGACTGCCCTTGACGTATGGCAGAAATTTCATATCATTTTGCTAGTTCAGTGGGACATTATAACGTCTTTTGTAATTATCAAAAAGTTTTCTCGGCAATTTTTTTTTAATTCTAAATCTAAAATACATTTATAGAGTAAATAAAGCATTCAACTTTGAACAAAAATGTGCTGATGCATTAAAGATTGCTTATAAGCGGTACAAGAACTTTTTTTTACGATGAACCGCGTTCAGGAGAACCTTCCATATCAGTCAATGAAGGAAACATTAGCATTGATTAACAAAAATCAAGGATTTGATATTGAGTAATCATTCAGATCTTAAACGTACAGATTTTTGACAGTTTTTATGAGTTATGATTATCGCACACTGCAAACATAAGTCCTCACTTTTTAGCTACAAATCAACGTTCCACAAGTCATATTCGCCAGACGTGACACTGTGTTACTTTTTCTTGTTCCTCCATCGACCAAACTACATTGTGAATGTCGTTTTGTGTCCATAAGAGCCATTCAAGAAACTTTGAGGGCAGCTTTAAACGAAATACAAGAGGACAAGTAAAAGAACTGTGTAGATGATTGTAAAAATATTGCATTAAGTGTATTGTGGTGAGAGGGGATTGTTTTGGAGGAGACACAATACATTTACATGAATAAATAAATATTTTGTGTTTTATTTAGAAAGTCATCTTATTTTCTGTAGTAGAATATTTTCTTATTTGTCTTCTTCCTTCACCTACCATTCAATGCACATCAATGTTCTATTTTCTCCTTTTATATCTTCTATTTTGCCCTATCTTCTTCTATCTTATACTATTTTTTATATCTTCTCTAGATTCAGCCGGTCGGGTTGGTGCGGACGATAGAGCACCGCTGCTGTGCCGAAAGTTGTCGGTAGTTGGTTCAATTCCAGCGCTCGGATGGTTGTTTCTACCTCACACACACGCGCATATATATATATATATATATATATATATATATATATATATATATATATATATATATATATGTGTATATATATACATATATATATATATATATATATATATATATATATATATATATATATATATATATATATATATATACACACTTAAATATCTGTAACTATTTCTAATCAAAAGTGTAAAATCCGACAACGAATTACCCCTCAGTCATGCCAGTTAAAGGCTGGGTAAGGCTGGATGCCTTTTGAGAAGTGTTCTACGTTGGTCGGTAGACTTCTTGATAGAGTTATAACCAAGGAGGGTGCTGGCTTGGGTTGTCGGTGGCTGATGGCTATGGTTCGGAACCCACGTTAAGCTGTAGGTCCAGTCGCTAAATAGTTGCCTGGTAGTTGCTGATGCATCTCTAACCCCAACCCTTAACCCTAAATCTAGATTCAACTACATTTATTTTGTCACATTTTTTCTCTCTTGACTATACTTTATTAATTGTCTTCTTCCTTTACTTATCTTTCATTTTTACTTATCTCTTATCTCTTATGTCGTTTTTCTTAGCATGTTCTTTTATCGAGAATGTTAAGAATCATTTTGAGTGTTGAGCATATTGTTATATTAAATTTTTGTTCCATATTTGTTTCTTAAACTAAATCAAATGGATTCATGATAAAACTTCTTTAAAAACATTAATTTTGAATTTAACCTATGCCTAGGTCTGCAAGGCGTGTAATATTTATTTGTGGATTATTTGAGGGGCAAGATCTACTCTCCCACATATACAAGGTGTCCCATAAGAAAGTTCCTATTTCATTGGCTCACTGCGCAATGGCAACAACTGTGAGAGGCGCGGGGTTCATGTTAATCGATTGCTCCGCGTTTAGGAACTTAGTCGGTATCGAACGTTTCTTGGGAGCAGATCATGCGTTATGTGTGCGAGATTTTATAAAAACAATGATTCGGTAACCGTAGCGCAGACATTATGTATAAATTCTGCGGCCATCGTTGTTTGCGCAGCATTAAAGATGCGCCAAATGTTCCCCTCATCAGGAATTGGGTTGAGAAGCTTGAAGAAACCGGTTCAACTATGTATAAAAGTCCGGGCGACCAAGATCATCGAAGTGAAGAAAATGTGGAAATGGTAGATCAATCCATTCGTGACAATTCGGACCTTTCCATTCGTAAGCCAGCGCATGCTTTAAATATGCCTCGATCATCATAGATATAATTGGTGCAAGAGTTAAAGCTCCAAGATACTGGTCAGAGGCTTCAATTCGTTAATCAGGTAACTGAGCGTTTTGTAAAAGTCAACAACATATTGTTTTCGGATGGGCCCATTTTCATCTCAACGGTCATATAAATAAGTAGAACTGTCATTAGTGGAGTGCCACGAACTCAAAACACAAATCAAAACGTATCAAAAACCCCTACATTCGCCTAAAGTCACTTTATGGTCTATAATGTCAGCGCGAGGAATAATCGGCGACTACTTTTCTGAAGACGGCAGGGGACGCGCAGTTACCGTGAATTTAGAGCGTTATGTGGAAATGTTTAATAATTTTTTAGTAGGGTAGAGCGGGGCTAGTTGATTATAGGGGCAAGTTATGCAATCGAAATATCTCGAAAACTAAGCAACCTACAATAAAAGTGTAAATGGCGAAAAGAAGGGATTATGGGAAGGGAATACATAGCGAGACTGTCAATTGCTGACTGATGCTCCAATAAAATAAGAGAACGAACGTTTTGTTAAAAAAAAAATACATATTTCAAGTCATTATAATTGTTCTACTATACTCGAATAAAAACACTTAATAAGGACCACGTTAGATGGTTATTTATGTTTAACTCTTATGATTTTTTTATAACCTAATTTTTATTTTGTTCCCTCAACTGGGGCTAATTGACTAGCGTTCAATGCTTGCTCAACTAGCCCCACTAGATGTTCATTGTAGAAAATCAAATTTTTCTTTAATAAATTAATAACCATTAATGAATTTGTAGGTGTGATGATTCTATACAAAGTTTACTAATTAAAACTACTTATATTGATAATTGTATTAATGATTATTATTATATTTTAGGATTCGTACATATAAATTATTTTAATCAAATTCAGAACAGGACTAGTACGCTTGTCTGGTTTGTTATGAGCAATTTTCTGGGAGCATACCTGAAGAAAACTGGATCCAGTGTCAGATTTGCAGACAATGATCCCATATTAAAAATATGCCGAACGTTGGTCTAACCTATATTTGTATTAATTGTGATAGAGACAAAGATGATTAATAATTTGGGATTATTTATCATCTAGCAATATTCTTGATCTCATAATTAGTTACTATTTTATTCTTAAATATATAATTATAAATATAAAAAGTGTAATAATAATCCAAAGTTTGGAAAGATTTAATTTTGTTTGATTTTAATTTTATTTTTCCAGAGATATAATAACAATATGAGTATGTAATAATTATAATAAATAAATATTTGCTTGTTGATTACAATTATTTTCTATTCAGATCATTCTATACAGTCATCAAGTCCATTTTAGCCATTGCTCAACTCTCTCTCGCTCTCGCAGTTTCGACAATAACCTTTAAACTTGTACTCGGATCGTTTTTACGCTGCTAGACCTTTTGGAGAAGAGTAAATTATGAACCTAACAGACTAAGAATCAATTAAATCCGATGCATATTCTTAAAGTCATGGGAGATCAAGCGAAAAGTTGCTCAACTAGCCCCGCTCTACTCTACCTGAACTGCAAAACTTTGCTGGTTATAATCGCAGAACATGGTTTCAGCAGGACGAAGCAACGTTACACACTTCCAACTCGTCTCAGGTCTGGCACGAGGTCGCGAAATTTTTCCAAACAAATAGATCTCCAAGAGAGGTAAATCGACCTCCAAGTAGTCCTGATTTGAGCCCTGTGGGCTTATTCTTGTGGGGCTATTTAAAATCAAAAGTTTATTTCAATAAACCCGGTTCTTTGGTGCAGTTAAAAAAATATCCAACACAAAATGGTAGCTATTCCATAGATTATGTGCCGAGCCGTTCTAAGGAATTTTGCTGTTCGTTTAGATAACTGCCGAGGCGTGATAATGTGGATGACATTATTTTTAAAAAGTAATTTCCTAAAATGTATGTTTCAATAATTAATAAAGTTTTTTTGATGAATGTCTCACTTTTATTTATACCGCTAAATCAAAAAAACCTTTCTTTTGGGACTCCTTGTATATTACACCGAGGAATGAATAATGTACATTTGAAATTGGAAGAGTATTTATGACGTAGGTCACCCCTCAGACGTTATCTTTAAAAAATAAAATGTCTCTTAACTTTTGTAGATTTTTCAAATCATCCTTCCTGTATAAAAATATGGAGTTTATTAATCAATGTATTCATTTAAAATTTGTACAAAATAAACTTTTAGCCATTAAAGATATAAAGTGAACGTGGCGAATAAGACTTGGAAACGTGAAACGAAATAACAAAACAGGTCATCAGCGAAAGAAACAAAGGAAAATACATTTTTACTGTGTAGGTAGTTATGTTTACTAAAAAGAACGGAAAAAGGAATAATCAAAAGCTTTCTTTCATCAGTCTTGTTTTTCTATTGTGTTTCCAAGGTGACAAAACCTCGTTTAAGGAGAGGGGCGCAAATTACATTAGCCGCCGTAAAAGGAATCTTTAGTATTTTTATTTTCCATTTACTCTTTGTTGGTTTAAATATTTAACGTTAAGTGTCAGAGTAAGAATTGAATTTTATAATATGGTATCTTCTTCATCGGATGAGCCAACCGCAAGATTATTTGCGGAATAAGGTTGTTTGTGTTTTCTAGAGAACCTTCTTCCTTGCTCATATCTTCTTCATTCTTTGACTTTGTCGTGGTTTAACCTCATCTGATCTCTCTCGTTTTAACCAACCCTCTCTAACGTGAGGGTATTAAAGTTTTCTTGTGCCATTTTTTTTTATATTTTCTGTGATATACGTGTGTTTCACGGATATTGAATGTTTTAAGATCTTTTCTTCTATTGGAATCTTCAGTGTGAAACACTAAACTCGAAGAGAGATTTACCACTAAAAACCGAATCATTTGTTTAAATTTCTCGACGCGCGTTTCGCTAATTTTGTTAGCATTATCAGGAAAATTAAACTATGTTCTGTTTATAGGACAACCGTACCTAATGAAGCGCGTGAAAATCATGAACCGTGAAGTTAATCAAGCATTACATTAATAATTGAAAAAACTGCCTGAATAGGTCCTTTACCCCGCTCAATGGCTTCTTTACATTTTTCTATTTAAATGCTTTTATACGCATCCAAAGCCCTATTATAATTTATATTTTTAACAAGTCTTAAATAACTAATATCTATATTATAATCATGCTCGAGTATATGTTGGGCTACACAAGATGTTTCATTTCTTCCATATCTAGTGTAGGCAATGTGTTCTTTATACCTGGTTAATATAAATCTTTTAGTTTGCCCATTATACCTTCGATCACAATCTTGATGACGAATTTCATAAAACCCTAATTTTTCATGTTGATTGTAACCAAATATTTCCTTTTAATAAAAAATTTAATTTCTGGCTACAGCGACGGCAACCGTTCGCCAGAGGCATTAGGCGTAGGTCTTGGATAAATCGATGAGGCACGTCAATACGGCCCCACCCAGTTCCTTTAAATTATTCTTTGTATTAATAAACCCTAAACCCTATTTTTTTATAAAAACTCAGTAATGATTTTGTAACGTATAGTATGGTAATGATTTGACATTTAATAAACACAAACACAATCCTAGAAAACAACATACCGAACAAAAAAATTAAAATAAAATAGCAATAAAAAACCAAAAGGAGTTCTAGGCGTGTAGTTCACTAAAACCCCACTATCTTAGACATGTCAAAAAATTGCAGATCCTAACGTGTTTTCCTATCTTAAAAGACCTCTTGTCTAATTTACAATGATCTCAAATTACGTTATACGCAAGTAGATCAATCAAAATATGTAAAACCAAACTAAAGTAGATTAGATCGAATGATACACTGTTTTTTATCTGGTGATAGCGAGAGCAATACGCACTTAAAGTAAAAGAATCAAAGCTCATTAACGCAATAAAAAAAAATTAAAGAGAAAATTTATCTGGCCTTATCTCCTTTGTTACGCTGCTCGTGCATCCAACCTCTGGACTATCCAGTTACTAACGAGATTGTTTACTTGAAATTCCGTGTCCCGAATGCGGGGGTCTCCAAAAAGTCTGAATTCTGCTTGCCTCGACCGGGTACTGCAAAAAGTGGGCACCAAACATACCGGATTGGATAATGGCTGGGCTTTCTAACAGTTTGGTCCCTAATGGACCGGGTTCTCTAATACCGGGTCCTAAAGCCCGCTACAAGAGTATCAAAAAAATAAACCTGACTATGGCAGCTAATCTAGATACCTCTGACGGAAGGGTACGGCGGTGAGACGTCTGTTCAGTTCGAGATATGAAGTTAGATTATCTCGGCCTTATCTTGCACTATATCGATGCGCTCTCAAATAAGTCTCGCACAAAATGATCTTACCTGTAGCGGCCGATAATTTGTAAACGCTACATGATGTTCTTTATCCTTTGGGTTAACCAGGACTTCCCTTAATTTATTATATGGTTTGTAGGATACCTTAAAATCTACTTTTTTCAAAATCTTGTCTAGCCCTCTTATTAAATGATATAACCATGAATTTATTTTTGTTCTGTTCTTTTTGAAACGTCGAAAATTCTTTCACTCATTATCTAAACTGAATCTTTGGGAATACATTTGAAAGAGGTGGTATTTTTTCTAAAAATCTGAATATATATCCTATATATATATATATATATATATATATATATATATATATATATATATATATATATATATATATATATATATATATATATATATATATATATATATATATATATATATATATATATATATATATATATATATATATATATATATTGTTCCTACCCACCAAAATCTACAAAAATGGTAATCTATCATTGTTCTCGAGTTATATGTTCGTTTTTCCAATTAAATCGAAATTTGATTAAAAAATATTATCCACATATCTTAGCCTTACTCTCGGAAAGTAACTAAATTCAACCTTTACCTCGATTTCATAATAAGATAGCTACTTGATGGCAAAATTAGCTTCGTCTCTGGCTTGAACTGGTAATCCATCTTTCATTTATAGTTATAAAACGTAACGGAAACTGAACAGAATCGCATTTCAATAAGACTGAACGCTCTTAAGACGAATTCCGTTCAACATGCGTTTCAACGTGTTTTTCAACTTGCCACTCTGCATGCGTTAGCGCAGGGTAAAACGCATTTTTTCTTCCTGTCCACATGTTTGTCGCAGTTTCATTCAACATTTCTGGCGAGTTCAGTAAAGACGGTTTTTTTTTAAACTTTAAATACATTTTATTTTGTAAGTACCTATTAACTATGAAATTTCTTTTTTATGAATACATCTGACATTGTCATGTTTGTCGGTATGAGTGCTGATGTGCTGGTGTTGATAATAACATGAAAAATAAGTGAAAACTACAGAAAATCTGTATGGATGAAGGAATATTTCGAATAATTACTACAATTTAATACGGGAAATATATACTAAAAAAAATTCCTTAAACACTCAATTTACAATTTTATTACTTTTTATTTTATTTAATCTAACAGTCCGTTTTAACGTTAGTTGTAAGACTGACACTTTACATTTTAGCATGATGGTATTTCGTGAATCTTTACCCTCCATGAGTTCCTGTCCAGTACTAATTTGCTAGCCTCATTCCAATGAATTCCTCGTATTTCTGTCTCTTGTCGAACTTATTCTTTCCATCTCAGTCTTGGACGTCCAACTTTATTTTTCCTCGTGTCTTCGCTTCATAGATTTGTTTTGCTAATCTCTCTTCATTTATTCTGTGGATGCGTCCTAGCCAGCTCAGTTATCTTTCCTCTATAGCTCTTTCTATTGGTTTCGTTTCTAGTTGTTTCATTACCGTGGTATTTTTCACTTTATCCCTTCTTGTAATTTCCTTTATTTTGCGTAGGAATCTATTCTTGGCAACTGTAATTCTACTTTTGTCTCTCTCTGTTAAGATCCAAGATTCGCTGCAATATATCATTGATGGTCTCACTGCTGTCTTATACATCTGTGTTTTACCTCCTTTGGTATCTCTCTGCTTCCTAGGAATATTGTTTTTGGGGTGTTGTATAGTTTGCCTGCTTTTCCCATTTTTTTGTCCATTATCTTCTATATCTTCTATTATTATGCCTAAATACTTATAGTTTTTGACTTGCGTCATTACCTTCCCAGCGAGTATAATTTTATGTTTTATTTTTGTGCCTGCAACTACCATTGTTTTCCTTTGTCAATATTTATTTCTATGTTTACTTTTCTTAGCTCTTCGTTATATATCGCCAAGTTATGTTGTGTTTATTTTTTTAAATTAGGACCTTGTCATCAGCGAACAGTAATTCTTGTATTGCTACTGTTTTCATTTTTTTATAATCTATTTTTGTATTCTTGCAATTTGCTTTGCTATTTTTTACATCGACAATAACTACTGAAATTAACAGTGGACTCAGTACGCAGCCCTGTCTTAGGAATATTCCTGTCTTAAATTCTATGAAGTATATATGAATTTCGTTATTTTCAGCTTTTCTCCTAGTTGTCTAATTATAAATATCAGGTCTTGCGTGCTTCTACCCTTTCTAAAAACCATGCTGTGGTGCCTCTAAATGTTGCTTCTAATTTCAACCTCTCAACCTATGCTCTATTATTCTGGTAAATATTTTTCCCGGTAAGGTTGTTAGTGTGATCCCTCTATAGTTTTTACATACATATTCCAGGCTGTTCATACTTTCTTTTCTTCCTTTGCTATTTCTCCCATATATTTCAGCATTTCTGCTGTAATTTCGTCTGGAGTTTGCAAAAAAATTAAATACAATTTCTTTCAAAATTATATATTTAATTTTTGTTCTTATATTCTTAAATACATAATTTAATATATTATTTAATTTAATAAAATTAAACTAGTTCACTTTAAATTAAATTTCTAAACTATTGCAAAAACTTGCAGTTTATATAATTCTCGTTCAACATCGCATGCGTTTAACCTTTTCTCCAACCTAAAAGTGTGGACGTATGTTTAAAATGTTAGTAAGCTCGCATATCCAGTCAGCTATCTGTACAATATTGTGACTTTTTTTGTGATGATTTTATCGGTCGTAACTGTTTTTGGACGTCTAAAGCTTTTTCCATCTTTGGACCATGTATAAAATCAGCGGTCCACTTTTTCACCGACAAAAATTAAGGGAAATAATTCTTTATGCTTTTATTCATTTTTCAGAAAATGTTTAAATTTGTTTGTTTTACTTGATCGTCACAATCAAGTTAAAACATTAAATGCACGCCATCTCTGTGATAGGTCAACAATTTTTCGAACTCTTACCGAATAATCATATAAATCTTTTTACGGTAATACAAGGGTTGCTATTTATGTATCCGAACATATATCGTAAAGTTTGACATAGTTGACTGCATACGTACTCAGAACGTTTTGTCATACGGACACTATTTGTTTTGTTTAGTGACTTGAAAATGTCATCTCAGTCAAAAAATGGAACTCGTAAGAATTTTTGTGCGATGATTTATTACGACTTTAGATGTGGATCGACAACAGTGCATCGATCAACTCATTTCGACTTTTGGCGAAGAAATATCATCTAAAAACTACTGTATATCAGTGGTTTAGTGAATTCAATCATGACCGTCGCTCGTTCACGGACCAATTTAAAGAAGGTCGTCCAAAATCCGGTTGCTGTGCCAGAAAACATCGATACTGTGCACGAACTGATAAAGCAAGATCATCCGTGAAGAATAAATTACGTAGTAAACGATTTTCGAACGACGTTCACACGTATGCAAAAGTGCATCGAGTCTCGGAAAATATTTTTAAAAAAACATTAAATTTTTTTTTAATATTAAATATTTGTTTTTATTTATTATTCTGGATACATAAATCTCAACCCTCGTACAGTTATATATCATAGAACGACCGAAACATCATACGATGCTTACTTCAAACAAGAGATGCACATATTCTCAGTATTCTGTTATATTGCAAAGCAAATAAATAACGCACTCGCAATTACCTAAACTTTTAAAAATTTATATAAAATATACATCCTTACCGAGAATAAATCGTAAAATATAAATGACTCCAGAGTGTATTGATGCAGTTGCTTGCACTGAAAAAAAACCAGATAATATTTTCTTTTATAAAAAGTTTAATTTTATTTTCGTATAAACATTTCTGCAGTAGCTAAGCCTTCCTTAAGAGAAGGGACATAACATGAATAGCTCATAAAAGAGCGTGGCATTTTTCGTTTACTTTTTGTTAATTCTCAAAATTTCTTTTTCAATTTTATAACATTCAACATAAAACTTTTAATCTAGGATATCAAAGATATTAAAGAGCTTACAATATTGCCCATTTTTTTCAGCTGTTTCTGTTAGTTACTAGTATACTAATGATGTTTCTCTTTTTTTCCATTTTGTTCAGTTTGTTTATTCACCTCTTTCTTTGTTTTTCTTTTCTTGACTGGCTGTTTCTACATCATTCCGGGTGTCGATCCGGACATGTAACCTAGACAAATTTAATCAAGAACACATTAGAGCAAGATAACTTTGTCCAAGAGCTTTTTTGAGATCGAGGGCGTGAAAATACCGAAATACAGAACCGTTTGTCCTAAATTGGATTTTTCACTGAGCGATACCGAGAACTCTCTCGTTCCCGTGTATTTTCGGATAATTTCGTTAAAAAACTGTTATCTTTATCTGATTTTCTTTGTTATTTTTTACGAGGCATCATTAACCTTTGACTTTTCCATTAATGTACAAAAATACTTGACCCTTTCAATATGTTTTGTTTGGATAATATTGTTGCTTGCATTTTTAGTTAAAAAATTCTGAACCTTTTTTCGTATGATAATATCCCACAAAAATTGGAAATTACGTGGTGTTTCTGGTACAAAAGGATACTGGTTGAATATTTGCGTAATAAGCAGTGTCATCTTTCAATGAATATATGCATTATGTGATGACACATTAGGTTTTTCTCACCAGATATTTCAAGGCGCTAGTATCCCTTGACACGACACGACACGACGACTTACTAACGTTAAGTTTTGTTAAAAGCATAAAGAGATTTACCACTAAACAGTAAATAATTTGTTTTTTATTTCTCGATGCGCGTTTCAATAACCATGTCAGCATCATCAGGAGATCAGATTCAATTATGTCCTACTTACGCGAATGTTTAGTGTTTAACACCAAATGTTTCAGTTAAAAAATTGATTATATTTATATATATGTTCAAAAATATTGATGAAGTGATATATATATATATATATATATATATATATATATATATATATATATATATATATATATATATAAAAATATATATATATATATATATATATATATATATATATATATATATATATATAAATTATATATATATATATATATATATATATATATATATATATATATATATATATATATATATATATATATATATATATATAAATATATATATAAATTATATATATATATATATATATATATATATATATATATATATATATATATATATATAAATATATATATAAATTATATATATATATATATATATATATATATATATATATATATATATATATATATATATATATATATATATATATATATGTATATATATATATATATAAATATATATATATATATATATATATATATATATATATATATATATATATATATATTATATATATATATATATATATATATATATATATATATATATATATATATATATATATATATAGCACCCAATTCAATTCGTTTAGATTTACAAATTTAAAGATTTTTATAGAAGAATAAACAGTTTTATGCAATACTTGCAATATATTTTCTTTAAAATTGAGCTTATAATTTGTTACTTTTTTGAAAGTATTACTTTTTTATGGTAGATTGTTTTATTTGTGACTCTGAAAAATTAGAAAAATTAATCGAACAAGGAATTTAACTGAATACGAGATGGTGCTAGCATCAGTTTTATTGGACGAAGGATATTGTTAGAGTTATGTTGCCAATGTGTTAGGCAAACATCATTCTACAGTAAGTTGTTTGGTAAGACGTTTGACTGAAGTCGGAACTTACTCTAAAAGGTCAGGGCAAGGGCGAAAACGATGCAGTAACGGCCGAGATGAACGTTTTCTTAGACAATATGGTTTAAGAAACAGGCTACTAGTTCTGTGATGAGAAACGAACTTGAAGCTACCCGCAATGTCGTAATTTTTCTAGAACAGTTAAAAGACGATTAAATGAAGCTGGATTAGGCAGTAGGAGACCAGCCACTGCGTTCTTGCTTACTAGAGAGAACAGTGTTGCCAGGTTACATTTTGCCCGAAAAAAAGTTTTCTTCACAGATGAAACTAGGGTTAGCCTAAAAGATCCAGATGGTCTTTAGCGAGTATGGCGAAGACCAGGAGAAAGGTTTACTACTTGCAATATCTCTGCAAGGATTCCATTTGGCGGTGGTTCTGTTGTGTTCTGGGGTGGCATCTGCTTTGATGCTCGTACAGAATTATGCATGAATGCTGATTACTGTCTTGAGAACATTGTGTAGAACATGTGATGCATTTCGGCTTTCGATCATCGTATTCAAGTTGATATACCAATTATGCAATAGCCACCAAAAAGCCCGGATCTGATTCCGATCGAACATGAATGGGATTACTTTAAAAGAGATGTAAAACGTCATATTCCTGCACCTAGAAACCTGACGCTACTTGAAAATGCAGTTATCACATAACGGGAACAAATTCCTCAAGGATTTTATCCTCCAAAATTTAATTAGAAGCATGTCTAGACGCATAAATGCTGTAATCCGAAGTAGAAGAGGCAACACGCTACTAGTGTCCCAGTTAAACCATTAATTTCTTTCTTTCATCATTTCATAATTTAAACGATTTTGTTATCAGGTCTTAAGAATAATTTTAATTTAAATCTTATACAGACATATTGTAGCTAATTCCCTTTTAAAGTATCTGAAATTGTTTTTTTAGCTTTTAATGTAAACAATGTTCATCAAATTTATTAAAATTAAGTAAATATAGTGATTTGTATAATTTATTATGTTATGGCGTTAATTTTGTCAAGGAGTGTATATATATATATATATATATATATATATATATATATATATATATATATATATATATATATATATACATAGAAATAAAATCTTCATCCTTTATTAATCTTAATTAACATTTACATTTGTTTTCAGAAGCACACCGTGCCTTGGAGCTTTTGGAAGACTACCATTCTAAGTTGATAAGGCCTCAAGATCAGACCCTGAGGCAGGCCATCGAAAGGGTCATTCGAATATTCAAGTCTCGCCTCTTTCAAGCTTTACTAGGTAAGATTTCCATCTGTTTCGGAATTTAATTTTGTCCAAAACTATTCCGATTTGGTTGTATAATTTGCAAATAGTTGGAATATTAAGGTGGCACGCTTACGGTCACGAAGATGACACTGACATTAAAATATATGACGGGTTTCGTTAAGTTCAATAATGCTATAACATTGATTATGTGGAAAACTCTTATTTTGTTTTTTAGCACTATTGGCTAATTTTTGAAAGAATGGGTCGAATTGGTAAGATTGAGATTTATTAACATGGTAATTCCCTGCGGAACTGCTGTGGCTTGTTTTAAAAATTTGCGTGCTTTACATGTCGATGTAAACATTTGTTTTTTAAGTTAATATGAATTTCCTTGGCATTCGACATACGTTTCATATTATTCCACTTGTTAAGCTAGAAATTATAACGTCTTTTGTAATTGTTAAACATTTTTGTAGGCGGTTTTTTTTTAATGGATAGATTTATCCAGAATTTGCATTAAATTTTATCTAAAAAAACGAAATTTATTGGGCTGATGCATGCAAGAAAGTGTTATATGGATAAAGCTATGTCAATAAAAAAATTTACAAGTGGTACAGGGTAGCGCAAAATAAGGTTCCTAGTTTGTTCGCTCTCTAAAATTTGAACGAAACATGATTCATGAAACATCTACACAACAAATGAAAGTTTTATGTTAGATATATTTCTATTACACGAAAAATCACATCAACCAAATGACCATTGTTCTTCTGCTCGCAAACATATTCTTTTCTCACAGCGTTTTCAAAGACTTCTCAGCATCTCATAGCGGATGTTGTTCTTTCGGATCTCAATCGTTGGAGGGTTGTTGGTGTATATTCTGTCTTTGAGATAGCCCCATAGTATAAGTCTAGGACGGTCTGATCCGGTGAGCAAGGTATATCTCACATCACCATTTTTCGATATGATGCGGTTCGGAAACTGTTGTCTTAGAAGGCCCATTCTGGCTCGAGCGGTATAAGCCGTGGCACCATCCTGTTGAAACCACATATTGCGGCTTTTCGGTAGCTGTGGAATAAAAAATTATTAACCATTGCTCTATCCATATATCTCCATTGACTGTCTGAGCAACACCTCCTTCATCTTCGAAAAAATAAGGCCCAATGATTCGTTCAGTTGTTGTGAAACACCAAACTGTTACGCGCCGAACACTGTGGTGAGTTCTTTTTGAGTTTTTCGTTGCCCAAAAATCAACTCTTTTCTTTATTGACCTTTATTTCTTTATTCGTTGGCCATCAGCGAAGTGAAAACAAAATTATCATCATTCTCTGTGAGGTTTACGAATTCACGGGAGTATTCCAGACGAAGTAGTCTGTCTCCTGGATGAAGGGCTTGGAGCAACTATAGGGGAACAACCAATCTTGTAGGGAACCAGTTTCAAATTTGTCATTAGAATTCGCTATAGAGAACGATGGAAGATCTGCAATTGAGCAGAACGACTTCTGGATGACGTTTGGGGTTTATCTGCAACACTCTCCCGAACTCGTTCAATGTTTATAATTGAACGACCACTACGAGGTCTTCCCATGTGTCTGCCATCCCCAACACTTACCTTTTCTTCAAAACGCCGAACCGTTTTGGTTATTGTGGGTCTAATCGATGCCTCGCGAATATTGTAAAACTTTTATATCCACGTTGCGTTAGTATTATTTGCTGATTCTTTTCAAAAAACAAGGTGACTATTCTGGTTCGCTAAGCAATTGTGTATCTCTCCATACTTGAATTTTCTGATTTTTATCTCTAAAATAAAAAAGAAAAAATTGAAAACTACAAAGAAAAAGTTTTGATTTTTCAAAAATTGGTATCTTGTGCCACCTTGTAAAAAACATTAGCGATGGTAGAAAAGCAGCTAAAGAAGTTGTTCAGAAAGTCTTTCCACGCCAACCTGTAGAAAATATCAAAATCAAGGATCTTGTACTAGGTAACCGCTGATTAAGTATAAGAGACAAAACGTCTAGATTTGTAGCAAAACAATTCTTGGTTTTTGCATCAGGATAATGCACCATCGCAAAACAAAAATTATTACTCAATTTTTCGTTGTTACGTTGTACTATTACTCAAAAAATCGTTCCACAAGCACCATATTCATCAGATATGTCAGCATGTAACTTTTTCCTGTTTTCTTAATTGACATGGCTCGTTTTACGACGGAAGAACATGTTAGAAATGTGGACAGTTATGAAGTTACAAATATTCTAGAATTTTACAATAAAATTTTGTTTTCCGACGAAGCTACTTTCCATCTCACAGGTTATGTAAAGGATTGAAGGAGAATCTTTACATTATAGCCCCAATTGGATAACATGCACCTTAACTGTATTTCTTTCAACAAGATGGTACTATGTCTCATGTGGCGAAGAAAACTTTGGATTTGTTACGGATACGTTTACCTGGCTGTGCCATTTTTCGAAATAGTAATATACAGTAGCCTGCAGGATCATGCGATCTAATCGGCTTCGACATTTTCCTGTGGGGTTCCGCCAAGATAAAGTATATTCTGACAATCCGGAGACGACTAATAACCTGAAGTAAAACATATGTCAATCTATTGGTGAAATTGAACCGCAATTATGCCAAATTTTTATTGATAACACAGGTCAATAATTTTAAACTTTTTTGAGGTAATATTGATGAAAATAAGTGTATATGAAATATGTTGTAGTCCTAAATTCGAAAGTGATAAGCTAATTACTGTAATAAGTACAGTTTTTTGTTACCGGGGGTCGGTGGTGGGGAAAAAAAAGGAGACGACATATTTTTACAGTCTAACATTATTTAATATAAACATGTAAAACGTGTTAAAGCTATGCAAAGATATTACTGAGGATTATGTGAATAAAAAATATATTACATGAGATCATACAGCGACAAAAAACATGTACTTTTTCTCTTGTGTTCGGTAGCATCATTTCTTTTTTAAAAACAAGCAGTAGTCGCCCAACATAGATGGGTTCCAGCGTCCCTGGTATCTTGCTTTTATCGTCCTAATGTCCTGATGAAACCTCTCTCCTTTTTCGTCGCTTGCTCCACCCAAATTTTCCGGAAAAAATCCAAATGAGAGTGTAAAAAACTAAGGACATGCGACGCCTTAGTATTTCATAGGCCTTCAATAGTTCATTTATGAGGTTTTTATAGTTTTTATCTTATTACCCAAAAATCCTTTCACTACACTTTCAAAATACTTCGAAGCTGCCAATTGCTTTTCGTTTAATTTTTCTTGAAAACGGAAATCACCTAGAAGATTTCTTATTTGAGGTCCAATAAATATACCTTTTTTTTAGTTTTGCATCACTTAATTGAGCAAATATTTCTTTTAGTTAATTGCAATCATTACCTTCTTTGTCCATGGCTTTGACAAAAGGACAAGCAGGTACTTGAAAATGGGACGTGCTAGGCTATTTCTATAAAAAGGTGTTTTAATAACGACCTAAATGAAACGCAAAATGAGCATTCTCACCAATATTACAAAAATCATGTCGACTTGTGTAATTTTACCAAAAGAAGAACCATCTGTAGAAACAACCGAGGGGAGCATTTGGAGAATATTATTTGTAAAATATAACTGCCATGTCTCTTCCTTTTGATAAAATAAACAAGCATGTTATTCTTCTAACATTGTTAGTTTTATTTAAAAATAAAATATCAAAGAGCTTATTGGAAAGCTCTTTATAAGCCCCAAAAAACTGAAATAATTTTGTACATCCCAGTAATAAATAATTGTCTGTGTATTATTTTCTTTCTATTTAATGTCTGTAGTCAGTGGCGGTTAGTGGGTTTTTAAAGTGGCAGGGCGTAGAAGAAAATACTGCTGCTGAAGATTTTTTTTTTGCTTTCCTCTTCCTCCTTTTTACGTTTCAGGCTAATGAAACCCTATATAGGAGGTGAACCAGGAAAACATTAAAATTTTTGTATTGTTACGACTTACAAGGACATTGGATAATGGGTTGTTTCTTGTTGCGCAGATCAAGGAATTAATAAGTTGGTACTTACCGCTCACTGAAGAGTAAACCATTCAAATAGAGAGAGAGATTGAGAAGATTAAGAAAATGTTTAAGAGAAGTTCGAAAAGGTCAAAAAAAGTCAAATATCAAGTTTAATGACAACAAAGTGTTATTGTACACATTTTTGTCGTTTTTGTCGCATATTGCCGTTTCCTAGTTTTTAAGTGAAATTCCATTCACCTGTTTTTCTCCAAAATAAATTTTTCAATAACTTCTTCATTAAAGTCCGGAATTAGTTCGACCATAGTACTCGCAACATTTAACATACCTAAAGCATTTAGCTCATCCTCGCCCATTGATTTTTTTAAATATGTTTTAATAAAGTTCAAAGTCGAAAAACACCTTTCGGCTTCGACTGTGGTCATCGGTATTGTCACTAGTATTCTCAATGCCTTAGTGATTCCTTTAAAAGCTGTATCCAATCCCATATTCAAAATAAAATGTAATGTCTTTAAACAGCCTTTAATGTCTTCATTTTGACAAATCTCGGGCCTTGAATAAAAAATTTCCAATTCTGTCTTAAAATCTTTTTTTTTCTATCGTCTGAAGACTTTCACATATAGTTTACTGTCAAATTTTCGCGTAAATCTTGCCCTATTTTTACATTCTTTTTGAACATGGCTCAACTTCAACACGGGCGTGGGACGACCGTTAGTTTTTAGTTCAACTTTCTCCTCCAAACTTAAATTAGTCATTATTAACTGTTTTTAATCAGACAACTTCATGTTTGCAATTAAAAGATGATTATTTTTATTTAAAAAGCACTACTCAGTGTGTACACACATAACAAATCCCAAATCAAAACAAATATTCGCGAGACGAACGAAATACGCGACAAGAGACATATCAAACGTTCTATACTCGTCAAATCATTGTTTAAAACTAATTATCGATACGCTCGGTCGCAGGGAATCTACGTCCAAAGCTAGCAGATTCCTCTTTAAATTGCCTTTCTTGCCATGTAGTAAAAGCTGTACCATTCCATTTGAAAAAACTGAATAAAACTTCAAAAAATCTATTGTTGAATGTAACGCCACCTCGCGGTTTCATTTATAAACTAAATAATTTATCTCCCAGATTATCTGATTGTCCCAGCAATTGCCTTTTAAATGAATCCAAATTGAGGAAAATCGGTTAAGGCAAATGGACATTAGACGACTTTTTATCTCAATAGGTAAAACTCCCCTCTATTCGTGAAATTACGACAAAATGTCATAAAACAAAGCTGTAGGAGACAGTTTGCTAATTATAACTGAGAATTTTTCTTACTCGGTACAATACACAAACACACAAAACAATACACAAAACAAACACACAAAACACACGGTACAATACACAAAAAAAATGATTTTTAAAAATGTTTAGCTCGTCACGCCCTCTTGGGGTCGTTTTAGAAGCTTAAAAATATTTTTGGTGAATTTCTCATGATCATTTTTAGTACAATTTTTTTTCCCAAAGCTTAATGCTTAATGCCCAAAGCTTAATGGGACACCTGGTATATACATATATATATATATATATATATATATATATATATATATATATATATATATATATATATATATATATATATATGTGTGTGTGTATATATATATATAAATATATATATATATATATATATATATATATATATATATATATATATATATATATATATATATGTGTGTGTATATATATATAAATATATATATATATATATATATATATATATATATATATATATATATATATATATATATATATATATATATATATATATATATATATATATATATATTTAGGTGTTCTTTTCGATTTATGCCAGTCACCTGTAACGACCTGGTAAACTTTTGAAAGTTATTAAGGAGTTCTCAGGGCGTCAAATTTATTATAAAGCCGAGTGGCCGTTGGGAAACGTGGGCCTCTTTGTATTTGCTGTATTGTGTGCGTTAACGATGGTTTGCCGAACAGAAAATTTCCATTACCACTAGGAATATCGAAAAACTTTTCGCTTACACCGAACCGTGTGGGTGTGTGTAGATATTGATAGATGGAGTGATGAGTTTCCTTGAGTGAATGCTGAATTTTATTAAGCTTACCTATGGAATATAATTTAATTTATGCTTTTGGCTGAATTCATAATGTCAGGGACTTCTCACTGGATAGGAAGTCAACCTTTAACGATTGCTCTACAAGGAAAAGAAAAATATGATTAATTGTTTTGATCTACACTCTCTATCTCAAAAATAGCCCGAATTGTTAAAAAAACATGGTCTCCTTGCGTGTCAATACAACATTTTGCACGGTCAATTAGGTTGACCAATGAAGTTTTGAGTTGACGAATGAATATCTTGGTTGGCCAAAGTTATATCCGATGGCGGTCGACGCCTTTTGAATAGTTTCAATGTCGGCATAACGCTGTCCTTTCATCGGCAATTGAAGTTTTTCGAAGAGGTAAAAGTCGCAGGGAGCCAAATCAGACGAGTATGTGAATGATTGAGAAACTTTCTTTTGGGACATCATGTATATCATATTGTGTTGACTGATTTTAATATAACAACTAAAATAACGAGACTAACGTTGCTTCAGAAGACGCTTGCGCCAAACGCCAGCGACCAACAGCTGTTTAACCGTGAAACCTTCTTTTTCGAATGCAGTACCTCTCGCTTTTCTAAACAAATCCGTATAACTGTAGCCTTCGTTTACATTAGAATTATTTTTTTGTTTCACCGGAAAAATATTAAGTGTAACAGCACGTGTAGAGCAACGAATTGTTGTGAAATGTCACTTGAAACTTGGAAAAATGGCAATGAATGTCTATCGCGTGCACGTGTTTTTGAGTGGTTCAAGCGTTTTCAAGACGGCCGAGAAGACATTGAAGATGATTTACGTTCGGATCGCCCTTCCACGCCAAAAACGGATAACAATATCGAAAAAATCGGTAATTTGGTTCGGTCTGACCGTCGGTTAAGTATTCGTGCGGTTGCTGAAACTGTAGGAATTGATGCGTAGGACAAATTTTATATAACAATTTTAACATGCAAAATGTGTGTGCCAAAATGGCGCCCAAAATTCTCACGTTTGAATAACAGGAAGTTGGCAAAAATGTTTATACTGACACTTTGCATACCACTGAAAATGACTCAAACTTATTGGAAAGGATCAAAGGAATCCATGCACTGGAAGAGCGTAAATTCACCGAGAACCAAAAAAGGTCGAATGAGCAAATCAAAATTCAAAGCAATGATGATTGTTTTTTTCGATATTCATGGGATTGTGTACATTCGCTGGCTTTCTGAAGGTCAAATTATTAATCAACATCACTACCTTTACGTTCTAGTTGAGCTCCGTGAAAGAATAAGGAAAAAAACGACCTGAATTGTGGAAGGACAAGTCATGGGTTCTCCACCAAGATAATGCGCCGGCTCATTCTACATTATCTGTTAAGAGGTTTCTAGCCAAGTACAGCATCCCGGTGTTATTTGCCGGATCTTATCCCGTGCAACTTTTATATGTTTCCTAAAGTGAAATCTGCATTAAAAGGAACAATATTTCAGCCTGTTGAAGCTTTGAAAGAGAAAGCGGCACGCGTTCTGAAGAAGTTGACTAAAGACTTTAAGCATTGTTTCGAACAATGGAAGATTTGCATGGAGCCTTGTAGGGATAGAGGGATAGAGGGATAGAGAAGAGGTATATATTGAAGGTGATAATAAGTAAATATGTATGAAATCAAAATAATTTTTTTTTCAGCGTCAGTCTCGTTATTAAATAGTCATACCTTGTAGACCTGCAGTAATCCGAAGAAGCTTCTTCGGTGATTTATGACTATTAGTGAATTGATTTATCATTCCACACCATAGTGGATTTTACTTGGCGCACGTGCTCCGAAGGAGGCGAATACGCTTCCATCGGCCGGAAAGGTCATTGCCATTGTTTTCTGATATTCACAAGACATTATCTTCATCGTCTACTTGGAGCAGGAAGTATGATCACAGGAGTTATTATGCTGTAATATTGATCAAATTTTAAGAAGTGCTAATAAGAAAACGCATTCGTTTGGCAAAAAAATAATGCACCCGTACCCACCTCGATAATGCACCCGCCCATTTGTTCGTTATTGTTTCAGTGAAATTTGTAAATTTGCGCTATGAATTGACGTTACATTCAACATATTCTAACCTTATTATTCTAACCTAATTCTTATTATTTTTTCTCTTTCCAAACATGAAGAAATTGACATTAATTGAAAGTATCATCGTGGAAACATAAGGCATATAAAAATTGTAAAATCGGTAGGCGAAGTGTATCAAACCAAATATAAACCTACGTTGAAAAAAACCTACTTTTCACACTGCCCTCGTGTTTACATACAGGGTCGCTATTATGTATGAAAACGATCAAATATCTCGAGAACGCTTTGAGAGTTCTTAATGAAATTTTGTACCCAAACATCAGGAAATATATGCCACTTTTTGGGTATATTTTAATTTTTTTTCTTGTAGCATATTTGAAATCCAAGGTTAAGTTGATTTTTTTAATGATAACAGTACTTGAATTTGGCATCGTTGGAAAGAGCATTTTTTTCTGAATTCAACGAGGTAAATATTATATGTTTTTTTTTCAAAATAGATTTAAAAAAATGGCTAAGAGGTGTTTCGGTCTCTTTTGTCAATATCAGATAAAAAAAAACAATATCAAAATTATAATTTTTTTATCAAAGAACTATTTAGTTCTTTGTGTGTTTAAAGGGTTCACCATTAACTCCCTGGCAGTAATGGATACGTCGACGAAGCCTCCTCTCTGGTTCTCCCACCAGATAAGAGGTATATCGGCAGTTCCTTGTCGAATTCGTAATTTGAGATCTTCGAGATTTTCTGGCCTATTAAAGTAAATCCGACTTTTTAAATAGCCCTACAAAAAATAACGGGTGGTTCCAAGTCTGGTGACCTTGCCGGTCATTCGATAGCTTCACGTCGACCGATCCATCAGTTTGGGAAAGCAAATTTCTGTTGGTGGACCATCTGGTGCATAGTTCCTGGTTTTGGTTAATTAATTTTGGATACAGAAACAAAAGTTGAGGGATGATATTTTCTTCCAATAGATCTAAATACTTATCCGCTGTCAAGTTGCCATCAATGAAAAAAGGTTGTATAGTATTCTTGCCACTAAATTCTATCCAAACATTTATCTTTTGAGACATTTTGACATTTATCAATTAAATCATTCAATCAATTTTCGTTATTAGTTTTTGTTTTTTGTCTTTTCAATTTTGGATGACTTTTAAAGCTGCCTGTATCAGTAAATCTTTTCACCGTTTTTGAAACTCTTGACTTAATGGTGTATATATTCGGATGTACTTCATTAAATACTCTAGAAACAAAAAAGTGGCAAACATTTCCTAATGTTTGTGTACAAAATTTCATTAAGAAATCTCAAAGCGTTCTCAAGATATTTGACCGTTTTCATACATAAAGCGACCCTGTATATGATTAATATTATACAAAATATTTGTAACATATTTTTTGTTTACTTTTGCTTTTTTTAAATTCAGTTTATACCTTCAGCGCCTACAAAAGCAGGAAGTCTATTATTGCAGGATATATTTCACAAGGCGGTTGTCAAATAAAATTCGAGAAAGAAAATGAAATATTAGCTGTTTATTAATTATGCACTGTTGGGCCTGTGGGAAAAACCGGCCTATTCTTGAATATAATTGCGGAAAAAATTAGGGTGGCGTTTTAAGGACATTCACGGAGAGTCGGTTGTTCGTTCAGGCGGTTTCGGTTGTGATTTATGACTATTTATTACATATAACTTATTTTTCACGGAAGGTCGCTTGGGTGAAGTTCCGACAAAGTTTCTTGTATGAACTTTCTTTATTAAGTTGCTGGCATCAGAATCGTTAGATTTAAATGCTATGGTATAACAAAAGTATTTGGGTTTTTTTTGTTTATAAATAAAGGATTATATTTCACTCTTCAGAGATTTAATCCTATTTCAACTTTTAGCTTCGACAAATGTACAGGTGCGTCTCAAGGAAAACATGACTTATAAATTAAAAACACAAATATTAATTTTTTTCGGCAAAAATAAAAAAAATATTTTTTTTCAAAATAGTCTTCTTGCGCGTCAATATAACTTTTTGGACGTTCAGTTAAGTTGATGAATGAGTTTTTGAGATCGACATTTTGGCGGATTTTTTATAAATTCACGTACAATTTCAATATCTTTGAGTAACCACGCCATTTTTCGGATCAGTATGTTCGTCGTCCTTAATGCCGTCACGATCTTCTTTGAATCATTTAAACCACTCGTGGACTCTGCGATGGAATAAACAATCCTCACCATACACTTATTTTATGAATTGAAACGTATCGGTAAATGTTTTACCAAGTTTAAAACAAAACTTAATATTTCCACTTCGTTGGATGTTCAGTTTTCGACCGTTGGTACAACACACTGACAGTTTAAGCGCGATAACTTGGTTTTTAATGATCCGAATGTCATCTTGTTACAATGTCATTGAAGGATGCACCTTTTCAACGCTTACCCCTGTCAAAAGATGGCGCTACTAGAAATGCCGTCACTAGTTTTTAAAAAGTTTTGATATCCGTGAGACGCACCTTGTACAATCCTTCTTTAGTATTAAAGTGATTCCACTACATAATAGTCAATAGTCCGCTTTTAACAAAACTTTAAAATGATTGGAATAAGTCAAATTTTAAGACTTTACGAGAGTAGTCTGAAAAGTATCCAGCCTCAACATGAATATGGCGTTACTCGTAACTAGTAATATAATTGCGCATATTCTGGAATAGTGCGTTTTACTATATATTGTTGACCGATTGGCTGCAATAAACTCTTAACAACCCCTGCCGTAACGAAACACGGCAAAGTTGGAAGAAACGTAAATAGGGCCGGGCCTAATAAAATAATAGGTAAAAAGATAAAATTAATTTTGTATCTGATTTAGTAGTGGGGAAATAAAACTGAATTGGACCAAAAAATACTTGTTTTGCTGTTAGGCTATAAACGCTCCCAAGCGACAGACGTTGCTCGTGAGATTTTCGAAATAGAGGAATTGCTCCTGGAGTGAGGAATCTTGAAGATAGGGGAAGATCTGGTCGTCTGCGGTCTCTCCATCGCGACCTTTTAAGAGCACTCATCGTGGTACCGAAGATGAATAGGCTCAAAGATGCCTTGATGCTGGAAACAACGGCCTCCACTCCGCGGAATAATTTCTAGTTATACATTTTTTAAACAGTGAATAACTAAGTACTTCAAAAACATAAATACTTTTGTTAAATTACAGTAACAAAGTTATTGTCTTTATATTTTTTTTAATAAAAAAATCGGTCTTATGATTGTACTAGCGCGTGAGTATTGTCGAGAGGGAGTATTTGAGAAAATATTAATCAACGCCCTATGTAGGCTGCCGTCAACCATGCCATTGTATACAGGAAGAATACAGGCTTGTTTCCTTCGGACATAGACACGAGGTATATTTTTTAAATAAGGTCCGTTTTTTAGTAAGAAGAAAAATACTATAAATATTATTAAAATATGTTTTTCCATATTCCACACACTGTTATCTACTTTTCTATATATTTTTCATATTTGTTCAAAAATTTGTCTTACCACTCAACAAGTTTTTGAATTCCGAAGTCAAATAACTATGCCATCTGTGAAGAAACCCAATTTATGACTGCAGTTTTAACTTCTTCATCGTTGTTGAACCATTGATTACAAGGAACTTCTTTAAGTACTGAAACAAGTGAAAATCACTTGGTGCAAGGTCTGGACTGTAAGGTGGATCGTTCAGTTCTTCCCATCCAAAAGACCTGATTAGACTTTGTGTTTGTGGACAAACATGTTACCTTGCATTGTTATGGAGCAAGATCACATCGGAAGACATTAGGTCACACCGCTTGTTTTGTATGGCAAGTCGGAGTTTGTTTAACGTGACACACTACGCATCAGAATTGATGGTTGTGCCTCTCGGCATAAAATCCACTAACAAAATTCCTATCCTATACCAAAAGACAGTTGCCATCATATTTCGTGCTGAAATTGTCTGTTTGGCTTTCACTCTGGTTGGCGACGATGTGTGTCGCCTTTCCATTGCCTGTTGCTTGGACTTAGCAGTCATATGAGAAACCCAAATCTCATCTCTTGTAACGATGTGGTCTAACAATTCATCTCCTTCCTGATTGTATCGAGTCAAAAACGATAAAGCACAGCCCAATCTATATGTTTTGTGATCGTCAGAGAGAGCAGTTTTGAAATCCACCGATAACACAATTTTCAATAATTCTGTTTCTCCGAAACAATGGAGTACAAAACTGACTTTAAAAACTTAGAAATTGTGAATCGTCGGTTCTTCTCTCTTTGAATATTCTCCCGTCTTTGAATATTCTCACCCACTTTCGAATTTTTCTGCCATTCATAACATTATCACCGTCAACCTCACAAATCTGACGGTTAATTTCCGCTGCTGCCAAGTTTCTTGCACTCAAGAATCGAATTTCAGATCGTATCTCACAGTCGGAGGGGGACTAAATTTTTTGAAACATTATAAACTTTTACGGCTCTGCACACAGACATACGATGCGGTTGCAAATGGCGTCTAAACGCGCGCAAAGCATGCTGGAAGCAGACGCGTTGCAGCGATTGCGTATCATTCTCACTCTCATACACAAACGGACCTTATTTTAAAAAATATCCCTCGTATAAATAGATATAACCATATTACAGGCCTTAAGACCCACACATTTGTGATTCTTCTTCATGTTTTCCTATCTCTAGTTATTGTGTTCAAGTCCTTTTTTTCCCTTTTCTTTTAGATTATCAATGACAGCCTCTCCCCATCGCTTCATCGGTTTTTTTCGCTTTGTGGTCTTCCCCAAGCAATCTTTATTACAACTCGATTGTCTCCCATTCTCTTTGTATGCCCCAGTCACTACTGTCTTTTAGATTTCACTATCGTGTTTTTACTAGAATCTTTGAAAATGTTTTAAATTTCCTCATTCGTCCTTCTCACATACAAGCCATTGACTTTGTTTCCTCTCACTATGTTTTATTGTTCTCCAGCATTTTCGATTAACAATAGTAAGAACATGCAGTAGATTTATATAAAAATAACTTTCTAACTTAACATAATTAAAGTGAAAGTGTGAAAATTAAATTCGGTTGATTGATGTTTATTCTTCGATATAATTGCTGAAAAACACGGGATCGCGCTAAGAATATTTACGAACGATCGGTTATTCGTCCTTACGCGTTTCAGACGTGATTTATTGTGATTTCCCATCGACTGTTTAATTATACCGAATATTCGAGGGATCCAAACGAAAAAACTCCACAAATTGGTCTCTGATTTTTATGTTGCGTGCTTTGTGATTCGGCCTGTCGTAGTGACGGAAGGCAAATCTTTTTTTCGTAAGGAGAACATTATATGGATGGATGGTTCTGTACTTGATTGGAGTACAAATTGCCTCCGTTTTTCTATCGATCGGAGCTTGTATTTGTTTTTAAAATACTAGGAGTCGTGTTAAAGTGCGGGACAAAATGATAAGACACCCCTGTTTTTTGCAATATTTTAAATTTTTGTTCCATATTATTTATAACTCCTTGTATTTTTTTATCTATCTCCTGTGAGTACAGCAATTTGCCCGAAAGCAATAAGCATTTCTTATTTTAATGATACTTTACTTTGAAGCGATCTCTTTAAGAGTTAAACTTAATAAAGTTTGTAAGTTTTGGCAATGTGAATTAAGTTTTATAAACCACACAGGAGTTCACTTATCTGGCACCCAATATTAGATCTGATGGCTGAAGGCGTTTCAATTTTCGTACTTGCCTATCATCATACGCATTTAACTTGTTGGCCAACACATTGGGATGCACTGACACTCTATCACTGTCCTTCACACTATATTGGTGAATGCTTTCTTTATTGGAGCATCAACAATGATGCGCAGAGTCCAATTTTGGAACCTCTGAAGTATAGATATATTGGAACTACTTGAGAGAGCTTCGATTTGCGACCTATGAGCCAATACATGGTTTTAGACCGAGTTGTTTCTGCCACGTTAATCGGTGATCAAGGTGTATACCGAGATATTTGGCATCCTCGGCTTCTGGAATCTGGCTATTGTTCATATTCACTGGAGGGCAGGTATCTCTATGCAAGGTGAATGTTACATGCGTTGATTTGGAATCATTTGTTTGTCTTTCGAGGCCTGCGATGGGTCAACATGTAATACTAGCACCGCTGTGTCGTTGGAAAATGTCGCAATATCGAGTGATCTGGTCGTTGGTGGATCTGTGGTATAAAGCAGATATAAGATGGGTCCTAGGACACTTCCTTGTGGTACGCCGCTTCTACAGTTCTTTCTATTGGTTTCATTTCTAGTTGTTCCATTACTGTCGTATTTCACACTCTATCCCTTCTTGTAATTACCTCTATTTTGCGTAGGAATCTGATTTCTGCAGCTGTAATTCTACTTTTGTCTCTATTTGTTAGGGTCCAAGATTCGCTGCCCTATATCATTGATGGTCTCACTACTTTCTGTGCGTTTACCTCTTTCGGTATCGAAAGTTGTTTTTAAGGTGTTGTATAGATTTCCTACTTTTCCTATTTTTTCGTTCATTTCACCGTCCATTTTTCCATTATCTTCTGTTGTTGTGCCTAAATACTTATAGGTTTTCACTTGCTCCATTACCTTCCGATCTAGTACAATTTTATGTTTTATGTTTGTGCCTGCGGTTACCATTGTTTTGCTTTTGTCGATATTTATTTCCATGTTTACTTTTCTTAGCTCTTCGTTCTTAGCTTAGTTATGGTTAGTTATCCTTCAGAATCTGCCATTAGGACCATATCACCAGCGAACAGTAATTCTTGTGTTGTTACTGTTTTCATTTTTCGAAAACCTATTTTTGTATTCTAGCAATTTGCTTTGCTGTTTTTTACAACATCGTCAATAAGTTTTATTATATATATTTTCCTGACTGTTTTTAATATTTTTTTTTTTTTTTTGGAATTTTCGGTCAGTTATTAATAAACTATTATTTTTTATTATGTTGTTAACGTTTCGGTTTATTTATAAACCATCTTTAGAACAATTCTAATTCTACAGTATATATTACTTTTACAAAACAATTCAAATTCATATTCAAAAACCTATCAATTATATCTTATTCAAAATTTACTTTCTTAATTTTTTTTAAATGAAATATGACATTCTCCGAATAATCTTCAGTTGATACATTTTTGAATTTGACATATTTTACAAATTTGTTAGCTTTATATTTTTTGTTTTTTTATTATAACCTAACAATTTTGATCCAAATAGAAATATGAATGAAAATTTATTATTTAATGATGTCATTATATTAAATTATCAATATCGTTTCCGAAATTAATGGTATTATTTGTGTTTTTTTTTATATAAATCGTATCCTTTATATTTCTTTTTTTATATTGTTTTTCAAAATATAAATTTTTTATGTTATTAAAATTAAAGTTGTGGTTATTATATAAGGCATGTTTTGAAACGACAGTTACATTTGGTTCCAGGTTTCTAATGCTTTTGTTATGTTCATTTATTCTGTTTTTTAAATATTGTTTAGTTTGGCCAATATATTAGTTTGGGTAATTTAAGCAATCAATTTTGTAAATTAAATTTCTTTGTTACATTTTTGGTGTTTGTGGTTTAAATTTTATGAATATTTGTTTAGTGTTATTTTTGGGTATTTCTGCTATGTTTATACTATATGGTTTAAGAACTTTTTTATTTTATTATTTATTTCTGGTATACATGGTATGTAATGTTCATTTTTAGGCTTATTTGTTATGCTATTATATATATATATATATATATATATATATATATATATATATATATATATATATATATATATATATATATATATATATATATATGCATGCCTGAAAAGAAAAGTCTTCGATCAGTGCGTTCTACCCGTTATGACATACGGAAGTGAAACCTGGACACTCACATCGCAATTAATTCAAAAACTTCGGGTGGCACAGAGGGGAATGGAAAGATGTATGCTTAGCATTACAAGACGAGACAGAAAGTCCTGTGCATGAATCAGGGAACAAACAAAAGTCTGTGACATCATTGGAAGAGTAAAGCAATTGAAATGGAGATGGGCAGGCCATATAGCGAGGCGATGGGACGACAGATGGACCAAGGCAATCCTGGAGTGGATACCGCTTGATCGCAAACGTCCGTGAAGAAGGCCGAAAGCACGATGAATTGATGACATCATTAAGTATATTGGACCCGAGTGGTAGAGGAAAGCCCAGGACTGTGAAAGTTGGAAGTATGCTGAAGAGGCCTTCATCCTGCAGTGGATCGATACAGGCTGATGATGATGATGATATATATATATATATATATATATATATATATATATATATATATATATATATATATATATATATATGTATATATATATATATATATATATATATATATATATATATATATATATATATATATATATATATATATATATATATATATATATATATATATATATATTCTTTGTATTCTGTTTTTAATAACTAGTTCGTAGAATTTTTTTGTTTAGTTATTATCCTCTAGTGTTTTTTTATTTTATTTATATATTTTGGTCTATTTTTTGGATCAGTTAAAATAGCAGCTCTATTAATTAAAGAATTAATAACACTTTTTTTTAATATTTATTTGGCCTATAACAATTAAAATTGAGATATCTTGCAGATCATTTAGGTTTTGTATACCAATTTATTTTGATGTTGCCATCCTTATCATACGCAATATTAATATCTAAAAAATTTATTGTTTTATTTTTTTCTTCTTTGTGAGTAAATTTTAATTGTTTGTGGAATGTATTGAATTAATTGTACGTGTGTATGGTATTTTATTTTTACGTATGCATAGTATACAATCATCACTATATGTATGCATAGTATACAAATCTTTTATAAAAATAAAGCTTAAAATCGAGGGTATTAATAACTTTTGTTTCAACATATTCCATAACTCGATTTGCAATAGTGGCTGATATTGGCGAGCCCATTGCTACACCACATTATTTATTATTTTTGACGAATTCAAAAACGTGTCAACTGAAGATTAGACACAGAATGTCATATTTCATTAAAAAAAAATATTATTTCATAAAAACAATTAAAAACTAGGAAATTAATTAATATAGTTGGTAAGTCTTTGAATATGAATTTGTATTGTTTGTAAAATGATATAAAAATAAAAATAAAAAAAGTAATTCTAAAAACAAATTTAATATTTTGTGGGACCTCTATTAGTATTTATAACGGCCTGTAATCGTTTAGGCAAAGACAAAACTAAATTTTCTGTTGCTGCCGCTGGAATCATAGACCATGGCCTTTCTAAAGCTGTCTTAAGGCTGCGTACATCTGTTATTGTCGATCGCACTTCTGGAACTCGTATACGCCGGTCCAATTCTTCTCAGATATGTTCAGTTGGATTTAAATCCGGTGACCGAGGAGGATGTTCGAGGGGAGTTGAAGTTGAAAGGGAAAATACCTAACGAACCTAACATGGGTGGGAGTCGGTCTCTCTTCGTACGTCATGATTATTTCTTGCATCCTTGCATGCCTCTCGTTGAACACCGCATGCGTCTAACCTTTCAACAGATTTATGCGTCTTTTACGACCAAAAGTTGAACACTTGAGGATATACCTTATGAGTGGCATTTACATTTCAAATAGTGTTGTTTTGTTTCTATTACGTTTCAGAGTTCTGACATTCTTATTGGAAAACTTTATATTTTATTTTGTTGTGTGATGGTTTTATAGCAACTACAGATACTATCTGTATCTGTAGAAAATAAAAAGCCTTAAAAGTTAACGTAATCTTCTAGAATACCACGACTCTACATGCATTTATTTTGTTTTCCTCGCTTATTTTCTGATAATATTTAAATTTCAATGCAGCTTGGATATTTTTGAAATAGATCATATTTACAATTCCGCACTGCCTATAAATAAAAATATATTTTTTCCCTCTTGGCGATATCCTGAATAAATTTTCATCCGGCGAGTGAGTAATGCCGTCCACACATGAAAGTATAAGTTGTAAGTGGCATAAACGGCATGAGAGAAAAACGACAAGAGAGAAAGAGAGTGAATTTTCGCACGTTCTTAAAATGGTCTGGGCCATCGTCGGTGCAGCCTAAATCATTTCAGGCGTCAAGAAAGCTATTTCTCGCCCAGATCGTCGGAAAGTTTTCAAATCGTGACGTATAAATAACAGTTATTTCTCGATCCTCAAGGAAGTTTCCGCTAATTTCCAACCATTTGATGGAAAAAGTAGGTTGTGGAGGGTTTCCGATTAAAATCTTAAAGGTCCGAATTGGGGCAGAATGGCTCACGCAAAAGAAACCGCTTATTTCGTCATCTACAGTGGCGTAGTTAGTGTAGGATTACTTGAAAAATACGCGCGCTTTCCATTTCGATACAGCTATTGGTTTTTTAAGTTGGTACCATTGTCTTTGACATCTGCTTTATCATCATTTTGCTTATTAGGTTAAAAATTATAGCGTTAATAGCTTTGAACATGAAACTAACAGGAACGAGCTTTGCCTATCTAGGTACATATAAATGGAGATGGAAACGGCCATATTGAAACAACACAGATGACGCATTGTTTTGGAATTTTTGTAGTTGGTTTCGACAACTTAAAAGTTTAATAGTAGAGTTGAGCAATTTTAGTGCGTTTTAATCAATAATAAGTGTACTGGAATATTCTTTTTGTATGTTCTAGTGTAAATACATATTAAACTTATTATATTGATAATAAAAGCAATAATATCGGACGTAAGCTAAGCATACAAAATAAAAATATGGTTACTTGTGCGTCTTGTGGTTATTCCCTGATACGAAAAAATCAAAATTCAAGGGTACCATTACATAGATAAGTGCTTTTAATTCTAAATTTGCCAATTAATTAGAAATAAAACGTATTTTGTTTGAATGAAATGGTTATGCAGCCAACAAATCGCCTGGTATCCATAAACTGTTTTCAAATTGATTTAGGTAAAATAATATAAATATAATGTTATTCAAAATAGTGATTATCTTTTTTTAAAACTTAAGTTTTTAACATATGTTCTAAAATGTTTAGTTTCCTGAGAAACTGGGCATTAAAAATTCAGATTATTTTTTAGTTTTCGTTTGATACATATAAAACATGTTACTTTACTCATATAAAGAATCTATAATATATAACTAACAGTACAGAGTGTTAACTTTTTTTTTTTTTTTTGTTTTTTTTTTTTTTTTTTTTTTTTTTTTTACAATCCTGTTTTTTCAGAAATTGTTGTACTAATAAATGTAAATGTTGCTTGTTAAAAAGCCATACTTTATTCCAAACCGTAGTAGGTTTTTATATTCGCCGGTCGCGTTGGTGCGGCGGTAAGAGCGTCTGCTTTGCCGAATCCGCGCTGGCGCGGTAGCTGGTTCGATTCCAGCGCTCGGATGGTTATTTTTCTTTCTTCTGTCCGTTTATCTTTCCTAAATGTTTGTGATTGTTTCTAGGCAAGAGTGTAAAATCCGACTACGAATTACCCCTCAGTCACGCCAGTTAAAGGCTGGGTAAGGCCGGATGCCTTCTGAGAAGTGTTCTACGTTGGTCACTCGCCAGTCGGTAGGTTTCTCTGATAGACTTATGGGTAGGCACATAACCAAGGGTTTATAGCCCGAGGGGGGTGCTGGCCTGGGTTTGTCGGAAGCTGATGACCGTGGTTCGGAACCCACGTTAAGCTGTAGGTCCAGTCGCTAAATAGCCTAGTTGCTGATGCGCCTCTAACCCAAACACTTTACTTTTTTTTATATTCCCATCATTTTGCTGAGGATTGTTTTGAACGAACATCTAAGCTAAGTGAGACTACTACCAAATACTGTTTCAACAATTGAAGTGGACCATTTAAAATATGTAATTTTTTTATTTTATCATTATCATTGTTGTGAAAAATGAGTTTATAATCGAGTTTATATCTCTCACTTTAGTTTATTTATTGACTATTTACACTACAAGAATTAATTACACTGGGGAACAGCAATTTTGTTGACTTGGATCTGTGACCTGTTTTGGACTAATTTTTCATCTCTGAATTCAAAAATAGTTACAGTTTCTCTATCACGTCAAGTTCTTAAGCTACAGCATACCCCTCATTTTACCTTAAAAGTCTACATACGAAAGGAAATAGGGTGAGATCTGTCGAAATTGATTAGAATATTTTATTCATACAGAGGTTAACATATTATTAAAAGTTAAATTGTGTTTATACAAAAAATAAATAACAGATATTATGGTAAACATTTCTTTTTATAGCTTTTCCTGGAGTGTTCAGTTTGTGGACATTCTCGCTTGATGCTCCAACAGTACTCAGCCATCATACTGACATCCCATCTACCTTGATACCGCGCTTCCATAACCTTTAGATCTTGGTGGAATCGCTCGCTCTTTTAGTGATGAATAACAGCACCAAGATTTTCTGGGAAGTTAGCAAGACGACTATGTAAGATATGCAGTTTGATGTTCATGTTGCAACCAAGCTTTTTAAAGCTCTCCAAGAGTTGTTGAACAATTTCGATGTAATTCGGGGCTCGTGTATTTCCAAGAAAGTCTTTAACAATATTTTTAAATGCCAACCAAGCATTCCTTTCAAGTTCGGTCATTGTTTCAGTCAAATTTTCATCTTTAACGAGTTTCCGAATCTGTGGACCTTTAAACGCACCAGCCTTTTTCTTTTCATATGACAGGCTAGGGAATGCCGAAATGATATACTTAAAGCAGTCTCCTTCAATTGACAAAGCCTTAACAAATTGCTTCATGAGGCCTAGTTTTATATGCAAAGGCGGAAATACAATGTTTTTTCTGTCGACAAGTGGCTGATTTAAAATGTTTGGATCACCAGGTCTTAGGTCAGATATTAGCAGCCACTTTGATTGTACCCAATGCTTCTCACGAGCTCTGCTATCCCACATGCACAAAAAACAGGTATACTTGGTATACCCGCGTCCCTGGTCAAAAAGGAAACAGACCATTTTAAGGTCAACACAGATGATCCATTGGTGCATGTTATATTGCAACAAGTCAATGACTTTCTTTATGTCGCCATATTCTTCACGCAAAGAAACTGAATGACCTATTGGGACTGAACCGTATAAATTTCCATTATGTAGGAGAACACACTTCAAGCTACGCTTTGAGCTATCTATAAACAATCGCCATTCAGTTGCGTTATAGTTAGAAATTGTTGAAATAGTTAGAAAGAACTAGAAAATAGTTAGAAAGAAGAAAATGTTGAAATAGTTAGAAAAAAGTTACTTGATGGACGAAAGATATATGGAACCAATTCTCGAAAATGATCGTAGTCATCTATACCAGTCATAGTCAGGTATTCTCTTAATAAGCATAATAAGAAGTTCTTGAAACACTCCATGTTCTCCATTTACATTTATTCAGCCAAGAAAAGTAAGTTTTTTTTTAACTTTCAGTGTTTTCTCACCAGTATAATCTCCAAAACAGGCGAGGTTTCAACTGCGTCATAGATCTGGCAATTTCGGAGATTCAGAATATTTATGATTTAATTAAGATCTTGTTGAAAGGGAGCTACTAGTTCAGAATTTGTATATTGTTTTTCGCCATATATTTTCTGGATAAGTCTAATGCCAAACTTACATTTAAATTCCTGTAAATCAAAAAAATCCATCTGTTTCTGTTAAACTTTTTTAAAAATGTATTGCTTTAATTTTCAAAAGTTAACTAGTCACTGGAAGATTCCTCAACCTCTGTTCTCAAAGACATTCCTATAATTTTTCTTCAGGCTTCGAAGCTTTTCTTTTAGTAATAAACTTTTTTTTTTAATTGTAGGGTCAGTTGAATATTACGACCTTAAAACAATCTTATATCATTGTTTTCGTATTTTTTATTTACCTACGCCACTGATAATCAATAGGCGTTGGAGAATATTCTAATGACTTTTCAGAAAATAGAATAGATTCTTAAAAGCCATTTCTCTATTGACTACTGTGAATTTCTGTGGAACGAGAAAAAAGGCCAATGTCAGAAAACAAAATTTATTTTCTCTAATACGAATAACAAATGTTTAAAACCTAAACTAATATCAGACTAGAATGGGAAAAATGAGCTTACAGGAGAATATGATTCAACCGCATGTTTACCAGCCATGTTGTTTCAAGGTGACGTAACCGCTATGTGCGTGTACACCAATTGGCGCTGTGGTGTGAAGTCCTACCGGAACTGGAACTTTAACAGCTACTTTAACTGGAACGTGGACTGGGTATGGCTTAGCTACGACTACTGGGTATGGTTTGGGTACGTCTACGTGAACGGGAGTGGGTACTCTGACGTAAACTGGGGTTTTGACTGGTACAGGAACTGGGCGAGGTACTGGAACTGGAACTGGACGCCTTATTTCAACATGTACTGGTACGGGAACGTCTACGTGTACGGGACGTGGCACATCAACATGCCTTGGTACGGGTACCGGAATATGGACTGGGCGGTCAACAGTCACTGGCACGGGGACGGGATGAGGGACAGGAACCCTTTCAAATCTGTGATTGTACGTGGTGCCTTGATCTACAACACCAGCTCCGGAACCGTGACCAGCTAATCCTCCAGCACCACCTGAGAAACCACCTCCAAAACTAGCAGCACTGGCTCCCGCATAACTCCCTCCAAATCCTGCACCTCCTAATCCAGCTCCTCCAAATCCAGCGCCTCCAAGTGCAGCTCCTCCAAATCCAGCGCCTCCAAGTCCAGCGCCTCCAAATCCAGCACCTCCGAAACTACCTGCACTAGCACCTGCCAATGAGCCACCTCCAAAACTGCCCGCGCTAGCTCCAGCATCAGCAAATCCACCTCCGAAACTTGATCCTCCGCCGCTGTAACCTCCCGCACTGAATCCACCCAAGTCAGCACCGCCGTGTTCTATTCCGCCGTGTCCGATGGATAAGGATCCGCTGGCGATAGTTGGTGCTGATCCAAAACCATGTCCAATTGATCCGCTCGATGCAAAAGATTCGCTGGAAGCGAGACTACCTCCTCCAAAAGATCCAGAATGTGATTCAGACGAAGCAAAAGATTCAACACCAGCTCCGCCATGGCCTGCCGGTGACAAATCAACGCCTAGAGGTATGTTGGGGGTTTGATCTCCGTATCCGGTACTGAAACCAATTCCTGATGCTGGTGGGCTAAGGTCGCCGTGAATCAAACCGCAGTTGACAGTTGTGGCGATGGTAAAGACGCCAAAGAGTACCTGTAAAGGAATTAGGATGAGTTCAATATATGTAAAATAGGTCAACAAACTTTTGGGATTATTATGACACATTTCTAATGTTTTTAAAGTTATCGGCATTGAAAATTAAAATTTGGTGAAGGTGCCCGAATATAAAATTTTTGTCAGAAATAAAATTGTAAAATAGTTGAGAGTCTTTTGAGCCATCTATTAAAATTTCTGCTGTAATTTAAATTGATCCATGCTAGTTATGATTTTGAAAATTAATAGATGAATTTTGAATTATTTAAAACTTAATATTGATTAAAATTTATTTAAAATTAGATGTGTATGTAATTATATATGTATTTATTACTTAGATATGTTTATGCAGCCGACCTTACAAATATAATAGTTATTTAAACCTCTTAAACAGTGGTCTTCAACCTGCAGCCCGGGCCGGGGGCGTATATATATATATATATATATATATATATATATATATATATATATATATATATATATATATATATATATATATATGTATATATATATATATATATATATATATATATATATATATATATATATATATATATATATATATATAAGAAAGATTGAAGAGCCCTTCTTTAAACTGTCTTAGTTCTTTAAAATTCGGCATTAAGAAATAGTGAGTGAATATCTGGAATTGTTACAGCTCGAATACAATGATTAAATATGTCAAATTTATATTATTTTGTAGCCTATGTAATTTTCTCATTAATATTAAGTATTAAAAAAATCCAATAGCTGCAATCATTGAACTTCTTGGTAATTCAAAAAATGTGTTAGTTAGGACGTCTTGCATCAATCGAAGAAAACGATAATTCGATAGCACTATGTTTGGATAATCGGAAGGCGTGAAAGGACTTTCCATTCGATTTCTAACACTCTAAGACATGAGAGAATTAGACATGACAAATGAGCTGTATAGACATCAAACGAATAACTATATTCAACTGGTCGCAAACAGCAAAATATACAGATGCATGGAGAAGTTTGGAAGAGTCTTCAATATTGGACATATACGTTCAATATTTGACAAATGCGCTGTAAAGAAAAAGAAGATGGTCCTCAACTTAAGAGGTGTAAGGCCCTTAACGTAATTTTCCATGCCATGTTCATACCTATTCTATTCGAATCATAATTGTTTCCGTTACTGGCTGTACATTTTAACTAGGTGAAAGAAAATACTTCAATTTTGTTTTAGATCACTATATTTAATAGAATAATATTTGGCGTGACGGCCGTTTCGTAGTAATAACTACATCATCGACACACTTGAAAATGATAATTTTCAAACAATTCATCAATTCAAACAATTCAAACAATTCATCAGTTGTTACTACGAAATATTCGATATAGCGATTTAAAACAAAGTTGAAGTGCTTTCTTTCACATTGTCATATTTCAATTTTAAGACTAGGTATAATATATGAGGCTACTGTGAATATATCCCGAAAAATCCGTTGTAGACTTAATGTTGTTTGAGGCTCTGCGTATTTTTCGTCTTCCAACTGAAAAAAAATGCTTCGGACCATCAGAACATGATTTGCATGGCTTTAGGAAATGACGCACTTGCGTACAATACTTAATTCTTTCATTAGAAGTGGTTCCAGCAATTCCAAACTGGACATTTTGATTTAAATGACGCAGAAAGCCCTGCTGGAGGTTGAAAAGGAACTCGGAGTAACCCCGCAAATTATTTCTAAAAATATAGACATCCGAGGAAAAATTTAACAGGAGAGTCGTTGAGTCCACTATTAACTTACAACCGAGAATAAGAGTAGATGCCTTGTTGTTGTGGTGTTATTGCTCTGCAGAGTTAAAAAAAAAGAACTTTCTGCATAATATTACTACCTGGGACGAAAAGAGGGTCTTCTTCGATAATTCAATAACGAGAAAATCGTGGGTTAATTCTGGTAAACTATCAATCAGTCACACAAAACTAAATCTCCACATCTAAAAGGTGTTATATGGTGGGAATCTTTATGAGTTGCTTCAATCTGGTTAAACGGTTACTGCTGAACTTTGGTTCGTGATTATGAAACTTTGGAGGAAAAAGGTCCTATACTGACAAGAAAAAAAAGGAAGTTATTATGCCTCAAGAGAAAGAATAGCCAGTTCTAGCAAAAAGACCTTTGGAAACTAGGAGATTTTATCGCGCTCAGCGAATTCTCCAGGCTTGGCCCCTTCGGATTATCAGCTCTTTCGATTTCTGCAATCATTTTGATATTCTGATTGATAACCGTTTTACATATCTTGAGGAAGTTGAAAAAAGTCTTAACGACTTTATCAAATACATTTTTTTTTAATCTGTGATTTGTGGTGAACGGTGGTGAAAGTGTGTGGAAACAATAAATATTAGAGCTAGTCAAAAAAAGGTCGAAAATGTAGTAACATTTTAGTGTGTTTATTGTAAATTAATAAACAACGAAACGTTAATTGAAATAAATGACGCAAAAAATAAAACGCGACCCTCGAGCATGAATTTGAAAAATCGTTATATTTTTCCAGATATAATAAACGTTGAAATAAATTTAAAAAATAAAAACAATGTTCAATCTGCTTGACATACTCGAAATATAAATATAAAACGGGAAAGAATTAATTGTAGGGGAGTTTTTTTTTGTAATTTCGACAAAATTTAATTCGGTACTTACGGTAAGCATCACGGATTACTGTTTAGGTTTTTGGGATGAAAGCGAGAGGATGAACTGATACCGTTCGGCAGATACCGATGATTTTTATAATCAGACACACCTCTTCGGGCCAAATGGGTAACTTTCTCGAGAATGATTACAAAATTTTTGTCCACCGCAGCCAAAATTACAATGCAGACGTGTCGGTTGTTAACTTTGGGTTTCTCGTTGATATATAGGGTCTTAGTCAGAACACCGTTTCGTTTTTTTATTTTCTTTAGCTTAACTTTAATATATCGATTATATAAAATATAAAGGGTTGTCCAGTAAAAGTATCAGAGCTTTAAAATGAGGTACAGTGATAACTAAAGGCGGTAATTTGAAAATTGTTGGTGCGTGCATTCTGGAGACTCAATTTTCGATTACTCTTTCATATATATATATATATATATATATATATATATATATATATATATATATATATATATATATATATATATATATATATATCGCGAGGCATATTTTTAATGGTGGTCTGAATATTTTGTTTAAGATCAAGAATTGTTCGGAGTTTATTCCCCCCCCCCTGACTGTTCACACATGTCTCCTATGTGTGAAGTCGCATCATCTTATTGAACGAAAACATTGTTTATATCCACATTTATCAATTCAAGCCTTTAAAAAACACCTGGAGAATCTATCTGCGAAAGTTAAAACTAGAACTAACTTAATCCAAAAGCTTACTAACACGTCGTGGGTACTAATGCTGAGACCCTTAGAACTAGCACATTGGCTCTAGTACACTCTACAGCAGAATACTGTGTCCCTGTCTGGGCTAATAGCTGCCATACCAAACTCATTGGCACGCAGCTGAACGGGGCCATACGAACTATATCTGGAACCATACGAACCACTCTCCTTCAATAGCTTGCTGTTCTGAGCAACATTGCACCGCCTCAAATCAGACCCCCTAGCTGTCCTAAAGTCACGGTTTGATAAATGCAATGCCAATTCCACTATTCCTATCCACATCTACGCTGCTCCTCTTAAACACCAACAACAGAGATTGAAGCCAGAGGCGCGCTTCGCCGAAAAAGATTATTTTTTACCCCAAAGTGAGGGTTGCCTTTCAACTTTCAGTTTCAACGCGCTGTTGAATCGTTTATCATTCCATGTTGGATTGACATTGTGTACTGATACATTTCAAATAGTGTTGCCGTTTTACAGTTTTGGCGTTCTTAATGGAAAACTCTGGTTTCGTTCCGGCTCTGTAAGTGCTACCCTATATAATGGATAATTATAATGTATATTTCTGATTATATATGTTGTCTACGGTTTACTACTCCTAAATAAGCCTGGATTCGTACAAAAGAACATTCCTGATAATAACATTGACCAACAATGTAAATGTTTGGGGCTCAAAAATAGCTGATTCTTAAGTATATCCAGCTGCTGAATTCGAAAATCATCAATAAAAATGGCCGATTGGCTCTTGTTTTGGATGCCATTTTTTATAGTCCAAATTTTCAGTTTTAGGAGAAATTTTGTTTTCGGGAGTTGTCACATCTGTCAGAGTTGTCACATCTGTCAGTTGACAAGACATAAGGTTCTCCAGCTGTTTGTAGATTATAAACAAATTATTGTCGTTGTGACAGTGAGTTTCATATTATTTATATTGTAATGAGTGCAGAATTTCTGGTTTTGAAGTGTAAAATGTGCATTTTGTAAAAAAAATTTGTTGCATTTGTAGTGAAAAAACACTTTCGTCGCAGAAACGCAATCTGCGACACATATATGTTGCAACTCTTGTTCCGTTATACTACGAGAACGGCAGTGCCTATGTTTTGGCGGGAGCCTACAAACCATACAGATGACTGCTATTTCAACTCGACTCCACCTATAAACGCAGGATTGCCTATGAAGAAAACAGGAACAGTTCAATACCCGAATATTCCATCGGCTATTGGACCTATTCCACATTCAGATATTTTACCAGTTGCTACTCCACCCCAAAATTATGAACTTGAAGAAGAAAATGAAGACAGTGTGGAAGAAAACTTTTTCCCTTCTAGACTTTTCCCTCCTAGTTGTGGGGCTGTTAGTGATGAACGCAGAGAAAGATTCCATCAGGATATTTATGCGAGAGAACAAATATTATCGGGGCTGTTGGAATGAAGCAATACTTGCGGATTACTGCTGGCCTGTGTGTAGGAATACTTTGAACTCACAAAAGGCAAGCCAAAAACAAAATTTCTGATGAAACCACCCCAATATTCTTTTCAGACCCAACAACCTGCCGAGTATTCTCCTATCAATTTTAAACTATTATAATATAAATAAATATTAATAATATAATATCAAAACCCTTCGAAATGTAGTTAATGTATCGTATTGTAATGCATAAATGTATCGTTTCTCTTATTTAATCCGTTAAAATAAAATTCTTCCACCTATTGTATATAACAGAAACTAGAGTTAATAAAAAATTTTCTTTATTATATTCGTTTTTCTCAACCCAAAATTAGTGCGATTCGACTCATGAAGTGATGGAAACGTTAAAAAAAATTATTTTTCTGGGTCAGTGTAATCGCTGTAAGAGTTATCAAACCAGTGCTTTAAAATTTTCGCCGGCACGACTTCTGATGCTTCAAACTCAACATGCTGCATTTATATTGTTTTTTTTTTGACATATGAAAAGTCTCTGCATATTACAGCGCTACTTACAAAAAAGATCACTGCATATCTAATATGGCTTTGAAAATTAGTAAGATATTGTTCTTAATATTACAGTCCTTAAGGTTGCAATGTCCTCAATATTTTCTCAGTATAAGAGGAGTTTAAATAGTTTTGCACGGTTTTCTTTGTAAATGTTCTACCTGGTAAGACCAATACCTATGTGTAGAATCAGTTTAAGTAATTTTTTCGATGTTGTGTTTTTAAGGTGGTATTATTCAATATCAAATTCTGTGATTCTATATAGTTTCGTTCTGAATAGTATCACATTTGTTTTATTGTTATTCATCATTACTTTATTTTTTTCAAATTATTTAATTGATGAGCAATTAAATGCGCAATATAGCGATGTTGTAAGCGATTTTTAAAAATAGGGTAAGTCCTGGGCAGATGGCCGTAAGGGAGAGATGACTAACTCAAAAAAAAATAACACTAGCTAGGTGTCGCTAGCTATCTCTCAGTTCGCTTTATGTCGTCAGTACGAAAAGTTGCGCGTAAAATATTTTCCAATAAATACCAAAAATAAATAAAATCCATCTGTTTTCTTTTGCCTAGTGTGAAAATTAGTCAAGGAGTTCATGTTACAAGTTGTGGTTGTGTAGTTTTTGAAAAATGCTGTGTTTTTAACTAATTTGGGAATGGCTTATGAGTCGTGCTTGAACATAACCTCAAAATAATCACAACGGTTCATAAATTTTGTCAAGTGGCTGGTGTGGCCAACTGTTACGGAAAATTAAGAAAGATGACCATATTTGGTCAAGGTGTGATGGCTATATTTTTCAAAACGATTATTACGGTCTTTAATCTCTTCGTTCCAATTTCCTTGGGTATTGCTTTTCTTTGCTAAGATATTGCTTTTCTTTGGTATTTATTTCAAAATTTTAATATATTTTTTTAATATGTTATTCAAAGGCTATTGCTTTTCTTTGGTATTTATTTCGCATCTGAAATTAACACATATATGTTTGTCTTAGTCCAAAAAATATGACCAGAAAAAGAAGAAGAAGAAGAAGAAGCAGAAGAAGAAGGGAAAGTCCACCAAAACTCACTCCACCCCCAATTCCTGAAGGGAAAGGACGGTGCCTCTTGATTTTATCTTTTTTACATAATCAATTACTAATAGAAAACTTTTATCAGAACTGACTGAATATCGTGAACGAGGTAAAATTAAATCTGAAAATGTGCTAAAAATGAAGGATGCAAATTTGTAAGCTTCGCAATGCAAAATCTTTCTAAAAGCGAAAATTAAACTAAAAAGAAACCCCAGGACTCCACCATGCCCTTGACCAACTGAAAGGAGATTCCAACCTCCTGAACGGAATTTACTGTTCCCAAGGCCGACTTCTATGCCACCTGAGGAAATGACAATGGCCTGCCAAAGGTTCAACATGACCTTGACCAACTGAAAGAAGGTTCCAACATCCTGTACGGAATCGACTGTTTAAACCTTTTATTCCCTACATTGATGAAGATGAATTGTGGATGTACCGATACCCCTCAGTTTCCTCAATAGTTTCAAAAAATATACTTTTTATTGTTATTGTTACAGTTCCAACTATAATGTTTATATGTGAATATGCCTATAATCGAAAAATAGATGATATAGTAAAAGGGGTGTATAGTTTATCGTTAATATATGCTCTAAATGCTGTATTGACTGTTACGGTAAAGTTAAGAATAGGAAGACCAAGACCAAATTTTTTCTTGAGGTTTTTTCCAAATGGTTATGGTACGGATTTAAGCAACTGTACTGGATATTATAAAAGTCATATGGATGGTAGAAAAAGTTTCCAACGTAGCTGCACTTTCAAAACATGCCTTATATATTGAACACAACTTTAATATTAATAACATAAAAATTTTAGATTTTGAAAAACAATATAAAAAAAGAAATATAAAAGAACGGATTTATATATAAAAAAACAAATACTACCATTAATTTCAGAAACGATACAAATAATTTAAGTAATATGTATATAATGACATTATTAATTAAAACATTTTTATTAATATTTTTTTTACATCTAATACCATTACAAGTAAAAAATTCAAAATTGTTTTGGTATGTGAATATTAGATAGAATGTCATATTTCATTTAAAAAATGTAGAAAATTAATTTTTTAATAAGATATAATTGGTAACCTTTTGAATATGAATTTGTATTGTTTGTAATATGTATATATATATATATATATATATATATATATATATATATATATATATATATATATATATATATATATATATATATATATATATATATATATAAACAATGCCATCATACAATGAATTGTAAAACATAAACGGAAACAAGTTTTTGGGCGTTTATTTTTCTGGGATTAAATTTGAATAATGACTGGTCAGCTTCAAGGTAGTTTATTGATCCTCCATTTTTAACATATTTCGTTGGACTTTCCCTTTTTGATTTCCAAAATTATGATCGCCTATTAGCATTTTTATTACGGTAACGAATCCCGTCATTTATCAATAACTCTAGTTCGTTATATATGTATCACAACAGGTTTCGTTAATACAAAGATTCTGTATTTCCGAATAGTGCTATAGCGAAAAAAAAACACTTGTAATCGACATAGAAATTCTTTTTTCTAATATTTTCGCAGAGAAAATCGTAAAAATTAGAATTAATTAATTTCCAAAATATTAAAATGAAGGTGATTGAACGCGATTTCAAATTTCCATAAAATATTAATTACGCATATATCTGCTGGTTAGCATATTTAAAAATACAGTAAATGTGTCTTAAAATAAGTAGTTCTTTTATATTCTGAATTTAAGAATATATTAATTTAAAATTTTTTAATTTACCATGTGATCAAAATTTTCCGGGGTTTGTAAAAAATACATTTTTGCAATTTTAATACTTATCTAAGAACATAAAAATATATTCATTAAAATGTTTTTTAAATTAACATGCAAAACTTCTAGTACGTACATTTAAGAACTTCAATAAAAAAAAACGAGGGTTGATGAATAAGTACCCGTGTTTGATAACAGATGGCGTTGACGAGTGAAATTGACATTACCATCGTGTACTGCAGACTGTTAAACGACCTCATGCTGAATTTCAGATAAATTCATAGGTTAGTTTTTTTTTGGCAAGCCAGTGGAAAAACAGCAATATCGATCCGTTATTCGTTTTTTTAAGGTGTTTTTACTTTTTTTTTTACATTTTTGGATGGAAAACATGCGAAGAAATAAAAGTGTAGTTGGGTGCTGTCTATGGGGAACCTTCACCATCTATGACAACCATACTAGATATTGGTTTAACGAGTTTAAGCGTGATCGTACAACTGTTTTCGATGAAGAACGACTATGACAGCCGTCAGACGTGGTTACCAAGGAAATCATCGATAAGATGTTAACGATGCTCCGAAGAAGGCAAAAACGGTTTCATCAGCCGGAAAGGTTATGGCCACGATTTTGTGGGATTCCAAAGGAGTAATCCTCATGGATGCCTCAGGGCAGTACTGTAGTGAGTTGTTGGACAGATTCGATAAGAAATTGAAGGAGACACGGCTCCATTTGGCTAAGAAAAAAGTCTCATGATCAAGATCACGATAACGCACCGGCTCATTCATATTTAATTGTCGCGGCCAAATTACACGAACTGCGCTGCGAATTGCTTCCGCACTCATCTTACTCGCCCGACCTGGCACCCAGCGACTTTTTTCTGTTCCTTAATTTGAAAACTCAAATGAAGAGGTTATCGCCGAAAGAGAAGCCTGTTTTGGAGAGTTTGAAAAATCGTATTTTTTAGACGGCTTAAAAAAGGTGGTGAAATGCTTGGAAAAGTGTATAGACCTAAAAGGAGACTACTTTGAAAAATAAAAAATTAATTTCTCAAAAACATTAGACTTTATTTCAAACACGGGTTGATCAATTGATCAACCCTTGTAGTATAAAATAGACATTGTAAAATCAAGTTTCACCATGCTCTATTTCAAAACATTCTGGACAAAATATTAGAGCGTCTTCGAAATTTACATAAGTGTGACATTTTTTTTCAGAAACATTGGGTGGGTTTTTTTTCCAGTCATACATAGCACATCTACCTCTTTGATTTGCTGGAGGTTCCCTAGGCTGCTCCACAACTTCTAGTTCAAGAATCTCTAATTCTTAATTTTATCGATCTTATATTCGATACAGTAAAGCCATTTCTTCTGCAATCACGTATTAATTCAAAAGACAGTTTCCGCAAAAATTCACTCATAATTTATAACTGCAACGTTTAACATTGAGTAGAAGATTACCATTGGTCACCTTCGAGTGGCACGTGCAGAATTATTAACAGCGCGAAGTTTTTCCATTGTATTAATTCCTCTTTTAGTTTGATTGTCCCCTATTTTTTTGAAGTATTTATTATGTCTGGCTTATTTGTTTTACTAAGAAGAGTATTTTTTTCTTTATTTGGGTTTTTCGTCACGATCTAAAACTCAAAAAATATCAAAAATATCTGTTCTTATGGAAATAAAGAATCACTGGGTAAAAACAAAAAACCAAACGGAGACAAATTTCTCAGTTATTCTTTTTTGTAATAAATTTGCTAACGAACAAAATTTTAAAAATAGAAAAATGTTCTAAAAAAATATACAAACTTTTAACGATAACGTTTCGGGAAGTATTCTCCTCCTGTTTTCAAAACGAATCCAAAAATAAATTATATTAATTTCTATAAATTATGAAAAGATAGGAAGCAAATATACTTTTTTTTGAGTATGTCAATGATACTTACATTGACAAGTATATGAACACGCCACAATCATTCAGGCATTACTAAGAATAGTGTCATCATGGTGTAAACTTGACAGCCGAAAACATTTTTATCTTTTTTTGGAAAATAAGATAAGAACGTGCAATGCTCGTGAAAGGCAAACATGAGGATTACTGGGCCGATTTACTGGGCGGGTAAATTTAACCGTAAGCTCTGTTTAATTTTTTCTAACCAGGATGACGAGAGTAATCCTGAAATTCTTCTTTAGATTTTCTATCAACTTAAAACTGGTAAACCAATTATCAGTAGTTACGTTCCCTCCACTTCTTATGGGTTCACACATCCTTTCCACAACAGCATCTGGGGAGAACCTGCAGAATGTTTGCCAACATATACTTCCAAGTTACAAGTATAAAAAACTTTGGGGTCACAAAGAGCATAAATTTTAATTCCGTATTTGTTCGGTTTATTGGGTATGTATTGACGGAAAATACATGTACCCCTAAATGCTGCTACTTTTTCGTAAATTTTCGTTCGTTTGTTACGTAATGAAAGGGTGTACATGCAGTTTTATATTTTTGTACAAATATCTCAAAAATATTTCGAATCGCTGCCAATCTATCAACAGACTTTCTAGCTTCGCGAGTTTCAAAATCGTCAAACCGCAAATGTCGCAGTAAGAATCGAAATCTTTGTAGGGACATAGTAAGCCGAAATATCTCGATACCAGTGCCATTTACATCTTAAAGATCTTCAGTGTTCAAGTGATTGTTTTTCATTATTCCAGCCAAATACAAAACAGTACTTGAATTTCAACAATGTCAGTTGTTTTGGCATCACGTTCTCGAGAATATCGATCTTGAGCAGCTTGGATATGTTTATTTGTACTATCTACAATAATTTGCAGTAATTTTTCTGGAAAGAAATACTGTCATATTGACAAATGAGTTTTTAGTATTTTAACTAGTGGGTAACTAAATTTTCTGATCTGATCTTCTCACATTTTTTGGAGGACTGTGTTTTCCTCATTTGGTAGTTTGATTTTTAACTATGAAAAATGGATCTTGGATCGGAAAAATGGAGCTTCTTGCAAAAACATCCGATTCATTGTCTGAAATATCCTTTTGACTATCTTCTTCATGTATATCTAGTTCAATGGCGTCTTGTTCCTCTTCCTCACATTTATCAACTGGTTATTCTTCTTCATCAGAAGATTGGAAACATTGTTCCATTAATTTAAATAGCGGCTCTTGTTCTTTTTCATAGAACACCATTCTAAAAACATATATGTATAACAGCGGCAACAAAAAATAACGAAAAGAACATACCTTATCAAAAGAACAAGAAAAATAAATTAATATGTTTTGGTACGTTAGTGGTTGCTGCGGATTCTCAGTCCGCAATCTAGAATTATTTATCAAAGACCGAAACTACTCGTTGGCTCATTTAATTGTCTGCTAATATATGCCCTTCTCTGAAGGTATTGAGAAGCGCAACATTTGGAGAAGAGTGCAATGGAAGTTATTGTCGAAACAAAACCGGTGCGGAGTGACAATCCTCGCGCGACTACTGAAAGGTTACAGAGGTTGATGGCCGCCTGATATGGGGCAAGTTTTCAACGATGGTGCGGCATTCACTAAATGCCGGACAAAAAATTTTATGCCACTCAATTACTTTGATTGTTGAGATAGCAGAATCTCCATAGATTATTTGCAACATTTTCAATGCATCCGTTGCAGAAATTCCGTCGGAAACACAAAATTTCTTTGTTCAATTTTTTATCCATAGTAAAAATCGGCAAAGTAATTTTTGAGACGACAAACAAATACCTGCCAAACACGAACTAATTGATATATCGCGCTCAAACTTCACATGTAGGTCACATACGGTTGCATCAATCTAAGAAAAAGAAAACCGATTACTCTGTCTCGGTCAATTTTGATCACATAGTATAATATGATTGAAACCTCTTTAAATTTGTGTAAAACACAGGGAGATCTGTCGGTTTAATACCAAAACCAATAGATAAATAAATTAAAAAAATACTGTCAAATAATTCAAAGTATTTTTCTAGTTGATGTTTATGACAGCATCTCTTGATCTTCCTTGGTATTTGACTTTCTGACATTCTTGCCACGTGTCCCGTCCATCTGACTCCATCTTGCCACGTGTCCATCTTGCCACGTGTCCCGTCCCGTCCATCTGATCCCGCACATAATTTACAATCCTAGATTTTTGTGTAATTGCTTGAGTGCGAACTTATACCTGAGTCTCCAATATTTATGTATATAAGGAGATCTCACTGTGAATAAGTAAATTAAGTTGTTAATAATCAAAATAAGCATTGTCCACATCTCGTTTTGATCTGACTATTTGACCTCTTGGTATAATATATTTGGGCTTTCTTCAGTCAACTTTAAAAAGAAAATTAATAAGAAATGCATTTGCTATAATCCCATAAATGTTTCTGCGCTTTCTTTATTAGTTTTTGTCCAATCATGCCTTAAAGAAACTTAATTTATATAGTTGCTTGTAATAATTATGAGTCATGTATTTTTGATTGTTTTGATAATCGATTTTTGGGTCGTTTTCTTTGTCCTCTCGACCTTTCTGACAATTTTCCATCTGTCTTCACGTCCCGTTCCGCCGACGAAAAACGAACAGTGTTCTTTTCAAACCGAATGGGTTAAAATAAGGGAAAAATGGTCGTGGGATGATTCATCAACGTCTCGTGTTAGCAACAAATAGGCGTCGGTTTGCACTGAAACCTTTTTGTGTACCAGAGAGAAAAGAAAAAATTTGCGGGGACAAAGGAAAAAAGAAAAATGAAACCGCGTAGTGAATTTACGATGTTGTGCTAATAACGTTAAGAAAAAAGTGTTTGTATATAAATTGATATAAATTGCCCATGGAATCGACGAGTTAAATTATTTACTGATACTTGTGTTAGTGTGTAGTTACGAGGGCCGTTCGAAAAAATGTTACCAATCTCTAACGTCGAATATTTCTATGTACTATTAACTTGCCCACAATTTAACGACTATATCGAATCCTAATTTCGTCTTATTATATGAAGTAATATTCGTACTGTTTGCAAATAATGAAAATGCGAGGAAAAAGGCAGTTAAAAAGAAGAGGAAAGATGAGTTATAAGTGAAAAATACGAATATAAATATGAGGAAGGCAAATAATGGTGCTGCTACATTAAGAAAACATTTTAAAGATATTTAATAGATTAGAATTACAACAAGTAAAACGTTATAAATATTTGAGAGTAAAATGTTTATGAAGTCAAGATATGTTAAGCTCTAAGTAAGGGTTATTTTGAGGAGAGATTATGAACATTTTTGTTGGTTGCTTGACTGGGAACGAGCCCCACCCATCCCTTCACTGGATGACATATGTTTCGTCTCTCGACATTCAGACTCTTCAGGGCGCTGACACATACCATACTATCAAGAATAGGGAGACCCTATCCACAGCCAACAACCTATGTTTTCGGATGGCGTATATATGTGTATTGGACGCAGTCCAAGAAAATCTAATACTACACACACACACACACACACACACACACACACATATATATATATATATATATATATATATATATATATATATATATATATATATATATATATATATACAATCATATATATATATATATATATATATATATATATATATATATATATATATATATATATATATATATATATATATATATATACACAATCATATATATATATATATATATATATATATATATATATATATATATATATATATATATATATATATATATAGGGTCAAAGATTTTTTATTCTCAAACAAAATTTCTTCGTAGCACGTTAATAATTTTTTGCTCCGTTTTATAACTGAAACGCGCTCTTCATTGGAGTCTATGTTTTCAAAAATTTCCAACCCCTTTTTATTTGAATTGAATACTTTCATCAGGTTTGCAAACATCATCTTCGCATTGAACTGAGTCAAAAGAATCAGATTCTTCAATGTTTTGCTCACACATTTCTATCGACTGTCTCATCAACTGTCAGGCATTACAAGTGAAAACTTTGTTTTCTGAAAATTGTTAGGTTATAATAAAAAAACAAATAATATAAAAGGTAACAAATTTGTAAAATATGTCAAAGTCAAAAATGTATCAACTGAAGATTAGACAAAGAATATCATATTTCATAAAAAAAAAATTGCAAATTAATTAATCAATTAGATATAGTTAGTAGGTTTTTAAATATAAATTTGTATTGTTTATAAAAGTATAAAAGTGATTTTATTAGTATTAAAGTGTATTTTTCTGACGGTTTAATATTTATTTTGTGAAATTTTCGAGCAACTGTATTAATAAAATTATTATTTTTTTGCTATTAACGTTTCGGTATGTGTTAACAGCAGCAGTTATGTGTTATAACACATACCTGCTATATCTTGTTGAATAGTTCAGTTTTTTAAAGTTTTTTATATAACATATGATATTTTTTGTTTCATTTTGAGTTAACATATATTTGACTTTGATACATTTTATAAATTTGTTATTTTTAGATTTTTTGAATTTTTTTATTATAACCTAATTTTGGATTATAATGCTGTTATAAGTGTAAAATCCAAAATTGATGCAATATATATATATATATATATATATATATATATATATATATATATATATATATATATATATATAACGTTAATTTAATATTTAATTAAGTTACACAACTTAATTATCAGTATCATTTCTGAAATTAAAGGAATAATTTGTTTTTTTCATATAAATAATTTCTTTTATACGATTTGTATGTTGCTAAAATTAAACAATATTATTGTTAACAAGAATATACAGTTTAAATAAAAAAAAAGAAAATAAAAAAAATTGTTAGGGAAAATCTAAAGTGGAGTACTAAAGACAATTTCGTACTAAAGATAATTCAGGAACACCAACTTATGTTGTTTGGAGATCTCGCATGAATGGATAGTAAGAGATCAGTCAGATTAAGTAGACCAGACCAGACTGGAAGATTTCGTGAGCGAAAGTGACAAAAAAGACAAACAAAGGACAGTCAAGAGAATCATGGGAGGATATTTTGAGAGCAAAGAAAAATACACAGAATGAAGTGATCGTGAAAACTAGAAAAAAGCAATAGTGGAGAGAGTATCTGGCGCCTCTTGGAGATTTAAAGTCATGCATCTGAAACCTCACAGCATGTCACCTCGCAAATTTTATAATCAGTATATTTTATAGTCGCTGTTATAGTCAGTGATCAATCTTGCACCATCTCTGCGTCAAACCAAAAAGTTTGTGAAAAGTTTTTATCTTATACGTAAAATATAAGATAAAATTTTTTCACATAAAAACCTTTTTTAATTATTCCAATTTACCTCATGCAATCAATAGTAAAATGTAAAAAAATAAGCAAGAAGCAAATATATAGTCGGTAAACGTCCTATAACTAAAAGTAAACGCCGACTGTCAGCCAAATGGTTGCTTCCCGCCAGACCTGAACGATTTTGCTTTTACGCGAGGTGCTGCGCAAATGTATACCTTAAAAGGGACACAAAGGGGTTTTAGGTGATGGGTTTCGTTCGTTTTCGATCTATAAATAAATCGTTTCGATCTGGCTTATGAAGTTTGGAAACCGAATCAAATTGTTATGGCATTTGATGCAAGTTTTCAGTTTCATACAGGATTGGTAGCACGTTAAAGCACCAATAGTTAAAGTGTTTCAGAGGAAAGTTTTCTTTTTGAATTAACATTTATTTAAAGAATGTTTAAGTTTGTATCATATATGTATGTATATATATATATATATATATTTATATATATATATATATATATATATATATATATATATATATATATATATATATATATATATATATATATGTATTAAATTAGTGTTAGATTTTCTTGGACCGCGTCCAATAAGATAGCAGTAGCTGAGTGTCATCACACATCCAACCGTTGGGTTCCACAATCTCATGTGGACAACAACCAACAACACAACAACAACAACCTGCGTCTCCGCCTAAATGAACATTTTTCTTGTTTGTTTGATTGGGAAGGAGCCCCACCTATGCCTTCAACTGGATGACATATGTTTCGTCTCTCAAGGTTCAGACTCCTCAGGGCGCCGACATATACCATACCATCAAGAATAGGGAGACCCTATCCACAGCCAACAACCCATGTTTTCGCCGACTTCCCGTCGGATGGCGTATACATGTAGTGTTAGTGTTAGATATATATATATATATATATATATATATATATATATATATATATATATATATATATATATATATATATAATATATATTATATTATATTATCCCCAGTTGAAGGGATAGGTGGGACTCCTTCCCGGTCAAGCAACCAACATAACTGTTTTTAGTTTCTCGGGTATCCTGTGTTAGCTGAATGTCCACTGGTGGACGGTTTCGCTGACGTTTCGATGGAATCTCATCCATCATTTTCAAAGCGTTTACTCGACGGTGTTTCGACGATAAATGCTGCTAGTCGGTCTGTGATCCGAGTGTCGCTATCATCCGAGAACGAAGCCAACGCCATCCATCCGTTGCTGTGGTCACTTTTAGACACGCTGGCCGAATTCAGATCCGAAACCGTCTTCTTAGCCAGGACACAGAGACAAAAGGCAAAAGTCGTCACTTTAGTGAACAAAAATTGCAAAATAAAAGAAGAAAAACGACAGGAAACTCCCATCCTCGTTCACAACCTATCACACAAACGCCTGTGTCCTTCGGCTGAAAACGTTCTAACCAAGGGTTTCAACTACGCCATTACACCAACACGTACCCCTATAGAAAACATAATTTGTGGTGTCGAACAAGCGATCTCTAACCTAGACCATGATACTGTCGGAAAAGTGCGCCAAGAAACAACTGCCATTATTCGCAACGCAAAGCCACCAAAGAAAAACATCTCCAGTGAAGAACTCTGAGCCTTACATGATCTCCGCAAACACAAAACAATCATAGTCATTTCAGCCGATAAAAGCAACGCCACTGTGGTTCTCAATTCCGAAGATTACCAGCAGAAATTGCTCAAGCTGTTAAACGATCCATCGTATCAAGTCATAACCAGCGATCCTACAACGTATTTGGAAAAAACCACCAAATGCGCAATATAGGCATCTCCGTTGAACGATGAAACGAAGAAGAACATCATTCCTAGGGAAAAATCGTCAAGGTGCCCAAAATTATACGGTCTCCCGAAAGTTCACAAAACGGGAGCGCCGTTAAGACCAATAGTGAGTTCCACTGGCTCTTCCACTCAAGCCCTGGCCAAATACATGGCCTCCTTACTCCAGCCTCTTGTAGGAAAAGCCGCATCATATGTGAAGAACTCCCAACATTTCATTGAAATTATCAAAGACATCCGGCTAGAAGAAAACGACTTATTAGTCAGCTTTGTCGTCACTTCCCTGTTCACGCAAGTGCCGATTACTGAGGCCCTGTTGATCATAAAGACGAAGTACGAGCTGCCTGAACATGTCATCAGTCTTTCGAACCACTGCCTTGCAAACACCTACTTCATCTACGCAGACCAAAAATACAAACAAATTGAAGGCGCACCGATGGGCTCCTGTCCAGCGTTGGCAAATCTATATATGGAAGACTTCGAAACCCGAGCTCTGCAAACGTGTATACATAAACCGAAAATATGGTCATGTTATGTCGACGATACGTTTGTTGTGTGGCAACATGGAGAGGATAATCTGAACAAATTCCTGGAACATCTGAACCAAATGTATCCAAAAATCAGGTTTACGATGAAAAAAGAAACAGAAAATGAACTTCTATTCCTAGATGTCTTAATAAAAAGGAAACGAGATGGTGGCTTATCACACACAGTTATCGAAAACCGACACACAACAACAGATACCTTAATGCTAGCTCCTACCACCACCGCGCTCAGTTATTCACCGTTGCAAAATCTTTGGCCTATCGATCGCAAACTCTAACGGATAAGGAACACTATCAACAAGAAATAAATCTTCTGCAAAATGTCCTGGCAACTAACGGATATCAACAAAAAACTATCCGACGGGTGCTCAATCCGACAGACAAATAACAAAAAATAGAGAAAAATACATAAACAAACAAAGCCTTTCTACCATATATCAAAGGCACTACGGATAAAATTAGAAAACTTCTAAGGAGACATGACATTGAAACTATTTTCACCTCCGACAGGAAAATAAAAGACATTCTTCCAACCGCCAAAGACAAAATTCCCTTAGAAGACAAAGACGTGTATGAAATTCCGTGTCAGCACTGTAACCTGTCATACATAGGCCAAACAAATAGAAAAATAAGCGAGAGAAGGGACGAGCATATTAACGCCGTCAAGCAGAAAACCACCACTTTCTCTCTAGTCCAGCATCATGTGCTCAACACCGGACAGAAAATGAATTTTTGGAAAACAAATTCCTTATCGAGAAATGAAAATGTCTCCGCCAGGATTATTAAAGAGGCGATAGAAATAGAAAAAAGGCCCAACAACCTAAACAGCCGAGATGATTCTCAAATATTACCACATGCTTAGAAACACATTTTATCGGATTTCCGAGAGGGATCAGCAGATTTGCGCGTTTCGCGCCCTCCATCCACCCGAGATTATTTTCTAAAATAATCCCGAAACTTCACTGCTGGTTAGATGGGATAAGGTTTCCGTAGTCGTAACGCTACTCACAAAACCATTATCTTCTCTTCCATTGGTGTTTCCGCTGCTTGGCCGCCGGACGGGGTGGGCCAAGCGCTTCGCACCACTCCCCTCTGGGGGACATGTACCAGAGGGGGGTGTAGTCTTAAGATATTGTTTCGGCGTAAATTATCTGTCTTATCTTTTACCTGTAAGAGAAAAGAAAACTTTCACTTCACATTTCACCAATTTCCTTTTTTTTCCCAAACCGGGACGTGGTGTCCCATCCCTCGATGTTGATCCCTCGTTGGGCAACAGTCAACCTAGTCCTCCAAAAGTTGGAGTTTCGGTCTTCTGTGCCATCTGCCACCCAAAGCTGCGAAGTCTTCTGGACGATAGTCCGTTAACCTTCGCAGTTCTTGATTTGGGTGGTCACGCATCTTCAGGAAGGCTTTCTCTGTCTTTTCTTCCATGCACTGCCTAAAGGGAGTCCACATCATCTCTCTGTGTATCTGCACATTGGAGATGTACCATGGGGCATCGAGAGCTAGTCTCACTAGCTTATTCTCATAGCTTTCCAGTTTCTTGATGTAGGATTTTGCCGCGTAGCCCCACGCGATCGATCCGTACATCATGACGCTTCTCACTAATGATCTAATCATTAGGATCTTCAGCTTCACGTCTAATTTGCTGGTTCATTTGCTGGTGCAAATTAGCGGGTAAGCTATCTTCGCAACAGCCACGGCTTTACACCGTGCGTTCTTTGCATGTTGCCTCCATGACATATTCTTGTCGAAGGTAACACCTAGATACTTTACAGTATCTTTCCATGTCATTCTTTCGTCTTCTATTTCGGATCAGCAGAGAGCCCGAGATAGCGAGATCGTTCTCCATCCATGCAAGCCGTGCTACTGACAATGGGTCCGCAAACACGTAGCCAAACACGGGCTCTCATTGGCCGGAATCCACCGACCAATGACGTCGCGTCGCCAGCACACAAAACCCGACGCGACAGACCGACCAGCAGCATTTGTCGTCGAAACACCGTCGAGTAAACCCTTTGAAAATGATGGATGAGATTCAATCGAAACGTCAGCGAAAGCGTTCATTCGAAATTTAGCTGAACGAAACATTCAGTTAACACGGGAAACCCGAGAAACTATTATGACATTTCATCATCTCGTCTCCGCCTAAATGAACATTTTTGTTGGTTGCTTGACCGGGAAGGAGCCCCACCTATCCCTTCAACTGGATGACATATGTATCGTCTCTCGAGGTTCAGATTCATCAGGGCGCCGACATATACCATACCATCAAGAATAGGGAGATCCTATCCACAGCCAACAACCCATGTTTTCGATTTTTCATCGGATGGCGTATATATGCAGTGTTAGATTCTCTTGGACTGCGTCCAATGAGACAGAGGCAAAAATGTTCATTTAGGCGGAGACGCAGGTTGTTGTGTGTTCCACATGAGATTGTGGAACCCAACGGTTGGGTTTGTAATGACACTCAGCTACTGCTGTCTCATTGGACGCGGTCCAAGAGAATCTAACACTGCATATATATATATATATATATATATATATATATATATATATATATATATATATATATATATATATATATATATATATATATATATATATATATCTATCTATATATATATATATATATATATATATATATATATATATATATATATATATATATATATATATATATATATATATATATATCTATCTATATATATATATATATATATATATATATATATATATATATATATATATATATATATATATATATATATATATATATGTATGCATGAAAATGTTGAATTTGAGAAATGTTGAAATGTTGATATGAAAACTTTTGGAACAAACATGTGAAAAGAATGTACGACAGAAAACTGGCTACAAAGGTAAAAATATCTATGCCAGGCTGCAGAAGACCTCAAGGTCTCCGTTCCAAATATTGCATATAGTACTGTAAAAATTTATTTCTGGAATTAGTTTATTAGCAATTTAGATCTAGTTCTTCTAGGTGTCAGTGGTCTATTTCAGAACATAGGCCTTTTGTGCTTACCTAAATTATACTAAGCCAGCTGTTACATTCTGCTACATTTCCACATAACTACACTTCTCTCTGATTGTTTCTGCTACATTCCTAACCTTTGCTCATTGCGCTTTCGGTTTATTAAATATATTGCGAGTATTTGATACTCTATAGTGTGTTGAGTTACTCTTAATTCCTCCGTTGATTTTTTAGCGAGGGTCTAGGTTTGAACTCCGTGGATTAAATAGTATAGCTGGCGAGGTACTGGGGCAGTTTAAAGCTGCGGATGACACGTGTTCTCAAGTTCGATCCTCCGTCGTTGTTTAGCCTTGGAAGAAGTATCGTCGTGCCTAAGAAGTGTACAATGACCAGAGGCTATAGCAAAAGGGCCTTAAGTGTGGATCAAAGATTTATTTACGCAACATTTTGAGGATGTTTTTATTCCTCAATGGCTGATTTAGTTGTAGGAAGCACTCCGTGAAAGTGTTTTGTATGGTGTGGTCTTTATTGGTCTGGTTGTCTCGCCGCAACGTTATTCTGAGTCCGAGGTATATATTATCTTACGTTTTTTAGTTCTGTGTTCTTAACTGTGGCATTTTAATGTCATTAAAGCCCTCAAGCAGTTTAATACTCGTACAAATAGATATCAGACACTAAAAATCACCGTAAATGCCCTTAACCTCTGATTTGTTTTCCAGACCTCACAAGTCAGATCGGATCGCTTTATTTATAGTTCGGAAACGAACGAAACCCATCACGCAAACCTTTTATTCCCTTTTTAAGATGTGCATTAGCGCAGCTTCCCTCGAGAATGTATCCGTAAAATCGTTCCATTCTCGGCAGAAAGCTACCATTAAGTCGACAGTCAGCGTTTTCTTATATTTATCCGTCGTTTTCTGGGTATATCTTTGCCCTTAGGCTTGTTTTTTCAACCCTACTATTGATTGTAAGGTGTATTTGTAACCTTTTAGATAGATTAAATTCAGATAACAGGAATGGTAATGTTTAAAGCGGATTATTTCTTGTTGTCGATCTTGGAAGTTTTTATTGAACATCTCCGAAATAGTTTGTACTTGGAGTTCAAGAATGCATCTGTATATGCGGGTGAAATTATAAAGTTCAGGACTCAGTATACATTTTTGAATCAAACTGAAAATAATAATTTGGTCGTTCAACAGGAGTGCCAGCACAGAAAGCACAAGTGATTGATTTTTATTTTATCTTGAAGAACACACATACAATGGAAAATAATCAAAATAATGTCGTTTAAAAGTCCTCCTGGGCTTGGTCTGGTGAAATGCATTCTGGAGACCCAATTTTCGATTACTTTTTCATACATATCATACGCTATACGAGGTGTGACTAATAAAAAGCGAGACTAACGCTGTTTGACATTTTATTTTGATTTCATACATATTTACTTGTTATCACCTTCAATATGCGTTAGGGTGGTCGTTAAACATAAAAATATTTCCAACGCCCGAAAAAAACTTTTCTTTTGATGAAAAAATGTGGGGGAATTTTTTTTTAACAAAAATAACACGTGCCTCAAGACGATCTAAGTTCATTTTTTGATAAAATCGTAGTTTTTTGTAAGTATCTCTTAAAGTATACGGATTTGAAAAAATATATGGGAGCAATTGAAAATTAAATTCTCTACAAAAAAGGTCCTTTCCATTTTCTTTATAACATTCATATTTATGGAAATATTCTCGATATTCTGTCAGAATAAGGCTTTTTTTCTTCCAGAACATCACTATGTCACGAATCAGTTGTCGATAACGGTCAAGAGTGGCCGATTGACGAGATTGGAGCAACTTATAATATAATGTCTGAATGATTGTGGCCTGTTCATTTATTTTTTTCTTTTTTTGGGGTTTTCGCCACCATCTAAAACTCAAAAAATATCAAAAATATCTGTTCTTATGTAAATAAAGAATCACTGGGTAAAAAACAAAAAACCGAACGGAGATAAATTTCTCAGTGATTCCTTTCTGTAATTAATTTGCCTAACGAACAAAATTTTAAAAAATATAAAAATGTTCTAAAATAAATACAAACTTTTGAACGTTAACGTTTCGGGAAGTATTCTCCTCCTGTTTTCAAAATGAATCTAAAAAATAAATTATATTAATTTCTATATATAATGCAAAGGTAGGAAGTAAATATATTTTTTGTGTATGTCAATGATACTTACATTGACAACAATGGATTTTCATGACAGTGACATACTACCAAAAAATATATATAGGTAATGTTTACTGTGTGATTGTTTATTGTACTGATTGTGTATTCAAATATTTAAATGTTTTTAATTATATTTTTTAGAATCGGGAACCATGTTGAATTTAAACCTACCGAAGGCATAGCAATACAGTTATTTTTATTTAAATTAATTATAGCTGTTTCTTTTAATCTTGTGTATATTGTTACCGAATCTTTTAATACCGTTTTAGAATTATTACAATTGATTTTATGACCCATGCGTGTTGACAAATTCTAGATTTATTAAAATCGCCATTTCTAAGAAGGTTTTATGGTCTTTAATTCTAACATCTAACGGTCTAGATGTTTCACCTATATAAAATTTGTCATATTCGCAGGGAATTTTATAAACCACATTTTAGGTATTCTGTTGTGTGTTGTTTGCTTTAGATTTTGTGAATATAGATCTAAAAGTATTTTTTGTTTTAAATGTCGTTCTTATATTATATTTATTTACTACTCTTTTAATTGTGTCAGAAATACCGCGGATGTAAGGAATTGTGAGGTTAATTGTTCGAGAGTTATTATTATTGTTAATAATAAATTGTCTGTTTTGTCTATTACCAAAAGTTTTAAACGATTTATCTATGAAATTTTTGGGTAATTGTTTTTTATTAAAATGTTTTTGATGTGATTTGTTTCTTTTTGTAGTATATCACTGTCGGTACAAACAAGTTTTGCTCTATTATATAAACATTTAATTACTCCTATTTTAACCGATTTTGAGTGATTGGAAAAGAAATTGAGATACCTATTTGTGTTTGCACGTTTTCTGTAAACTGTAGTTTTTATTGTGTTGTTGTGTTTTATTATTAAAGTATCGAAGAATGACAATTTATTCTCCCTCTCCATCTCTAAAGTAAACTTAATTGTAGGCCGTCGAGAATTTATATCTTGTAAAAAAATATTTAGATCATCAATGCTATGTTGCGCTATAGCAAAAATATCATCAACATATCTAAGCAATATTATTGGCATTTTAAGAGATTTACTGGATTGTATGATGGAATGGATTCTCGAGTTCCTACATAAATATATTACTCATCAAAGGAGAAAGAGAAGAACCCACTGCCATTCCGAAATTTTGTTGATAATAATCATTTTCTAATTGAAAATATGGGATTTTTAAGCACATAGTTAATAATTCCAAAATTGTATTTATGTTTAGTTTCGTGCGGTCTTTTAATGTTGTGTCATGTTCTAATCTCTTTCGATTTATTAAAAGTGATTTATCAACTGGTATATTAGTAAATAGACTCACCACGTCAAAACTAACCATTAAATTTTGGTTTGTGATTTTAATATTCGAAATTTTACCTAAAAAGTATTTTTAATATATGAATTTGTTCTACCCGAAAGTGGATTTAAATTTTTCTAGTTTATAACATGAGAAATCTATACTACTAACTATAGGGCGAAGTGGTATATTCGTTTTGTGTATTTTTGATAGACCAAAGAAATGAAGTGGTTTACTATAATGTGGTGTAAGTTGTGATTTTTCTAAATCTGTAAATTCACGTTTGTGTTTATATAATATATTGTAAATTTGTTTCTCTGTTTTTAATGTTGGATCTGTAAGTATTTTAAGTATAATTTCCCTCATCAATTAAAATTTTAATTTTTTTATTATAGTCTGTAGTGTCCAGAATAACTGTGGCGTTACCTTTGTCTAATGGCAATATTTTAATAAATGTGTCTTTTTAATTTATCTATAGCTAACCTTTTCTTATGCCATAAATTTGATTTGATTTTAAATTGTTTTTCTAAGATAAGTTTTAATCTGAGTCTGTATTCATTTGCACTTTCCAAAGGTAATTTTTAAGCAACAGACTCTACTGCCGAAATAATGTCTAATTTAGGAACCTCTTTCGCTGTAACACCGAAATTTAGCCTTTTAGAAAGTACATACTTTTCAGAATCAGATATTTTACTTGAAAGGATAACTACAGTTACTGCAGTTATGTTTGTTTACAAACCCATTAAGCCAGAAATGAGCTTCGTCGGAAAATATTATTTCCTTCTCAAAGTGGGAACCCCTTCCAACGGTTCTACAGCCGAAATTCGCTCTAGAGCCAATGTTCAACGAAGATGATGATCAGCTGGCTTTAGTTGTACAGTTAATTTAATTTTTAAACCCTATCACGAAGATCAGTTTCTGAGAACGACGTGGAATAGATACATTTTGATCTTCTCTTACACTCCATCTTACTGGAGCGATGTTCTCCAATGATTGGGTGTTCTGACGACGCACTGCTACTGACTCGTCTGCAACTGAACTAGTTCGTTCACATTTTTCGAAGCGACGATAAGTAGACCATTCGGTTGGTCGATTATGTTGACGATAAATTTCACGCAAAGCTCGAAAATTTGGCGACCTGAACACGCAGTTTGATGGTAGATACGAATAATTTTACGCGTCGTTGAATCGCGTATCTTTCACACAGGGCCTATGACTTTCAACACAGGGCCTATGAGTGACATTTCCATTTCAAATAGTATTGCCGCTATTACGTTACAAAGTTCTCACAGCAGTTATTGAAAAACTCTATTTTTACTGTATAGCATACCTCGAACACAAAAAATGATTTATTTTGTTTATTTACTTTTCGATACTGTATGCAGTTCTGTTAAAATTCCAAAAATGCCACGTCGTTTGAGGTTATTACTTGAATCTAGAAATAAATGCCTTTCATATCTAATGGTATGAAAGAAGCAAGTTTTAGACGTAAATGGAGCAAATTTTGATGTAATCCAGAAAAAAGTGGCAAAATATACTTGTTGCATGTATATGATGATCAACAAAATTCTTAGTAATTAATAATTACTAAGAATTACTTAACTAAGGACTTACTTAACTCTAGGGACATCTTTGATAGTGTTTAATACTTTTCGTGAATGTTTTTATTTCAAAGAAGACATTTCAAATTAATTATTTTACAACTATATTTTGGCAGATAAAAAATGGAACTTGTAAATATTCATTCACAATAAAATCCTCTAGTAATGAATATAATTTATCTTAAGATGTGGATCATATGATGGATAATGTAGACTACGTGAGAGTTCAGCGACTCAGATAGACGAAACACGTGGCGAGAATACGAGACGGCCGAATACCAAGGAGAACCATGGAGGAGCGAATGCACAGAAAGGAGGTAACAGAAAGATATGTAGACTAAATATATGGTAGCAGAACAATGTAAGAAAACTTGCCGAAGGACTACTGCACTTTAAAAACTGACGAGACTGTTAAAGATCCATCTGGTTGGAGGGGAAGGTTGAAGGAGGTTAAAAAAAAAGAGAATATGTCATAAAAAAGGTGAATTTTTGTGCAACACCGATTTACTGAAACATTAAACAATATCGACTACAAGAATTAAAAATGAACTCGCACTGAATCAAGGCACTTTACTGCATTTTAATGCTCGTTCAGTTTGATATCAGGATCACCTTAAACCACACAACCTTTTGATTCGTTTCTCAAACTTTATAAGCCAGATCGGAACGTTTTATTTACGTTATATAACCGTCGAATCCCAGCAGCCAAACCACTTTGCGCGTCTTTTAAAGTGTAAATTTGCGCAGCCTCTCGCGAGAAAATACCCTTAAAATGGTCTTGTCCCGGCGAGAAGCTGGTATTTAGCAGAGAGTCAGCGTTTACTTTTATTTATTCGACGTTTGGCGAGTATATCTTTGCCCTTTGGCTTATTTTATCAAGTGTACTATTGATTGCAAACATTTCTAACCTTTTAGATAGATTTAATTATAAAAATTTCATTAGATACCGTAAACTGGGGTTACATTGCAGATTTTTTATGTTTTTATAACTCTTTGAAACAATTATTAATAAATATACTTTTTATTTAATGTTCACATGCCTATTGCGACTCTTTTGATTTAGTCATTCTAACAAAAAATATGTGCTATTCATATTAAAATTATAAAAACACTAAAACAACCATGCCAAAGTTACCCCATGTTTGGGGTGTCATCGACACGTGAACACAAATACACATTTATAATTAACTGTGACTAGGTAACTTAAAATAATGGGTGAGAAAGTCAACAATATTAAGTAGTAAACATATCTTTATTACAAGTCTTAAAAGTAATAGGATTAGTAAAAAAGAAACAAAAAATTAATCATCATCTTCACAAAATATGGATCTTTATGATATATGACAGATACCACAAACTCATTTCTTGCATCTAACCAATGTAACCACTATAACTAATATACTCTCTTATATCTGCTTCATTTTATTTTACAAATAGAGCATACCTCGTCATCTTCTTTTTTTTCTTCTTTGAGAAGGTTTAGGCTGAAACTCAACTGACTGCGTCGGTTCTTCGTTAGACAGTTGCATCACTTGACCTTACGACTTCGTTCATTCGTCACATCCCGATTTTCTCGTAAGATATCAAAGAGAGATGAATCCAAAACACGTGCCTGAGACGAGGCAGTGCTTGCTGTATATAGAGATATTATTCCGACGCATGAAATTCACGATATAATCGGGCCCTGGTCATTTTTTTTGAATTTTTTAACAGTCCTACCTTGTTTATACAGATATTTTTATATCATTATACCCAAATCTTGAGGTTCAATTGGGAAACCCCATATTAAACTTGCCGTAAAGTGTTTCTAATCAAAGTTTCTTCTTCGGGATTTAATGCCGAGAGGACCGCCAACTTTTTTGTGTGTGTGTCACTTAATTTACTTTGAATAGTGCCACGAGGTATTTTCCTCTTTTTACTTGCTTTGGCATGAGACATGCTCTCTTTAAAATCTTCTAGATAATTACGCGCGTCTAATACGCTAACGTATTTACGTGGCATCGGAACGCAAAACACAACCTCTCGTAACAACACTCAATCACGCACAGACAGGTTAGCGCCCGCGTTGTCCTTTCGCTCACAAGGCTCGGTGCCAATGTCACCCCAGCTTACGGTATGTCCCAGAATATGTAAACAGAATTCATTCAATAAACATATTTTGAGGCAAGCAGATATTGGATAGGCCTATTGGATAGGATAGGGTAGGATAGGGTAGGATAGGATAGGATAGGATAGGATAGGATAGGATAGGATAGGATAGGATAGGATAGGATAGGATAGGATAGGATAGGATAGGATAGGATAGGATATTGGTTCGAGAGAGCATAGAAGCGGAATCAGATAGTTCAAATTAAAGAAAATGTCCAAAAAGTGACTAAAATATAGAAATATTCCCTGACTCAGACTTTTTCGAGCTTACTCTAAAAACTCTAAAACTACTCGACTACTCTAAAAACTGAAACAGGGGATGAAAGAAAGGCATTTTGTCGATATCTTTCAGGTATCCAGCATGCTTCCACTTCGGTTTTCTAGGCGATCAATTTATCAGAAGTGCTTCAAAAAAAAAACTTATTCGATCACTTGATTGATTCTATTTTGTATAAAAATAATGAAAGCTATAAATTAAAAACACCAATTTGTGTTTCAGTAAACATCAATCACCTTTTCTTGTAGACAAGGTGTGATAATGAGAAAGGTTATGGTCAAACAGGTTTTTTTCTTGTCTTCGAGTTTAGCACCAATCTTCCATTTAATATATTTGAGCATTAATCGTTGGTTGTTTTTAACGGAATATGTTATTCCACCTATTTTTCTTGATCTATATTTAGTTTTTAATTGGGTATAACCTAACTAATTATTGATGTTTAATTAGAGATACATTGGGCGTTTGTAAGAATACTGGAAAGTGTTCAAGTAAAAGGGTTGAGTATAAGTGTACCCATAGAACATTTACACTAAGAAAAGAAACGTGTCCGACGGTATCTGATAACGATCAATACTGGTGAGATGTGTTTCCTGTATTTTTAAGCCGAAAATTTTGACGTCCATGATACAGAACGTCTGGATCAGCCAAAAAAGTTGAAAAATTAATAAAATAATATAAAGATTTTTATATTATTTTACATTTTATTGATTGAAATACACTCTACATGCATATCAATTTTATACATATACATTTTTATAAATAAAAAAATCGTAAATCGGTTTTTTAAAGCAGCTTGTAAAAATTTTGGGAATAATTTTGGTCTTTTGTTCATAAAAAGTACATTTTCTAAATTTTTAGTAGGAGACACGATTTTTGAGATAATTCGAATTTTAGGCAAGTCTGCGGTACCCCAGCAAAACAATGCACAAATTCGTTAGTAGGTTTTGGATTTAACACATCTTCTACATTTTTTAAAGTTCTTGTTTCCGGTTTTCGAGATAAATAATAATAAATAAAATAAGTAGCACAAAACAGTAAGAAGAGAAAGAACGATATTTAAGATGGAGAAATATTTTATCTATGAATTTAAACCATCTAAAATAAAGATTTAAACCATCTAAAAAAAATGCTGTGAACTAATGCATCAAAAATCGAAATTTTAAGTTTAAAGAACAAAGCTGAAAATGTCAAATCATGTATTGTAGGTGCAGTTAAACATGGAGAAGGTCTAAAATTGATTTCGGTCTACAATACGGTGATTTTGTCAAAAATAAATTGAATATTAACGAAAAAGCATTGTGTTCAATATGACAATGATTCGAAACACACATGCAAACTAAGCGGTAAATTTTAAGAACAAATGAAAAGTAAGCGACACATAATTTTGAAATGGCCACCTCAAAGTTCTGAATTCAACACAATAGAGTTTTTGTGGAAAGAGCTAGATCGCGTAGAATCTGCTCTAACCTCAAAAGAAAATCTCTGACAGGCATTACAATCTGCTTGGATAGAAATTAATTTTTGCAACATTTACAACTTACAGGTACTAACTTTGTTTAGATTTCTTTCAATTCGTTTACTATATGACCTATGTATGACTAAATTTCCACTGTACTAAAAGAAATTTGATGTAAAAAGCCATTTAATTTTTTGATGCCTATTTTCGCGACGACAATATTATTCTGTATCCATCGGACAACTATTATTTCTATATGGCACTCAGGCCTACCATACAAACTTGAATCAAAATTTCCTAGACCATGCTATCAAGTATTTTTATCATAATTAACGAACAATACTTCGCTGTCAAATATAAAGGATAAATAACTAACATATATCGGATAAAATCAGGAATACCTAGAGGTAATGTCATGGGTCCCATACTTTTTCAAATCTTCACTGCTGACTTATCAACTACACCGGACACGTCTATAGCCAGCTTTGCAGACGCTACCACGGTTATGGCAATAAGCAGGGTACCAAGATATACATCTGAGAAGATTCATGAAGCTGTTGATAAAATAGAAGAATGGGTAAAAAAATGGCGCCTAAAAATCAACGAGGCAAAATCTCAGCAAGTCACTTTTACTTTAAGGAAGGAATCATGCCCGAGTGTAACACTTAATGGACATCAACTCCCCCAGGCAGACTGTGGAAAATATCTTGGAATGAGAGTTAACCGAAGACCAAACTAGAAACAACCAATTTTTATGAAGAGTAGGCAACTTATCCAAACTATATTGGTTAATAGGTAGAAAATCCAAACTATCGTTGGTTAACAAGTTAACCATCTACAAAGTGATCCTCAAACCCATATGGAGTTACGGCATACAACTGTGAGGTGCTGCGAGTGTATCCAATTTAGAAATACTTCAGATAGTCCAGTCCAAAATCCCGAGAAGAATTACTGATGCTCATTGGCTCGTTACAAATCAAACTTTACACCGCGATCTAAAAATAAAGCCTGTGCTAGAATAATCCAAGTGCGCAAGTGCGAAGTACTATCGCGACTTGAAATGCACCCCAATTCCCTTGCTGTCAACCTCCTGGATAATAACTAAAAGACGTATAGACTAAAACGCTGTAATCCCTTAGAGATAAGCTATAGAATTTAAATTCTTGATTGATTTGTCCGTTACTTTGTGACAGTTCATTTTTTAAAAAAGAATAAAACAATTTTTTACTTTGTTACTTATCACTTTTATTTTTAAACAAACTCAAACAAAAAACATTCTCAAACACTACTTTATAAAGTAGTGTTTGAGAATGTGAAGTTGTTTTACGAAACTATAGTCACACAAATTTTGTGTGACTATAGTTTCTGTGAAAGTGGAAAATAAAGACTGTGAAAGTGGAAAATAAAGAATTTGAATCAGTACTGGAAGAAAATCCCTGTCGTAGACTACTAGAGCTCGAAGTAATACCGCAAACCATCTTTAAACACAAGTGAGGAAAATTTAAAAAAATAGTACGTATTAACTTACAGCTAATAATAACAGGGGACGCTTTGATGTAGTTGTGTTATTGCTCTCCAGCATAATATTGTGATCTGTAATCACTGTCGGCTCCACTGGTCACAGACACAAATTCCATCCTCTCGCCACAATTTTTACGTCGTTGGTCGGACGTTTATCTCCAGCGACCGTACGCCAACGTCATCTTATCTCGTCGTTGGCGTTACATGTTTTGTTGGTTGCCAGAATTCGGGGTTTAACTGTTTTCTAAAACATGCGATTTGGATGTAGATTTCCTGCGACCGGGCGTATCGGTAATTAGTTTTAAACGCTTGACGGGTATGGAGCATTTGATATCTCGCGTCGCGTATTTCGTTCGCCTTGCGAATACTTGTTTTGATTTGGGATTTGCTACGTGTATACACACTAAGTCAGGTGGGTGTGAAAATGTCCAAAAAGTCACCAAAATCTCGAAATAATTCTTGCCTCAGACTATTTCGCGTTTTCTTTTTTCGCCTTTACCTGAAACGAACTTCCTGCATAATATTGTGGCCTGTGATGAATCATCTACGACAATTGAAAGAGACAAAAATTGTAGGTTAACCCTGATGAGCCATCAACCAGTGTGGTCAAACGTTCACTACGTTTGCTGACCGTTATTCAGTAGCAACTGACCCGTATTAGTGACGCTTTGAAGGAAAAAATACTTTATATTGATCACATTCAGCAACATGATTCAGTGACATGATCACATTCAGTAAAAATGACTCTGGAAAGGCCCACCGAGTTGAACTGAGAGATTTTATCGCACCCGGAGTATTCTCTACATTTGACTCCTTCGGATTTTCATCTCTTTCTATTTTTGTAACATCACGTGGTTGATAACGCTTCACATCTTTTGAGGAAGTCGAAAAAAGCTTCAATGACTTTAACAAATCAATACTATCAAGTCGTTTTCCATCTGTGATGCGACAGTTGCCTGCAAGGTGATGAAAGTGTACAGAAAGTGAAGGGGATTACTTGGAACATTAAGTTTGTAATACTTTTTTCATAAATAAACCTCAACGATACTCAAAAATGCAAATAATTAACGTAAGGATCAAATAAGTCCTGAACTTTGGTTTGGTAAGAGGTAGTAGTGGTAGAGCCTTTGCTCTCGTTAAATTAACTACTAACCCTTTTATTGTGTATTTTTTTCTTAAAACTTCTTTCGTTAAAGGATTTTTTTTGTTAATAGAAATTTCGTTAGTTTCGTACCTCTTTCAATAGAAAATAAAAAATAAACAATAAAAATTATACTTTATTAGTATAGTATAGTAAATACATAAAAATTACATTATTTTGATGTTACAACATAGCATTTAAATTTTCCGTTTGAAAAATTCCGCCGCTTCAACCACCACGCTGTCACTATCTCCTGATTCGTGCTGCAGCCCTCCAGGCAGCTGGATGTAGAAGCTATCTTCCAACGTAACAGGGTAAACTAAGAAAAATACATTAAGTATATTAAGTTAAGCCCCCAGTTTATTTCGAGGCTTTGAAGGTAAACGGCTTAATGGGCAAAAATAAGTGAAAAAAAACTCGACAATATATTTCGCCGAGAAAGTACAATTCCTCGGTGTGACGTTATTTTTCTGGAAAGGTCAAGGGTGGGTGTCTCTTTATATTATTCGGTCCCTCGATTAAATGTTTAAGGGATGCTTTTGACAGCGTTTTTCACTACGATATTCTATCAGGCACACCTAATACTGTTAATATATATTTATATATATATATATATATATATATATATATATATATATATATATATATATATATATATATATATATACAGGGTGTCCCAAAAAAATTTATACACACTTTGACTGGTTTCAGTATCAGTATTTATTTTTATACAGTTTACTTTAGGATTTCAAAAAAAGCTAAAGGAACTGTTTACAGCCATAATAGCAAACTGCCCACCGTCATAGTCCAGGCATTGCTGGTAACGACAAGCAATGGAATTGCAAACAAGGAGAATCACTTCCATTGGTATTTGTTCGCATTCTCTTTCACTTGCTACTCTTGATTTATTAACTGTTGCCGATTATAACCGGAGTAAGGTCAGGTGAAGGTGCGCGGTATTCAACCCAACCTCTTCGTCTAATCCATCTGTTCGGTAGAGTCTCGTCAAGATAAGCCCTTGCGTTATGATGATAATGTGAAGGTGCACTATCTTGTTAAAAATATATGTTCTCACTTTCAAATGCTTACTGAATGCGTGGATCACTGTTTTCTATAGCAAATTAAGGTAAACCGCACCAGTTACTAGTTAGAAAATAAAGTGTGCATATTTTTTTAGGACACCCTATATATATATATATATATATATATATATATATATATATATATATATATATATATATATATATATATATATATATATATATGAACATTTTTTTTTGTGGATAGGTTATCCCGATTCCCGATGGCACGGTACACATTGAACGCAGTCCAAGAAACTCTAACATTAGACACACACACAACACACACACACACACACACACACACACACACACACACACACACAGATATATATATATATATATATATATATATATATATATATATATATATATATATATATATATATATATATATATATATATATATATATATATATATATATATATATATATATATATATATATTACTGGATATAATACTGGACATTCACGATTTCAAAAAAAGTCGGAGCTTTCCGGCAAATTTTCATTCAAAACTCCTACATACATTGGCACCTTCCACATCAACACGCTAATCCAACCAGGAAAACTCCACAACCTATCCTCAGAACTTAACAGACAAAAGATACTTGTGCTTGCCCTACAAGAAACATGCATCACAGATGAGGACACGGTGACTACGGGAACTATCGCATATTCAAAAGCACGACAGACAAACGAGTCGCCAGGGGTGCTCCGCTTCTGGGCATGGCTTTTGTGGTACACAAAGGGATTGTTAACTCTATTAAAGAAATCACCTCCATAAACAATAGACTAATGACAATGCGCATACAGTGCTCCAATGAAAAATCCACTCGGGACAACAAGAAAAACCCCAAGTCTACAGAGAAATTCTGGGCAACACTAGAAAAGATAATGGCAAAAGTCCCAAAAGATGATATCAACATTTTACTGGGTGACTTTAACGCTCAAATCGGCAGGGAAAAAATCGATCAGAAAACCGTAGGCAAATTCCACGGTCACAAATTCACCAACAAGAACGGCATAAGATTCATCGAACTATGCCAACAGAATACAACAGATTGGTGAATTTCAGATATATCACGTTGCGAATTCATACCCACAACAAAGAGAGATCCATAATGTTCAAGTCCGCAGGGGCGCAATCATCGACTCAGACCACTACCTAGCCCGAATCAAGTTCACTCCATGGAGAATTCATCAGAAGAAGGCACACCAACGGAAATTCGACACGAATAAGATCAAGGAATCCAACATAACAGAGGAACTGGAAAAGGAACAAGCAGATACATGGGGAAAAGATCCACAGGCACATTCAAAAACTGAAGAATAACAGGATATCCGGTGAAGATGGTTCACCGCGGAACTATTGAAAAACCTCGGACCAAACTCACTGCGGGAACTCACGCAAATTATCACGAACATCTGGCAAACAGAAAAATGACCAGATGAATGGAAATGTGCTCTTACACCCGCTGCACAAGAATGGAGACAGAACAGATGTGAACAAATACAGTGGAATCTCCTTACTGCAAGTCACTTACACAATCCCCTCAGCATGTCTTTTCCAGAGAATACAGGAACAACTAGAACACAAAATTGGCGAGTACTAGGCAGGCTTTCGCCCTGGTCGCTCATGCACTGAACAAATCATTAACTTAAAAACAATACTGAAATACAAAGCTATTAGGAACGTCTCAATCATCTGCACGTTCGTGGACTTCAAGAAATCATAAGTGTGCATGATCCGAAAAATCTCTGTTCAACATCCTATGAGAACAAGGGCTCGACCCCAAAACACTACGATTGAAAAAGCAGACACTGACCGACACAATCTCTAAAGTGCAATTTATGGGAGAAATTTCCGAACCCTCCATGATTAAAACCGGAGTACGCCAAGGAGATGGGTTATCCCCACTCCTCTTCAACCTGGTCCTGGACAAAGTCATAAGGGAATGGGAAAAGGAACTGAAAAATCAAGGACACTGGAAACCAATACGACTCGGACGAAGCAAAAACAATATAGAAATCCCATGCCTAACCTTCGCGGACGACCTAGCCATACTTGCAGACAATGAAACAAGGGCAGCCAAACAGATAGAAGTCCTCAAGGAATGTGCAGAAAAAGTTGGCCTACAAATATCCTTTCAAAAAACCGAATTCTTTTGCTCAAAATTAGATGTCCAAAATTTGAACACCAAATACGGCAAGATAAAAAGGGTCACATATTTCAAATACCTGGCCGAGATCCTCGTACCCACAGGAGGAGAGAAGATAGCACAGAAGACTCGATTACAGAAGATGAAGAGAGCATACGGCAAGACACACACAACATCTACAATAAGAAATGCCTATACACACACACACAAAAATAAGACACTACAACACAGTCATCAAACCAGAGGTACTATATGCAAAGCGGCATAGACAATATACCAAAAGAAGAACGCAAAATTATGAGGAAAATTATCGGCCCAAAGCTAATAGAGGAATGATACAGTCTATATTCTAGGAAGATCACAGAGAGAATGTCCAACGTGGCGGCGGACATAAGAAAAAGAAGGTTGAAATTCTATGGACATATCAGTAGACTCCCACCGACAAGATTCACCAACAAAATTCTTACATATATACAAGGGGTCAAGTCAACAGTATCATGGATCACACAAGTCAGAACTGATCTGAGAAGGGCACAAATGGATCCGACAGAGATTGAGGACAAAAATAAGTATAGAAACAAAATACATATGTGGAATGTCGCGTCAGAGAGCGAAGTTTCAAGGAGATCGGGGACAAGGTGTACTGAGGAGAGAAAGAGGATCCATGAAGAGAGGATGAGAGAGGTGTGAAAAATCAGAAAGAATACTCAAAAAGAGTCGGAATGCTTTGCGTGATCCAAACGGGTCTATACGCACCTAAATATTTCGTCGTTAATGTTTATAAAGTTAAATCAACCAGTGAAAAAAACCTAGAAACAATTTTTTAAAATATAATGACAAACATTTTTTATGGAATACCTGCAATGGGTAACTTAAAAAAATAAAATGTAACATCATTAGAATACCAACAGCAATAGAATTTTCCTAGGGTCGCTATTATGTATGAAAACGTTCAAATATCTCTAGAACGCTTTGAGATTTCTTAATGAAATTTTGTACACAAATATCAAGAAATATTTGGCACATTTTGTCTATATTTTAATTTTTTTCTCTTGTCGCATACATACTCCAAGGCTAACTTAAAAGAAATCTTTTAATGACAACAGTATACTTGAATTTGACAGTGTTGGAAAGAACACTTTTTTTTTTAATTCAATGATGTAAATATTGTGTGGTTTGTTTTCAATAGATTTTTTTCAATAAACTTTTTTTTGCAAATTTCGACTTTATTAATATTTTCTCCTTGAAGATCACTATAATTATTCCAACGCTTATCTAACATTTCTACACTCATTTTATAGAACGGTTCTTCTTTGCCTTCAAAATATTCTTCATTTTCGGCAAATATCCTTCAGTTCCGGACAACTCTTAAATTTTAATTTACATACAATATTTATTTAAAAGTCACCTAATTATGTCGTAGTATGGTTTCATCAAAAACTTTTGAGGTACATGTATTCCCTGATGGCCATATTTTTATAAATTGATTTTCATGTAACAAAAATGTTTCTGACCTAGAAAAATGTCTCGAAAATTTCCAGCTACAAATCTGCTGACTCGAAACTTTTTATCGGCTTTTTTCTCCTTCCAAAAAAGATAGTTCTAAAGCTGTTCTTTTACACAATAGAAAGTTGTTTGTCATTGTTCGTGTCGCCCATTCAACTCAATCGTGAGACAATAGCGGAATTTTGAAAACGTCCTTCAGAAGGATTAGTTTGTATTTTAAAAAAGTGGAATAAATTTAGAGAAAAAGTGTGAGTACTTTTATAAATAACTGTACATTGAATATTTTTCTATATATGAATGTAGAATGAAAAGTTGTGAAAATCACCGATGTACTTCTCAAGTCTCCTTTTAGCTCGATACACTTCGCCCACCGATTTTTCAACTTTTTGTCAGTCATTTCTTTAGTTTGGAAAGATAAAAATGTCGGAGGGGCCAATTTAACCAATTTCACTTGTCGAATGCTGGGTGCATTATTGTAATGAATCAGTACTTTCTTCGCCATATGAAGACACTTCTTTATCAACTTTGACCAATAATAAAGCCTATAAACCAAATAGTCGATAAATATATTGCTTGCCAATGTCAGAAAACAGTGGCCATGACATTTTTGGTCAATGGAAACGTCTTCGCCTTCTTCGAGACATGTACACTGTTCACACAGGGAGTTCCAGGTGTAGAGATTAATAATTCTTAATTTTTTTTAAGAGATAGCACTGGAAATAAGGGTTTGTTCACAGTTAATCTCTTTTGTCATTTTGTTGCTACGACAGTACCTTTCAACACCCCATTGATGTTCAAACAATTTTAAGTTAGCGTCATATTTTTTTCATGTGGTCAACATATAGAATTTCGAGCCAAATACAGCGTTTGCTGCATGTACTGCTTTTTTTATTGAGTCAAAAGAAAAACGCGAGTGAAAGCCGTTGTATACTTATGGAAAATTATGGTGGCAATGTCCCAACGCACGACGCTTGTGGACGTTGGTTTGGATGATTCAAAAGTGGTGATTTTGACTTGAAAGACAAAGAACGCCCATGTCAACCGAAAAAAAAATAAAAATGCCGAATTGCAAGCATTGCTGGAAAAAGACAATATGAAAACTCATCAACAAATGACAGAGAGGTTAAATATTGATCGCCGAACCATTTGTGATCGTCTGCATGCCATAGGAAAGATCCAGAAGGCAGGAAAAAAGGATACCATATCAGCTGAACGACAGACAGATGGAAAAGCGAAAAACAGTATGCAAATTTTTGCTTTCTCGCCATAAAAGAAATACTTTTTTGCATCGGATTATGGCTGGAGAAGAAAAATGGATATATTTCGAGAACCCAAAATGCAGAAAGTCATAAGTTGACCCAAAACAACCATCAACATCGACTGCAAAACCGAATCGCTTTGGAAAGAAGACAATGCTGTACAAACGATCAATCTGAACCATGCATTGATCGAAAAGCAACCAAAATGGGCTACAAGACACGGATAAGTGGTTTTGCAGCACGATCACACACAGAAAGCGGTCTGAGATAACATTTCTTTACTTGCTTGTAAACTCTTACCCCACTCGCCGTACTCACCATACTTGGCTCCTTTTTCTGGCAGGGCATCCACAAATTGCCAGAGGGATGTGAAAAATGTGCGCGCTACTGCGCATACTTTGAATAAACCATTTTTTAACTTTCTCACAAATTAAACGTGTTTTTTTTAAGAAAAAATTATGAATTATTAACTGCCATAAGTGGTACATGAGGTCAAAGCCATGACAACCGGTTAATTTGCAGGGATGGAGAAAACGCATTATACAGAGGGTAAAAGGACTAACAAATATAAAAAATATATGTAAATATAAAAAGCAAATCTGAAAAAAGGTGTGATTTCTCTGTTAGTTAATTAAACTTTTTGAACAATCCTTATTATGTTGGGTAGTTCTAAATTCTAAAATCTAAAATCTAACAGTACATATATACGCCATCCGACGGGAGGTCGGCGAAAACATGCGTTGTTGGCTGTGGGGGTCTCCCTATTCTTTCTTGATGGTATGGCATATGTCGGCACCCTGAAGAGTCTGAACCTCGAGAGACGAAACATATGTCATCCAGTTGAAGGGATAGGTCGGACTCCTTCCCGGTCAAGCAACCAACAAAAGTGTTCATATATATATATATATATATATATATATATATATATATATATATATATATATATATATATATATATATATATATATATATATATATATATATACACTTGGCTTGCTTTGGCGTGCTTTGGCGTGCTTGGCTTTTATCGACTACGAAAAAGCATTTGATTCCATCTCAAAGCATGCGATAATGGATGCACTGCTTAGCCAAGGTGTAGAGAGAGCCTATGTAAACCTATTAGGATCGATATATGATGGAGCTACAGCCACAATTCACCTTGATGATCTTGAAGTGGGAATTAATATAGAACGAGGTGTACGGCAGGGTGACGCAATATCGCCTATTCTTTTCTCGGCTGGCCTTGAAGAAATATTCCGTAAACTGGATTGGGAACAGGATGGTGTAAAGATCAATGGTGCAAACTTAAACCATCTTAGATTTGCAGATGATATTATTCTCATTTCACAAGACCCAGAGGAGCTGCAAAGACGCATACAAGAACTGCAAAGGGCTGGCGAACCATTTGGCTTGAAAATAAACCTGAAAAAGAGTCAGGTTATGTTCAATAACTTCGCTCAGGACAGAAGAATTTCAGTTTTAGGAAGGGATTTAGAGATTGTTGACAGCTTTATATATCTTGGGCAAAGGATTTCCATGGAGGGGAATACCGCCCGGGAGGTGGAACGGCGTGTTAAATGTGGCTGGCAGGTATTTGGTAGGCTCAACATAGTGTTTAAGAGCAGACTCCCACTTTGCCTGAAAAGAAAAGTATTCGATCAGTGCGTTCTAAGTGAAACCTGGACACTCACATCGCAATCAATTCAAAAACTTCGGGTGGCACAGAGGGGAATGGAAAGATGTATGCTTGGCATTACAAGACGAGACAGAAAGTCCTGCCCATGGCTCAGGGAACAAACAAAAGTCTGTGACATCATTGGAAGAGTAAAACAGTTGAAATGGAGATGGGCAGGCCATATAGCGAGGCGATGGGACGACAGATGGACCAAGGCAATCTTGGAGTGGATACCGCTTGATCGCAAACGTCCGCGAAGAAGACCGAAAGCACGATGGACTGATGACATCGTTAAGTATATTGGACCCGAGTGGCAGAGGAAAGCCCAGGACCGTGAAGGTTGGAAGCATGCTGAAGAGGCCTTCATCCTGCAGTGGATCGATACGGGCTGATGATGATGATATATATATATATATATATATATATATATATATATATATATATATATATATATATATATATATATATATATATATATATTATTAGAATTATACGAATACGAAACGCACGTTACCTATAAATATTAACAACCAACTAGACAAGTTGGTAATGATTACCAGGAAATCACAAATTTTCTTAAACTACGACATATGTTTATGTTTTTTTTCTGTTTTTATAAATAATTTTTTTCTGCTAATTATTTATAGCTTAGCACTAACAACGAAAATAAACATAGCATTTGTCCAGTTTTACATTAGTTTCAATCTAAAGTGAAAATAAATGTAAAAATAATTCGGTCGAACTATATGCCATGGAAGGAAAAAAGAAGATGGGACGGGCATGTCGTAGTTTTTTTATGGAAAATATTGTTGATGAAATGCAAACAACGAAAATTATTTTTTTTTAAATAAATAATGGCGTTTAAAAGGTGCTTTTAAAATATTTTTTATTGCTCAGGAAACATTTAAACTAATGAAAATCTTAAATAACAAATTTCGATGCCCCCTTTAAGGGGTAACACCACAGTGATATGCTAAAAAAGGGCTTCTGACAATTTTTTTGGATTGGAAGAAAAGATAATTAGATAATATTTAAGGAAGTTATTAGGCATTTATTTAAGTATAATACAAAAAAATATTATCAAAAAATATTAAGAAATTAACAATAGTTTTGATTGATTGCGCGGTTGGCTCTTGGTGAAACATAGTAACAATGATAATAATTAAAACACTTGGTATTTGTTATACTTACTATTTGTTATACAGTTTATACATAACTCTCTTTGAGAATGGTCGCGAGGCCGAAACATGTTAGAGAATATCTTGAATATATTGTGAAACAAATACCAAGTGTTTTAATTATTATCATATTAAGAAATGGCGACACTGGAGCCATTCTCGAGAGACAAGTCGAATTTAAGGCGCTCTGCGGTACGCAGCGTAATTCGTGCAAATTTAAATCGGGGAAAATCAATTAATCTACATGTTTATAGCTAATGAAATACGTAGGTGGTTTTGAAAATATTGATTTTTGTGCGGCTAGCGAATATCCAAATAAAAAACGTTAAATTTTCGATAAAAAAGGGCAATTAGTAAATAAGGTTAATAAGTTAAGGTTATAAAGGTTAATAAGGAATGTTTAAATTAACGTATCGAACATTCCGTACGTATTTTATTTTAAAATGTTATTTTAAAGATATCGTTAAAAATTCGCATGAAAATAATGAAAATTGTTGCAGTTACGCTGCCTGCCAGAAAAAATGGAAAATCCAACTGTAGAAAATTAAACCATGAAGCTGTCCTATATTTAAATATTCTTCCTCATTCTTTTTCCTCGAACATTTTATGTTAGAACGCGTCCCTTTCATTACATCAAAGACATCTCGGTGTACGTGAACCTCTTAGCACCTGCTTATAGGCAACAACTGTATGATTGGACGCCAATATGCATCTGCAAAACTTTCATAATTCGAAAAATATTAGTCACACCATCATTAAAAGTCCACACAGCAATAACAGTTGCTATATTCAAGACTTTTTTGCCACTTGAATAAGATTTTGGAGCCAATTTCCAAACAGTGCCATTGAAACTTTCGTTGTAATTTTGCTTATAGCCTCCCAAACCACTCGGCTCAGGTCCTCATAAATCGGTTTGACTTCTTTCGAATCGCTTTCGCCCTCAAATCGATTCAACGGCCGTCTCGCCGCGTTGGATGAGATTGTTTGTACCTTTCCTGCCCTGGTACTCTTTTGCATCACTAATTATATTGTAACTTATAAGCACTCTGAGATTACAAATAAACTGTTAAAAATCAGCACTACACGAAAAAATCGTGATTTCCAGCGAGGACATTGTCTTTTTTCTACATGTACTGGCGTTATACTAACGTACTTTTGTTTGTAAATGCTTCTGACTAAACATAAACATCTTTTAACGATATTGATTGTATATTAGAGAAGTTAGAAATCATAAGATAAAACATTAGGTTGCACCTAGACTGCACCTTCTCAGCAGGTTTTTATTTAACGCAGGTGTAGTTTCGGAGTAGTCCGACGTGCTTAGGAAAGAGCGTGAAATTTTAAGGAAAAATATGTTTTTTGGGTTAAAACTTTTCTGCTACACATTTAAATGGTTCAAAGAATTGTTTAAGTTAATAAAAAAATCCATTTTTTGAATAATCTACAGTGTTACTTCTTAAATAATTGAACATAAAAAATGAAACTTGCTAAGTTTAAATAAATCACTAGTCGTCTGCGTTATAGGATTAAATGAAGGCTCTGTAAAATCTCCATGTTAAAAAAGGAATTTTGCAACATATAAAGGGATATAAGAGGCCAAAAAAACAAGGGATACTTTAACAGAAGGCAAACGCAATCTACGTCATTCTTCTGTATCCATATTTTATCTTACCTTGAATCTCGTTTATCGGTGGAAAGCCTTCGAATCCCTCCGATATGCCAATTGGATAAATTGGATATTGAATGGAAATGCCGCCGCCGGAAAATGGGTGACTGATGCTCGGGTTCCCGCCGATGGTGTTAAGCCCTTGAACAAGCCAATTCGAGATTGCTTCGCTTATTTTACCGAATCATCAATTATTTGCTCGTTTTGATTTTATTTTATTTTACAACTGACACATGATAAATGCGTTTTCTGGGGTTGTGGCAGTTTCACGTAATCGAATATGATCGCAGTGAATATATAAATATATTTTAAAGTTATCTTTATATAGCTTTGCTATTAGGTATGGAAACGGTCAAATATCTCCAGAACGCTTTGAGATTGAAACATTAGAAAATATTTGCCAATTTTTTTGTATATTTTCATTTTGATTTTATCTTAATTTTTTTTTATGATAACAATACTTGAATTTGGCATTATTAGAAAGACCATTTTTTTCTGAATTCAACGAGGTAAATATTGTATTTTTCAAAATAGATTTAGAAAAATGGCTAAAAGGTGTTTCGGTCCCTTTTGCCAATATCAGATTTAAACAAGATTAAAAAAATAAAACAATACAAACAGATTAATGAAAAAACAATATCGAAATTATATTTTTTTTTATTAAAGACCTATTTACAACAGGTGTGCAAAGTGTCCACAATTATCTTCCCGGCAGTAGAGTAGGGTGGGGCAAAATAACGCATTTAAGGGTTAAATGATTATAAAAACTACAAACCTGAAAAAAAATAATATCTAAACAACACAAACATCCAATTACTACGTAAAACAATACATTTTGGTGACAAACCAGAAAAACTTATCTATTAATAAATAAAAATATCATGGCATACTAAACATGACTTTTGCCCTATAAGTGGGGCAAAAGTCCGATTAATGTGGGGTAAATATCCGCACACGCTTTAAATGCATAAATCACATTAAAAATCTTCAATTTTCTCATACGACGTACACTCTTCATGCCACCACTTTTTGTAGCCCTTACACTGAATCCATTTTTCAATGGGAGAGTCTTCATAAGGTTTATGGCATCCTGGACGCACAGGATTAGATAGATTCTCCGTTACCTTAACCTTCTTTTTTAATTCACTCGTAGAATCCTCTGTAATTTTTCTTTTTATTTTGGCGCGCGTTGACTTTCTCAGCTTCTTTCAGTTAGACCTTCCAGTTTTAATTTTTTAGGAGTGCTAAAAAGTATTAGCGATTTATTTCCTTCTCTTCTTCTTTTTTGTTTATCTTTCCGTTTTGGAAGTGGAATTATATCCTTAGGTGACACTAGTGTTTTCTCTGCATGTTGCTGAGCTAATGCAGGCTCCAACTTCCCTGATGTTAAAGGTGTTTGCTTGACCGCGATATTTCTCGTTAAAGCCGTTTCTTCTGATATTGTCACTAGATGAACAGAATCGCTGTTATTTAATTGGGAATTGACTTCATTTACATTCTTATCTGTAATCTTTAACGGGAGAAAATCCTCTTCTGAGGATACATGTTTATTTATTGGATATATTCCACAAACTCTTCTTCTTCTTCTTCTTCTTCTTCAAAGCTTTTTATTCCCCTGTTCACATATAAGCAACGTTCATAAGCTTTAGTTAATAATTTGGCAATTGATGAAGTGAGTAATATTTCTACCGGCATTTGTTGTCAACCATTTATCACATTCGTTTGCATAAAATGTTTTTAATGCCTTAAAATAACAGCGATCTAAAGACTGGATTATATTACTGGTGTGGGGTGGTATCGTCAATAGATGAAGTTGTCTCTGCAATAATTTACAGCTTCTAAACTGTTGTGGGAAGAATGGTTGTCGAGTATGAGAAGAACACGATGTTCTTTATCTGGTCTAACCTTGGAACGAAAATGTTTAACCTACTCTATAAATAAGTTGCTATTTATGTATCCAGAGTCCGAACACATTGCTATAGATTCTCGTGGAGCCTCATCCATCAGCTCGTTTTTCATTCTCTTTAGAGGAAATATTATCGCGGGAGGAACACAATTACCTGCCGCACTCATAGCGCAAACAATAGTGACTATTCCCCTCAGCTGCAGATATTTTTTCCACAAATTTCATGCCTTTCGTGCTAATAATTTTTGGTATTTTGTTAGGAACGGTTGAAATACCACTCTCATCCATATTGTAGATGGCACTTGGAAGAAAATTATTTTTTTTTTAACAATTTTGATAGATTTTCAAAAACCAAATTAACTTGAAATTCGTTAAACCCCATCATTCTTGCTAAACTAGTGGTGTGAGGAGCCCGTAATGACAGATTGTATTTAATTGTTTTTTTTTAATTTTTTCTATAAGTTTTAAACGTGATACCATAAAACCAGTCATCTAGATTTTTGCAGTATTCTACAAGTTCACGTTCCATTTCCTCTGAGAAAATACTGCGATATCTTCCCCAAGCTATCAACAAGATGCCCCGATTTTATTTTCTTTCGTAGAGTAGATTCATCTATTCCAAGCTCTTTTGTCATCCATAGTTTCATACTCTACTAAATTAAAAATATATTTACTCTAAAACAGGCCGAAACACTTTTTAAATGTATTTTGAAAAAAAGCCATACATAATAGCAATAGCATATATAAGAAATGCTCTTTCCAACCATACTAAATTCAAGTACTGTTGTCGTTAAAAAAAATGGATTTCAAATATGCGACAAGAAAAAAAAATGTTTGTGTACAAAATTCCATTAAGGAATCTCAAAGCGTTCTTGAGATATTTGACCGTTTCTATACATAACTTTAATTGTAGATTTATTATGAAATTAGAACGTTGATTTACGAATGATTATTTCTAATATTTAGGCCCTCAATTTAATTCTCGCGTTTTTTCACTACCTTTGACAGTTATTTATGAAAAAAGTAATAAAAAATAATCTTCAAAAAAATCTCCCTCACTTTCGTATCACCGTTCAGGCAACTGTTGAATCCAAACTGTCCGTCCATCCGATTGATGGTTTGATGTTACTTTTTCAACATCCTCAAGAGATATGAACTGGGTATTAACTAGGTGATCTTATAGAGATCGGAAGAGATGAAAATCTGAAGGAGCCAAGTCTGGAAAATACGCCGGCTGATAAAAATCTCTCAATCCAACTCGATGATCGTTTCCAGATCCCTTTTTGCTGTATGTGATCGTGCGTTGTCCTGAAGCAAAATGGCATCCTGTTTGCCTTGTCAGTATAAGGGTTTTTTCCTCAGAGCGTCACTAACACAAATTATTGCTGCTAATAACGGTCAGCAGTAACCGCTTATTATATTGAAGCAATTAATAATTCACGACGTATAGCTGATGCTACCAGAAATACAGCAACACTTTTTTAGATATGGGTTTTTGCGGTATTAGTTGATGGCTCATCGGAATTAACCCACGATTTTCGCCATAGGTCACAATTTTATGCAGGAAGCTCTTTTTCTCGAATCTGGAAATCATTGACACAACATCGAGGCATCTTCTCTTATTCTGTGTATAGCTGTGAGTTCATAGGGGACCCATTGGCTTTCTTTTTGAATTTTCTTTACCTTAGGTAAACGTTTAGAAATGACTTCCGGTGTCACTATGAGTTTTTGTCCAAGCTCTAGCTTAAATTGTAATATACTGTATTATACTATATTGTAATGGATATACGAGTATATTAAAAAATTCTTGCAATACTTCGAAAAAGGGTCATTTGTGTAAGACCGAACATCAAGAACACCTTGATGCTGAATCTCGACAGTGCGCCTTGCCATAGATCGATTTCAATTAATGAGTTGTTAACGTTAGTTGCTTGTTGGTGTGGATTGAATTAAGAAAACAAATTTTAACATATTCGGGAAAATAAAAGTTCCCGATGCAAAAAATACCTAAAGGAATTATTCGTCTTAATTTTCCGTGGTAAAGAATTGGGCTGCTGAATTTAAAGATGGTCATACTGCTGTGACTCCGAAGCCCTCTTATTCACCAGACTTGAGCCCTTGTGACTTTCCTTTTCCCAAGATCGAAAATTCACCTTATAGGACCCCATTTCCAGATATTTGGGAACATTGAAAAGGTCGTAACCTATCAGCTGAAGGCGATTCCAATATCAGAGTTTCAGAACTGCTCTAAAATATGGAAAATCCGTCTTCAGCGCTATGTAGCTTCCCAAGGCAACTACTTTGAAAGAGACTAGTAGAGACTATTTAAATAGTTAAAAAAAAACCGCGTTACAGAAGATAAAAGCATTTTATTTTTTAAATAAAAGGTGTTTCGGTTAATAATGTCGATTTTTTCGCTAACTTTGAGCGTTAATTTCAAAGTATTGGTCCTCGTTAGCTATTACTTTTTCCCATCTTTCTGTCAAAGAATGGATTCCGGGTTAAAAGAAGTTTTGGTTTTTTGAGGCCAATCATTCAACAAGCCAAGTGTTCACTTCTTCGTAAGAATGTAAGTTTTGTTGTGAAAGTCCGTGCTGCATCGATCGAAGCGGTAGTCCGAAGGAGCTAAGTCCGGTGAATACGGTGGGTGAGGTAGGATGCCTCATTTAACGTTCTCCTAACAGTTTTTACACATTTTGCAACATGAGTCCGAGCATTGTCGTGTTGAAAAATGACTTTATCGTGTTTTTGGCCGTATTCTGGTCATTTTTTCTTCAATGCTCGGTACAATTTTATCGATTATACACTGGTTGTGATGTTGAAGGCTAGTCTGGGTCTACTGATTTTTTGCGCTTTGGATTGTCAAAATAGATACACTATTCATCACCTGTCACAATTCGATTCGAAAAATCTTTTCTTTTCTGTCTGGCAAGCAAAATTTCACGTGGTTCAAGTGGTTTTTCGCCTTTTAATGTCTCTTTCCTTCAATTTGTATGGAACTTATTTTCCTTCCTTCGGGATCTTTCCCAATGTGTATAGACATTCAGAAATTGTGGATTGAGAATATTCAATGCTTCTGCCGATTGTTTCAACGTCTGAGTTGAGTCTTCATCCAATAATGCTTGCAAATCTGTATCTTCAAATTTTTTCGGCTGTCCTGGACGCCCCTTTTCTTTTATATCAAAATCACCACATTTAAAACGTTTAAACCATCGTTCATAAATTTTTTGGGTTAGACCATGTTTACCATAAGCTTCGACCAATAACACTAGTTTACACGCTTTTTATACCCCAGCTGAAAGATGTTAATTATTGTTTATTTAGGTAAGAGTTATCCAGAAAAAAATAATTCAAATATTCTGTCACGTCTGTTTTTAAAAATATTTATTTACTTAAAAATGAAAAAAATCTTAGTATGAATAATAAAAAAAAATAATTTTCGCTTCCTTTTTATAGTTTTTTTGAATCGGTTTATCTTATAATGGACCAACAGAAAATCTTTAAATCTTGGTGAAAACGTTCCCCTTGTTCGTTACTCATTCTTCCTAAGTTTTTAAGGAAAAAAGTCAAATGCGAGTGCAGGAAATGAATCGACAATGACATGTTCACTCTCATCTGTTGAAAATTTTTCAATAAATCAGCAAAAATATCTTTATATTTTTCACTTTTATTATTTCCCAAAAATTCTTTGACAACCATTTTGAATGACTTCTAAGCGCCTTTTTCCTGAATAGATAAAAGGCTTTCAAACTGAGGATCTTTTACAACTTTACGGATCTGTGGACCAACAAATATCCCCTCTTTCAGTTTTGCTTCTGTGATACTTGGAAAGATCACTATTTTTGTTTAGCGCCTTCACAAAGTCCCAATTTAATATGTAAAGGGCGTAGAATCATGTCTTTTGGATATACCAGCGACTCATGATATACCAACGACTCATGTGTGCCCTGCTGCCCCACAGACAAAGGAAACAAGAATGTTTTGTGTAACCACCCTGCAATCCCAATAGCAAACCTATGACTTTGAGGTCGCTGCACACTTTCCATTAGTGTTCTCGTCATACTTAATTAAATTCATTAAAGTACAAATCATTTCATAGCTCTCTTTACAATTCACTGCGTGTCCTATTGGTATAGACGGTTTCTTATTCCCGTTGTGTAATAAAACAACTTTTAGACTATATTTTGAAGAGTCTACGAATAAGCGCCACTCTGTTTTATTATAGTTTTGATTCATTGCTTCAAAAAGTTCCGGGATATCAGTACAATAACAATATTTCCCTCCTCTTTTGAAAAATTCTGAGTAAACTTTGCTCCTGGTTTCTGGACAACGTAACTTTCGTGTCTGGTGTTAATACAGTCCATTGTTGTAGGCGAGAACCAAGTTCAAGTTCAAGTTCAAGTTCAGCTTTAGATCTTGATAGTTGTAAATCTCTTATAAGATCATTTAATTCGGCTTGGTTAATTAAATGTGGAGTATTTCCTGGAAGAGATATATCCGCCATCGCCTTGAAGAGAGATATCATCAGAATCACTAGAAATCAATTTAACTTGAACATCACTTTCATTGTCATCTTCTAGTATATTTTGACCCGAATTACCGGGACAAATTCGATATGGAAAATCTTTCGAATGTAAAATTGGCTTAATAACAGGCGGAATTTCGTAACACAAAAGTAACGGTCATTTTTATGATTACTAGGTTCTCACCATAACATTGATAAACCAAATGGAAGGTATACGTTATCTCCTGATGACCACTGGAGTAAAACTATTCTACAGCTGTCACAAAATACACGAGGTATTCACTTTTTATCCTGGTTCGTAACAGGAAATCTAAAATAATGAAGATATGCACTTTTTAACGATCTACAATGGTCTTCTCTTTTTTTGAAAATATGAACTGTCCACAAACGTAACGAAAACGATCAGAATTTTGTTTACACTTTTTATTCGAATTCACTTTCTATTTTAATTCAATTTGAAACAAGATATTTCTTGTTTGAATCGAACAAATAAATATTGAACTGAAGTCACCACGTAGGGTAGTTGAAAAAAATTATTTGACTGTAAAGAAAAAAGACGTTATAGAATATTTCTGCTAATACTTTTAGGTTTAAGGAATGTAAGTTAACATATTTATATACATTTCTTTCGGGGTGTCTAAAAAAAGGTTAAAATTTGTAAACTAGTGTAATTGATAAGTTTCAGCAGACATTTTCTTCAAATGAAAGAAGGTTGAATGAAAAACTATGTTTTGTTGCACAATGACGAACAATGACGAACTAGCTTTTAATGGCATATATTTACCCTCCAAAACGCCATAGGCGTCATTTGTACTTACAAAGTAGTGGTACTAACAAATGTATTAGTGACGCCATCTCTTAGAAAAATCGACGTTATTAACCGAAACACCTATTATAACGTTTGACATGCGACCTTAGTCTTCGTAACCATAGGTTAATAAATGAATTACTTGCTAAATTCTGACTTCCAGTTTTGCAAATCAACGTAAACCATGCTTTTCAAATAAGCCCACAATTATACCAAGGCGCATCCCCAAATCTGGAGATTACATGATTGGGAATCATGCTTTTCAGAATTACACGTTTTCACATTTAATTGTTATAATTGATGACAACCAAATTGTTTATAACATTAATCAAAAGTACCAAAATAATCAATTTTTCTGTTGGAACCTTTGGTGTCAAACACTAAACTCAAAGGGGTTTACCACTAAACACCAAATCTCTTATTTTTAACTTCTCAGTGTGTTTTTCGCTAATCATGTTAGTATCTTCAGGAGATGATTCAATCTGCTTGAGATCGAATTATCTCCCGATGAGGCTAACATGGTTAGCGAAAAGCGCGTGGAGAAATTCATAACAATCAATTTGGTGTTAGTAGTAAATCTCCTTGATTGTACCAAAATAAAAATATTGTAACAGACTTTTCGAAATTAATCGCCCGATTTCAACCAATGGTAAATATTAGAAAATCTTAATTCAAACAGTGCTAGAATTCTTGAAGGTTCAGTTATTTACTTGATGTTAAGGAAAATCCGGGTATTCGAACGTATTTGAAAGTTTTGTGAAAACTTCTTGACTCTTGAAATATTAATGTAGGTTTGGAGACAACTTTTACTAAATATCTTAAAATTGTTTCAAAATATTGGACGGATGAATTTCATTACATTTGAAATTCACGACATTTATTTAGAGTTTCGTTAAACAAATTAATTGTTATTTGTGTACTATTGTAAATAAGTGCTTAAACATGCTAAGACATATTTTAAAAGGGTTGTTCCAAAAGTTCAGTACATTTAGAATGACACTATTTCAACTTTTTAACACCCCCAGAGCGATTTGTATAGCTCTGGATAGTAAGCGGTTTTCTCCACTTTGATTTCATCATTTCGAGTGAATTCCCGTGTAGCAAGCCATTTCTTTAAGTTTTGGGATTACGAATTAATAGCTGGTAGTCAAATTTGGCTAATTGGACGTATATCGAAATACTTTGAAGCATAGGCCATGAAGTTTTTTAGCTACAACCTATTATGACTATTTAAAGTTTTTTATCATATCATCTTTCAATTAGTTCAGTAGGGAAGCATATTACTCCCATACAGGTGATGATCCTTTCTTTTGGCAGGTAGTGTATAAGAAAAAGAATTCCAGAATATCAACACTACGAGAATCCTGAAAACTGTATTTATGACATTTCTTGTTAATGCAACCGTTTTCCCTTTGTATGGCTCACTTTCAAATGCTCCCTCCCGGTGTTGAGATTGCTGCTTCATTTCTCGCGTTTAGTGGAGAATCAGTATTTCATTTATCTTTGGTTTCCTGAAATTTTTCTATGATACCCTCTGAAAAATGTTTGCTCAACAAGCGAAAGTTAAAAATATAAAACTGATTCATAGTTTTTTTTTATATTTAGCAGCCGTTTTGCTCTATCTGCGTTGATTTTTGAGATATGATTTTTCAAAAATTGGAAATTTTGCCACAATTACACTATTCAATGGATTTTTTGTGAATATCTTGAAAACCGTCAGATATCGAACTGCTCTTATCACCATTCGATTCGTTAGTATTTTCTCTCTCTAGTAACATACAAGGTGCGTCTCACGGAAAGCATAACTTTTTAAAAAATAGCTATTTTTAGTGGCGCCATTTTTTGACGAGGGTAAGCGTTGGAAAGGTGCATCCTTCACTGATGTTCTGACACAATTTTATGACATTTGGATCATTAGAAGCCAAGTTATCGCACTCGAAGTGTCAGTGTGTTTATACCACCGGTCGAAAAATGAACATCGAACATAGACCGAATAATAGGTTTTGTTTTAAACTGGGTAAAAGATTCAAAGTATATGTTGAGGATTGTTTACCTCATGGCAGAGTCCCAGAGTGGTTTAAACAATTCAAAGAAGGTCGTGAGGACATCAAGGACGACGAACATCTTGGTCCGAAAAATTTCGTGGTTACTCAAAGTAACATTGAAATTGTGCGTGCATTTATAAAAAATGAGCCAAAATCTTCGTTGTGATGCATGGAAATGGAAATGAACATATCTAAAGATTCAATTCATCGCATTTTGACTGATCATTTGGGACTTCGGAAGGTTTCTGCACGCTTTGTTCCACATAAATTAACTAACGACCAAAAACTGCTCTGAATCCAACATTGCAAGACTTTGATTAAAAAGTCAAACTTCAATTACAGCATTGTTACTGGTGATGAGACCAGTAACAATGCTATAATTAGTGTTTTCAATATGTTGCAGAAATCAAACGTCAAAGTGCCGAATAGAAGCACCCGACCGAGCTAAATCCGAAGAAAAGCCGAGACAAACAGACAAAAGACAAAAATAAAAACAATGTTGATTTGTTGCTACGATTCGGAGGGAATTATGCATAAGAAGTGCGTTCCATCTTGTTAAACGACCAATGGTGTATTTTATCTTGGTGTTAAGAAGCGTTTGTTGTCTGTTGTGCGTCCACAATACCGTCAATAAGGCAGCTGGCGCTTGTTGCACGATAATGCGCCGTCGCATCGCTCGACGTCCATCACTGATTATTCACCATACTTGCCTGATTTGATTCCCTGCGACTTCTGCCTCTTCGAAAAACTTCATTTGCCGATTAAAGGACAAGGTTATGCCGACATTGAAGCCGTTCAAAAGGCGTTGACTGCCATTCTGAAGGATATATCTTTGACCGAGCTCAAAAATTCATTCGTCAACCTAATTGACCGTGCAAAACGTTGTATTAACGCGCAAGGAGACTATTTTGAATAAAAATAATACTTTTTGGCGAAAAAATAAATATTTGTTTTTTTTTTAAGTCCTGTTTTTCGAGAGACGCATCTTGTATTTTCATAGAAATTAACCGACTTTCGGTTTTCTGAAATATCCAGTACCCTATCTGACATTTTTTCGCTCAAAATTCTGACACTCCAAACAACACACATCAATATACTAGCAGCCGTTTTGCTTTATCTCATTTAGTTTTCGAGATATGATTTTTCAAAAATAGGAAATATTGTCAAAATTAAACTTCTCGATTAGTTTTTTTGCGAATATCTATAAAACCGTTAGAGATCTAAAATGCTCATAAAGTTTGTTATGAAAATAATTTTGAAATAGAATGTCTTTCCGATATAAGTATAAGGTTTATTAATATACTCTGCAATAGTTCAAATTTATATCTTAATGCAAGCTTGGCAAGAAATTATTTTTACCGAAATTTAAAATGGATTTTCTGAATTTCATCAGTTATGAAATTCGTCCGTCTGTTGTGAAACAATCCTAACATCTTCCATCAATGTTTTCCTCAAACCTAGATTAATATTTCAGGAGTCAGTAAGCTCTTACAGAAGTTTCAAGCAAGTTCGGAGAGTACTCGTAATCTTGGATTCTCCTTAATATTAAATAAAATGCAGTGGCTGGACCTTTGAAAAATATAATATTAGTTTTATTTAGACTTATTTAGAAAATATACTTTTAAAATATTAGTTGCCTCGCTGACTTTATCATATCAAAATTACCAATTCTTTTTTCAATTTGACGTTTGGCACTTGACGGATGGCGGAAGTATGTAAATGTGTATAAGTTAAATTTATTTATTTCATTAGTAAATAAATATATATATCTATATATATATATATATATATATATATATATATATATATATATATATATATATATATATATAATATAAGAATATATAAATAAAAGAAAACATTGTTTATATCCACGTTTATCGGTTCAGGCTAAATATTAGGTGTACCGAAAAGTTCTGTAAGTATGCGCATATTCATTTGACGCATTTTTGTCTCTTTCTTTTTATGACTGAATGTATACACACAGATCTAGCAACTGATAAAGTTCATTTACGCCACTGTATTCTGTACGAATTCCAACAAGGAAGAAATGTTACAGAAGCGTGAAGAAATTTATTGAAAGTGTTTGGTGAAGGTACAGTTTCTGATAGAACATGCAGAAGATGAGTCAAAAATTTCAAATATGTGATTTCGGCCTTTCTGATAAGCCTCGCTCTAGGCGACCATCTTTGATCGACGACGATACTGTCAAAATCATGTTTCAAAATCCTTTTTTAACATCGGAAGAACTGAACATCGGAGATTGCGGAAAGGCTTGATTCAACTAAACAAATTATTTTGGACCATATTTGGAAACTAGGATTAGTGTGGAAATATTCGAGATGGGTGCCACATGAATTATGTGAGAAGAATTTGAATGCTCGAGTCACATGCACATATCTGCTTACACGGAACAAAATCGAACCTTTGGAATGAAAAGTGGGTTACCTGTAAAAACATCGTAAGGAAAAGAGCATATTGTAAATCCGGAAAACCTTCCCCTCCACCTCTAAACTGAAGTTTGGCCTGCGTAAGAGTATGTTGTGTAGATGGTGGAACATTCGAGAACCGGTACATTTTGAGCTATTGAAATCAAACGAAAAGCTAAATTCGGAGAGGTACTGTCAGCAATTAGATAATTTAAAAACAGCACGTCAAGAAAAGAGGTCGGTAATGTTCAATAGGAAGGACATCATAATGCTTCATAATAATGCCAGGCCACATACTGTTTTGGAGACTCGCCAGAAACTCGCAGAGCTAGGCTGGGAAATTCTGTCGGATCCACCATAATCCCTGGACCTAGCACCATCCGATTATCACTTGTTTCCGTCCTTACAAAATTTTTTGCAGAGCAAAAAATTCAAAAACGTAGAAGATATCAGACAAGCACTGGTTCAATTTTTCGTCTCTAGGGATAAGGCATTTTTAAAAAATGGTATCATCAAAATATATCACGCTGGCAAGAAGTCATAAATAGTGATGGAAAGTATATTATTCGATAAAGTAAATTCAAGGTATGAAAAATGTATTATTTTGTTTTATTCTAAAAACATACAGAACTTTTCGGTAGACTTAATATATTATGTCAGTATATTCCTATAAGTTCACCATTAACAGTACAACGATTTCCATCTTCGTCTTCAAAAAAGTATTTTTGCGTGCTGTTGAATAGAGCAGTTTATGAGTAGCATTTACATTTCAAACAGTGTTGCCGCTATTACGTTTCAAAGTTCTGACCCTCTTACTGGAAAACCCTTTAGTCTCAAAAACAGGAAGGCTATTCAATGGCATAAAAGCAAATTACCTTGAAAGAAATGAAATCCCCACCAAAATAAAAGTCGAAAAAGTAAGAAATAATATTATAACCTACACTAACATATCGAACACAATCGTGGATAACAAAAATGATATTGCGATGGTGTTCCTAATAAGTCCTAAATAGAGGAAAAAAACACAAAGGAAAAAATAATAATGAATCATTCCGGAAAAACCTAAATGTTAACCTTGTAGAAACAATCACAGAGCAGGCACAGTTGCATTATTTAAACACATGAGGATGAGTGAAAAATAACTGGTGGAACAAGTTTTCAAAACGAAAGAGGTAATAAAAATAAAAAGGTGAAGAGCCAGAAAAACTAGGATAGATGAATTCCGAACGACCCCAGAAAAGAAATGAGTAAAATCCATCCATTATCATTTTCGTATCCATTCAGAAAAACTCTTCGTTACATCTAAATATCCACTAGTTAAAGTTTGCAAATAGATGTTAGTGTTAGAATTTAATATAGCCATCTCCTGAGGATGTTAACGTAGTTAACAAAACTCTAGTCCAACGACCAATAATTTGGTTTATTGTAAAAAACTTTGTGAGTTTGAGAAATGAATTTCCAATAGGAAAATAGAAATAGACAAACTAGACAAATACATATAAAGCATATTTAAAGTAACCAAGTTTCCTTTTCTATTGACAACTCTTCAATTTTATTTCAATTTTTACTTAACGCATTACTCATTTGATAATTTTTATCGAATACTTTAAAAATAATGCCTGTCAATTGATTGATATCAGGTCGATAAAACAAATAATCCTTGTTTTTTAGGATCTCAGAACCTCCATACATTTCCATCAGTCATCAGTAAAGTTTTTGCTGAAACTCTTTATAATTCTGCGAAGATTGACAGAGTTAATGAGGTTAAGCCTTCTGTTTTCCACCATCTCATTATAAAAGATCCAACGACCAAACAATTTCAAGGTATATTTAGTAATAGCGATGTCTAAGCACTAAAATCAATAAAATATAACACACATATATATATATATATATATATATATATATATATATATATATATATATATATATATATATATATATATATATATATATATTAAAAAGATACAGGGTGTTGAAAGTGAAATCAAATTTTCGAAAAACTGAGATAATTTAAAAACGGTTGAAGATATTAGGTTCAAAATCGGGGTAGTTGGTGTTTTTAAGGTGACAAATCCGAATTTGGTAATAGTTTGAACCTAGTTAGTTGCTAGAGGGCGATTACCTACTTCGTGAGTAATTAACTCGCTCATAATTTTTTACCCCATAAAACTGGGAATATTTTATCTTCAAAATAGATAAGAGTCATAATGCACAAAGTAAAAAAGGTAACCTTGATCAATATCGATATTTCACACCGTTTGCGAGATATTCGTGTTCGAATATTCCATTGCACATCTTGTCGATGGCTGGAAAATCTGCAATTCACAAAGTGTGCCTTGAATACGAGGAAAACAATATTAAGATGTCAAATCTACTTCAATAGGTGTTGAAAGTGTCCACCGTTTACTTCAATACACTTTCGCAGGCTCTTTGTTAAGTGACGCCTAACATTTGAGAAGATATTTTCTTCATTTATAATAACATTGGTCGCTTGTTGATTTTTTTGTAAAAGTTCGTCCTATGTATTGATTTCATCATGGTAAATTAAAGACTTCATATGACCTCACAAATAAAAGTCTAACGGATTAATGTCTGGGCTACGAGGTAGCCGAGGAAACTAACGACTGCGCCCAATCCATCAATGTGAAAAACATTTATTCAAATGATTTCGCATTGCCATCAATACGGTTACGCCCCATCTTGAATGAACCACATGTATTGTCTCAAGTTTAGAGATATACCGTACAAAAGGTCTAATAAACCATTTTCTAAAAATTGCACATATTGATCTCCATTTAGTCTTCGCGAAAACTCAAATGGGTCGATTAAAAAATTGTCGATAATACCGCATCAAATATTAATTGAAAATTCGTGCTGGAAATGTCGTTCTTTTGGTAGGTCTGGATTTTCCAAGGCGTAATAATGATTATTTCGCCAGTTAAAAATTCCGCGTCTGGTAAAAGTTGCTTCGTCAGTAAACAATATCTTTTTCCAATAATATCTGGGCCTCCAAACGCCTAATGCTTAGTTCAGAATTTTCCGCGATACTAACCAAAATGTCCTCTTGTTGTTCTACCATTATACGTTTCGGTCATCCACCAGAATTGTTGTAATAAGAGAACCTGTTTCAAACTTACTGACTGAAAATTCTTTGAAAAATTTGTCGATCTGTGATGATTCCGGTTGGGCAGAACTCTTCATACCTTCTTAATAGGAGAGATAGAAAACAATGACAGTTGTCATCGAAACGTAATAATTTGTACACAACATTCGCAGCACACTTTGTAAATTGCATATTTTTCAGCCATCGACAAGATGTGCAATGGAATATTCGAACACGAATATCTCGCAAACGGCGTGAAATATCGATATTAACCAAATGTACCTTTTTTACGTGGAAATTATGACTCTACTTTATTTTGAAATATTCAAAATGAAAGTCAAAATATTCCCAACTTTATAGGGTAAAAAAAATATGCGAGTTAATTCCTCAAAAAGTAGGTAGCAAGCGCTCTCTAGGAATTAGGCTCAAGTTAGTACCAAATTCGGATTTATCGTCTTTGACAACCCAACTACCCCGATTTTGAACCTGATAACTTCAACCGTTTTTAAATTATAACTAAATCCACTTATTTTGATCTCTACGATCACCAGTTGCTCTATGACGGATAAGTTAGGAGACACCCTGTATGTATATATATATATATATATATATATATATATATATATATATATATATATATATATATATATATATATATATATATATATATATATGTATATATATATATATATATATATATATATATATATATATATATATATATATATATATATATATATATATATATATATATATAAATGTATATATATATATATATATATATATATATATATATATATATATATATATATATATATATATATATATATATATATATACATACAGGGTGTCTCCTAACTTATCCGTCATAGAGCAACTGGTGATCGTAGAGATCAAAATAAGTGGATTTAGTTATAATTTAAAAACGGTTGAAGTTATCAGGTTCAAAATCGGGGTAGTTGGGTTGTCAAAGACGATAAATCCGAATTTGGTACTAACTTGAGCCTAATTCCTAGAGAGCGCTTGCTACCTACTTTTTGAGGAATTAACTCGCATATTTTTTTTACCCTATAAAGTTGGGAATATTTTGACTTTCATTTTGAATATTTCAAAATAAAGTAGAGTCATAATTTCCACGTAAAAAAGGTACATTTGGTTAATATCGATATTTCACGCCGTTTGCGAGATATTCGTGTTCGAATATTCCATTGCACATCTTGTCGATGGCTGAAAAATATGCAATTTACAAAGTGTGCTGCGAATGTTGTGTACAAATTATTACGTTTCGATGACAACTGTCATTGTTTTCTATCTCTCCTATTAAGAAGGTATGAAGAGTTCTGCCCAACCGGAATCATCACAGATCGACAAATTTTTCAAAGAATTTTCAGTCAGTAAGTTTGAAACAGGTTCTCTTATTACAACAATTCTGGTGGATGACCGAAACGTATAATGGTAGAACAACAAGAGGACATTTTGGTTAGTATCGCGGAAAATTCTGAACTAAGCATTAGGCGTTTGGAGGCCCAGATATTATTGGAAAAAGATATTGTTTACTGACGAAGCAACTTTTACCAGACGCGGAATTTTTAACTGGCGAAATAATCATTATTACGCCTTGGAAAATCCAGACCTACCAAAAGAACGACATTTCCAGCACGAATTTTCAATTAATATTTGATGCGGTATTATCGACAATTTTTTAATCGACCCATTTGAGTTTTCGCGAAGACTAAATGGAGATCAATATGTGCAATTTTTAGAAAATGGTTTATTAGACCTTTTGTACGGTATATCTCTAAACTTGAGACAATACATGTGGTTCATTCAAGATGGGGCGTAACCGTATTGATGGCAATGCGAAATCATTTGAATAAATGTTTTTCACATTGATGGATTGGGCGCAGTCGTTAGTTTCCTCGGCTACCTCGTAGCCCAGACATTAATCCGTTAGACTTTTATTTGTGAGGTCATATGAAGTCTTTAATTTACCATGATGAAATCAATACATAGGACGAACTTTTACAAAAAAATCAACAAGCGACCAATGTTATTATAAATGAAGAAAATATCTTCTCAAATGTTAGGCGTCACTTAACAAAGAGCCTGCGAAAGTGTATTGAAGTAAACGGTGGACACTTTCAACACCTATTGAAGTAGATTTGACATCTTAATATTGTTTTCCTCGTATTCAAGGCACACTTTGTGAATTGCAGATTTTCCAGCCATCGACAAGATGTGCAATGGAATATTCGAACACGAATATCTCGCAAACGGTGTGAAATATCGATATTGATCAAGGTTACCTTTTTTACTTTGTGCATTATGACTCTTATCTATTTTGAAGATAAAATATTCCCAGTTTTATGGGGTAAAAAATTATGAGCGAGTTAATTACTCACGAAGTAGGTAATCGCCCTCTAGCAACTAACTAGGTTCAAACTATTACCAAATTCGGATTTGTCACCTTAAAAACACCAACTACCCCGATTTTGAACCTAATATCTTCAACCGTTTTTAAATTATCTCAGTTTTTCGAAAATTTGATTTCACTTTCAACACCCTGTATCTTTTTAATATATATATATATATATATATATATATATATATATATATATATATATATATATATATATATATATATATATGTGTGTTATATTTTATTGATTTTAGTGCTTAGACATCGCTATTACTAAATATACCTTGAAATTGTTTGGTCGTTGGATCTTTTATAATGAGATGGTGGAAAACAGAAGGCTTAACCTCATTAACTCTGTCAATCTTCGCAGAATTATAAAGAGTTTCAGCAAAAACTTTACTGATGACTGATGGAAATGTATGGAGGTTCTGAGATCCTAAAAAACAAGGATTATTTGTTTTATCGACCTGATATCAATCAATTGACAGGCATTATTTTTAAAGTATTCGATAAAAATTATCAAATGAGTAATGCGTTAAGTAAAAATTGAAATAAAATTGAAGAGTTGTCAATAGAAAAGGAAACTTGGTTACTTTAAATATGCTTTATATGTATTTGTCTAGTTTGTCTATTTCTATTTTCCTATTGGAAATTCATTTCTCAAACTCACAAAGTTTTTTACAATAAACCAAATTATTGGTCGTTGGACTAGAGTTTTGTTAACTACGTTAACATCCTCAGGAGATGGCTATATTAAATTCTAACACTAACATCTATTTGCAAACTTTAACTAGTGGATATTTAGATGTAACGAAGAGTTTTTCTGAATGGATACGAAAATGATAATGGATGGATTTTACTCATTTCTTTTCTGGGGTCGTTCGGAATTCATCTATCCTAGTTTTTCTGGCTCTTCACCTTTTTATTTTTATTACCTCTTTCGTTTTGAAAACTTGTTCCACCAGTTATTTTTCACTCATCCTCATGTGTTTAAATAATGCAACTGTGCCTGCTCTGTGATTGTTTCTACAAGGTTAACATTTAGGTTTTTCCGGAATGATTCATTATTATTTTTTCCTTTGTGTTTTTTTCCTCTATTTAGGACTTATTAGGAACACCATCGCAATATCATTTTTGTTATCCACGATTGTGTTCGATATGTTAGTGTAGGTTATAATATTATTTCTTACTTTTTCGACTTTTATTTTGGTGGGGATTTCATTTCTTTCAAGGTAATTTGCTTTTATGCCATTGAATAGCCTTCCTGTTTTTGAGACTAAAGGGTTTTCCAGTAAGAGGGTCAGAACTTTGAAACGTAATAGCGGCAACACTGTTTGAAATGTAAATGCTACTCATAAACTGCTCTATTCAACAGCACGCAAAAATACTTTTTTGAAGACGAAGATGGAAATCGTTGTACTGTTAATGGTGAACTTATAGGAATATACTGACATAATATATTAAGTCTACCGAAAAGTTCTGTATGTTTTTAGAATAAAACAAAATAATACATTTTTCATACCTTGAATTTACTTTATCGAATAATATACTTTCCATCACTATTTATGACTTCTTGCCAGCGTGATATATTTTGATGATACCATTTTTTAAAAATGCCTTATCCCTAGAGACGAAAAATTGAACCAGTGCTTGTCTGATATCTTCTACGTTTTTGAATTTTTTGCTCTGCAAAAAATTTTGTAAGGACGGAAACAAGTGATAATCGGATGGTGCTAGGTCCAGGGATTATGGTGGATCCGACAGAATTTCCCAGCCTAGCTCTGCGAGTTTCTGGCGAGTCTCCAAAACAGTATGTGGCCTGGCATTATTATGAAGCATTATGATGTCCTTCCTATTGAACATTACCGACCTCTTTTCTTGACGTGCTGTTTTTAAATTATCTAATTGCTGACAGTACCTCTCCGAATTTAGCTTTTCGTTTGATTTCAATAGCTCAAAATGTACCGGTTCTCGAATGTTCCACCATCTACACAACATACTCTTACGCAGGCCAAACTTCAGTTTAGAGGTGGAGGGGAAGGTTTTCCGGATTTACAATATGCTCTTTTCCTTACGATGTTTTTACAGGTAACCCACTTTTCATTCCAAAGGTTCGATTTTGTTCCGTGTAAGCAGATATGTGCATGTGACTCGAGCATTCAAATTCTTCTCACATAATTCATGTGGCACCCATCTCGAATATTTCCACACTAATCCTAGTTTCCAAATATGGTCCAAAATAATTTGTTTAGTTGAATCAAGCCTTTCCGCAATCTCCGATGTTCAGTTCTTCCGATGTTAAAAAAGGATTTTGAAACATGATTTTGACAGTATCGTCGTCGATCAAAGATGGTCGCCTAGAGCGAGGCTTATCAGAAAGGCCGAAATCACATATTTGAAATTTTTGACTCATCTTCTGCATGTTCTATCAGAAACTGTACCTTCACCAAACACTTTCAATAAATTTCTTCACGCTTCTGTAACATTTCTTCCTTGTTGGAATTCGTACAGAATACAGTGGCGTAAATGAACTTTATCAGTTGCTAGATCTGTGTGTATACATTCAGTCATAAAAAGAAAGAGACAAAAATGCGTCAAATGAATATGCGCATACTTACAGAACTTTTCGGTACACCTAATATTTAGCCTGAACCGATAAACGTGGATATAAACAATGTTTTCTTTCAACAAGATGGTGCGACTTATACTACATCTCTCCAGAAAATTAATTTACTAAAAAACGTTCCCTGGATCTAGTAATGTCAACTGGCTATCACCATCATGCGATCTCACCCCCTTGGATTATTTTTTGTGGGGTTATGTTAAATCTCTGCTTTACAGAAATAAACCCCAGACAATTCTAGACCTTAAACGACGCACTCAGGCTACTATTAAAAACATATTACGCGATATGTGTCAAAGAGTAATCGAAAAATGGATCTTCAGAATGCATTCTACCAGACGAAGTCGAGGAGGCAATTACAACGACATTATTTTCCAATTGAATTAGATCCTTGACCGGCCGCGTAGGGGGAATATTCAATATCAACATAGTGACTAAGGCGATGATCCGATAGAAAAAAAAAAGAAAGAACTCCCCTCCCAGTTTTCTTTTCAGCTTGTATTGTAGAAATTATGATGTGTGGAGATCTTGCTTATGGTAATAAATCATCTGTAGTGTTGATTCTCGAGATATTCTGACTGGGGGTGCGTTATATACAGGATGTCCCGGAATTTCATCTATTATTATATATCACGTCACCAGACATACCTTAGTTAATGTTGGATTTTCACCATGATCTCTAGATCATTCACCAACTGAATATGTGTAGACTTTTTTCGAAGTTACTTTCAAACACTGGCATCCTTCAGCCATGCGACTGTCCAAAAGAACAGCAATCTTAAATCGACCATCTGATTCATGAGATGAATCAACACACTATTAATCATTTCTGGATAATCCAAGGGTTCAACTTCTATATATTTTGATTATTATTTAATGTAGGCGTCTTTTCTATGTCAGTATGTATATTTAAATATCTCAGAACAATATTTTGAGAGCACCTTTCTGATGGTCGAATGTCAACAAGCGATATTTGTCGAAAACGATCAACGATTTTCCTAGAAACTTAATGTTTTCCCGCTGATTAAGTCATTTATAATAAGTTTTTAATACCTGGATTGTTTTCTTTGTCCAGTGGCAGGGAAAAGGTCATGGATATGGACAGCAGCGTCAACTAGAAAGAAAATTTTATTTTAATGGCCATGTTGCATGTTATTCATAAGTGTTTTGTTGTTGGCTATTTTTATTTTTGCTTGTAAATTTCGTAGAAAAGAATACGAAGCTTTATTATCAAGACGATTAAGTATCCAGTTTTCTTTTATTCGAACTTTGTACAACTCATTTACTGGTAATAGTCTAGATGTTCCATTTTTGAATATTGAATACATTCGACCTTAATTATATAGAAGGAAGTTTAATTTTTATAAGGTAATGAAAAGATGAGAAATTTTACCGTAGTGTTCAGGCTGTTCTAAAACTTATCCAATTGGTCATCTTCTTTTATGTTATATCTAAGAATGAAGTTAACTGTCCCTGGTGGGACTATAGGTGTCTCTTCTCTGATTAAAGACAAGGAAGGGCATGAAAAGTATTATACCATTGTGTAATATACAGAGCTTTCATTTAATACTGTAACCCATGTGACTAGTGATATCATTTGCCACTAAAAATATTACTAAAATTTTCCCTAGATCTACCATCTTCATTTCAATCACACTGCTTTTATAGACCCGTTAGAGTTTTGCAAAATTTTCCTTCTAGATGTGCCCAAGTAATAGTAATAATAATAATACGTTTATTTGCTGTATTAATGATTAAAATACAATAACTAAAAAATATACAATAATACATTTATAATAATTATAATAAAATATAAATCCATTATTTTACATCAACATCTATTAATGATACGCAAAATGGAACTAAAAGCAATTAAAAACATCTAGTTTAGTTCCAGTTTTTTTTTAATTCAAACATATTGGAAATAATCGAGTATATACAATTTGTCTATAATTTTTATAATTTATTGATCAGCATATTACGAATAAATGAGTAAACAATAACAGTGACAAAATAAAAAAACACCATCTGCTCACAAACAGAAAAAATAAATCAAACAATCCGTTTCACCATTTCCAGCCTTTATACTTTTTAATTTTTGATGCTGGAGGATACATTCATAGGAAAATTTCTTTAGATTGTAATCGATGTGAAAGAGGCGATATGAGGCCCCCAAACCTAAGATTCAAATTATGGACATTGGTTCGGTACGTTAGTCTGTCAATGAGATATGGGAGCGTTAGTCTGTCAATGAGATATGCGCGAAACATTGTTATAAAGTTTATAAATATTATACGCAAACGACCACTTAAAAATTTGTAATCGATGTGAAAGAGGCTATATGAGGCCCCCAAACCTAAGATTCAAATTATGGACATTGGTTCGGTACGTTAGTCTGTCAATGAGATATGGGGGCGTTAGTCTGTCAATGAGATATGCGCGAAACATTGTTATAAAGTTTATAAATATTATACGCAAACGATCACTTAAAAATTTGTAATCGATGTGAAAGAGGCTATATGAGGCCCCAAAACCTAAGATTCAAATTATGGACATTGGTTCGGTACGTTAGTCTGTCAATGAGATATGGGGGCGTTAGTCTGTCAATGAGATATGCGCGAAACATTGTTATAAAGTTTATAAATATTATACGCAAACGATCACTTAAAAATTTGTAATCGATGTGAAAGAGGCTATATGAGGCCCCAAAACCTAAGATTCAAATTATGGACATTGGTTCGGTACGTTAGTCTGTCAATGAGATATGGGGGCGTTAGTCTGTCAATGAGATATGCGCGAAACATTGTTATAAAGTTTATAAATATTATACGCAAACGATCACTTAAAAATTTGTAATCGATGTGAAAGAGGCTATATGAGGCCCCAAAACCTAAGATTCAAATTATGGACATTGGTTCGGTACGTTAATCTGTCAATGAGATATGGGGGCGTTAGTCTGTCAATGAGATATGCGCGAAACATTGTTATAAAGTTTATAAATATTATACGCAAACGATCACTTAAAAATTTGTAATCGATGTGAAAGAGGCTATATGAGGCCCCAAAACCTAAGATTCAAATTATGGACATTGGTTCGGTACGTTAGTCTGTCAATGAGATATGGGGGCGTTAGTCTGTCAATGAGATATGCGCGAAACATTGTTATAAAGTTTATAAATATTATACGCAAACGATCACTTAAAAATTTGTAATCGATGTGAAAGAGGCTATATGAGGCCCCAAAACCTAAGATTCAAATTATGGACATTGGTTCGGTACGTTAGTCTGTCAATGAGATATGGGGGCGTTAGTCTGTCAATGAGATATGCGCGAAACATTGTTATAAAGTTTATAAATATTATACGCAAACGATCACTTAAAAATTTGTAATCGATGTGAAAGAGGCTATATGAGGCCCCAAAACCTAAGATTCAAATTATGGACATTGGTTCGGTACGTTAGTCTGTCAATGAGATATGGGGGCGTTAGTCTGTCAATGAGATATGCGCGAAACATTGTTATAAAGTTTATAAATATTATACGCAAACGATCACTTAAAAATTTGTAATCGATGTGAAAGAGGCTATATGAGGCCCCAAAACCTAAGATTCAAATTATGGACATTGGTTCGGTACGTTAGTCTGTCAATGAGATATGGGGGCGTTAGTCTGTCAATGAGATATGCGCGAAACATTGTTATAAAGTTTATAAATATTATACGCAAACGATCACTTAAAAATTTGTAATCGATGTGAAAGAGGCTATATGAGGCCCCAAAACCTAAGATTCAAATTATGGACATTGGTTCGGTACGTTAGTCTGTCAATGAGATATGGGGGCGTTAGTCTGTCAATGAGATATGCGCGAAACATTGTTATAAAGTTTAAAAATATTATACGCAAACGATCACTTAAAAATTTGTAATCGATGTGAAAGAGGCTATATGAGGCCCCAAAACCTAAGATTCAAATTATGGACATTGGTTCGGTACGTTAGTCTGTCAATGAGATATGGGGGCGTTAGTCTGTCAATGAGATATGCGCGAAACATTGTTATAAAGTTTATAAATATTATACGCAAACGATCACTTAAAAATTTGTAATCGACGTGAAAGAGGCTATATGAGGCCCCCAAACCTAAGATTCAAATTATGGACATTGGTTCGGTACGTTAGTCTGTCAATGAGATATGGGGGCGTTAGTCTGTCAATGAGATATGCGCGAAACATTGTTATAAAGTTTATAAATATTATACGCAAACGATCACTTAAAAATTTGTAATCGATGTGAAAGAGGCTATATGAGGCCCCCAAACCTAAGATTCAAATTATGGACATTGGTTCGGTACGTTAGTCTGTCAATGAGATATGGGAGCGTTTGTTACAAATTATTTTATGAAATAAAATGACCGTGTGCACTGTTTGCATTTTTGCCATAGATATCCAGTAAGCTTCTTTTAATTTGTGTATTATCGGAAACAACTTCCTGATACTATATATCTTCAGCTACTGCTGTCTCATTGGACGCAGTTCAAGAAAATCTAACACTGCATATATACGCCATCCGACGGGAAGTCGGCGAAAACATGGGTTGTTGGTTATGGATACGGTTTCCCTATTCTTTATGGTATGGTATATGTCGGCGCCCTGACGAGTCTGAAACTCGAGAGACGAAACATATATCATCCAGTTGAAAGGATAGGTGGGGCTCCTTCCCGGTCAAGCAACCAACAAAAATGTTCATATATATATATATATATATATATATATATATATATATATATATATATATATATATATATATATATATATATAGACAAGACAAAAATTCTCCATTCTCTATATACGAGCAATATTTCCTTGATCCAGACAGATCTTGATCAACTTGATTTTTATTGTAGTAAACAAAAAGTGTCGAGTATACGATAAACGTCGATATAATCGTGTATTTGTCAATGGTAGATTGGCACAATGTATTGAACACAGCAGTTCAAGAGTGACATTTACATTTCTACCAGTGGTCTTGTTATTACGTTTCAAAATTCCGACACTCATATTGGAAAAGTCTTTATAAGACTTTTTAAATTTTGAAAATGAATCGTCTTTTTTCGTTCTTTTGTGGATTTGTTTTAGACAGTACTATTGTAAAGTTTTCTTTTTAAAATTTCAAGATTCTTTAATTAAATATTTGTGATGAATTTTCACAAATATAATACAAGCTAACATAATCCAAAAGTTTGAAAAATCTATTTACTGAAATAAACATACTAAAACAATTTCCAATAACAATGTTTTTAGAAAAAGTCGTCAAAACCATGGATGTTGCTCAGCCGTCCTAATTGTCCGCTTCGCAGCCAAGCAAACCTACGACTGCCGAAGACCCGGAAGATGAATAAATATGTAGTTCAAGATAATGAGTTGTTTTGATTTCAGTTGATCCTGCCTAATGATAATTAAAATGTTAATATTTTATTAACCATTCGATTTTCATTAGCATATTTAATTATTGTGTGCTACATAAATATTATGTAAGTTAAATCTGATTTTTATTATAGAATATATCTTATAAAATAACACAGGCCAACCAATTTAAACTTTTTTTTAGGTAAGATTAATGAAAATAGGTATATATGAAGTATTTTGTAGTCCTAAATCCGAAAAAGATAAGTTAATTACTGTAACACGTCAGTTTTTTTTGTTACAGGGGGTCAGTGGTGGGAAAAAATAGGAGACGACATATTTTTACAATCTAATATTTATTTAATATAAACATGTAAAATATGTTAAATATATGCAAGGACATTACTGAAGATTATGTGAATAAAAAATATATTACATGAGAAGTCGTACAGTGACAAAAACTTTTACTTTTTTCTTTTGTGTTCTATAACATCATCTCTTTTTAAAAACCAGCATTAGTCGCCCAATGTTAATGCCATCATCCCTGATGGTATCAACACCTTAGTATTTCATATACTTTCAAGAGTTCATCTATGAGGTTTTTATAGATTTGATCTTTCTTGTTGCCCAGAAATCTATCTATCACTACACTTATAGAACACTTCCAAGCTGCCAATTCCTTTTCATTTAATTTTCCTTGAAAAGGGAAGTCACCTGGGAGCTTCCTTATATGAGGTCCAATAAATGTGACTTGGTTTAGTTTTGCAGTGTTTGAAGTACATTTTTTGGGTTAACAAAGGGGGTATATTTTATGTTATGACCCTCCTATCCCATAGACACAAAAGACAGCAATATTTTGTAAAACCCCCTTGAAGTACTTACAATATACCTACGACTTTTAAATTCCCACAAATATCCCTCTGATACTGTTCATATTTAATGCGATTTAGTATGGTTGCTAAAGTTGCTATGGTTGAAAGGTTTCTTTCATTATAACTGAATTGGCTAATGGAATAGATGGGTTTTTGTTTCCATTATGCAGCAAGACTGCTTTTAGGCAGTATTTCAACAAATCTATGAAAATACGCCACTTGGACGGTAGATATTCCATATTAAGCTCATTCATTAAACCATCAATATCACAACAGACACAATTTATAACATTCCATTTTATAAAAACTGAAAATGTTACATTTCGTTTTCGATAAATTGTAACACTTGCACTTTTTTCTTTCTACTGTTGAAATCTGGAACTAAGAAGATCCCATTTTTGTTTTAATAATCTTAGGTGACGTACCAAATCATTTAATATATTTTGAGTTATTAAGTGAGGTTCACTGATAGTTGTTAAAAATGTTGAGTCACAACTGGTGTTTTCAGGAAGTTGTGGATCAGATTCTGATGAATAATTAGAATCAGCGGGAAACATGTTGTCCAGGTTTAAAGGCGTAATCGGTACCGATAGTTCTTGGCTATGACGAAACTGGCAGAAAGCAAATTCGGATACTAAATTTTGTCCCTTTGCTTTTTTGAAATCCCTTTTGTTTTAGCGATATAAAAGTAGTAATCACTTACCTGATCAGTAGGTTCTCTCCACACCATAGGAAGAGCAAACCACATAGAATTTTTCTTGCGATGCATCCACTGCAGTAAATTTACGTGACAACTTACACAACAAATATGATGAGTCCAACTTTTATGTTGATCTCCAATTTGACACTTAACATATAAAATATAGGCTTTTTCGACTTCTTCGGATATAGATCCAGCTTGAGACTTAAAAATAAATTGTCCGCATATAGATATGTATATAGATGCAGATTTTTGGTTATATTTTTTACAATTTTTGGATATTTTGTCATAATAAACTTATCCGCTGAATTTTTGCAAAATCGGCGACTAAAACTTGCCATTTAATATAAAATCGACTTAAACACTTGACTATACTGTAAATAGAACGGATACAGATACGGAGTCCTTAAAGGTTCCTAAAAAGGTCCTAAAATGTCCTTAAAGGTTCGTAGAATACTGTGGAAATATCCCCTCTACGGTGTAATTGTAATTTCTACATTGTCCAGTCCAACGTCAGATACAAATAATTTCAATACCCCATGATATAGAAGAAAAGCAGATACTTGAAAATGGGACGTGCTATGCCATTTCTGTAAAAAGATTTTTTAATATCTACCTAAATGAAATGCAAATAGAGCATTCTCATCAATGTTACAAAAACCATGTCGACCTATGGAATTATTATACATGGTGTAAAAAAATTTACTTTCGTAAATTGATCCAACGATTCTTTACATTTTTTTTGAACAAAAAGTTTCCTTAAATAAATATGCAAAATGCAAAACAAGTCGGCAAAAAATTTCATTCAATAATTTAAATTTTATTAATAATGACAACGAGACGTAGCTATTGTTAAGATAATTTAAATAAAGTGTTTACCTGATTTCCGCGGAAATGGGTAATGGGAAATGGGTGCATTTTGGAAAATTTTTTATTCAAAAAAATATAAAGTCTTGCCTAGTCTTGAGATCGGATTAATCTTGACATTTGTTATTTTGTAAAATGTAATATTTATATAACCATTTTTTCCATACCTTTCAGCATAAATTTGGTTTGTTTTTTTACAAAAAAAAGAAAAATGGAAAATTTACACATTATTGCAGTTTGATGTCAAAGTTGAAATTACTAGCGGTAATTTTTCACACCATAACACGTTTTAAACGATTCACGTTACGTTAAGAAACACATGATTAATTGTTTTATTAAATTAACTCTTCAAAATGTCCACCACCCCATTCGTCATGAAAAAAGCATCGTCGATTGTTTTTTCAATATTTTATATATTGAAAAAAATAGGATTCCTTTAGTTTTGGCCAATAAATCATTCACAATATTTTTGCCTGTGTGATAAATCAGGGGGTAAGAGTGATTGTTCGCAAAAGTACAAGCAAGTACGCGTGCAAAATTCTTTGAGAAACTTGGACAAATATTTGCCTAGCTGAAAGCGGTCTTTCGGGCTATCGTTGCTTATAAATGCTCCTAGCGCCTTCGGAATTTTAGGCAGCTTCTCCGTAAATACGACGTACACATATGTTCAAAAGTTTGAAATATTTCAAATAGGATAACTACGCCTATGCTACTCTAAATATTGTGTTGAATATTTATTGTAGACTGTTTTTAAGTGAAAATAACAAAAGCATTGTTTTGCTGATAATACACGTTTTTCGATTTTTACCCATTTAGTTGATACTGGTATTTACAAATTATTTCAGTTCTTTTTAAATTTTCAAGTAATCCGTTTAAAAATGCCTAAAAACATGATATCACATTTTAACAGATCAAGAGTAATTGCTTTGTTACAACAAGGCTTTAATCAAAGTGATATCGCGGAAATTGTAGGTATTTCCTAATGTGCTCTATCGAAAATTCATAAAAAACTCCAAGAAATAAATGACGTAAAGAAAACGATGTACATTAGCTGCACAAAGATTACAATGGGCTCGAGAAATTGTGGATCAAAGTCCTAACTAGAATAACGTGATGTTCTCCGATGATACGAGAATTGGCTTGGTTTCTGATTCACGAAGAACATTAGTTTGGAGAGCTCCAGGCTGACAAGCCCGACTAGAAATAGCTCAACCACGTATCCCATAGAGGGACACGGACACCTCTACTGGTTAGCGAGAGAAGAGTCACTGGTGCTATGTACATCGAGGAAGTTTTAAAACCTGTTGTGCGTCTGTTCGGAAACGCAGTGGGCGAGGGATCTGTTTTCATGGATGACAACGCACCTCTTCATCGAACAACAGCAGTACAAAATTTTCTTAAAACAGAGGGGATAACCAAATTAGGGTGGCTATCAAATTCCCCTGACATGAATATCATTGAACATGCTTGGCCTACAGGCATGCAGACCCATTGAGGAAATACTGTTTATTAGTTTTATTGAAAGTTGTTCTTTTTATTTTTAAATTATTTTTGATGACAATTTGTACACAGCAATTTTTCGACTCCAAAATAATTAATCAATTTTAGGCCCATTTAGGCCAAAACTTAATATCAATACAAAAATGAAATGTTTGAATATTCGTTTGAACTTTTGGACATATGTGTATATCGTGAGGTTCGCGTACAAAATATAGTTTTGGTTTTAAATCAAAATTAAATGCATACACTGAAATAATTTTTGTCGCTATTTAAATATAACAATGTCGTGACGATATTGCGACGTTGCCCTATCGCTGTAGACCGATGTTGAGTATGATTCATAATAAAAAAAATGTTTTAGTAATAATATTCATTAGTTTATTCCTTAAGTAAAAGCCAAGTAATATAACGAGAGTCGTTCAATAAGTCCTTAGAAAATTCAAGAGATTGCGGTCGTAGCATCGGAAATGGTCTTTTAGTAAGCATCATTATTCACCAGATATGTGTTAAAGTCTCAGTTATATTCATCACATGATTTCATTTTTATTATCGACTGAAGCAAGAAATTTTTGTTTGTTTAGAAAAATGGAAAAAAGTGAGTTTCAAGTGGTGATTAAATATTTATATTTAAAAGGCTTAAGATGTCAAATCTGAGTTGGATGGCGTTCATGGCATGTCTGCTTCTGTGTTTACAACTGTTTATAATTGGGTAAATGAGTTTAAATATGGCCGTACATCCACAGAAGATGAATATCTTTCGGTACGTCGAGTGGAAGTGACGACTCCCGAAATCATTGACGAAATCCACGACTTGGTTTTAAGTGATCGACGAATCAAATTACGCGAAATTTTGTACGAAAAATTGGGTATGAAAAAAATTTCGGCAAGATGGGTGCCGCGCTCTCAGTGGAGAATAAACGCAATCGTGTGGTGACTTTGAGACTGTTATGCCGCTTTTCGTCGTAATCCTGATGAGTTTCTGCGTCGATACATAACTATGAACGAAACATGTATACATTTCTACATTCCAGAGACAAAGAAACAATCAAACCAGTGGGTTTTTGAAGGCGAAAGGACTCCGAAGAAGGCGAAAACGGTGAAATCGGCCGGTAAGGTTATGGCCACAGCTTTTGGGATGCATGCAGAATCATCTACACCGATTACTCGGAAAAAACGAAAAACATTAACTGGGGAGTATTATGAGTCATTATTGCATCGGTTGAGTGAAGAAATCAAGAAAAATCGTTCCCATTTGAAGAAGAAAAAGATCCTCTTTCATCAAGACAATGGTGCACACTTGTACAGTTTCAATGGCCAAAATGATGGAATTTTGGAATTAAGTTTGAGCTATTAAAATATCCATCTTATTCAGCGGATTTGGCTCCCAGTGACTTTTTTTATTTCCGAACATAAAAAGCTGGCTCAGCGGACAACGATTCACATCGAACGAGGAGTTCATCACCCAGACAGATGCCTTTTTTGAGGACCTTCCGAAATCTTACTTTTTAGACGGCTTAAAAAAGTTGGAGAAACACTTGGAAAAGTGTATAACGCTAAAAGGAGATTATGTAGAAAAATAAAAAATCTACTTAAAATAATTTGTTTTTCTATCTTTTTCTAAGCACTTATTGAACGACCCTCGTACCAATAAAAATTTGCTTAAAATCTTACTTCTTATTATAGCTTTTCGATTGGTGACCTAGTCACTTTGCATTTTTTTTTCTCGGGAACCTTTAGGTTTTTTTGACCCCTCTGAATTTTTCTTTAAATCGACGTGGGGAATCGTTAGTTAAATTTACGAATGTACTTTCCCTTACACCTTATTGTATGTTGTAATTTTATTTTTCCTTAAATTTTAATTTCTTTATTATCTGGTCAAAATTCATTCTTAAAATGATTAGTTACCCAGTAAATCCGAACGGATTATTGTTAGTTCCAAAACTTTGCTTCAATCTACATAGAAAGTTTAGTTTGCAACAGTAATATCAGATATTTATTGATTTCTTTAAACGAGGAAATCATTTAAATAATTAGACGTTAACGTTTTAGAATTTTATATGTTTTAAGATTAAAATAAAAATTATCATCGTCCTTGCTGCATAATAAGCTATATATAAATAGTTAGTTTTGAATTTGTTATTAGCTGCTTTCACTAAAACTAATCGACAGAAGTAAAACATCGCTATAAAAAAATATTGGTTACATGTGACAGATTTCTGTCGATTTCAGAAATTAGGTTAGACGGAAATCTTTTAATACATAATAAGAATAGATAAATCCTTTGAGTAAGGATGCTCAATAACTTCGCGGCAATTTTAAAATAAAAATTAGTTGATTTTGGTTCTAATTTAACTTTTCACCTTTCATAAGTACCAGACATAAACTTAATATCTTCGAATAATCTCCCTCACTTTTTATGAACTTTCGTCATCTTCAACTTTTTTTAGGCTTTTTCAACTCCGGTAAGAGATGGGAAGTGGTTATTTACAAGGTAATTGTTAACAAGGTAACGATTAGTTACCCAGTAAATTTATACGGACTATTGTTAATTCCAAAACTTTGCTTCAATCTACATAGAAAGTTTAGTTTGCAACAGTAATATCAGATATTTATTGATTTCTTTGAACAAGAAAATAATTTAAATTTTAAAAACGTTAACGTTTCAGAATTTTATATGTTTTAAGATTAAAATAAAAATTACCATCGTCCTTGCTGCATAATAAGCTATATATAAATAGTTAATTCTGAATTTGTTATTAGCTGCTTTCACTAAAACTAATCGACAGAAGTAAAACATCGTTATAAAAAATTATTGGTTACATGTGACAGATTTCTGTCGATTTCAGAAATTAGGTTAGACGGAAATCTTTTAATACATAACAAGAATAGATAAATCCTTGGAGTAAGGATGATCAATAATTTCGCGGCAGTTTTAAAATAAAAATAAGTTGATTTTGGTTCTAGTTGAACTTATGACTACCTTTCTCAAACCAGACATAAAGTTAATATCTTCGAGTAATCTCCCTCACTTTCTATGAACTTTCGTCATCTAACTTGTTTTTGGTGATTTTCAACTCCGGTAAGAGATGTAAAGCGGCTATTAACCAGGTAAAGTTGCAGGGATCAGAAAATATGAATATCCGATGGGGCAAAGTCTTGAGAATATGTTGGATGTGATAGGATCTCCCAACCTAACTTGATAATCGTTTCCAGAATTATTTTTGCTATATGTGGTCGAGCGTTGCCCTTAAGCAAAGTTTTTCCCTCCGTAAAGCCTCTAATTCGAGTGGGCTGCTTCTGATAACGGTCAGCAGTAATTGCTTAATCAGATTGTAGCAACCCATAATGCACGACACGTAGCTGATACTATCATAAACCCACCGATGTCTTTTTAACATAGATATTTGGTTTTACAGCACTGGTTGATTGCCCACCAAGATGCATCGATGATTCTCGCCTTATTGGATTATCGTTAAGGATCCTGTTTCATCACAGATCACAATCCTATATAGGAAGTTTTTTTTCTTGAATCTGTAGAGCAAAGATAGTGTGAGTTCTTAACGGAATTTTTGTTCGTTCACAACTTTCTGTTAACGTTGTGACGTTTAATAAATTGTCAGAAATATTCATCAGTACTCCACGAAACAGCATTATCTCCCAACACAAATCATATCTTGAGCTTCCGAAGTAGTTTTTTTTAGTTGAACACCAGCTTGTTCTATCTATCAAAAAGTATGGTAATTAAGTGGTGACAAGTCTGGAAAATAACCTGATTGTGGAAGAACTTCCATTCGGGATCCAGCAATGCTTGTTTCACACGTCATCTCATTAAACGTGAAGATATTTACAACTAAACACCAAATTATTTTATTTAATTTATCGTTGCGCGTTTCGCTATCATGTTCATCTTTGCCATGGCATGACAATTCCTCCAATGTTTCAGTTATATTTTCATTAAATAATATTTACAAATCGGTATCTTTATTACGCCGCCAGCATTCATTTTCCTGCATGACACGAATGTTTTATTGTAGAGAAATTTGTTTGTGGAAAATTTCCCTGGCTAGTTTTATACGAAAATAAGACAAGAAACAAAGAAAAAGTTTTTTAATGGACGGACGCTGGGGAAATACCGTAAAAAGTTTCTTTCTGTCAAGCTGCGCATTAAAGGCCTTAAAATGAGTGAAACATTTTTAATCGGATATTCAGGAAACTTATCTAAATATATATATCGTTATAAATAAATTATTTAATACATTTTAGAGATAATTAATTATTAAATGAATCAAATCAATATTGTTTCATTGAATGAGATAGATTTTCTATAGAGATACATTTCGAATCTATTTTTGTATATTATATATTTTTTTATTTATACATACTTTTATTTATACTTTTTCATGTTTTAATTACATATACTTTTCCATGTTTTTATATTTTTTTCCTTTATTTGGGTTTTTCGCCACTGTCTAAAACTCAAAAAATATCAAAAATACCTCAGAAATAAATAAAAATATCAAAAATCATTCAGACATTACTTTCCATGTTTTTGTTTATCAATAGCTTCTGCATTAGCTTTGATTATAACTATTCTCTTAAAAACATTTGTTCTATGTAAAAATTCTTCCGTTTAAGGAAATATTTCGGCTGTAAAGAGACAAATATATATATATATATATATATATATATATATATATATATATATATATATATATATATATATATATATATATATATATATATATATATATTTGTTTGCATCCATATTTCCTTGAGAAACTTGAATTGACTTTGACTGAAATTGCTAAGGCCATAGACATCTCAACTGAATGGATGTTTTGTATTTTGAAAAAAGGAATTAGGCTTGAGAAAGCTATGTACAAGATGGGTGCCGTATTTGTTAAATTCTGATCAAAACGACTTCGAGTAAAACTTTCTAACCAACATTTGGATCTTTTTCGAAAGAATAAACTATATTTTAAACGTCGTTTTGTAACTATGGATGAGACTTGGGTTTATCACTATGATCCTGAACTGCGACAATAAACCGCAGAGTGGACTAAGCCCGGTTGTTCAGCACCGAAGCAGCCAAAGTGGTCAAAATCGACCAAAGACGTTATGGCATTATGGAATTGTTGGAGAATTCACCATTCGCTTGTTCCCAAAACTCAAAATATGTCTACGTGACAAGCGTTTTTCATCAAATAAAGAAGTTATAGCAGCCGTAGATGAGTATTTTGAAGGACTTCCAGAAAATTACTTCAGAGATCGAAAAAATGTATTGGAGAATTGCTGGAAAAAATAGATCGAGTTTAAGTGAGAATATACGGAAGAACAAAATCATTTTTTCATCTATAAGCTAGTTTTATCATTTCTGCTCCGCAAACTTTTCGATCATACCTAACAATATATATATATATATATATATATATATATATATATATATATATATATATATATATATATATATATATATATATATATTGTTGTGCACACTTGTTTCCTCGTAATAGTTGGGCAGATAGCTGAATTTTTAGCCGTTTTAAGACCATTTAGGCACATGACTTCTAGGTGTTAACCGTACCCTTGTTTTCTTCATTTATATACTCAAACATCAAACCAAGTCATGTATTAACAACTACAGAGAGCACGGAAGTTGATTCCTGTACTGTGCCAACCATCGGCAGCATTAGACCACCGCCGTAGTCACCGTAGCCTACGTAGCCATAGTTTGGTGCAGCCTGCCAATATGCTGCAATAATTTTTATCTGGTGTTTACAGCGTGTGCATGTACTAAATCTTTCATGGACCCCTGTAAATAAAAATCTCGAGGATTTCAGGCAGGGAATATAGGTGCCAAGCGACTGGACTGCTGGAAATATGCTGGTGTATTTATGATCAGAAAAACACCCTCTAAAAATATTGGCAATTCTTCATTCAGGATTTGTAGGTAATTTTTCGCATTTAATTTCACATGAATAACATAAGGACCAAGTACTATCATCGATTATGCCAGCAGAAACGTTCAAGGAAAGTCAAAGGTAGACGTACATATCGTTTTGGAATTTTCTAGTTTCCACCTATGCAATTTTTATCAGATCTTTGACCTCTAGCCTCATAAATGAGGCTTCAACTGCCCAAAGAAGTGTTCTGCAAAGATGAAAATTTAGTCGTGACTGTTGTAGGATCCAGATCCAGGCAAAAAAAAAAAACTAGACCCACGATGATGATCTAAACACAAAACAGACATTAACAAAAAGATTATATTGAACACCAAATTTGCAGCATATGTACATATACTTTCAAAATAAACATTCGTAAAATTAAACACTTTCTATTTGATTTACGAATTTAAATCTGATTATTTACGGTTTATAATTTCATACGGATTTATATATATATATATATATATATATATATATATATATATATATATATATATATATATATATATATATATGAACATTTTGATGATTATTTGATTGAGGACGAGCATCACCCATCCCTCCCATTGGAGGGTACATGTTTCGTCTCTTGATGTTTAGACTCTTCAGGGCACCGACATGTGCTCTCTCATCAAGAATAGGAAGATCCCATCCACAGTTAACAACCTATATTTTTCGCCGACTTCCCGTCGGATAGCGTATATATGCAGTGTTAGAATTCTTTGGACTGCGTCCAATGAGGCAACAGTGCTGAGTGTCAACAGACACTCAATTGCTGGGTTCCACTTCTCATGTGGAACACACAACAACCTGCGTCTCCGCCTAAATGAACATTTTGTTGATTACTTGCTTGGGTTTTTCTTCTCCAAATGTTTAAAGGTTTAAATGATACTAAACGTCTAAAATGTCAGCTCTAATATATTTTGAATATACAATACACAGTTTCAGTCACAAATAACTTCAGTCTCGCCAACGAAGCTATGAATGTTTTTTCAACACACATGTCTTTACTTCACTAGTATTAGTCTTTTTATTATTCTCACTAGTATAGAACTATCACCTCTTTTACGTATTTTTGTCACTCAATACGTTCGTCAATCGAACCCCATCTTTTACTCTTAATCTTTTACATCTTTTACTCTCAGGTTTCACTGCTTACTGTCAATCAATGCATGTGTAGCATTAACTCGATTCCTACATTTATATATATATATATATATATATATATATATATATATATATATATATATATATATATATATATATATATATATATATATATTTATATATATATATAAATATATATATATATATATATATATATATATATATATATATATATATATATATATATATATATATATATATATATTCTACGATAAAAATGTGTGGGTGAAAAACATAGAAGATAAGATATTGAAAAAACAGAGACGCATATATGTGATAAAACAAAGTATTACTACGAAATACGCCTGTTCACAAACCTTGTATAGATCAGATAACAGTTAATAAACTTAACTTTGAAACTGTCTATTAACCGATCATCTTAAATAAGCTTTTATTTTTTCGAAAACAAAATTGTTTCTGTTCTATAATTTTAAAGCTTATAATGTTTCCCAAAATTTGTCTAAATATATCGTTTTTTCTCTTTCCTAGGTTGAAATTATGGCTATATTTATACTCATAAATAAATCATCTCACTATACATTTTGGATAACCCTACATGATCCATATTTTGGCTACAACCTTATTTTTGGAGGGTTATTAATCACGCTTAGGAAAAATTATTTTGAGACAGCCCATGTAAAATAAACAAAGCCCCAACTGCCGTTTTCACTTTAAGCACTTAATTTAGTGGAAATTCCATGCTCTATTAATTCCATTGATTCCTTTGGTAAACACGTTAGCGTATATTTAACAATTGATATGGCTTCAGGTTAACGGATTTAAAATATCTATAATTAGGAATTACTTATTAATTCAGATGCGGTCAATTAGAAATTTGTTGAATAATCAATTAAATAAAAATAACACGATTTAAACAAAGACAAAGGAACGGATTTGAATACATAGTAATTTTGAATTTGTATTATTTTTGGTTTATTAAAATGTAGTCTGTCTGAGTCAACACTATGTTGGATATTTAAAATTGTCTAAAAAACCTTTTGTTTACTTGTAAGTTTTATTATATTTTCTATTAATATCATTTTTGTTCACTTGTAATCGAAATTACCCTAGACGAATATATTTATATATGTGGTGTTTCGCGGATGGAAGGATACATTAGACCATCAGTTTAATGCCAAGTGTGACCTTGGCGAAACGTCTGCTCGTTCCCAACAAACGGTACACAAAGGATCGGATGTAAAATATATATATATATATATATATATATATATATATATATATATATATATATATATATATATATATATATATATATATATATATATATATATATATATATATATATATATATATATATATATATATAAATATATACTCTTTTGTGGATCAGACCTTGACGTGGTAAAGGGGTTTGAGTAGGGCAATGAAGCTTTGAGCTATGCCGTCTGGAGTCTATGCTTCTGGGAGGGTCACCCCTGGCAGACAGGTCAAGGCGGAGACCTCAGACTAATATGATCCAAAATCTGCCAACCCGCATTGGACCAGCGTGGCAGATTACGGTACATACCTTCAATATGGTATTTCAATATGTTGAAATATGACAGTACAACCTCAAACACGGCCCTCATTCCCCGGAGGCCAAGGGGCAACTACCTACGGGAGCGGGAAGACCTGCCCCAAGGCAGAGGGTGCTAAGAATCACCGGGTTAGATCAGGCTGCCATTGGACTTTTGCCATTGCAACGTTAAATATACGGACTATGAAAACAGAGGCCCGATTGCAAGAACTGTTAATCGAACTTGACAACATACATTGGGATGTTATTGGGCTCTGTGAAACACGTAGAAAGGGTGAAGAGTTAATCATACTGGAACCAACTCGACACGTACTCTACACTCGAGGTACGGAAAATGGCCGATGTGGCGGAATTGGATTCCTTATCAATCGAAAGCTGAAGGACAGTGTGGTAAAATTTGAAAGTACATCCGACCGATTAGCCCAATGCGTCATTCAGCTGAATAAAAAGTTTAGGCTTTAAAGTTTTTTTCGTTCAAGCTTACGCACCAACTATAAGCCATAAAGATGAGGAAATTGAGGAATTTTATGATGATGTGGCCCAGCTTTTAGACAAGGAGAAATGTAGGTACAAAATCCTGATGGGTGATTTTAATGCTAGAATTGGAACAACAAGAACAGACGAAAATGCAACTGGCCCATATGGAACTGGTGAGCGAGACAATAGAGGTGACAGATTAGTTGATTTTGCTGAAGGACAAGAACTATATATTATGAATTCATTCTATAAGAAAAATATCAGCAGAAAATGGACATGGAAAAGTCCATCTGGGCTCACAAGCGAAATTGACTACATCATGACCAACGATAAAGCAATGTTTACCAATTGTACTGTCCTTAACAATTTTAATGTTGGAAGTGACCACTGAATGGTGCGAGCAAGGGTTCGGATTGACTGTCGAAAAGAGCGCGAGGGAATGGTAAGATCAAGGAAGGGCAGGGTGGATTCTGGAAAACTGGTGGAGAGAGGAAGCGATTTTGAGATTTCTTTGTCAAACCGGTTTGCTGTGTTGCAAGATCCAGAGGGGGTGGAAATGTCAGTTCAGTATGAAGAAATCACCAACAATGTACTTCAAACGGCTGCTTCAATAGCACCAGAAGAAAAAGTCTCAAAGAATCAAAACTCTCCAGTGAGAACATTGATTTAATGAAGAAACGGCGAGCAATGAGAAATGCAGGTAGTCCTTTTGGCAGGGTCGAGTACACTGAGCTCTGCAAAACTATAAGAAAACGTATCAGAGAGGACACGCGCCGATTCAATATGCAGCTAGTGCAAAAAACCCTGGAAGAAAACAAAGGAATTAACAAAGCTAAACAAGCTGAGAAACAAAAGAACGCAAATATATGCTTTAAAGCGTGAGGATGGCACAGTGAGCAGGGCGCGTACCCAAATGTTAGAGATTGTCAGAAGGTTTTATTCCCAGTTATATGAAGATCAGAGCCAGGCAGGGACAGCAATACCCACGGAAGAACAATATATAATGCCAGATATCCTAGTGGAGGAAGAAACAAATGCTATAGAATTGATGAAGAACAGCAAGGCTCCAGGAAAGGATAGTGTAACTGTCGAAATGCTAAAAGCTGGTGGTCGGACGTTACATAAAACACTGGCAAAATTATACTCAAAATGCCTCAAAGAACAAAAAGTACCTGACTTATGGAAAAATGCAGAAGTGATCCTTTTACATAAAAAAGGAGCACAGGAAGATTTAAAGAACTACCGTCCAATAAACCTCCTATCAGTGATGTACAAAGTTTTCACTAAGATAATTTCTAAAAGAATATTAAAAAAACTTAATGACGCACAACCAAGAGAACAAGCAGGATTCAGAAGTGGATTCAGTATAATGGATCACATCCAGGTTGTACAACAGGTCATACATATGTATGACATATACAGTAGGTCATATACAGGTGTACATAAGGCAAAACGAATACACCATGCCACTGTGCTTGGCTTTTATCGACTACGAAAAAGCATTTGTTTCCATCTCAAAGCATGCGATAATGGATGCACTGCTTAGCCAAGGTGTAGAGAGAGCCTATGTAAACCTATTAAAATCGATATATGATGGAGCTACAGCCACAATTCACCTTGATGAAGTGGAAAGTGGAAATTAAAAAAGTGGAAAGTGGAAATTAATATAGAACGAGGTGTACGGCAGGGTGACGCAATATCGCCTATTCTTTTCTCGGCTGGCCTTGAAGAAGTATTCTGTAAACTAGATTGGGAACAGGATAGTGTAAAGATCAATGGTGCAAACTTAAACCATCTTAGATTTGCAGATGATATTATTCTCATTTCAAAAGACCCAGAGGAGCTGCAAAGGCGCATACAAAAACTGCAAAGGGCTGGCGAACCATTTGGCTTGAAAATAAACCTGAAAAAGAGTCAGGTTATGTTCAATAACTTCGCTCAGGACAGAAGAATTTCAGCTTTAGGAAGGGATTTAGAGATTGTGGACAGCTTTGTATATCTTGGGCAGAGGATTTCAATGGAGGGGAATACCGCCCGGGACGTGGAACGGCGTGTTAAATGCGACTGGCAGGCATTTGGTAGGCTCAACATAGTGTTTAAGAGCAGACTTCCACTTTGCCTGAAAAGAAAAGTATTTGATCAGTGCGTTCTACCCGTTATGACATACGGAAGTGAAACCTGGACATTCACATCGCAATCAATTCAAAAACTTCGGGTGGCACAGAGGGGAATGGAAAGATATATGCTTGGCATTACAAGACGAGACAGAAAGTCCTGCGCATGGATCAGGGAACAAACAAAAGTCTGTGACATCATTGGAAGAGTAAAACAATTGAAATGGAGATGGACAGGCCATATAGCAAAGCGATGGGACGACAGATGGACCAAGGCAATCCTTGAGTTGATACCGCTTGATCGCAGGAAGACCGAAAGCACGATGGATTGATGACATCGTTAAGTATATTGGACTCGAGTGGCAGAGGAAAGCCCAGGATCGTGAAGGTTGGAAGCATGCTGAAGAGGCCTTCATCCTGCAGTGGATCGATACAGGCTGATGATGATGATGATGATGATGATGATGATGATATATATATATATATATATATATATATATATATATATATATATATATATATATATATATATATATATATATATATATATAAATATATATATATGAATCATTATTTTTTAGAGCAGGAGTCTCTAAACTACTGTCTGCAGCGCAAAGCCGGCCCATCAGTATCATCAATCCTTCCTGTGACTAGCGAATTTAGCAAGCGTATGCTCGTTTAGGGCGTGTACTCGGCGAATAGTTTAGAAATTATAGACAATGGCAGGAAAATTAAAACGGTTTTGGCCCTTGGAACTTACTGGAGTAATCAGTGTGGCCCTAAGGCTGGAAAGTTGGGAGACCCCTGGTCTAGAGTAAGCTGATATAGTTATTATCACAAGAACAAAAAAGCGATTAATAGAGGTGGCTTAAAGATTGGTAAAATCTGCGAGAGAAACAATGAAGAAAAAATCAAAGTACATGGTAAGGATGAATGATAAATAGTAGGTGATTGAAGACCTATGATTTAGACATACAGATGAGTCTACATAGTCAGGAGTTTCGGTCAACAACAAAATAGGTAAATCAACGCAAGGTTTATTAAGGGAAATAAAAGTGCTGGATTTCTAACGAACATTCTGAAATCAAAGTCAGTGTCAAGAACAACAAAAGAGAGGTTGTACCGAACAGTAATTAGACCAGTCATTTTATACGGCGCGAGCTATGTAATCTGAACAAGGCTGAAGAGTTGAATTTGGTAATCTTGAGAAGAAAGATTCTCCCCAAAATATATGGAGGGTGATGAAGCTCTATAACAATCTCCCCATAACATCAGTGGAGCTAAAAAATAAGATCGATGTGTTACGCTGAAAGGTAACCTGGCAATTGAGCAACAAAAAAGTACTGAAGGTAGGCATAACCACAAAAACACAAGAGGACGATCAACAAGGAAATGGATAGATACAGTGATGAAAGAACTGGAAGATTAGAAACTGGGAAAATAAGGCAAGAAATAGAAACGAATTGAGAGAAGTAGCTGGCTAAGCCTTAGGCCTACAAGGCCACCAGTACTACCTATATATATATATATATATATATATATATATATATATATATATATATATATATATATATATAAATATATATATATATATATATATATATATATATATATATATATATATATATATATATATATATATATATATATATATATATAATATACGAGCCGACTGTGGATATAACCTGAAAATTCAGTTGTAGACTCGATGTCGTTCCAAAGGCAACATTAGTGCCAGTTCGCTTTGCTTATTAACGAAAAAAAAATGCTCAGGATATGAAAATATTGCTGTCTCGTAGTGCACGTCAGAAAAGTGGTGCTGTGTATATGGTGGGATGAACTGTGCATCGTGCATTCTGAGTTGCCCGGTTACCGACCAGGTCAAATATTTACTGCTCCCCGTTACCAGCAGCAACTGATTCGTGTTAGGGACGCTCTGGAGAAAAAAGGCCTTATACGGATAAGAGAGGGAAGAAAGCTATTTTGCTATAGGACAACGCATGGCTACACAGCAGAAGGGACTCTGAAAATGATTTGCTGCTGAATCTACCGAGTTGGGCTGGCAGTTTACACCCAGCGTATTCTCTAGACTTGGCCTCTCCAGATTTATATTTCTTCCTAGTCCTGCAACTTTACGTGGTTGATAGCCACTTCACATCTCTTGGTTTCTCTTATTTTTCTTAATTTCATCTCTTAATTTTTCTTTATGTTGGTGGTTTAAGTCTACGCGCCTAATTACTAATTAATATTAACTGTATTAATTATATTATTATTAATTAATTTATTATAACTATAATTAATTATTAAGTAATTAATTACCCTCTAGGAAATAACTTAAGCGCGTAGACTTAAGCTACCAACATGAAGCAAAATTAATTCATCTTACTCTTTTTCATTAAATAACTAATTCATCTTAGCAACTGAATTAAAACGTAATTTTTATACACATTCAAATACAATAGCTTTCATATAACACAATGACAGCACAATAATGATGGCTCGTTTCAAACAACACAATTTTTGTTTAATTTCAGGCCTACTATTGCTATGTTAGCTTCTTTAAGTTGTTTTTGTTAATTGTTCTAAAACGGCTACTCCAATAAAAAAATGTGAATTGACATTTTTTATTTCGAATTTTAAGATTTGTCAAATTATGTTAACAAAAATACGGGGTTGCCATTTAAACATATTGTTTTAGTAGCTACTGGAGAAATCTGGCCACACCGGAAAGCATTGTTTGTATTTGTTTTCTTAGTCAGGTTATTTCCTACAACATTGCATTTGGAAGTGCTAGTCTATCACTTCAATTAAAAAAGTTGGTATATGTCAGGTTTTAAAAAAAGTACACTGTCTATAGTTCAGTGTACACCTTTGATATATTTCTATCAATGTCTAAACTATACATTAATGAAGTAAAAATAAAAATATCTTACCATTAAAAGCTTCATTTTCGAGGATCTCGCCATGCAAAAACCACAGACACCAACGAACTAAAACAGTTTGTTCGGTGCTTTAGCAACCTAACATATAAATCCAAGGTAAATATTAGCGAACTAGTTTGGGATGAAAAAAATAAAGGAACGAAAAGAATGCAGTCACATTGGACCGTGCGGTTTCGTGTTTTTTTATGGAGAATTTTTATAAAAATCGAACCCGGCCTCGATATTTTATTACTTTAGGGTGAACTAACGATGTTAATAAACGTCGTGGTATTTTTTTGGTCGGTTCTTTTTTTTGTGATGTGCCTTTTTCATGGTACTCATTAAACTTTAAATATAGACGTTTTCAGTACTAGTTTTACAATAATTATTCTTGTTTAACTTAAATAATAAAATAACTGAGACATATTCTGAAGTAAAGGGTCTCCATCCATCGGGATAATCAGGTATTGTTCAAAAGAGGAAGTTTAGTACTGTCAAAAATGAAAGGTAAAGAAAAGGCAATTATCAAAATTGCTTTTTTCGTTATCCATGATTTACAAAAAACAGAACAACAAAATGCTGCAAAATACCAAAACTTGACACAGGAATACGAATATGGAACCAAGAGGAAGTAAAGACTGTACGAATTGTTTCGCCTATCGAAGGAGTTGTTACAAACAATATAAAAATACATACATATATAAAGATATATCTGTCCTTCATATTTTACTCGAAAATGCCGTATTTTACAGCAACTAAGTCCAATATGATATTGGGGGAAGCCCAGGGGGACATTTAAATGACATTATGTTCAAATCATAATACCATTCTTCATTTTTTAATTATATTCCATTACGTCGGTTCTTTTTTCAAAATTATATTAAAATAAAAGTATATGGGGTACCTATAAGTAATCAATTATTAATAATATGGAAAATTTGCTTCAGTCCAGTTTAGAGTATGAATGTATCAAGAGGTGTTTTATTATGCAATATCACAACACGTGACCTTGACCTTTGTGATAACTACATTCAAACCTTTTTATTACACCGGGGTAAAATGGCGGACAATCAACCAACTGAAGAACATTTAAGTCATTGCATGCTGTCTCATTTTCGATTGGATGTTAATGCAACGGTTGTAACAAAGAACATGATGTGTATGGAAACGTATTGAAAGTCAATAAGTGCCAATGTTGGTTGAGAAAATTTTCCAATGGTGATTTTGACTTATCTGATAGCGATCGAAGTGGACGCCCTGTAGACTTTGATAATGACGCTTTAAAATCACTGGTGGAACCTGATCACAAACTAAGTATCCAGAAAATATCAAACACTCTTCACGCTACTTGGTCAATAGTTCAAAGACATCTTCAAGAAATTGGAAATGTTTACAGACAGGGTATATGGGGTATATCTATTGTCGGAGATGAATAAAGAACAGCAGCGTACAATTTGCACATCTCTATTGTGCAGACAACAAAGTGATCCGTTTTAACGAAGGATTGTTACTGGTAACGAGAAATGGGTCTCGTACAACAACCACAAGCGCACCAAACAATGGCTTCCTCCAAATCAACTAGCCGTACCCACTCCTAAACTACCCTTCAGTTTAAATATGATATTACTGTGCGTTTGGTGGGACTGTGGTGGCATAATTCATTTTGAACTATTGAAATCGGGAGAAACAGTTACGGTTGAATTGTATTGCCAACAACTGGATAGATTACGTAACGAATTGTTGGTAAAACGGCCAGCTCTGGCCAGAAGAGAGGTAATATTGCAATGTCCCTCTAAAATACCGTAGGATTGATCCACTCTTTAAATATGCAACCTCCTTGAAATTCAAGCCATTTGTCTCCACTCACAATATCTTTTTCCATCTTCTTCTGCATCCCGACCCCATAAATGACCCAAGGATCCATGGAGCAAGTCAAAGATTCTCTTTCCTCTCTCGGGACTTTGATTTCGACCTTCCAGAATGCATTTCTTTAAAACCCCCGCCTATTCCGCCATGGAACTTCCCAACTCCTTATATCGACAGCTCACTCTTAAGCTATAATAAAAGGCAGACTAGTGAGCACATTATTAAAAAAAGTCTAAAATGCATCCTCTCTGATTTTACTCCTCCAGATATAATATATACAGACGGCTCCAAGCCTGCGAATGGCGTAGGCAGTGCCTTTATACATCAAAATGTATTCACCATCTTTAAGTTACACTCTAGCAGCTCCATTCTGACTGCCGAATTATTAGCCATCAAAGAGGCCTTAAATTATTAATAATATTTCCTCCAGTCAGCACAACAAGTGGCTGATCTGCAGTAACTTCCTAAATGCGCTCAAGTGTGTGACGCAAACGTACCCTCGACCACCACTGGCTATCGACTTCCTCGTTCTGCTACACAATATCTCCTCTGCAGGCACCAAAGTCACTTTCTTTTGGGTCCCAAGTCACGTGGGAATCGCAGGTAACGAGTTGGCTGATCATCACGAGCAACCTTGGAAAGCACAAATGTACCTCTTGCCCCCTCTCTTAAAGATCTACAAAAGGTCGCCAACACTACTGTTCAAAGCAAAATACAAGAAGACTGGGTCCTCCAAGGCCTTAATGACAATAAACTATGGAATATCAAAAAATTCTTTTTTACTGGTGGAATAAATTCACATATCAACAGATCCGCCTCGGTCATATGGAATCGCTTGAGGACCAGTCACAGCAGACTAACATACGAACACCTCCTTAACGGCGAAATCCCCCAAAATGCAATTTCTGCGGTTTACCTTTAACAATTTGCCACATCTTGACAGAATGTCGCGCAATCAACTACATCAGGTTAAAGCACAACATTGGTAATGATTTGTCAGAGACTTTATCAGTAAAATCAATACTACAACTATTGGATTTTCTTAAGGAATTAAAAGTGTACAATCTTATTTAAACCTTTACAACTAATTTATTTAATTGATCTCCACATGGAAATTGTTAAAATGTTCGCAATGTAGTCACCTCACATGTTTCTTATTTTACCTGTACACTATTTTAACCTATACACATTATTTATTTATTGTAAATACCCAATTATTTATTCATACTTACCCATTTGTGTTTATGAGTTACCACTATTTGCTTATACACCACTCATAATTCGGCCACATTGATCTCGTTATGCCGCTAAATGGCCTTTAATGCCGATGCGGCTGATACAAAATTCTTCTTCATCTTCTTCTTTCCCACCTTTAATTTCTCTATTGCTTCATATACATCTTCTATTTTTTGAATATCGTCTATATGATTTCCTTGATTTTCTGGTATACTTGTTCCCGTGTCAGCCAGTTCTCCAAAATATTCTCTCTAAGTTTCCATTATTTCATCTTCCTCCGTAATTACATTTCCGTTCTTGTTTTTTATATTCATCATACTGTACTCATTTTTCTATCTTAGCTGCTTTAGAGTTCCGTGGAATAACTTTTGGTTCTCTCTGTAGTTTTCAGTCATCTTTTCGCCAAATCTTATGCATGATAACTTTGCTTTCTTCACTTTACTGTCTTTCGGTCTTTTCGTTTTTCTTTATATATTTCGTGATCTTCATCTTTTTTTGTATCCAGATATCTTTTCCATTTTGCCTTTTTTGTCTTTAATCTTCCCCTGTAATTCCTTTGTCCACCATTCGGGTTTCTTCATGTTTTTATTTACAATTTTTGTCGTTCCATAGCTTTCTTTTGCGACTTTTAGCATTACATCTTTGAAAAACTCCTATTTTTTCCGTTCCTTTTCTTCTAGCTTTTTAAATTTCCTGTTTACTATTTCATGATATTTCCTCTGGTGACTCGTTTCCTTGAGCCTATAGTTTTTTATTTTCTCCTTTACACTTTTTCTTCTTTTATCTGGTTTTTCTTATTTCCTCTTTTCCATGTTCATCTTCATCAAATAATGATCGCTTTCGATCTCCGCCCGTCTTGTCACTTTCACATCCCTCACATTTTTCCATTTATGTTTGTTTATCAGAAAATAGTCTATTATTGATTTTTCTCGCCTTCCCGATTCTACTCTAGTATACTTGTGTATGTCCCTGTGTTTAAACTTTGTGTTTGATATTATCAGATTATTCTCTATACATAGTTCTATTATTCTGTCGCCATTATTATTTTTTGCCCTTTCTCCTTCCCTTTCCATACATTCCTCTACTCCCCCCTTTTGATCACCGACATGTCCGTTCAAATCACTCATAATCAACACATTTTCCACCCCATCACCGATTTCATTCTGCATTTTTCGAAAAATGCATCTTTTCCTTCTTTCCCTGCGTTCTCATTCCCTCCATATGCTACGATTACTGTCCATAATTCCTCATCCAACAACCTTAAATTTATCGCCATTATTCTGCTACTAACATATTTCTCCTTTATGATATGTTTTCTTCCTTTGCTTTCTCCCCTTCCTCGACCCCCGACCATAACATCCAATATTCCATATGTATCTCCTTTATTCCTTTTTGTTTCTGTGGTTCTTAGAATTTGGATGTGACATTTTCCCCTCTCTACCACTAATTCCTCTTCCTTTCCTTCAATACTTCGTATATTTCATGTTCCCAATCTCATATTTATGTATTCCTCCTTTTTATCTATTTCTTGGTCTATTATTTGATCCCACTCTATTACCGCTCTATTACCGCTCTATTACCGCTGTATTATTTTATCCTTTCGTTTATCCTCTTCTCTTGTCTATCTATCTTGATCTTGTAATTTATATAGTCGTGTCAGAATCCATTGCTTTTGTCGTAATCATCAATACATCCTGTTCTTTGACCTCTAGTTTTTTGCTATTAATTCTTGTTTGTCCTAGTCCCATCTCCACATCTCCTATCTTCATATTCACCAGACCTGGCATCCTCTAATTATCACTTTATTACTGCGACTGGGACGATTAAGTCATCAATATGATCGAAATGCGTTACGACCCATAATGTTCAGATATTCTAAATAATAATTGTCAATAAATAATTTATCTTGCATGTCAGATATATTTCATTACATTTCATAAACTCGAAATAATATATGTATTTGCCTGTACAGTATATAATAAAATTCATCATTTTCCATTTACACATTTGCGAATGGTTGTCGGAAATTTATTTATCATGTTTTTGTTTGGTGAGAAGTAACAATTTTAGATTGTAAGGACATAAAGATCAACAATTTACTATTTTGTTGTGAAATATATCGGGGGTGTTGAGGGGCTCAAGGCAATTTATTATACACATGTGCTGGGACAAGAGGTTGTAAAGGATATCGTACAGTTTGATTCATTGGTTCCGTGGGAGACAGCCATATGATATTAAATTTGTTTTAAAATAAGGGGTGACCCATTACTTTTCAACTTTTTGCAACAAAAACAAAACATTAACGTCATGGAGGTCTGTTCCTTCATGCCTCTGGTATCCTAGTTAATTATTAGGTCCCCAACTTAATTCTCATTCATTTTAACTATTTTTTTACATTTATTTATAAAAGATGTAATACAAACTTAATTTTCGAAGTAATCTGCCTTACTTTCTATACAGTTTTGTTACGTTTCAGATGACTGGATGATGGAGTAGAAACAAATGAACCAAACTATCGATTATTTGACCTTGAACTATCAAATTGTGTAGTACGGTGTTTATTAGAACAGAAAGTAGAACGAAAATGATTTTTTCTAGAGAGGAATTGATAAACATGATCTACGTTTGGGCAAGTGATCAAAACTCTTTTTTAACAACTAGAATTTATGCTCAAAGATTCCAAAATGCCGAACGACATCCTAATGCATTAGCCTGAAAGAGCGATTTCGAAAAAAAAAACTTAGAAAGGCAGAAAAGAGCCATCAATGAAGAAAACGAATATTTAGTTTTTCAAACTGTAATTAAAAATCCTCATATTTCCTGCAGGCAGATAGAAAACGAGGTAGGCGTTAAAATATCCACAGCGAACAGAATAAGTAGAAAATATAAATTTCATCCGTATCACGTACAATTGATTCAAGAACTAAATCAAAATGATTTCGATAGAACGCTGGAATTTTGTAACTGGACAAACAAAAAAAAAGAGAAGAACCTAAACTTTTTCAAATATGCAACGTTCCACAAAAATGGATACGTTAACCGGCATAACTTCTACTATTACAGCAGTGAAGATTTATTATCCTTTTAGATCAGGGGTCTGGAATTTTTCAGACGTAAGGCTATACTGATTACTCCAATAAGTTCCAAGGGGCCAAAACCGTTTTAATTTTCCTGCCATTATCTATAATTTCTAAACAATTCGCCGAGTACACGCCCTGAACGAGCATACGCTTGATAAATTCGCTAGTCGCGGAACGGATTGATGATACTGGCGGGCCAGATTTGGCCCGGGGGCCGTAGTTTAAAGACCCTTACTTTATATCTTCAGCACAGGTGATCTCTTAATGTGTGGACTGGTATTAGCGGAGATCGCCTCTTAGGGCCATATTTTTTTCAAAATAGAGTTCATTGTAATAGTTTTCTCAATTTTTTGCGAAATAATTTTGAAAAGTAAATTGAATAATTACCTTTAACTGTAGCGTGACGAATGTGGTTAGGTTAGGTTAGGTTAGGTTAGGTTAGGTTAGGTTAGGTTAGGTTAGGTTAGGTTAGGTTAGGTTAGGTTAGGTTAGGTTAGGTTAGGTTAGGTTAGGTTAGGTTAGGTTAGGTTAGGTTAGGTTAGGTTAGGTTAGGTTAGGTTAGGTTAGGTTAGGTTAGGTTAGGTTAGGTTAGGTTAGGTTAGGTTAGGTTAGGTTAGGTTAGGTTAGGTTAGGTTAGGTTAGGTTAGGTTAGGTTAGGTTAGGTTAGGTTAGGTTAGGTTAGGTTAGGTTAGGTTAGGTTAGGTTAGGTTAGGTTAGGTTAGGTTAGGTTAGGTTGGGTTGGGTTGGGTTAGGTTGAGATGGGTTAGGTTGGGTTGGGTTGGGTTGGGTTGGGTTAGGTACTCCTTTACATTTTAGCAGGCAGGTGAGACAATACTTAGACACGAATTATGAAAATAAACGGATTGGTAGGGAAGGTCCTACCCGTATTGGTAGGGAGGGTCCATCCCGATCCCTGAGTACATGCAAATTAGAATAAGAAATGTGTTTATGGCTATTAACGAGACAATACTCATTACAGTCAATAGTTCTTTTGAACACAGGCTTAGAATTTGTATTGCACAAAATGGTAGACTAATTGAAGATGTAATTAAATGATTGTAGTGACTTTTTCTTTATAAATGTTTGTACTTAAACTATTTTACTAAAAATTAAATATTTATGACGTTTTATTTACTATAAAAACAAATATTGTTACTCTATAATAATTGCTTTCTAATGAATTCTAATGAATTCTAATATATCATGACTTATCATGCATGTGTTCATTAGTTTAATAATAATATAAAGCCTAAGATGAATTTCATGAAACACAACATATTTAAAACCAAAATGTAAAATCCTCGGAACTTTTGACAGATAGGTATATGATATGTTTAACAAGAACAGAAGTATTTTATCTTAGGAATATTTTATAATGAAAAAATATTAAACATTCTATTTAAAAACATTGAGATATGATGTTTAGAATTTTTATCATTTATTTCAGTTGCCCTGGACACCCTGTATAACGTAGACAAATTTTGTTTACATTAAAAGCTAAGTCATAGTTTTATTAATATCTCTACCGAAAATGATAATCCGGTATCAACAAATAAATGATATATGACACTGCAAAATAGAGTGTAACTCCGATATTTTTCAAAATGGCGGATATTGGTAAAAGCTTTGCGTTTAGGTATAGGACGTGTTTTACGAAATATGATTAGAATCAATAGCAGAATACAAAAATGGATGAACATATAAAATGTTCGATAAGAAAAAACAAAACTGTACCTCGCAACGGTTTTGTGAGACACCCTGCATAAATAAAATTAATTTTAAATTATGCAGCCTATTTAGCTGTACAACTCTTAAGCTTATAACTTTTTCTCTCGCTCCAACCATTCTCAAGATATCAACCGATGTAGTACTATTGGAACACGCTGTATATTAATAAGCGTTTTCTGGCGCGCATATTGGGTTTTGCGATACTAGTTGATGGCTCACCAGAATTTATTTTTTGTCACAGGTCACGATTTTATGCAGGAAGTTATTTTTCTTGGGTCTGGAGAGCAATAAGAGAACAACATCAAAACGTCCACTCCTTTTCTCAGCTTTCAGTTCACTCTCATTTTACATTTTCCCTAGCTTGTGTAAATCTTTATAAATGGATTGCGGTATTACTCTATGTTTCTATCCTAACTTTAACAATATACCGACAAGGATGTCCTTCCAGTAGTTTTCTTCCAATTCTTCGTCCACTTTTTTGGTTTTTCCGGATAGTCTGCATCATTTATCTCAAAATTTGCAATTCGAAATCACTGGAACCGGTTCTTACAAGTACTGTATGAAACCAACATTATCTCCCAAACCCACACCAATCATATCCTGAGCTTACGTAGCATTTTTTTGTGCCTCAAAAGTTGCTTTCGGAACGACATTGCATATTCAACGGATTATTCACGTTGTATTCACAACAGGCTCGAATATTATAGTTTGAGCTGAAAGATGTCACTTTAAAATAGCTATATGGTGGAAAACAATCTGAGTTGAATAGGTTCTTCAATTGATGAAACATATCAGGTGTGGCAGTTAATAATTGTTTTTTTTTTAAGAGGTGGCGCTGGAAACAAGACTTGGTTCACAGTTTAATTTCTTATGTCGAGTTTCAAGCCAAATTAAGAGCATTTACAACACGTACTACTTTTCTTGTTCCATCAAAAGAAAAACGCGAGTGAACCCCGTCGTATACTTGTGGAAATTTACGGTGACAATACCCAACGCAAGACGTTTGTGGGCGTTGGTTTGGACGATTCAAAAGTGGTGATTACCACTTGAAAAACGAAAAACGCCCAGGTCGAAACAAAATAATTGAAGATGCCGAATTGTAGGTATTGTTGGAAGAAGACTATATGCAAAATCAACAACAAACGGTAGAGATGTTGGTCGCCGAACCATTTGTGATCATTTGCATGCCATAGGAAAGATCCAGAAGGCAGGAAAATGGGTACCACATCACGTGAACGACAGACAGATGAAAAAGCAAAAAACGGTGTACGAAATTTTGCTTTCTCGGCATGAATGACATATTTTTTACATCGGATCGTGGCTGGAAACGAAAAATGGATATATTTCGAGAACCCAAACGCAGGAAATCAAGATCAACCACAAGAGCGAATCGCATTGAAAAGAAGATAAATGCTGTGCATTTGGTGGGATCGGAAGGGTGCTGTCTACCATGAGATTCTGAAACCAATAAATATTTAATTTGCATGCATTGGTCCAAAAGCGACCAGAATGGGCTACAGGACACGAAAAAGTGATTTTGTAACACGACAACGCCCCATCACATACCGCGAAAGCGAATACCGCGAAAGTCATTTCTGCACTTGTCTGGGATCTCTTGCTCCACCAGCCGTACACACCAGATTTGGCGTCTTCCGACTACTACTTGTTTTCATTGATGTCTCACGCACTTCACACAGGGATGTCGAAAAATGACTTAATGACTGGATCACCTCAAAATATGTACGGTTTTTCTGGGAGGGCATCCACAAATTGCCAGAGAGATGGGAAAAATATGCAGCTAGCGATGGCGCATACTTTGACTAAACCATTTTTTACTTTTCTCCACACCTGATATGAACGTATGAAACTAATATATCGAATAAAGTAAAAGTATCCAAATCTTATTCTCCTTAAGATTTTTTGTCAGTCTAAAGATACCTGTATCGTAAGTTGATCTCACATATAAGGAAAAAAATGTTAGAAATCGAAAAAATATTGCTCAGATTAAAAAAAGGATCTAAAAATAAATCCTCCTATATCAACATCAAAAAGAAAATCCATATTTTACATCTTGTTTTTTTGACGTCTTCATTCTTCGGGAAAAGTTTTCGGAAAATGCATCCCGCCCTCGTCAATGGAAAAAGTTTTTTGATGAAGGGGAGAATATTTCGCTAATGAAAATCAGGTTTTGAGGGAGTTGCTCGAGAATTTGTTGATGTGGAAATTGGCGGAAACCTACTCAAAAAGGTATCGAGACGCTAACTCGATAAAAGAGGGAAACGTTTTATTTGAGCCATTAAGATTTTTATTTATTTCCCCTCATCATTTATCTATATCGAATGATCAGTTTGGATAACATCAGCTTAAAAGTTAGATCAAAATTTGAAAACTTGAAAAACGAGGGTTGTTTGAAAAGTTCTCGGTCCGATAAAGAAAACACAAGACTGCGGAAATGTTAATGTGATAAATGAAAATGTGGTCGTACATTCGTTCAAGATCATCATCTTGAATGAATGTTATCAACAAAATCGTCACAAAAATCCACAGTGGTGTAATCAGTGGCGGGGTAAGACCTAAATTTGATGTGGGAAAGATACATTTTGCGAGGCCCTCTGGTAGCACAAGAGGACGCATTTTATGTATATAGAGATATTTTTTAAACTATCAAAATTTATTACGTAATAACTAATATTATTACGTAATAATAATATATAATTAAAGTAACAGAAATTTCCTTCTTTTAGCATTACTGAACGCCTTAATAACTGGATTGTAATCCAGCTTAAATGCTGTGTCTGCTCCAATAGAAAAAAATTGCCAAAGCTGAAAGTCTTTGCTGACCCATTATAGTTCTTAAATAATGTTTTATTTCTTTTAATTTTGAAAGTCTAATGCTGTACCTTACTTCCTTTCAGCGAAGGATAAACTTATTGGTACTATACTTATTGTACATTCGAATGACAATATAAATATTTGGGTAAATTTCTTTTAAGTTATTTTCTAATATATATTGGAGCAGCTGTTTCACATCTTTAAAGAAGTTGGGTAAATATATGATCATTGTTTGTAATTCTTCATAAAATTTGTAAATTTCGAAGTCACTGCTCTCACCCACTCGCAGGACTGCGTTTAAATCTTGACAGTTTTTTAATATATGCTCTTTTGGATTATTTTTTAACTTAGATCATAGGGAAACCCAAAATTATTACAATGTTGATTTAAAGATAGGGTAGATGTACCATTTGTGGTTACTATACCGTTTATGGCCACTTTGAGATTTATAATGAAATATTAAGTATTAATTTTTTCCTATAGTATTATATAGTATATTTATAGGGTTTTTTGATATGTTGGCAACGCTGTGAAGTCTTTCCTCTACACGTTAAAAGTATAGTTTCAGAAATTATTGAAAACATATCTGGATGCGTGGTGTATCTTGGCAATTTTAATTATTTCTAGTAGGAATGTTAAGAACGACTCTGGAAAGTAAATCATTGATATTTATCAAAAATCATAATATTCTTTAAATATTTATTTTATATACTACTTAAATAACTTAATAGGTAATAAAAAAAATTACCGATAATAACCTAAAATATGAATAAAATAGCCCATGGCCACAACTGGCACAGCAAAAACATATAAGGGCTACTTATGGCCATACCAAGACCACAAGTGGTGCATACGCAATATTTATTTAATATATTACGTTATTTACACGTATATTATTCAATTATTAAGGCTTAAATAGTCAATAAAGGATTTTAATCAATAAACTAAGAATTATTTTTTTATTATTTTATATTTTATAGGTTAAAATGCTATCGAGAATAAAAAATAAGACCATGGAGAAAATTCCTAAATCAACAAACGCTACAATTAGTAAACCTAAAAGGACATTTTTTACTTATTCGGAAACTGATTTAAATAAAGCCTTGGAGTTAATTAAAAATGGGACCGTCATCGTAGCGGCTAGTAAGCAATACAAAATTCCAAGAACTACGTTACGTAATAAAATCCGAAGAAAAGTACCAGAAACTTCAGGTCGAGTTGGTCCGGAATCTGTATTTGGTCGCAATATCGAAGATAAGTTGGACTAGTGGTTATTAGGAACTAGTAGAATGGGTTTTCCAATAAATAAAGATTTTTTGATACACTGTATCAAGTAATTAGTGGAAGCAGAAGGCTTAAGTAATCCCTTTAAAAATAATGTTCCAGGAAGAAAGTGGTTTGAAGGTTTTCTTAGGCGTCATCCACGTGTGGGACAAAAAAGAGCTGAACATATTTGCAATGCCCGGGCAATCGTCACTAAAAATGACATACATTCTTGGTTTCTTCATGTGGCAGAAGAGCTTGGCGAAAATATCAAGATCCTTGCAGATCCTCAACGGGTTTTTGACATGGATGAAACGGCGATACATCTTTCACCAAAGGGTGGTCTTGTGTTGACAGAAATTGGAAAAGCTGTTTATGATGTTTAGCTGTTTGTGTTGACTCCACAACGTTCCAGCTTTTTTGTCAAAGCTTATTAATGAGGAAAATTTTGCAGATGTTATTAAGTATGGATTCTTATTTAATGCTAATGCACTTGATTATAGTAAGTGCATTGAAATAAAAGATTCTCAAAACTATCAGAATATATCTAACAAACCTGATTCACAAAAATCGGCGAAATCGTTTTATTTGATCGAGAATACGTTGAAAGCAAAATAGATGCTGATCTTTTGCAACGTTTCAAAAATGCAAGAGCTACTGGTATTGGTTGGGAAACTGATGATAAATACGAGGTTTTGTATGATTTTTGGGTCGAGGCTGTAAAAGATGTTATTGTTAATGTTATTGAATTTTCGTTTCCCGATTTTCTTACGCCTAACATTAAGGTTAGGCGTAAGCGAGTACAATAAAAAAAAACGTATTTGAAATATTATCTCTTAATATTAATCTTTTTTTCAGTTATCAATTCTTCGGTTGTTTAATCAATTTTTGAATTATGTTTTAATTTGATTACATTTTTTACCCTTTTTTAGTCGAAGAACAATTGAAACCTTGTAAGTCATAGAAACCTAGTAAGATTCCTGATCAAAATTCCGATTATAGAGTACTTTTTTTGAATGAATCTCCTATCCTCGTAGATAATAATAAAGATACAAATGCTGTTAGAACAGTTATTCTTTCCAGTGATACAACTATCCAATCACCTGTTATTATTGAAGTAACAGAACATGTAGTTACTAACGTAACAAAGAAAATGTTTTAAATTTCAACATTATTACGATGCGTGGAAAATCACTAGATGAAGTAAAGGATGAAATTGTTATGTGGCCTAAAAAAGAGAATACAAAGCGAAAACGCCAGGTTGAACATTTACTTTCAGTAATAACAGCTAATAAATGGATAGAAATCATGGAAGCAAAAGAAAAAGAGAAAGTGATTAAGAAGAAAAAAAAGACTTTAAAGAATTGAAAGAGAAGAGAGAATTAAGAAAAAATAAATAAAACAAGAGAAATTGGAAGAAAAAACTAAAAAAATTCAAAAAAATTAGTTAAACTTCGTATGTATAATAATTCTATTATATTTTGTTCAAGTATATATATATATATATATATATATATATATATATATATATATATATATATATATATATATATATATATATATATATATATATATATATATATATATATATAGCTCCGCTTGCAGCCGCTTGTGGTGAGTTAGTTGTTAGTGTTTCTCCTTGCTTCTTCCGTTATTTTCGTCCACACATCTCGGTCCAGTACCTTTTCCCACCATGCTTGTATTTCCAATTTCCTTATGTCTAATCGCACCTGATCTTCCTACCTACTTTTCAGTCTCCCTCTTCTTCTGTTAGTATCTGGTCTCCATATTGTAATTTTCTTTACTACTTTGTTGTCTTCCATTTTTCTTATATGACCAAACCAGCGGAGCCTTCGCACTTTTACGATCTTCACTATATCTTCTCCTTTCAAAATGATTTTTATTTCAAAATTCATTAACCTTCTGTGTCGGTGTTGCATCTTCTGCAACTTTCTTTAATCCATATATTCTTGTTACTATCTTTCTATCGAATATTCGTAACTTTTCGTGTTCCAAGCTTGTTAAATTCATTATCTCCACCCCATAGGTCACCACCGGTCTAATAGCTGCTTTATGTACCTTCATTTTTGTATTTATACTTATGTTTTTGCTTTTCATAATGCTTTTGAATTTATAATAGGCTCTCTGTCCCGCCTGTACTTTGTCATCTATCTCTATGTTTCTGTCGCTTTTTGTTATTTATTATTATTCCCAAATATTTAAAGTTTTCTATTACTTCAAATTCGTAATTTCGCATTTTTACTGATTTGATTGTAAGTCTTATATTTTCTTTCCTTATTTCCATATATTAGCTTTTTTCTTGATTTATTATGAGGTCTCTTTTTTTTGCTTCTTGTCCAATTTTTTAAATTGCTTCTTCCAGGCTTATTCTGTCTCTAGCTAGCACAGTAAGATCATCTGCGTATGCAACTGCTTGTGTCGCTTTATTGATGATTGTTCCCGTGAAATTACACTCTTTGATTACTGCATCCAGTGTTAATATAAACAATGTTGTTGATAGCTCATCTCTTTATCTCACTCCTATATTGATCTCAAAATCCTCTGTTTGTCTTTCCGCTGTTCTAACTACTGCTCGTGAATTTTTTATTGTCATTTTTGTTAGTCTTATTAGCTTGCCCGGTATTTTCATGTCCGTCATTGCTTTCATTACTTGTCCCCGTTTCAAAATATCGAAAGCTGGTTTGAAATCAATATACACAATTTGTAATTCCATTCCATATTCCTGAGATTTTTCGATTATTTGTATTATTATATGTACTGCATCAATAGTAAATCTGCCTCTCTTAAAACCATATTGACAGTCTCCAATTTTTTCTTCTGTATACCTCATCAACTTGTAATTTATTATCATGTTCAGAATCTTATATACAACATTAAGTAAGGTAATTTCCTTGTAATTTGCACAATCTTTTGCATCTCCCTTTTTATAAATTGGCATTATTATGCCTTTTTTTTCCACTCATTAGACATTTTTTCTTTCTTCCAGATATTAGCTTCAATATCCTTCTTCCGTTATCATCTCATTGACCATATTATCTAATCCACCTGCTTTATTTAATTTAAGTTGAGTTATTATATCATTAAATTCTTCTTCTGTGGGTGTATCCAGTTCTTTTTCTTCCATATTGCCTTCCAGGTTTCCATCCTTTTCCCTTCCCGTCAACGTTCTGTTATCTGTTAATATTTTCCTAAAATGACCCGCCCATTCGGTGCTACTTTGTTTGTTGTGTTCCTTTTCGCATTTTGTCTTTTGATTTATCTATATAATTTTATGTTATTCTTATTATATTTTTCTATCATCTCCATTATTTTCTCTATCAATATAGTTTTCTTAGTTTTTACTAGTTTAGCGCTGTTTTTTCTAATTTCCTGATATGCCCTGTAGTCTACATCACTCCCTGTTCTTAACCACTTCAATCTAGCAGCCCTCTTCATCTGCATTATTCCTCTGCATTCTTCGCCAAACCATTCCTTCCTTCCTTCTATGGATTTTTCCCATTATCTTATCTGTGGCGTGTTCAATACATTTACTCTCTCCATTCTACTACTATGTTTTCGTCTTCTGGACTGTCTGCTAGTTGTTTTCTGACTTCTTCTTCGTATAGTGACTCCTTACCTGTTATCATCTCAATATTCCTTCTCCTTCTGTTTGTTTGTAAATTCACTCCACCTACCATTCTTAACTTAAGCTTCGCTATTACTAGAATGTGGTCAGTACCCACGTCTGCTCCTCGGAACGATCTTACATCTTCTATCATTTTTTGTCTATGAAAATGTGGTCTATCTGGTTTCCTGTCGTTCTGCCTGGGATTAACCATGTGACTTTATGTTGCGTTTTGTGTTGGTATTATGTGCTAACTATGTACAGTTCCATTTCTGTTACTAAATTTCCCAGTCTCGTTCTATTGTTGTTTGTGTCGTTATGCAAGGTTTCTCTTCCAACCACTTCTCTTCAGTATTCTTCCTTTCCCATCTTTGCATTGAAATCTCCCATAAGGATGGTGTTCTGGTGTTTTTTCGCAAGTCTCACTTATTTTATCGTAGAACTCATCCTTCTATTCTTCATTTGCTATCTCTGTTGGTGCGTAGGCGTTTATGATTGTAATGTTGGCTATATCATTCTTTAATCTAATGTATGAAATTCTCCCATTTTTACTCTTAAATTCCACTAAATCCTTTCTCGAGTTTTTGCTTATCAAAAAGCCCGTTCCATTCTATCCCTGCTTATCCCCCTCCATACAGAATTGCATATTCTTCCCTGTCAGTTCTTCCTTCTCCTTTCTATTTTACTTCCTGCAAAGCCAATACTTCTAATTTTTTTGAAGTATACTAATAAGTTGATATTTTTGTTATTAATTGAGTAAATATTAATAATATTCCCTTTAGCAATAAATATTAATTACTATGACCAATAGTGGTGCAGCCAAGGGCCAAAAGAACCATGTGGTATGATAAAATATAATTAATATTTCTTATGAAAGATATGAAATTTATTTATTTATTTATGAATTAAAGATATGATTAATTGATGCCTTCTTATTAGATATTTTATTCAAATGATTTAATTCTTGATGAAAGATACGAAATTGCTTAAAGTGGTTCCAAACGGTACACCTACCTTATAACTCTTGAATCCCTGTTGCTCACTATGGAATCAAGCATGGTATTAAAAAAAAATGAGTTTCGTACCGGCTTTTGGGAGACTGTATAGGTTCATCGCTGCTTCCATAATCATTTTTTTCTGGCTACCCTTTTATTTTTAAAGTCTTTTGGCAGATCATAACTATTATTCTCAGTAAAACATTTGTTATAGTCCTACCAAGTGATATTTCTATCCTAGAACAGTGCCTGCAGATGTCCGTAGGAAATATTTTAATTGGAGGATTATTTATTCCTTTCAAAATTATGACGATTCACCTAGAGGTTGCAACCGACTTATGGGTGGATTACCGTTCGTTTGGCTGGCGACTTTAAGCAGATCTTACCTGTTATATAATGAAGAACACGTGCACATGAAGTCACGGCCTGTTTTAAGTCATCAAGTTTATGGTCTCATGTTAAGGTTCTGTCTTTGAGAATTAATATGCGTGTTCATCTTCAACATGACTTAATAGCAGAAGAGTTTTTAAAACTACTAATTGACATTGGTGATGGAAAGATTCCAGAAGAAGAAGGTAAGTATTCCGAGTAATCTTTGTGACATCGGGGGAGATTTGATAACCATGACAAAATATATCCAAATATTGATCAGGCTGGAGTAAATTACACTTCATGGTTAAAAGAAAGAGCTATTCTCACTCCAACAAATGACCAAGCTAATAACATTAACAACTTTCTATTAGAAAAGCTGCCAACTGAACATGTGAATATGAATGTGATGCATGAATGTGGAATATGAATCTGTGGATACGGTAGTGGAGGTAGAAGATGAGGTCCATTATCCTATGGAGTTTTTGCTGACGCTTAATCCGCCAGGAATACCACCTCATGTTCTTTACCTCAAGATTGTCACACCAGTATTGTGCAATTTAAACCCTCCAAAACTATGCAATGATACCAGACTTCAGGTGAAAGCTCTACATAAAAAGGTAATAGAAGCCACGATTTTTACTAGACAATATGAGAGAGAAAACGTATTCATTCCACCCGACTACCACTTTAAATTCAAACTTTTGCAATTTCCTGTTAATTTGCTTTACCATGACTATCAATAAAGCACAAGAACAGAGTTTGAAAGTGGCTGGTGTTGATTTAAGAAATGACTGTTTTTCTCATGGACAGTTTTATGTTGCATGCTCAATCAGTTATCAGTTCTCCTGATAACCTGGTCATTCTTCAGCCAGATAAGAAAACTAAAAACGTCGTATATAGACAAGTTTTAGGTATTTGATTTTACAGTTTTAATCGTTTCAATAAAACTTAATAGACGACTAAACCAGTAAATAAACAAAAACTTAAGCGATAGATACTTTTTAAGTTATTTATATTAAAAACTAAAATGTTCATCCAAAAAATAATGAAGTATTTAATTTTACTATCACCACAAAAATATGAATTTTTGCAATGTTTATTGAAGGGATAATTGGAACAGGTCATATTTATTTAATGAAAATATACTAAGTAATAAGTTTGCTATGAATCTAAAATTACAAACCCCATACTTCTTTGAATTTCAAATTGTTATTAATGGAAAATAACTAAATAGAAAATGTTCAAGAATTTTTTTAATTGGATGAAATCAGAATGAAATAAAGCCTTCCCGAAATAATCTAGCCATCTGATCTAAAACAAAAATAATTGTCTCATTTAAGATTCAACAGGGGCAGCCCTTCAGAAAATAAAATGACTATGGCGTGGCTATCGCAGAGTTTTGCTTTCAAACAACGTCACGATAATAAAGATTAGAGGTTTCTAGGCTTAGAAAAAAAACACCGATTCTATCCGACAACACACAGCTGGCGTTCGAATTTGAATATCAGGAGCTGCCTGCCTTCATTACATAATGTCACGCACCTGAAATATAAATTTCAACATTCAACTCTGCTCGACTAGTGTAAACCGTCGCAGGATCTCGTTACTAAAATATTTTTGATCTAAAACCGCAATTTTATGTCGAAAAGAAATCTCAGCAGCATAAGAGATTCGTAACATGTGTTTAAACACTTCAGGCTACTGAAATGAATTGTTCTAATTAATTTAATTAAATAAAATGTTTAGTCATTTAAACGTTTACAAAGGACATTTTGCATAACAATATACAGGATGTAAGGAAAATAACTTTCCTAAATTTAATCAACGATTCTTTTCATCATTTCAAAGGATGTAGGAGATGAATAAGTTTCGAAAATATTCTATAAGAGTCGTTCGAAAAATTCTCGGCCTGACACTCAGATGGTGCTAGTATGACCAAATGTCTACGATATTTGTCAAATATGTGATCGAGCAAAGTAAGACAATATATAAGAAGGTATTCCAACCCTACAAGGGATTACGGGAAATGTGTCAAGCGGTGGCGCCATCTCACGTGTATCCAAGGCATCAATTTAAACTTTTTATGGCATGCCGACTTAACAGTTTCGGGTTCAAATACTCACCATTGCCAGATTTTTTTTGGTTCAAAAATTGTATTAAAATTATTCTGTTATTAATTTCAGATACTTATTAACTTGTAAGTTGTTTTTTCAGTCTCTAGGGTTGAATAATTAGTACAATAAAAAAATGTATGTCATTTGCCATACTCGTTTATTTATTTAATTAAAAAAGCCTGCAATAGCTCTAATTATTATAATTTATAATATAATTATAATATTGTAATTTATTCAGAAAATATAAAAATGACAGTAACATTAAAGAATGTTACAACATACTTGGCAAAAAAAAACAATAAATTGAATATACTCATTTCCGAGTGGTTTTAGTTGTATGTATGCACTTCGAGAGTTATGAAGGTCGATATTCTGATTACCTGGTTGTACTGTTGTATAGGGTGTTGCCAAATTAAAATGGCCGATAGGAGGTGTCTTTTGCTATCTCTTCAGCCTCCATAAAGCATTATTGGGCTCACAAGTCTTTTTACGTTAATTATTTAATTATATATTTGATAAATTCCAAAAGTTAGCATTTAAAGTTGAATTAGAAAATAAAGTTATTGTTATAGCCTCCAAATTATTTTTTTATTTTAATGTGTGATGTTGTAGGGTTCTATGAAAACCAAAATTGGAAAAAAAGTTTTACTGAGGTAAAATAATTGTTGAAATAGATGTGATAGTTTTTTCAATAAGAGGCTCTATATCTAACTTTTTTTTACCACGGTTGCTTCCAAGTTTTCAGTTTCTCTATATTCACCTTTACCTGTGTATATGTCAAAATAGTATATCCTCGTTTTGTAAGTTTTAGGGGTAAATACTGTTTGAAGGATATACGGCCTTTGAATTTTACCATCAACAGCCTGTACCATTAAAGGATCAAAGTATGTTTGATAGTTTTCACGCAACTTGTTGATAAATGGTCGAATTTTATACAGTTGAACTTGGACGCCAAATGCAGTTTTGGCGAAACGCCGTGACTCTTCACAGGATCAACGGATTGACACCTGGAATGATTTAGAAACATCTGAACGACTCATTCTGAAACTTGTCTTTTAGTATTCAGACAAGCATTGAGAATGCTAAGTGTGACCTTGGCGAAACGTCTGCACGTTCCCAACAAACGGGACACAAACGATCGGATGTACTCTCGGATTAATAGTCTAATGTATTTTTTCATCCGCGAAACACTACGAACTAACATTGAGAACGGCTCGACCGATTTGGCTGATTATTATGGTAGTATTCGTAATTGTCAGGACAAGGTTTGAATGAAAGAATATTTTTGGAAAATCCACGGGAAAAGTCGAAAAATGAAAAAATATGTATGTTATATTTTAATATTTTGGAGTTTTATGTGAAATGAGGCATAGTTTGAGAGTTTTGCTGTCACATGTTTTTATAACAAAAAAAGAGAAGTGCATGGCTTAAACGTCTTGCAACCAAGCCATTAAAAAAAGAAGTGTGACATTTTGCGAAGGGATTTCATTATATGTTATCGGTTTAACGAAAATATTGTGTTATCGGTGGTATGTTGAAAAGATTATTTTGGTTACTTTGGAAAAATGCCACCAATAAGGCGTTGAAATACACGGATGATCTCCAAACAGTGATTAAAGCAGACAATAAACCAGTAGGCGAACATGAAAGACGCTTCAATGTACCGATGTTGAATGAAGTTGGCATTGTGACTGTTGGCGAGAATTTGGTGTCTCGTATATTTATATACACACACACATTGACGACGACACCGTTTGACCGATCACCATGAAAATTGGTACATCTAAGTATTTTTTTATAAAGAAGGTTTTTATTATGTTGTAACTCGCCACTAGATAGCGCTGCAGGAGGATATCAATTTTTACACCGTCAAACCGATCACTATGAAAATTGGTATAGGTATTTGAACATGGTGGATATTTTCGCTCTATCCACTTTGTTGCCACACCTTGCTACTAGATAGGTCTGTAGTGCATCAACATCTACACCTTAACTAGATCTTTCCCTGTTTACAGTATTTAAATTTAAAAATGCTATACTACAATAGACAATGTGTTTCAATGGATATAGATAAAAGTGAAAGGAAATTTGTATAGGGCCGGTAGCGTAATTGAACAGAGCCCTCGAAATGTAATCGAACGACCTGGGTGCGTTGACCATCGAAAAGTCAACTATATGTTGCTTGCTCCAGAGTAGGAACTCCAAAAACTCTGTACATCTATAGACCGAATCAGAAAACCAAAAATATTGTTTATCCATTTGCGTTACGCGAGATGTTAGTATTAGTTTGAATTACTTTAAATTGATTTGATTATATAGCGAATGGAATAGTTAGAAATATTATTCGTTAACGTAAATTATTAATAAAAAAAAATGTATATAATTTTTCATCAATATATGTCAATATCAATAAAAATAATAGAACGAGTAATCTTTCATTTTTCCACAATTTTTTATAACGCTTTATAGATTCTTCATTACATACAGACCATCCATTTTAGATATACAGAGGTACATACTAATGAATAGTCTGAACCTCGAGAAACGAAACATATGTCATCCAGTTGAAGGGATAGGTGGGGCTCCTTCCCGGCCAAGCAACCAACAAAAGTGTTCTATATATATATATATATATATATATATATATATATATATATATATATATATATATATATATATATACATATATATATATATATATATATATATATATATATATATATATATATATATATATATATATATATATACATATATCCTGTCAGTGTGTACTTATCTTTCACTTTTATTTTTTAACTGTGTGAAACTTTTTTGTTTTAAAGTAGTGTTTGATAATATAATATTGTTTTGCAAAAATATGGTTACGCAAAGTTAAAAAATAAAAGCGATAGATAACAAGGTAAAAAAATGGTTTTATTCGGTTTAAAACAGATTCTTGATGTGATGGTTTACAAGTGACATCACAATGCCTGAAAGGGTTAGATAATCGCCAACTGAAGGTACGCAAGTTTGTATGTTATTTGTATATATAACATGATAAAGATAAAACATCAGCTCAACCGTTGAATGGGAGCAGGCGAAAATGTATCATAGAAAGCGAAAGTGTATCAAAGAGCAAGTTGCAGCCATAAGAACATTTATAGCTACGGTTTTCTCATAGTGAAGTGCTCATTGTCTGTCTAGCAAAAGGCTGGAGTATCACCGGGGAGTATTATGCTTTACTGCTGAATCAACTGAAAGGTACTATTCAAGCAATATGTCTACAAGCGTTGAAGTGCTTCTACATGCACAGTATTCACAAGAGTTGGCACCCAGTGATTACCTGTTCCTCTCAAACCTGAAAAAATTCGTTCGATGAAGATTCACTTGAAATGATGAGGGCAAAGCTAAGATAATCGTTTAGTTTATAGTGTTGGATACATCGTCATTGGGCTAAATGTATTGAATTCCAAGATGTCCTACAGATCTTTTTCTTTTTCAGAAGCGCTCGGAAAAATTTTCAACGCCCTTCGTATAGGAAAAATATTAATTGTAGACATATAACGAACTCAAACAGTTTGGAAAATCCTGGTTCTCTAGCGATAACTATCCATTAATTAATTTCACATTTTCTGTTGGTTTATGTTAGTGATTTTATGATAAAATTATACAAAATCCCATCTTTTTTTATAACATTGTAAACAACAAAAATATTAACGGACATAAAAAAAGTCATTAGTAATATATAAATAATTTTGAGCGGATTTCGAATTGATTAGAAAATGATTCCCCACATTGCCGAGAGAACTTTATGAATATTAAAATGAACGAAAGGACCAGACTGTCCAGGTAATCGAATCGAGAAGAAAACTCATTAAAATTTATCGCAGACATTCAGAAATCTGCACTGTTCGTTGAATAATCCTTTATAATTAAGAACAGAGGAATTAGATGATGCCGTTCGGAGACACTGGTAGGAGAACGGGGAAAGAAGACATCTAATTTTACAGTTTATGTAATTCCGTTTCCGGTTTTTAAATTTTTTTATTAGAGATTTTCAATTTTCTTACATTTAACTCTCGCTTCCAGTTGTTTTTTTTATTCGTTGAACGCTTAAAATTGAATTAGTCAATGTAATGAATATAATCGATGAAATACTTTATTGATTAAAGAGGATTTTTATTTTTATAATTTATAAAAACCCATATGACGGTTGCTATTTATGTATCCGGAATAATAAATAAAAACCATAAGGAGTTCAAATCGAGATATTAGATAGTGCACATCGAACCATGCGCGGCAAACAGTTACTAAACGTTTAGTATTTGTATTGTGTTTTTAAGTTGTGAATAGTGCTGTTCGCGATGGACAAACGCAAAACTTATCTCAGAGAAGAAATACTGGGTATTCGTAGGAAGACCTAGTACAGTGTCGCGCTGAGTGCTTACAGATACATCAAGATGCATTATCCAACCAAACAAAATAATTAAGCAAAAACATTGCCTCAAACATAAAGTTACTTACAGAAAATGCAATTCTGCGTGCCAAAATCAATGAACTGAGAGTTATAGCACGCATTTGATGTATGATGTATGATGTACGTTTTTTTAATTATTTAACATTAGAGACTAAAAAAATAATTTTGACAATAATTTATAGGTTTTAAAAATAATATTTTTGACAGAAAAATATAACAATGGTGAGGATTAGAACCTCAAACTGTAAGTCGACACGCCATAAAAAGTTTAAATTGATACCTCGGACACACTTGAGATGGCGCCACCGTTTGACACATTTCCCATCGTCTCTTGCAGGATTAGAATATCTTCTTATATATCATCTTATCTCGCTCGCCATTTTTATTAGATATTCTCTGTTGCTTTAGAAGATCGACCCTAACTTACCTAATGAGGAGCAGCGGCTTCTATACTGATCATGAGAGTCAGTTGATTTTTCTCAGTTTCCAGGCAGAGCGAGGTTTATTACGGAGCATTATTTTGTCGTGATATTCACAAATATTTTTCTGTGAATATCACGACAAACAGATGTGTTAAATTGAAGGAATTCATAATGTAAATAAATGAAACTCATTTTATAACTTATATAATATCTTTATTTATAATTTCTTGATATCTATTTACCATGAGGAATATTGAGACGAATATCCTCCATAAGCGCTGGGGACATATGAGGCCAATAATCCTCCAGACGATCCAGATGAGCTGTAACCAGAACCAAGTGAACCATATCCGTAAGAGCTGGAGCTGAGAGATAATGGTGCAGACCATGCAGATCCGTAAGAGTTTCCGTAGGAATTATATCCATTTCCATAGGACCTGCCGGAACTAACATATACTGGCGCGGATGATGCATATTCGTAAGAGCTACCGGAAGTAGCTGCTAATGGTGCAGACGATCCAAAATTGTACGAGTTTCCGTAAGAATTATATCCTGTACCTTGATAACTACCAGTGCTTACTGCTGCAGGTACCTGGATAATGGAGGAGAGAGGTTATTGTTGACGTGAAATAATTTAAAAACTGAATATCAGTCGCTACATCTACCATATAGTCCTGCATTGCATCATCAGGCCATCATTTATTTCCTTCATTAGAAGTAAAATTATCACGTAAAATGGTAGATGAATGTAGTAGATTTAGTGCAGATATACTAACCTGAACATAAACGGGCTTTTCTACTGCAACTGGTATGTGTTTGGTGACAGTCACTGGATAAGGTTGAGGCACAGAGACTGTTTTGGTTACTTGAACTGGATATGGTTGTGGAACCGGTACAGTCTTGGTGACTGTTACTGGGTAAGGTTTCGGTACTTCAACGGTTTTGGTGACATGAACTGGGTAGGGCTGAGGTACAGCGACGGCAACAGGGGTGTTGATGGTTTTCACTTCGTGACTATGAGTGTGAGTGTGTACGTTGGAGCCTCCCACTGAGCCAGAATATCCAGACAAACCACTGCTGCCATAGTTTGATAGACTTCCACTACCGTAACCGTATCCGCTGTTGCCATAATTTGATAGGCTTCCACTTCCGTAACTTCCATAACCGTATCCATTGGCGTATCCGGCACCACTACCGTAACCTGGAAGATAACATTATTTCTATAAATCATCGGGGTATTCTGGAAACATCAGTGCTTTTGCGTCGGGTGTCTGTTTACAAGACAAGTTACCTTTCAATTTAATATTTTTAATTCAACGACGTTTCAGCTTAATACAAATTGATTTTTACTACTGTAACGGTTGTTTCTGCTTTGACCTGAACATTTAAAATTAATATTTTCTTCATTAGTCATTTTTTTGGATTTGGGATGAGAAAGTAACCGCTAGGAGCCAAATCCGGGGATGTGCAAGCGGCAACGACTAATGAACTTTTGCAGCAATAAGCCGAGACGTGTGGGCAGGTACATTGTCAAGGTGAATTTTTTGCCGTTTAATTCAATTCGTCCAGAAGTGAACTGTAATAATTCAGTACAGCAGCGGTTTAATTTATTACTATCGAAAACAAAGGGCAGGATCTCTTTAAAGTGGAATCTAACTCTTTTGGTATTTATGTCTCACCGATTTTTTTCATTTTTCAGGGAACGTCAAAATTTGTTTGCTTTATTCGATCGAACAGAAAAGCGACTAAACGCAGGCTTTTAAAACTTTGCAGCACGTTGTTTAACAAATTATATTTGACAAATATTGTAGTCATTTACTCATACGATACCTGCCCCATCTCTGTATCAGGCCGCGAATTTTTCCAACTTTTAACACTTGTGTAACTTGTGTTACAATGTCATTACAATCTGTCTACTAGTTCTCTCAAATCAGGTTTTCTAGCTTTTTCTTATAAGTTCGAGAAATGAAAATGTAACACATCGGTCCATAAGTCCCCGGTCTGACATATTGATGACGTCACTTACGAAAAATCCTTACTTAATCCCTTTAAATGGCGCTACTTTTGTTATTGTCAAAACAATGGAAAACAATTGTGTGTTGATTAAGCATTGCTTTTTGATAAAGAAAACAAAACCGTTGAAGCAAAACAATGGCTTGATAAAAATTACCTGGACTCTACTCTAGGAAAATCAATCATAACTGATTGGTATGCTACATTTAAACGTGGCCGTACAAGCACCGATGTTTCCAAACGCTCTGGACGTCTAAATGAGGTGGTTACACCAGACAACATTAGAAAAATTCACAAAATTATTTCGAAAACCCGTAAAATAAAGCTGCAGGAGATAGCTGATAACTTAAAGGTATCGAAGGATATATGGAGCTGTTTAAGTGACAATGGATGAATTATGGATCCACTACTACACTTCGGAGTCAAATCGGAAATCAGCTGAGTGAACAGCAGCCGGTGAAAGCCGTCCGATGCGATCAAAAATACAACCATCGGCTGGCTATGGCCTCTATATTTTGGAATGCGTATGGGATATTCATCGATTATCTGGAGAAAGGCAAAAGCAACAATAGCGAATATTATATAGCGTTTTTGGTGCGTTTAAAGGACGAGACCGCAAAAAAGGCTCCAAATGAACAAAAAAAGTACTATTTCAGCAAGACAATGCACCATGTCACAAATCGCTGGCAACCATGGCTAAATTCCATGAATTGCACTTTAAATTGCTTTTTTATTTAGTGCATTCTCCAGATCTGGCCCCCAGCGACTATTTCCTCAAAAAAAATTTCGCTGGAAAGAAATTTCGCTCCAATGAAGGGGTAATTGCCGAAACTGAAGGATATTTTGAAGGGAAAGAAAAGTCGTATAAAAAAGGTGTAGAAATATTAGAAAAGTGTTGGAATGATTGTATTGCAATTGACTGTATTGCAAAATTTGCAATTGTTTGTCAGACAGGGGACTTATTGACCGATGTCTTATGTGCCCTACATGCCATGGGGGCCTAGGACAAGTTTAGCATATATACTTACTATTATATCCGGTAGAAAGGCCACCAACTGAACTTCCAGATAATCCTCCTCCTACGACACTATAGCCGTGGTCGATGTAGGTAGTACCCAGGTCAATATGGCGCTTAACTTGAGTTTTTTCATCGTTTTTTGTTTCTTCAGCGGCAACAATGGCAGCCAAAATGGCTACACACTGAAACAAAATAAGATGATAATATAAATATTAATACATTCGTGGATAGTTGTATATTGTGCTTCGCCGGCCGCGGTGGTCTGGTGGGTTAGTCGCCTGCTTGGCAATCCAAAGGTAGTTGGTTCGACTCTAGCGTTCGGATGGGTGTTTTTCTTTAATTCTTCTGTCCGTGAGTATATATATATATATATATATATATATATATATATATATATATATATATATATATATATATATATATATATATATACACTCACAAATACACACACACACACCTAAATGTTTGTGATTGTTTCTAGGCAAGAGTGTAAAATCCTTACCTTACCTTAGTTTACCTTTCCTAACCTTATTGTGCCTCATCGCAGATGTACATATTTTGTTTAATTACAATTTTATAACAAAAATACCTGTGAAGGAATGTGTAGCCCATAAAATATATCTGGGATATAATGGGATAATTTATGACTATATACCAATGACTATAAGTGACTATTTATTAATGATTTTATTATGAAGGATACGATTTTTTCAAAGAAAATTTAAAACAATATTGTACTCATATGTACAATATTTGATTTTTATAATTTTATTGGGTGTTTGGCCTTTTTTTGCACATAATATATAACCAGGACCAATAATAATATCAGAATGTTTAAATTACGCACAATTATAACTACAAGTAATAATCTGATAATTTTTGTTTAATCATTTTTGCATATTCAATTGTTTCAAATCTCATCAATTCAATCAAATTTCATCAATTTGTTCACAAATTTTGAAGAACAACTTAAGACCAATTGTTCGGAGTTTATTTAGATATAAATACCCGGAGAGATATATATCTCTCTTCGGATTATATACACATATGAGGGGATATTAGTCTGCCAACGGGGTTGAATGTGTATTTATACACTGATAGATTGCTAAGATAATATAGGATACCCAATTGAAGCGTTTTGGTTGCTGGGATTATTGCTATTAAGGCATTTCTTTCATACATTCATTTTAAAATATTTATATCATACTTTTCCATCCTAAGGGCTCCAGAGGGCCCTTATTATGCAGAGCGCAAAGTTTTTATGAACGTCAGTGATTCAGGGATTAATAGAAAAAACAAGGAAAGCGCAAAGAAATGGTCACTTGGTTGAATTATCCTTCTCAAAAAACACGATCTGTAATCCCGATTACTAAAGTGATAAGAAAAACGTGTTGCCGCCAGAATGGGTAGTTTTTAAAAATTCCAATACATTCAAGAACTTTAAGAACATTTTTTGCATTGGTTAAGTCTTTTTTTTCACTAAATAAACTAGAAATCTTTATTTGCAAACACATGAGAATTGGCCATCTCACACATCTTGCAGGCTCTCCCACAGCTTACCTCTCAACAATGAATCTCTGGAATCTATGGAAATATAACTATTGATAAAATTCTTGATGAGCCATTTGATTTTGATTTGGGATGAGGCTTTTTGGATATTCTGTCTGAGACCAGCGTTCCCACGTCTATTTGCTTTCTCCAAAGAAGCCAGTTTAACATCTTTGAGATCTGATCTTTTTTGGATCGTATTTGACTTGATTTGGTCTTAATTTTTAGTCGTAGATAGTTTGTTTGCATTATCCATTTGACATCCGATTGTTTTACGTCTATTATGATGACTTTAACAAATCTGGACACATATAGATAGATATTTATAGAAAATGCATTGATGCTGGATAAGATCAGTTTACCGCGTGAGGCAGTTAATAATCGCGGCGGTTCTTAATTTTTTAGGAGATGACGTTGGAAATAGAGGTCGGTTCACAGTCTAATCTCTTATGTCTTTTTATGACATAAGAGACGACAGTGCCTTTTAAAATGCCATTGATGTATAAACGATTTCGAGTTAGCGTCATATTTTTTTCGTATGGAAAAAATGTCGAGTTTTGAGCGAAATAAAGAGCATTTGCGGCACTAACCGCTTTTCTTGTTGGATCAAATGAAAAACGCGAGTGAAAACTGTTATATACTTGTGGAAACTTATGGTGACAATATCCCAACGCAAAAAACGCTTTTAGGCGTTGATTTACATAATTCAAAAGTGGCGACGTTTAAAACGTACTGCTTTTCTTGATGAAAAACGGCGTGCGAAGTTTTGCTTTTTTGGCATGAAAGAAAGGCTTTTTGTATTGGATCGTAGAAAGATGTCAGTTCAGGTCGAGCTTTCAGAGAGTAAGCTGCTGTTTCATACGGGGTGATGGCAGACCCTGCGGGATTCATGAGGGAGGCGTTTCAGGTGCTCCAACATTCATTAGAAGACAAATAGAAGCGTATCAATGACCTGGAAGGTCAGTTGCGCTATCTACAAGAGATGGGTAACCTATCTTCTGCAGAACTCAATTAGTTACGCAACAAGAACATGGTATTGAGTGAAGATTTGGACAAGGTCCAAAAAGAAAATAAGCAACTGAGGGAAAAACTAAGCTAGGTTTCTAAAAAATCTGATTTTTTTGTTGTCAAAGCATTAGATAGTGAAAAAGAAAGAAAATAAACCGCTATGAAAGATGACTCTCCAATCTACGGGTGCGACATAGACCTATCAGAAGGAGACTAGATATCTGCCTCAGAAACAGACACCAGACTAGATATCTGCCTCAAAGAGGATTTTCCGCCTCTAAAAAAGCCGACCTCAGAAAGCGCTTCGCAAGCCCCGGTATTCAAGAAGCCAGCACATCCAAAGCCGGTCCACTGCACCTCCAAAGAAAGCAGAAGGGCCCAAGACACAAAAGTCAGCCGAAGTACCGCCGATTGTCCTACGGGATAAAGCAGCCTACCTCCAGATTCTTCGACTCTTCAGAGAAAGAGACATCAACCTAGGAAAATCAACTACGAAGCCCAACGGGGTCATAAGACCTCTGACCGCAGATGACTACAGAGCCGCCATAAGACTTTTGGATTTCCAGCAGGAGGTCCAGAGAAGATCCAGTCACAGAGGGCGAATGGCTGAATTATGCAGTGCGCCACTCTACGGCCATTTTGCGAAAAAAATATCATGCAGATCCCCTCCCGGGAGTGTAAAAAAGATCCAGATACTCCAGCCCCCTGCAACAACTGTGGTGGTGCACATACCGCGAGCCTTCAGGGTTGTCCAGCCAGACCCAGCAGAGACAGTTCGGTGAAGACTTCAACACCTTTATAGCATAAAGTCAATAGGATCTTTGCAGGCTCGAAAAGTACAAAAATACCTCCACCAATCTTTGTGTGGGGGTCCCAGCGGAAGCCTGTTGCAACCACCTTGCCCACTTTATAAGCTAATCCATTCTTCGAATTTGTGGAGCAACTATCAGCTCAGCTGGCAAGCCTGATTTAGGCCCAACTGAGCGATGCTTTCCAAACTTCCCTTGGAGGCCTGAAAATCCAATAATCGTCGGCCCCGTATTTGGTGGGTGTCGTGGACTAGTCAATATTCCGATGAAGATTTAGTCTGTCATCTTCTTTATAACTTTGCGAAGTTTCTCTGGAATTTGTTGCAACCCCAACTTCTGGCATCGTCGAATTTTACGCCGCAAAAGAAAAGGGGAAAAGTTCGAAGCTTTCAGGGGTAGAAAATATCCCCAAAAAAGGGAAAAGTCAGGACTCGTTTCGGGTATAGTTAATTCTAGATAGGTAAAGGGCTACGGCTTAACCTAAAAACCAGAGTGAAAAAGCGGAAAGCCGAAAGATGGATGGATGGATTGATATATTTCGAGAACCCATAATGCAGAAATTCATGGGTTCATCCAGTACACCAGGAATCGGTTTGGAAAGAATACAGTGATGTGCATTTGGTTGGATCAGAAGTGCATCATGTAGCTTGAAACAGTTAATGCCCTTTGAGAGACCATTTTTGCACTTGGCTGGTAACTCTTGTCCCACTCACCGTACTCACCAGACATGGTGAGACATGGCCCCTTCGGACGGATGAAAGACTTCAACAATTACGGATATGTCGAAAAATGGCTTGTTCTCTGGACCATCTCTAAGGATTGGTTTGGTTATTTTGGGAGGGCATTTTTGGAAGGTTTTTTTTGGGTGATGAAAAAATTGTACAGCTAGCGTTGGCACATATTTTGAATAAACCATTTTTATATCTTTCTACCAAATTAAATGTGTTTTTTAAATAAAAAAAATAAGAATTATTAATTACCACACTTGCTATACATAGACTAAGGTTTCTACCTTTAGCTAAAAATTAATCTCATGACTATGTTTTAGATTGGTTGTAATATATCGTTGATAGAATTTTTCTTAACGCCTTCGTAAACCTTTCCGTGATAGAAAAGCCACATGAGCAACAAATGACTAAATAGGACATATTAAAACACTACAGAACAAAAGCTGTGGAACGGCTCTCTCTCTCACTCTCTGATTAATTTTCCAAATTGGAGCATCGTTTTTGAGAAATTAGAGTGTCGCTAACAAATTGCCCGCGCTTTGAAATATTGTTGATTGGAAACAGAGCGGCCTCACCATAATTCACCGGAAAATAAATGGCACAGTATTATTCCGGTGTACGATATTATCAATTGGCGTTCGAACGTGTCATTTGTTGAATTAGTTGATGAAAAAACCGGTAATGAAAAACACTAAAATATTTTGAAGCGAAATTGAGGAAAGTTTCATTCGGATATCAATTGGGAGATGATCATCAACAATAAATCAGCGTTACCGGGGTGATATGAAACGTTCGTTATATAATAAGATTATGATAAACGTTCTAAGTAACCTATGCAAAATTGAGATCTAAAATTATTCAAAATAGAGTCATCAAACAGAATATCGTTTTTCATTGCGTTCACCACCTTTCAGAACACTGTTGAATACCAGATCGAAAAAAAACTGGCGGGTTTGATGTGATAAAACCATTGAGGCATTTTTTGACTTCCTCAAGAGATGTGATGAGGGTGACAATCAGATGATGCTGCCGGCATCGAAAGGGATCAAGATTCGAAAGGATCAAGTCTGAAGAGTATACCAGATGTGATAAAGTCTCACATCCCAGCTTGGTGATCATTTCCAGAGATTCATTTTGCTGTATGTGGCCGTGAATGAAAAATGACCCCTTCCTTGCCTGTATAAGGTATTATTTCCTTTACAGCTTCGTTAATACGAATCAGTTATTACTGGCAATTTGACATACTGATCGTTGGATCGGACTCATAATGGACGACGCCCAGTTGACAAAGCACACCAGTTTTACATGGATTTTTGGGTTTGGGGTACCAGTTGATGGGTCATCAGGATTAACCCACGATTTTGAAGGTTACTCCGAGTTCTAGCAGTGTACTAAAAAAATTTTCTTCCAGCACCCGTTTGTGTCTGTTCCTGTTTCCTTTTTTTCGTGTCTGTTCCGGGCGTTCTACATTATTTAAGTCAACATTTTCTGTTCAGAATTGTTGGAACCATTTTTACAACTATTGTAATGAAACAGCATTATCTCCCAAAGCCAAAAAATCATAACCTGAGCTTCTGCAATATTTTTTTGTCAGTTGAAAGGCGAAAAGAAGGCAGTGGCTTTCGAACGACATCGCGTCTATTTCCGATTTTTCAGTTTGTAGTCACTGTAGACTCGTATATTATAGCTCGTTTTAAAGGTGAAAGATGACACTTTAAAATAACTATATGGGTATAAAAATGTTATTCGAATGGGTTCTACAGCCGATGAAACGTAGGCATATCCTGTGTTAACCACTAGCCACTAATGATCATTTCTACTGATTTAATGTCGGATATGAATTCTACATACACCGTTTCCAAAAAATATTTTAATATATATTGTTATTTCTTCGAAATATGCACCCTCTGACTTCTCCCGTCCATCAAACAGTTGTTCAGTGAACTGTTTTGAATACTCAAAGATTTGTACGCCCATCTTATAAAATATTCCGGTATCTCAAAAGTTTTAAACTGGAATTTAAAAGCTTTGAGAAGCTGTCGGATTATCGACTATCGAAATTTTCCATAACTCTATATACGGGGTGTGGCAAAAAACGACCTATTGTAAAAGAGAATCTGTATTCCTAACAAAGCACAGTGTTTTTACTGGAATTTCTGTTAGTTATTGTTGAATTTTTTACGGAGTTTCACGTCCGTAAAATTTTCTGAAGGCACAACGTAGATCTTGCTCTTTAAATGATCCCATAAATAAAAATCGCATGGCGTTATATCTGTAAATCTTGCTAGTCAGGGAGTGTCTCTATTTCTGAAGATAGATTGGGAAATAATTGTCTCATCACGTCTATCAATATTCTAGCGGTGTGAGTGGTAGCTTCATCCTACTGAAACCATGTGTCATCATTAACAAGCGCAAACCTCAATTCCTCTATTGGAAACCTCGGTGTGAAATACTAAACTCAAAGAGATTTACCACTAAACACCAAAGCACTTTTTTAATTTTTGCACTGTCAGTGGAACTAAATCTTTATCGTAAGTGCACTATCAAAGTTATGTCGACCTTTGGTTCCTTAGGTTATGCAAATCTAATTGAATACTTTCCAATTTTATTAAAATTAGTATTCCAAAATTTTCTAAAATATTGGACAAAATAACAAATTTTACAAAACAGAGTTGGCTTGACTTAAAAATCAAACAGTTATACGAGGGTTACAAATATTTATTAAAATAAACAAATATTTATCATTGAAAATGGTTTTGTTTGTCAAAATATTGTGGCGAAGTTATCGACAGTTCCCGGTAATACATTCCAACGAAAAATCATTTTAGTGTCAGTGTCAATATCGGGGAGTGTCAAGAAGAGTATTTTTTATTAGTAGAAGTATTAGTGTTGTATTGTACCTTAAAATATATAGTAGCTTTAAATTGAAAGCCCATTTTTGATTAGTGCCCCTACCCAAGGATATTGTCACGGGGAAATGAATATGAATTATAAGGGAACAATCCGTGACAATTGGTGTCAGAAGTGGGATTTTACCACTGGCGGAAAAAAATAGTGTTTTGAAGAACACTGTACTGCAAAGAATTCGATTGTGAAGAATTAATTAATTGAGGGAAGAAGTTCCCGATTATCCTAGATAATACTTTACGTGACTACGTACGTTATTTTTCCGAAGGGTTCTAGAATATTCTATTTGAGACCTAACGAATATTATTTAGCTTTGAGTACATCAAGGCATGTTATACATGAAGGAGACTTAATTAGATAATTTAAAAAAAATTTAAAAAAAGAAAACCTAGAAAGTTCTATTTCTAAATCTAAGAGATAAGGCAGATCGAGGACAGTCTCAAAAGAGTATTCTTACTATATGGCCACAACAAGACAACAGTCAGCAAAAATGGAAGAACAAATTTAGGAATTACACGAACCTGTTGGGAGCTACTTGCCATTATCAAGGCCGTCGACCATTTTCACCAATATTTATATGGCCGTAAATTCCTAATTCGTACAGATCACGCCACTTTAAAATGACTTTTTGAAATGAAGAATCCCGAAGGACAGCTGGCCAGATGGACAGAAAAGTTACAGCAGTAGAAACTTCATAGGAATGCTGATGCTCTATCCAGACGTCTATGCAAGGAAGATTGTAAACATTGTCAAAGAGTAGATCAGCGTGAAGTTTATACGTAGAGCAGTGTAAGGAGGACTGGCCATTATTACAGAAAATAATTGGACTACAGAGCAAATGAGGATAGATCGGAAGATCCTGATATCGGACTAATCCTGTATCTCAAGGAAAACAGTGAGTAAAGATAAGAATTGAACGAGGTCTCCAGTAAAAGCCTAACTTTTAAGGGGTTATGGGCCCAATGGGATTCATTTGGATTGGTAGTCCAAAATGGATTGTTGAAAAGAGTTTGGGATAGTGCCGACGGGAAGTATAAAAAGAGCCAGTTAATGGTTCCAAGGAAGAGAATTCATGAAGTGTTGGAAGAAATACACGACGGCAAATCTGGAGCCCACTTTGGAGTCAACAAGACTTTTGTTCGGGGACGCTTTTACTGGACCCGATATCATGAAGATATTAAGGAGTGATGCTGGAAATGCAACACATGTGCCTCTAGCAAGGATCCTAAACAACGATCTCGCGGACCGATGAAACAATACAATGTTGGCTTTTCGTTCGAAAGAATAGCACTGGATGTTGCAGGACCATTCCCAGTATCAGATCGTGGCAACAAATACATCCTAGTTATCATGGATTACTTCAGTAAATGGTCTGAAGCTTTTGTTCTCTCCAATCAGGAAGCAACAACTGTAGCGTAGGTGTTGGTGGATGAAATTTTCAGTAGATATGGCGCACCCTTGGAACTTCACTCAGATCAAGGGCTTAATTTTGAATCCGTGATTTTCAAGAGGGTACTAGAGGTTATTGGTATCCACAAAACTAGAACCACACCTTTGCATCCGCAGTCCGATGGACTGGTAGAGCGATTCAATAAAACAATGGAAGAACATATTTCCAAGGTCATCACTAAAAATCAGAGGGATTGGGACCAACATCTTCCATTATTCCTACTGGCTTACCGATCCGCAGTCCACGAATCAACAGGTCAAAGCCCAGCCAGAGTTGTTTTCGTTGTGTGATTTGAAGTTTGGAATACCCAATGAAGAGAGAAGAGATGTCCATGATTACGCAGATGAAGTACGAGAACGCTTTCTAGAAGTATACGATATCACTCGTGATCGTATACAGTTGTCCAGTGACCGGATGAAGAGTAGATACGATATTAGAGCAACTTCTACAGGGTTCCAAGAGAATGATTATGTTTGCCCCAATTAGCCCCAAAACTTTCTCAACCATGGGAGGGACCCTATAGAGTTATTAACTGGATATGCTTACAAAATTCCATGGTCGAGAAGCTGATTGGGACGATTAGTCATCGGGTGATTAGTCAGTTAGTTAGTAGATAGTCAGAGGGGGCAGTGTAACGAAGTTATCGACAGTCTCCGGTAAAACATTCCAACGAGAAAATCATTTTAGTGTCAGTGTCAATATCGGGGAGTGTCAAGAACAGTATTTTTTATTAGTAGAAGTATTAGTGTTGTATTGTAGCCCATTTTTGATTAGTGCCCGGACCCAAGGATATTGTCACAGGGAAATGAATAAGCAGAAGAATTATAAGGAAACAATCCGTGACAATATTCTCCGCGATTGTCGATACACTTTTGAATAAGTTTGAATCAGTTTTCATAGAACTTTTTCCATTCCGACTGAGGTATTTCGAAAACATACATTTTGAACGCATCAACGGCGATTCTCTAGTGGCACTACATGCCCATTCATCTTAAAAAACAGGCGACCGTTTGTTTTGAAGTGCTTTTTCAACAACTTTTCTTGGGTTTGGCTAATTTTCAAAGACCCATACAGTCGACTGCTGTTCTGTCGACTGCTGATTGCTACTTTCGGGCTTATGCAAATAAATCCAAGATTCATCACCTGTGTAGATGTTATACACGACTTTTTTGAGTGATTGTCAAATTATGCGGAATCCAACATGTTCCACATGTTCATGTAAGATCTTGGATATGCTGGTCATACTAATTCCCAGGGATGCCGTAATGTCATGGTATGTCACATGACGATCTTGTTTTATCAGTTCGCGCACAGTATCGATGTTTTCTGGCTCAACAGCGTCCGTATGACAAAACGTTCGTACGTATACGTATAGTACAATATCAAATTTTACGGTGTGTATCGCAGATGGCGAGTATGCTTGAAATTTAGGCGTACAATCTTTTGAATAAATTAACTTTTAAATTAACTAATGTAGAACACGAATAAAAAATAGATTGAAGCATCTCATGGTGATGCTAACATGGTTAGCGATATGAGCTTCGAGAAGTTTAAAAAAATGAAGAGGAAACCTGGTTAATTGTTTTATCACAAACGTTTAGATTAGGTGAACATAGCGGGTTGATATGATAATCGCTGCAAAAAAAATAAGGAGCAATAACACCAAAATGATGCTGTACATCACAATGTGATTTTTGCAGTCTGTAGGGGTCTCTCATGTAGATTACTAAACTTGAAGAGATTTACCACTAAACTTTTTAACTTCTCGACGAACGATTTGCTAATCATGGTAGCATCATCAAGAGATAATTGAATGTTCGATGGAAATGATGGTAAATCTCGTTGAATTTAGATTCTCACATAAGGTTCCAATAGAACAGCTGATGTCACACTCACTACGTGTTTAGGCGTACGTATGATGCTTCATTTGCTAATCATTTAAATTCAGAAAAGCACATTTTGAACCAATATTTTAAAATTTTACATAACATAAACCTAAAAAAATTATTTTAGAGAGCTTAAAAAAATTTGGGTATTCCGCAAAATGTCCAGGTAGACTTAAATGGGTCATCTTATTGAATTTCTATTGCACGTCTATACATTGAACAGAGAATTTGTATTCATTATTTATTGTGTTATCAGGTAGATGCACTCTTTAAGTAGTAACTAGTACATATCGATCAATAAGTCCCCGGGTTGACTAATAAAACACACTTTTTTTGCTAATTTCGACTTTATTCATCAATAATATTTCTACACCTTTTTTTATACAACGATTTCTCTTTACCTTCAAAATATCTTTCAGATTTGGTAATTACTTCTTCATTGGAGCGACATTTCTTTTCATCGAGCGTTTTTTTGAAGCCTGAGAACGGGAAATAGTCGGTGGGGGACAGATCTGGAGAATATGGTGGATGAGAAAGCAATTTGAAGTGCAATTCATGCAATTTAACCACCGTAGCCAACGATTTATGACACGATGCATTGTCTTGGTGAAATAGCATTTTTTGTTCATTTGGAGCCTGTTTTTTGCGATCTCGTCCTTCAAACGCACCGATAACTTTATGTAATATTCACTATTGATGCCTTTATAGTTCTCAAGATAATCGATGAACAACATACCACGCGCATTCCAAAATACAGAAGCCATAATCTTGCCTGCCGATAGTTGTGTTTTTGGTCGCTTTGGACAGCTTTCCAGCCATGTTTCATCTGTTGTCATATATCGCATGAAAAAATCATGTTTATTTCCCTTGAACAGCTGCTAACATTGTTCAGAATTAAAATGGTGAAAATGGTGTAAACCCTCCAGCTATTTCCTATCGCTTTATTTTACGGTTTTGTGAAATAATTTTTGTTGTCTGGTGTAACCACCTCATTTAGACATCCAGAGCGTTCAGCATTATCGCTGCTTGTACGGCCACGACTGAATTTAGCATACCAATCAATTATGGTTGATTTTCATGGGGCAGAGTCCGGGTAATGTTTATCAAGCCATTGTTTTGCTTCAACTGTATTTTTCTTCATCAAAAAGTAATGCTTGATCAACACCCGAAATTCATTTTTTCCATTATTTTGAAAATAACAAAAGTAGCGTCACTTAAAGCACAGCAACTCAGGAATTAGTAGATAGATTGTCATGATATTTTGACTCATGAGGTTTGAACGTTGGCACAATCACTGATAAGGATTTTTCAAAAGTGACGTCATCTAAATGTCAGACCAGGGACTTATTGACAGATATATGTGTTATATTACATTTTCTTACTTTCAATTTTTTACATCGTAGTTTCATATTTAGAGAAGATACCATCTGTCGAAACAAAATTTTATTACAATTTTTTAAATGTAGTGGAAATTTGATATAGGTCTAGTTCTCTTATTATCTTTGTAATATACGTTAATGGGGTAAGTAAAGTTACAGTAAAGTTATTTTCTTTTTCTACAGGAAAAACATTTCACCTCTTCTCTCTTCGAGGAGCGTGCGGGAAATTTGATATATAAGGTTTTTCAATTGGGACTGATCGATCTGGGCAGCCTGTTGCGGCTATATTGCTTTGTCGGCGTCTGTCTAACCTGTTCAACAACATGTCAAATCACCATGACAAGTTACACGGTTGAGTAGCACGTCCAAATCATAAAACTTTGTTATGAAAAGGGAGTGTTCGTTAGTGCAAACTTTGCGCGAGTTGCGCCTATTTTACGGTAGACGCGGTGTCCCTTCAAAGTCGACTCTGATGATTCTGGTGACCAAATTTGAAACGACCGGTTTGGTAAACAGTTAGCCAACACACGTACGTCAAAGAAACGCCAGATCGGCCGAGAACATCGCCGCTGTCTGTGAAAGTGGGCAGGAGAACCCGAAGCAGTCAATTCCTCGCCGTGTACAAAAAGTCGGCCTTTCGGAGAATTCAACTAAGCGAACTTTGCGTCGGGACTTGGCCCTGCACCCGTACAAGATCCAACTGACCCAGCAGCTACTATCAATGCATCTACAAAAAGTTACTATTTGGAAAGTACTTTTTGGAAAGTGACGTTAGTGAGGCCATCACCATTAACGGCGAGCGCTACAGAACGGTGATAACCGATTTCTTTTGTACCAAACTGAACGATTTGGACGCGGACGACATGTGGTTCCACCAGGACAGCGCTACGTGCCACATAGCAGACGCCACGATGAACATTCTGCATGAACGATTTGGCGGTATGGTTATTTCTCGCAAAGGTGACATGAATTGGCCACCATGATCGTGCGATTTGACCCCGTTAGACTTTTTCTTGTGGGGTATTAGGTCTATCCCAATAAGCTGCAATCGACCGATGCCCTTAGAGTCAACATAACCCAGGCTATCGCTCAAATTCAACCGGACATATGCGGCAGAGTCATTGAAAATTGGACCACTCGGATCCATGCCACCGGGAGACGCCGCGGCGGACATTTGAACGATGTTATATTCCACACCTACTGGCATACATGGGTCTTTTAAACAAAAACAATAATTTCGTTAACACCTCACACACAACTTGTTTTATTCTATTTCAACATCGAGCCGCCCTTATTGAAAAACCCCACGGTTTCTCTACCGTGCTCAATAATAAAGCAGTATAGGACAGTTACTGTGGAAAGACTCTCTCTATCTCTGATTAATTTTCCAAATTAGAGTATTATTTTTGAGAAATTAGACAGTCGCTAACAAATTGCCCGCGCTTGAAATATTGTTGATTGGAAACAGAGCGACCTTGCGATAATTCACCGCAATATAAACGGCACAGTATCGTTTTGGAGAACGCTATTATCAACTGGCGTTTGAACGTGTCATTTAGTAAATTACATACCGAAAAAAAAGACATTAACTAAACACACGAACATTATTTTGGGGCATTTGGAACAGAGGAAAAATTTCATTTAGATGAAATAGTGATTGAATTACGGTCATCGATAGTAAATAAACTTTACAAGGGTAATTTAAAATGTTCTTTGTACAAAGCCTGCACGGAATACACAAGCGAAATGGAATTCAAAAGTGTATTTATTATTTTTAATTTAAAATGGACTGTTTAAAAGTAAATTGAACGATGAAAATAGTTCTAATTTTGAAGTAGTTTTTAGTAAAATTTTTCTTCAGTTCTCCGGCTTAAAGCTGAGTTCAATAAATTCGTGTATTACTGCATTACAACTGCATTATAACTGCATACTGCATACATCGGAGGTACAATCGGAAGTATTGCAAATTAATATTAATAAAAATGTACAAAAATGGTACTAAACTAATTGAGTTATATAATCTGAAAGTTTGGAACGCTTCTCTTTGCATATTTGTAACGTATTTAACTTATGTTAGTGAATCTCCATAAGATCACGTATAAAAAATTACGATAATTTTACATTGCAATACTTTTGAACGGCTTGGTCAAACGATTTGAATTTTTCACAGTGTCTTAGTGGATTGAGTAAAGAATATTCTGTCAAATACAAAACTTTTTGTAATATTTTGGTATACTTCCGATACATCCTTAAAGTTTAAAATATTTATCAATAATAATTATTAAAAATAAATAATATTTAGAGGTTTTAATTAATATTTATGTACTATTAAAAACTCCATGTTCGTAGTTAGTAAGATTTAAATCAAAAATGTTTTTGCTAAAAAGTTAAAATCAAGGTATATTCACTACCAAAAGTTAATTAAAATGTTTTCATATTGTTTGTTATTATTAATTTAATTCTAGATTATAAGTGAAACTTGCTCTTTCTTTTTTAATACTTTATTTTCTAGCAGTATTTTTATTCATTTTCCTTTACTATGCGCTGTAAAGCAAATATATTCACGAATAAAATTACAATAATTTTAAATTGCAATAACTTTTGAACGGCTTGGTCAATCGATTTGAAATTTTCACGGTGGCTTAATGGATTGAGCAAGGAATATTCTGTGAAATACAAAACGTTTTGTAGCATTTCGACATACCTCCAATACATCCTTAAAGTTTAAAATATTTATCAAAAATAAATAATATTTAGATGTTTTAATTAATATTTAACTCAATGTTCGTAGTTAGCAAGATTTAAATCAAAAATGTTTTTGCCGAAAAGTTAAAATCAAGGCATATTCACTACCAAAAGTTAGTTAAAATATTTTCATATTCGTTATTGTGAATTTAATTCTAGATTATAGGTAAAATTTGCTCTTTCTTTTTTAATTATACTTTATTTTCTAGCAGTATTTTTATCAATTTTCCTTTACTATGCCCTGCAAAGCAAATATATTCGGGAATTTATGATTTTCAGTACTTTTGCCTCCGATACATCCGTAAGTAATATTTAACACAAAGTAGAAAATAAAACAACAAAAAAAAGCAAAAATCTTATGGATTATTGATATGTGATATTTGCTGCAGCTAAGCAACACTGCTTGATCTAAAATAACGTCTAAGCACATTTTTTTATCTCTATATAACATCAAGCCTCAAAAAGATCGAAAACCATTAAATATGCATACAATTTGCTTTTTAGGTCGTGTAATATGGAAGGTCGGCTTTTTTAAGGAAAAATAGAACTTGCGTGACGAATTCAAAAATAAAATCTTTTATTCATCAGAATACACACAGACTGAGTGAATAATCTTTGACAACGAGATTCTAGTACAAAAAAATACGTCTCAAAGAGGTCTCAACCCCATTTACGCAATGGACCATTTTATTCCATATGTAGTGATCTAAATTGGAAGAGAAACGGCAAATCTACTTATTCTAGCGAAGATATTCTAACAAAAAACCTAAAATGAAGCAAATCGCGCCATCTGGTGATAATGGACATGTTGATTTCTGTCAAGCTTGTCAAACACAAAGGTATATTTTAATTAAGACATATTCTTTTTTTTCTCTGTCTGTAAGTGTCCATACCTTTTAATTCTCATTGGGTTAACAATTCTTACAATATTTTTTTTCCGAACATTTTTTCCATTTCGTAATTCATTCAACTTCAAATGCCTGTGTTCGTTTTTATTTATTTTCCTTGAACTCATTCTTGATTTCATAAACTTTCTTAAGTTCTCTTCATCTTCTTTAATCAAATCATTTTCTGATTAAATCATCCCTTGATGATGCTAACATGGTTAGCGAAATGCGCGTCGAGAAGTTTAAAAATCTGATTTGGTGTTTAGTAGTAAATCTCTTCGAGTTTAGTGTTTCACTCAGACGGTTCCAACAGAAGAATTGATGATATTAAGGCCGGTTTTATGGAAAGGATTCGTTTCATTGAAATGTTGAAAATTTGTTATTGGTTGTAAAGCAAGCAAATATGAAAATCCAAAATACTCACCACTATGATTTTCATGTTGTCCTAATGGCTTCACTTACAAGATACTGAAATCTAAATAGCACGAAATTTGAATAGAAATATGATTTTATACCAGAATTTTATAAATTATGGATGACGTGATATATGACCGGATCCACGGGTTTTTTTGCCCATTTGGGCAAAATCGAATAACAATTTTAAAATAATTTTAACGGCTATTTTATACTAGTTAATTTAATTAATATTCTTACATTTGCTATTGGATATTTGATAAAGGACTAAAAATGACTTAAAAATAATTAAAAACTTTAATATCCCTAATAAATTACCATAATATTAAATTTATACACTTTATTTCTGTAGGAAGACGTTACGCAATGCTAGTTATTTAAATTTTAAATATATAGAACTCTTTCCACATCTGTTTTAATGTGCTTATATGTTTAAATAGTGATATTTATGATGAATTTAATCCTTTTTGAGGCTAATTTTATTTTGTATCTATTTTAGGTAAGAGCGTGACATTTCCTATCTAAATCAAATGAGCTAGTAAGTACAAAATTTAAAATAAAAAATTTATAATTATTTTAAATCTCTTCTATTATAGGGATGCCTCTAATGGCGCCATCTATTCGGTTCTATCTGAACTATTGTGAATCCTATTGCAGATTTCTGTTACGCTTGAAAACTAAAATCGATATTATCGTTCGGAGGTCTGATACAACTTCGACAGATGGCAGCACAAAATTTAAGACAAATTAAATTCGATCTTAATAAATTTATGGTTTTTCGTATTTCGACCTAATAATTTAGATATCCTGTTTGACAACTATTTATGTCACTGCTGGCATTGAATTTTCTCTGTTTGCTTTGTATAAACAATTTTGAATTGAACCCGGTTTAATCAATAATTTTGTGAATGCTGTTTAATATATATAAAAATTATACATATGGTAATCGAATTATTTTGGTTCTGGTGCGTATTAATTGATAAATTTATCGGTTTGTATTTTTGTGTTACATTTAATTTTTCAGAAAAATGGCTTTTATGAATGTAGCCAATTATTTGCAAATTATAGACAGAGCCTGGAGATCATGTCATGGCCAAACAGTTTCGATGTTTATTTCAATCCGCCACGATCACGCAAAATACAGAAATTACTATATAGAAAACCCAGAAAATATGGTGGAAAAATTTTTACCAACACCTATTGACGAACTAGTTATTTATCATTTGAAATGTCTCTACGCCATGAGTTTGGATGATTTTCTCTCAGCTTATCAATTCCAAACTGCCCTTGTACAATCTTTCACCAAGATTTTACAAGCTCAAAAAGAAGAAAATTGGTCTTTGCCTATTATGTATGCAGTGTGCTCTGATTTAAGAATAATCGCTCAACAAGCAGAAAAACGAAAGGTAGGCGTTAGTGAAAAACCAGGTGAATATTTGGAGAAAGCTGCAGACAGTCTTATGGGATGTTTTCGTATCTGTGCTGGTGATACAAGAACTGATAACAGAGATACTAAAAGAAAAGGAATGATGGCTTTAGTGAATCAGTTATTTAAAGTGTATTTCAGAATAAACAAGTTACATTTATGTAAACCTCTGATTAGAACAATAGAGTCGAGTCCTTTTAAGGACAGTTTTTCTTTAAGTCAACAGATTACGTATCGGTATTTTGTGGGTCGCAAGGCCATGTTTGATAGTGACTACAAAGCAGCAGATAGATATCTCAGTTATGCTTTCGAAAACTGTCACAAAATTTCCCAAAAAAATAAAAGGCTGATTTTGATATATCTTGTTCCGGTAAAGATGCTGTTAGGTTATATACCAAATAGGAAAGTGCTTGAAAAATACAATGTTTTGGAGTTTTGGGACTTGACACAAGCAGTGTGTCAGGGAAACTTAAAGTGGTTTGATGAAATCATGGAGAAACATGAGTCTTTTTTTATTGCTTGTGGTATATATTTAATTGTGGATAAGTTGAAGATAATAGCTTATAGAAATTTATTCAAGAAAGTATACTTGATTTTAAATACTCATCAGATTCCTGTAGAGTCTTTGCAGACAGCTTTGGAGTTTTTAGGACAGGATGTTGATCTGGACGAGACACAGTGCATTGTGGCTAACTTGATTAATGAGGGAAAAATTAAAGGTTATATTTCACATCAACACCGGAAAGTTGTGGTTAGTAAGCAGAATCCTTTTCCATCATTAACTACTACATAATGAATAAAACTATGTAGACTGTTATTGTATTTTATTTAAAATCTTGTATACATTGTTTATAATACAGCTAATTTTGGATTAAAAAAAAAGTGATTATATTGTGTTTAAATTATTGTGTTCTAATTAATTAGAATAGTTCTCCATTTCTATAGCCTGATAGCTCATTAAAGGCTGTAGCCTCCAAGGGATATCCAAATTTTTATATATTACATGGAGTAGTTAACTCTGTTAAAATGAAAAAAAGAGCAACTTAGACAATTAAATTGTATTTTCTAAAGCCTTTTCTATACATACATACAATATATATATATATATATATATATATATATATATATATATATATATATATATATATATATATATATATATATATATATATATATATATATATATATATATATATATATATATATAAATTTAGATTCGGCTATTTACCTGGGTATGTTTTTAATTTTTTTGTGTCATGAGTATAGGTGATGACTTCTTCAAAGTGCTATTGTTCAGTTTTTCTTAAATTTCTTACAAGCTCAAAAACAACTGCTATTTACTTAATATATAGTAGTAAAAAAATTTACATCACGCCCTTTAATGTTTTTACTGCATAAAACTATTAAGCAGGACAATCAAAACACATCGATTTCTGTTTTACAAAAGTTAGTTTAATTTTGAAGAACATGAATAAAGCTGGTTGCAACAAAACCTAAAGTTTTAAAACTATAACCCACAAATAATCAGTTTTTATAAGCAACAAATTCCTTTCTTAAATTGACAAGTACTTTACTTATTTCAACAGAAATCTCCATAATGAGAACAAACACGATATTAAATTCATTTGCTTGCAGGCCAATAACAGAAAGCCTGCTCCTTTTCAGGGATTAATAAGTTTTGATTAGATGTTTTCTCTTTATAAAAAGTGTACACAGACTTTTTGCCTACATTTTGTTGATTATTTACTATAGTAATATCGCATCAAAACTAGGTCCTGAGTATTAATTTTAAAATATAAATATTAATTTTAATTAGAGCCTTACAAATATTTTCATTGTAAGCATTAAAAATAGACATATTTATATGATGGGGAAACATATATTGCTATGCTGGGGAGACAGGTTACCCTTAATAACCATCGTTAAGACGTATCATCAAGCTCGTTCAAATATCATTTCAACAAGATAACTCTAAACCGCATATAGGTTGTCAAACAGTAGGTTTTGTAGTGTAGAGATTATCATATTTTTCGCCGATGTTGGCGATCATTGATCCAATTCTTGAGTGATTGCTCTGGTTTCCAGTAACTTTACAGAACTTGAAGTATATGTACAACAGGGCTGGGATATCTTGCCACAGTAAGACATTGATTATCTAATTTGTTTAATGCCTTTTAGATTTAGAGAGGGTTATAATAACCGTGATAAACCTACTCATTAATTATTTGTTTGTATTGTTAGATTTTTTTTAATGAAATAATCCCATCAGGGTTAACATAAAAATTACAGACTTAATCTTAATCCAATTAATATATTTTTCATCGTGTCGCATTATTTTTTGTTCTCTAGAATATTTTCAATTATAAATTTTGAAACTAAATTTTTTTTTTTTGAGCTGGACGTTGGTCTTGGCGAGACAGTGTGGTATTTTGCTTCATTTGAATAACGAGAGAAGAGCCGAAAGTTTCAATTTTGTATTAACGACAGAGAATTGTTATTTAATAGTTTTTTTCCATCATTAATTACTACGTAGTGAACAGAACTATGAAGACTGTTTATATAAAGGGTTATACAATAAGAGTGTCAGAACTTTACAATAAGGCATAATGATAATCTGGATTTTAATTTTTTCTTGAAGAACCAATGATGGGATGATGTTTTGAAAAAAATGTCTTTAAATGCCCTCATCGACTTCGTCTGATAAAATGAATTCTGAAGACCCAATAGTCGATTATTCTTTCACACATCGTGTGGTATATTTTCAGTGGCGACAGGAATGTTTCGTTTAACACCAAGAGCTGTTCGGGGTTTATTTCCGTAAAACAGAAATTTAACATAATCACACAAAATAGTCTAAGGGCGTGATACCGCATGATCTTGGCGACGAGGAAATTATTGATTGATTGAGTGATTTGTTCGTTACTTGGTGATAATTTTTGCTTTGTTTTCTATCACTTTTATTTTTTAACTTTGTATGATTATAGTTTCGTAAAGCAATGTTACATTACCAAACATTACTTTAAAACAAAGGTATTACAGGTAAGCACCGGTAAGCATTACAGGTAATTAGCTACATAGGATAAGCATCCTATGTACCTAATTTTACACTTTTATTGGGTTAATTTTTTGCAATATCTTAAATAATGGGTAATTTCGAAGATCTGTCTAATTGTTTAATAACTGTCTACACAGGTCTTTATTATATTTATAAATTGCAATCGCTTCTAAAATATTAAATGTTTTAATTTGTGGTGCTGTATGTAAAAATTTTAAATTTGTAATATCGGGAAATATATGTCCCGTATCTACTAAATGTGTCGCAAAATTAGAATTTTGTTTCTTTAATAGGTACGCAGATCTGTGTTCTTTGAACCTGGTTTGAACTCGTTGCAACTTAACAAAAAAAATCTAGATTTTTTATTTTGTGATGTTTTATCTTTGACATTAAAAAGTAATTTACTGGTTGACTGGGGGGTTTTAAACATTAATTGCAAATTGTATTTCCTCAAAGAGCGAGCTGTTTTTTTCTGAAATTGGACCGAATAATTTTTTATCATTTGTTTTACTTTTGGGTATACTTGATGAATTAATAAATGTTTCCGTTTTTTATTTATTAATTAACTAATTTCTTTTTCATTGAAACCGTATTTTTCGATTATTTTCGGATAATGGAATTGTGAAAGCTCGGTGGATCATAGACTTATATGCTGCATATTTATGTGTAATGGAGTGGATTGACTGTTCTGTAATTGTTATATCTGAGTATGTGGATTTTCTATAGATATTAAATTTTAATTTATTATTTTGCTTGGATATCGAAAGGTCCAGAAAATGTATGGTTTGATTTTGTTCTTTTTCAAGTGTAAATTTTATTTTTGGATGGGTTATATTTAAATGCTTTAATATTTCTTCTATTTGTTTGTCTGCCAGTATAATAAACCAAAACGTCGTCTACATATCTAAACTAAAACAATATATTTTTTGCTTTAAGCATTAAAAAAATATATTTTCTAAGTTTGACATAAGCAGGTCTGATAATAAATGGCTTAGTGGGGAACCCTCTGCTAGACCATCCTTTTGTTTGTAAAAAACATTATTAAATTGAAAATAATTTTTATTAATGCATGGTTAAAGAGCTCTAAAATATTGTGCTTAATAATTGGATTGATGTTATTTTTTATGAGTAAATTATCTATTAATTGTAGGCAATCTTTATTCAGAATATTCGGGGACATGTTGCTAAAGTCAAAGGATGCTAGAAAACCGTTTTTTGGTATTGATAGTTTGTTAAGCTTTTTTGTAAAGTCTACCGAGTTTTGGCGAGAAATTCGTTAAGTTTTTAAAAATATTATTTAAGTGAAATGCTAGGTTTCTTAAATGTGTGCGAAACTACCGGTCTTATTGGAAAGTTTTCTTTGTGAATTTTATTTAAACCGTACAGTTTTGGAGGAGTAGGATTTATATTGACTATTTTATATTTATATTCGTTTGGGAAAATTGTGTTTCAATTTTTTGTTGTTAACATTAACTGATTTTGAATTTTTGTGGTAGGGTTCAATTGTCCTATTGAACGAATCGATGTCGCCTTCCAATTTCTACGCGATGTTGAACTATGTATCTTTTCATGATGATTTGACACAATATGCTGAACACAGCAGTCTAGGAGTGACATTTACATTTTAAACAGTGTTGCCGTTATTATGTTTCAAAGTTCTGTTGCTCTTATTGGAAAACACGTTATATTATTTATTTAAAATCCTTTTTGTATATATTATTATATATAATGTTAATTACATACAATTGAAAAATGCAGAGTATCTCTGTTGTGTTGTTTCTAGTATTATGTGTTTCATGTTGGACAACGTTAATTAATTATGCATTATAATAATTTAATTTCTGTTTATTTGTTATATACGGATACGTTATTAATATTTATAGGGAAATTATCTGGCACCAGCGAACATATGATTATATATCATTTTATTTAATTATTATTAAATAATAAAATAATTTGAATGTTTCATTCTCAAGTTACATAAAAGGTTGATTAAATTATATATCTGTTAGTTTTATATGAAGAGGTGGATTAACACAACCTCATAAAACTTTATGAAAATTGGTATTTCTACTCTAATGGGGATATATCAGATGTGGAGATTAAAAATAATATTTTTTTTATTAAAAAACCCGTTTAATTTAGAAAGGTAAAAAATGGCTAAAATGGTTAATTCAAAGTATGCGCCATCACCGCTGCAGATTTTCCTCATATCTCTGACAGTTTGTGGATGCCCTCCCAGTAAAACCGTAAATCTTTTGAGGTGGTCCAGTCATCCAGCCATTTTTCGACATCTCCGTATTTACTGAAGTGTTTCATGGAAATTGAGTGAGATATCGATGAAAACAAGTGGCAGTCGGAAGGCGCAAAGTCCGGTGAGTACGGCGGGTAGGGCTAGGGTTTCCAGCTTAGTTCAGAAATAATGTCTCTAATGTTACTTTCCCGTGTCTTGTAGTCCATTCTAGTCGCTTTTCGATCATTCCATGGTTCAAATTTGTCATTTGCTGACGGTAGCGAACGGTATTAACTGTGTCACCTGGTTTCGGAAACTCATAGTATACGACACCCTTCTGATCCCATCAAATGCACATTATTGCCTTCTTTCTAAAGCGATTCGGTCTTGCAGTCGATGTTGATGGTTGTCCTGGGCCAACCCATGCTTTTTGGGTTCTTGAAATATATCCATTTTTGTTTCTCCAGTCACGATCCGATGCAAAAAAGTCTTTCTTTCAAGCCGAGAAAGCAAATCTTCGCACACAATTTTTCGCTTCTCCGTCTGTCGTTCAGCTGACGTTTTATCCATTTTCCTGCTTTCTGGATCGTTCCCATGCCATGTAAATGATCACAAATGGTTCGGCCACCAACATTTAACCTATCTGCAATTCGGCGTCTTCAATTTTTTTCGGTTGACCTGGGCGTTCTTTGTCTTTCAAGTCGAAATCGCCACTTTTGAATCATCTAAACCAACGCCCACAAGCATCTTGCATTGGGGCATTGTCAAGGTTTCACAAGTATACGATGACTTTAACTCGCGTTTTTCTTTTGATTAAACACGGAAAGTACTTTTGCTTTTTATTTGGCTAGAAACTCGACATGTTTATCGGATGAAAAAATAAGACGCAAACCCAAAATCGTTTATACATCAATGACGTTTTGAAATGTACTGTCGTAGCAAGAAATTGACATAAGAGATTATACTGTGAACCTATCTTTGTTTCCAGCGTCATCTCTTAAAAGAATTAAGAATTATTAACGGCCACACCTAGTAACCTTATAAAACTTTATGAAAAATGTTTGGTAATTTCGCTCTAATGAGAATATATACACTCAGTGACAGAATGTTTGTCACATTTGAATAATTATTAATTTAGACTTTTTAAAATAACAAATTAATATCAAAACTGCAGTAAAATACATTTTTATTCATCTTAAGTTAAATTGAAGATGTTTCTCAAGAAATTGAAACTTAATATTTTTTTATTTTTTATTGGATTTTAGTTTTGTTTTATGGGTTTGAAAAAATATTCGTAAATGTAACAAGAAATGCCAACATAGGATAACAATGTATTTGAAAATATCTCGGGTTAAATAAATAATATCTTTAACTATAACGTTTGAAACCGCAAAAAGAATATTTTTACTACCGGCAGTAATTTTTATAAAAATCAATTTCATTGGCACCTAATTTATTTAACATTTTTTGTTCGTCCCATTAGCACGAATGATAGTTTCCAAATACCTAGGCATTGATTCCATTAATTCTTTTGTAATAATTTTCTGTGGATAAACTGTTGTGACTGTACTGTATTTTCCCGTGCCGCAAATTTTCTATGAGATTAAGCCCCTGTGACTGGGGTGGTGTGAAGAACCTTCTAGGCGCATCATAGAGGAGGTTGTGTTGTGTTAGTTGTATGTTTAGGGTCGTTATTCTGTTGGAAATAGAAAGTTCCTTTCATCCTTAATTTTACCGCACTGTCTCGCAGGTTACCTCGCCCCATTTCCACATAGGACCGGTCTGTCATATTACCGTTTATAAGGTAAATATTTCGTACACCATTGTAAGACATGCACCCCCTGACCATAACAATACCACCACCATGCTTAACTGTATTTTTTTAGTTACTTTCTCCGACATAATGTTAAAATGTTGGTTGGCTTAAAAACTTTGAATTTGTCCTAATATATATTATAATTGGGTTTCTGAATAAAAAATAATTATCGATTTTTTTTACTTGAAACTTTTAAAACTTTTAAAACATTGTTTGCAATTATTTATGGGTTAATTAAAATTTATAAAATTTTAAATAAAATCACGTGCCTATGAAAACGCCACGATTAGTTGCCATGTTTGTGACGTCATTATGTTAAAGTGTTTCCATGTAAGTATTGTCAACGGCTTTTACCTGTGTATACACTGTCAAAATTATTGCGCAAAAAAATATTGTTGGTTACTAATATAATATCTAGGCTATCATAATCAAGTAAAGGGTACATAAAGGCCAATTCTGATAATATACCTGGTGTGGATATCGTCACAGATTTTCTCAAAAATTACATTCAGATCAATTCAGCTGAAATTTGAGGTGCTAAAGCATCAATTTGTACTTTTTAAAAAATAATAATGCAAATGTAAATAAGAAACAAAATATTTATATTAAATATAATTAAATTAGTTGTAGGGTGTCACGCGATAGTTACGGTGACAAGGCTATAGGTTATGTTCAATTTAACAGCAAAAACTGTATTTGCATGGTGAAAGGACGTGTATGTCCAGAATATAAAGTTTATACAGTTATAAGCAAAGCTTATACAGTTACCTTAATTATTAATGAAAAACTAAAAAAAGTTCAAAACACTCAATGCCACGATTGTATCAAACATAAAAAAAATAATATGTTATAAATAATAATCTTTCGTATATATTTGTGGCACATTTAAAAACATTTGTTCAGGAGTTGTTTTTGCAATATTCGTACAAAATGCTACGAAACAGGCTCGTTAACTAATTAGATTTGGCATTTTCAATAAATTTATCAATGCACTGATGGTAATAACAGGAATAAGTTGATTAAAAACTAAAACACTTTTAACAGTTTAACAGCTGTCTGTAATGTTGAGGGGAAATAAACATTGTGATGTCACACACGCTCGGGTTTTTTTCGGGAACCGTCGGCGCGTCCTCGGTACTAGGTTTAAAAATGTATTTTCAATTTGATTTAACTTTTTAATTATAAGGAAAAAAAAAATAAAAATAAAAATAATTTTGTTATAAAACTCATATATGATCTTTCCATTTATGATAAAATAATGTTTTATATATAAAAATGTTTTCAATAAAATAATGTCATAAAAATATATAAAACGTGTAAAAAAAAATATTTTCAATACCCAATTGCTCTGATAATAACTCTAGTTTTTTTCGTCAATGTAATTTGAGGAAGGGCTTCTTTACAGGTCATCTATCTTGAACACCTTTGTGAGGGACAACATTCGTTTTACTGTCTGAGATGTGACCGTCTTTCTCGGGTTGGTCTCAAAATTATTAGCAAGCTGTTGGGCGCTCTGAGTAGGTTTTTAAAAGGCGTCTTTGACAATTTTCCGTCGCTCCCTTACAGTGGGCACTCAAGAATCACCTGTCCGGGTTTGTCAATTATACCATCATTTCTTTCTTTACAGTATACTGCACTGTAGAACATAATAAATTAAGTTGTCTGTCAATTTCTCTATGACTCTTTTCGGCACGGTACAATCCCACTATTTTCGCGCTCACTCCCACAGAAATCTCTTTTTACTTCGGAGCCATGTCCAACACACAAATTAAAATCACTTGCTGAACTGAAATCTGACTGCAAACTAAGTACAATAATCAGGCTGAGCAAATACTTTTTTGTTTAATTAAAGACTGTTTTGTCTATATTTCCACTTTATTATTAATATTAGACGCGTTTCGCTAACACTGTAGCTTTTTCAGAAATGGCTATTTTCGAGGTTAAAATAGGTATAAATACAAAACGTTTCTACAATAAAAATATACATTTATTAAGAAATCCACACACAGTTGCTATTTATTGTCAGTACACGTTCAGCAAAGGGGATTTGTTCAGGTCTATTTGGTCATTTAGAAGCGTTTTCGCATTTTTGAGATGGTTTATTTCTAAACTCTCCAGATGGTTTATTTTTTTGCCTTTGTTTTGTACATGTATTATTTTAAACTCACTATTAAAACGATGGTTCTCATTTAACTGATGTGAGCCATAGTTCGAATCATGTTTATGACTGGGAAAGCTTCGTTCGTGTTCTTTAATTATTTTCTAGAAAGATCTGCCTGGTTGTCCTACGTAAGTTTTTGGACACGACTCACAATACAATTGATATATCCATGATTTATCTTTTTTGTTTGTTTTTGTTTTGCAATTTTTGATATATTTTCCAAGGCTGTTATTGGTTTTAAAGCGTACTTTTGTATTGTTTTTGTATAAGAATTTTTCAGTATTTTCCGACGATTTAGCAAAGTATGTTATTAATTTGAATGAATGATATTTTTTATTCTTTTGTGGATATAATTCAGAGACAGCCTTTTTGTACAATTTTCTTTTCAATTTTCTATCTGAATACCCGTTGTTTAGGGCAATTTGTTTGATTGTGTTTAGTAAAGTTTGTGTCTGATAAAGGAATATTGATCAGTCTGTGTACAAAGCTATGATAAACTGCTAATTTATGTTGTAGTGGGTATAATGATTTATCACGTATTGTATCCGTTTGAGAGGGTTTGCGGAATATCTTGCTTGAAACTATACTTGTTTGAGATTCGTGAAATGGTTAGATTCAGGAAGTTTAAAGTGTTGTTTTCTTCTAATTCAACTGTAAATTTTATATTTGTGTGGATTGAATTAATATATTCTAGAAAAATACTTAGTTGTCTGTTGGTACCGACAAAGCAAGCCAAAATGTCGTCCACATGTCTATACTGATATACATATTGTTTGCCTAGTCCACTATGGTGGATTATCTTTTCAATATTGTCCATAAATATTTCTGCGAATAAGGGTCTTAATAGGCTGCCCATAATGGGCTACATATTAACATTAGTAGAAAAATTATTATGCAGAGTTTAGAAATAAACCATCTCAAAGATGCGAAAACGCTTCTAAATGACCAAATAAACCTGAACAAATCCCCTTTACTCAATTTGTACAGACAATAAATAGCATATGTGTGGATTTTCTAAAAAATGTACATTTTATTATGGACATTTTTTGTATTTAAACCCATTTTACCATCGAAAATAGCCAGTTCTGAAGAAAGTACAGTTTTAGCGAAACGCGTCAAATATAAATAATAAAGTGGAAATATAGACAAAACAGTCTTTCATTAAATATTTATAATGAATTTTCATCAAGTAGAAGCCAACACAATCCAAAAAAATACTTTTTTTTTAGTGTATATGGAAGAGAAAAGTTATCAAGACATAAACAAAATTCATTTTAATATTGTGTAGTCTTTCTATTATCTTTTATTAAATGAAGAATTATTTTTAGTAATGAAGCAATCAATAGTTTTATTGTTTGTTGTGGAGTTTCTTTGTAATTTGTTGCTAACTGGTAACAACAAAATGCCTTGTTAAAAAAGAATCATTCTATTTATAAACTTAATACTATTAATTTGTTTTCTTATAGCTTCATTTTCTTTTCGAAAAATGTTATAAATAAATGGAAATTAATTAGAATATCTTTTATTATCTGAAAGAGGCTAATTTATTTTTATTTTTGCTTTTTGATGAATAATTTGATTATCATAAAAAACTTTATATTAAATTTTTCTTTATAAGGAAACTTTGAAATTATTTCGAATTGAATTAATTTTTAATAAACTTTGAAATACGTCTTAATTTATGTTACTTTTGGTTTATTCAACTAAGTAGGGTATATAATGATATTAGTATTTTTTCTAAGGATAATAAATGATAAATTGTTTAAGTGTAATTTGTAAGAAACTGTAATATGCTCGGCCTTTTTTACGCCAACAGTCTCATTACTATATTTGCACACCTTTTATACTGTTATGTGTAGTGTACACAAAAATATTAAAAATCCACCGAAAACATATATTTTTCATTGTTATTTTTTTTTGATTTTTTGATTTACACAAAAGTGTTACATTTTTGCTTGGCTTGTAACCTGTTTTCTTTTTGAAAAATTGCATAGTCGCCCCGTGAAAAAACAAGGATTTTATTTTCTCGTGCTCCGGTTGTCCCGAGTTCGGTTTCTGGCCTTAAGCCGTCATCAGTTTGACTCGAACTGAACGTTGGAAAGTAATTGAAAGATTGACTATGGTCCAACTATATATTTCGGTCAAGTCGGATATAGGATTCGAGCTGAACGTTCGAAAGCAAAACGGACGATCAGCTCGAGCCCGCCTGATGACGGCTTAAGGCCAGAAACTGGGCTCGGGAAACGCTTACTGTGGTTTGAGGGTTACTGAAAAAGTTTTTACTTGGAGCACGGGAAAAAAAGTTCCTTAAGCTAACTTCTCCCATATTTTGAGGAAAAAAAGTAAGTTGTGCTAAGTCAATAGCGTGCAAGGCATGGATCATACCTTTTACTAATTTTTTATAGTTTACAGCTCTCACATTTCCTAGAAAATTGTTAAAAACTTGCACCGGGGATTTTCAAGCCTTATTCTCTATTATATTTAATTTGGTCTTAAAGGTATCGTCCTTAAGCAACTCTCGTATTTCAGGCCATATAAAAATCCTTTCTTTTAACTTTTCATCTGTTATTTTTGGGAACTTTTCTTTAAGGTAGATCCAGAGTGGTATAGTATCATCAGAGCTAACATCATCTAGCATCTAAATTCTAACTATTGTCAGAAATGCGAAGCCTCCGCAACCAGATATTCACGCATACTAACAAATATTTTTGGTTATGTACACATATATATCACTCATATATATATAATACTAGTATATTGCTAGCAAGGTCTAGAGATCGGCGAAATCATTACGGTGCAGACATATATGCGTCTGTTTCTCTCACTACTACTTTGAGTCTTATGCGCATGTCCGAGAATTGAGTTGCTTGTAGACGTACGTCAGTTTACATATTTTTATGTTTTTGTGTCACGTTTATTTGTCGCGACATTTGCGCACAACGGGCCGAGTAGTAGAAAAAGACATAGAAGCAGACGTTTGCTGTTTCACTTAGTCCGTGACACCTCCACTTACAAATATTAGCAGTATAGTAGTATTATATATATGATATCACTGCTAGTATACTCATGTGATCGCGTTATTTATAAACGTTGTTAATGTTAATTAAAAAAATGCTGAAGCAATTACGCCATAAAGGACAATTTATAAAAGAAAAAAATGTATCTAAAAAATTAAATTATTGTTCTGCCATGTAGAAAGCAAAAGAAAAAAAAGCTAAATCAATAGAAATGAATAGAAAAATGAAAGTGTCAATTCTAACCTCGGAAAAGGAAGGCGTATCATAGAGTTATTAGATCTTGGAAAAAATTTAAAATGTTTTAAATGTAAACAAGTTTTATACTTAGAAAATTTAGAAAAAGAAAACATTTTGGACCTCAATTCCAAACTTTTGGAGATATGTAAAAATTGTTCTTGTGTTACTCAAATTAGGACAGGTATAGTATATAAATGAGATAAAAAATCACAGCTTTCTGATGTAAATTCTAAAGCAGTTCTCGGTAAGTTTGTGTTAATATAAATTTCTCTTTACTCTAATCTCTTAATTAACTTAATCTCTCTTTACTCTAAATGATTCGAGACAGCTGTACGCACAGCGTTGCCAGATCACTGTTAATTATAAAAATAACGTTGAAATTGTAAAATGACTAACTTTTTAAATTGTTATATCTCGTTAACAAAACGGCAAAGTATTCCTTTTTTTTTTAATTTATTTCAAAAACATCTCTCTTCTTCCCTTTACTCTTCATCATTTCAAAAACATCTTCACTTTATTCTTCCATTTTTTTTAAATTCTGTCGAGATATTCTTTTAATACAACAGAAAATACTTGGGTGCAAAGGAAGTTTGACATGCTTTAAATGGAGAGTGATCCTGAAAATTGCAAATTTTGTTTTTAAATATTTAGCGTTCTAAATGGTCAAAGAATCCTAAACTTCAGGATTTATTAGTAAACGCTATCCCTAATCTGCGACAAAAAAAATGGGCAAAATCTGTCGAAAACGGGTTTCTCGCTGGAACTACCTTAATATATCGAAAAGCTTTACATTCCTTAAGGTTAAGAGATTTCCCAAAGTTTTTCATTATTCCTAATTTAAGGTGCAAAGGCGGCCCAATAATATTTTGTTGTTGTATTAACGGTTAATGAAGTATGTTTTCTGATCCTGGAGTAAAATTTTCCTAGGTGGTCAGAGTTTCCTGACCTAATGAGTTTCTCTATCGCGACTATTCCAAAAGCATAAAAACAATAATATTTAGTGTAACCCTTTTGCATACCCAAAATTACAGTAATCATTTTAAAATCTGCGCAGATCATCCAAGAATATTTCTCATATTTTATCATTTCAAGTGAAAGCTTCAGATTGTCATAGGTTTCTTTCATGGAAACGGCATGACCCACGGGAATGGAAGGATAACGATAATCTTTTGTGCTTTTTGCTAAAAGATTCCGTTGCTTCAGATGCGAGCCTAGAAGTTCTGCTTGGACTTTTGATAGATCTAGGTCTCTAACCAAGTCATTTAATTTAGGTTGAGCGATTAAATGAGGTTGGTCCTGATCTGTGAGGTCATCGTTTTCAGTGTCGCTTTCAGTATCATTGTCAGAATCAGAGGCTGGATGATGTTCATCGTGTGGTTGAGATCTTTGAGCTGATATTGTACCAATGTAATGATATTTTATTAATTTTTTAAATTCCTTAAATGTAATTTGCAAGAAATTGCAATATAATCGGCTTTTTTTTACTTCAAAACCGGGTCGTCTCAGTCATTTTTAGAACCACCATGAAAATTCTGAGCTGAACGTTCGAAAGTAGCTCAAACATTCAGCTCGAGCCCGTCTGATGACGGCTTACGGCCAGAAACTAGTTTCGGGAAACGCTTATTGAGGTTTGGGGGCTACTGAAGGATTAGGTAGTTTATACGTGTAGCGTGGGAAAAAAAAAGTTCCTTGTTTTTTTACAAAAACAATTTTATTACACAATACACTTTTCGGACGGGATATTTGCTGATGGATATTTGTTTTGACAAGAAGATTTGAAAATGCAGAAAAAACAAACAAAAAACTAGATCACCTTATTTATATAACGAAGTTTTCAGAGCGTTTCGAGACTGTCCCTGGCGTATAAAGCCAGATGGAAGCGAAACTGGCAAATATTAATCTTACTTCTCCTCGGTTTGTTTTCGAGAAGTCGCCTTCCAAAACTTTTATAATAAGTATGTCTAGGGCCGAGTCTTAAGGAAAACGAAGGTATTTATTTTCCATGAGCACCTCACTCGACCTTTGTTTTATAAGAGGCGTTAAATCCCTTGGCCAAAAGGCCCAGCGTGAATAAGGAAAGATCTTTTCAAGAGGACTTGGAGGGTAATGAAGGGTGGGCCATTAATTTTTGAATTTTAGAAAACTCGATTAAAATAAAACTACCGGTTATATAAAGATAAATGTTTACCGAAAGTAAAGAAAAAAGAAGGGATTTTATTATTTTAAAATTACATCTTGGAGATGTGCAGCTTCGCGTTCTAGCCGCTCGTTTAATCCAGCACTTGAATCTTTTAGGTCCACAACTTAATACTCGGACTTTTTTGACTGCCTTTGACATTTATTTGAGAAAAAAACTTAATTTTTTAAATAATTTCTACAACTTTAACATCAACTTCGAACCCCACCTTGGTGATTTTGATATTATAAAGCCATTGAAGTCTTTTTTCGACTTTGACATGTGATGTTGCAGGGATCAGAAGAGATGAAACTCCAAAGGGGCCAAGTCTGGAGAATATGCCGGGCGTGATTAAATCTCCCAACTCAAATCGGTGAACGTTTCCAGAGTTTTTTTTGCTGTATATGGCCGAATGTCGTCCCTTTGGATCGTAGAGGATCCACTTTTCGTCTGAGATCACAATCTAATGGTGGAAGAATATGGAAATTGTCACAACAAAGCAAAAGCACAGCAAAATAAAAGCGTTTATTCTTAATTTTTGCAAATGCGAGACATTATTATGATGGCAATATGACAAATAAAGACATAAATCAATATAAACAAAAAAAAATGTAAAACCATAAATTGGTTAAAAATTCAGTTAATATACTATTTAAATTATTTTGACAAAAGACATAACACTCTACGGTTTCAAGAGTGTTCTTTTTCTCATAAGTCACTCTCACCAGAGATAGTACTAACATGTAAAGTTCAAGAATATATCCGATACATGTTTCAACCTGCACGACTCGATAAAGTCCAGCTAAGTTAGCTGTGAAATGTATGTTGTTAATGAGGGGAAACATTAAAAGAAACGCCAATATCGTATCCATTTCCGAAAAGCTGTTCGGAAAGAATCGTAGTCTCGCGTAAACAATTTTTTTGTCCCTATTCCATTTTATCAGCCTGGTTTTTAAGATAGTCCTATTGGCGCCTACTTTTATTTTATTAGGTTATTAATTTTTGTTTTAAGGGTCTCTAGTTGACCTAGGAATTGTCGAAGGTTTTTGGTCCCGAGGGGCGGAGGTCAGACTATTCTTGAAGCTTTTTTTTTGCAACAAAGTCCAGACGAACTTCGCGGAGGTAAACTTGAAATCCGATGAATTCATGTATATGTTTGAGCTATTTCTGCCATTGCCGGGCCGACGATGTGCATAGGTGCAGACGCCGGGTCGACAGCGACAGAGATGCTGGAGATCTCAACGGTGCGCAGATGGAGACTAGACTTACTTAGGTCAGATATCGAGAAAATTTCGAAACATTCCGGATCATGATGCCGGAATTTGAGGACTATGGTATCGGGGGATTATCCCGTGGTTAGGGCAGGAGATCTAATAGTTCTCGCAACAGTGGGTTGCTGCTTTGCGAAGTGGGGAGATCGGTGGAACACCCGATTCCCGATGGATTTGATTGTTTCTAACAAACCAGGGTGCGTTCAAAGTCACACACAGTGATTTGTTCTGGAAAGTTTGTAATCTCTTAGCCATGGTAGGTGTAAGAAAACGATAATAAGCCTTGAAGCCATATAGAAGAACGGATCTCACCAGGACTTGGAAAATAGACACTTTTATTTTCGGAGCGAGAGTGCTTGTTCTGCATGAGTGTGGGTACAGCAGTTTGATAATGCCGCAACCCTTGCAGATTGCTTGCTGGATTTGAGTGGACCAGGAAAGTAATCGGTTGAAATGGAGACCTAGGTAGGTTGCTTTTTGCAACCTCGGCATCGGTACTTTGTCCACCAGCAGCCTCGTTTCGCTTAGAATGCGTCTTCTGGTGAAGATGATCGCCTGTATCTTCTTTGGGTTGACCTGCAGGCGTCAGAAGTTAAGCCTCGCGGAAAGAGATTTTATTTTGACTTTAAAGGCCCTTCCGTGCAGGACGGAGCAGAGAAGCATGGTTAGGTCTCGAGGTAAACCCAATCCAATGGTTTTGAAGATGAGGCAATCGTACCATACTTTGTCCAAAGCTTTGGAGATGTCGAGGAAAATTGCATCTATATACTGATTTTCCTTGAGCGCTTGATGAATCTCTTTTGCAAATATGGTCGCATGGTGGACTGAGGAAAGTTTGGAACGGAATCCGAACTGTTCGTTGGGAATGATTTTTCTGCTCTCGACGAAGCTATTGAGAGCGGCAATAATTGCTTTTTCGGTTATATTCGAGAGGGAGCCGATGAGGCTGATTGGGCTGAAGTCGGATGGGCTACGACTGTTGCTTTTTTTTGGAATCACGGCTATGAAGGTGTGCTTCCACGAGCTTGGAAAATATTGCAGTCGTAGGATGGAGTTTACGATGTTTGTAATTTCTGCGATCTGCTTGCCCGGAAGCTTTCGAAGTTGCCTGGTTGTGATGCCGTTTTGACTGGGAGCTTTTCTTGAGGCGAAACTTTTGACGATAGCCACGGCTGATTTGAGGGAGACGAGATGGTTTTGCAAGTAAGAGATTTACGGGAAGAAAGGTAGTCGGGCCACAGTCCGACTAACCTCCACGTTTCGCTGCACACCTATCTCCTGGTGTTTCTGGCAGGTCATCTGGACCCTGAACGTCTTGATTTTATTGGGGGAATATCTCTGTTGAATTTTTCCGTCAGTGATCTTACCAAGCGCTAGATTTTCCTGGGTTTCGGATGTGTCCAGTGAGGAAAGCAGGATATCCCATTTTTCTTCTCTGTATGACTTCATCGCTTTCCTGGCTTCTCCGACGGCCTGATTTGCCAGTCTTTTTCCTTCTGGATCGGGGGGGGGGGGGATCTGGCTCTTTTTACGAGACGGTTTTTCGCTCGGAGAATATTTTTCAGATTCAAGGGGAGATCAGTGGTCAGCCTGGTTGGTTGGCCGCTCTCTACTCTGTGAGAAGTGCTGAAGGTGCTGAAGGCCTGTTGGATGTCCTCAGTGAGCTTGCTGACTGCGAGCTCTAGTTGCCTGTGGTTGTTGATCTTAGGAATCGGACCTGTAAAATGAAGGTGATTAGTGAATTTTATCAAATCCGTGATTTGTTTGGAAGGTTTCAATGGGGCGTCAAGTAGTTGCTTGTCTCCTAGTTCCAGGAGGATTGACAGGTGGTCGGAGTTGAGCGTATATGACCGAGACGGATGTCGTTCTGTTGCTGTTTTTGACCAGGAAAAAATCGATTGTGGAGCTCGGGTACTGCGGGTTGTCGTTGGCGAAGTCGGTGGGCTCAGGCGCGAAAGTAAATTTCGGTAGAACTTCCGAATTATTCCGAGCCGACTCGATATTGGTGTTCCTTTTAATGTTTCCTGTTGAAACTCATTATCGTTGGGCAAATATCTTGTTGACCAGTGTTTTTAATACTAAGCTTAAGTTAGGTTTACTGTTTGACATTGTTTCTTTTCACGTAAAAGACCGTCATATATTCTAACCATTATTATTTAATTTCTTTCTCCTACACAATCCATTACATAACTACCGACCCTAAAGTAATATTTTATTTTTCTCTTTCGCATTTCGAAGCAAATAACTAACGCATGCTTGGATTCCCCTCAAAAATATAAATTTTGCATTCTATCGTGTATCGTTCGCGTGCCAAATATCGACCGATATTGCATCAGGTCCGAACAAAAATGTATAAATCTCGGAGTAGATTCTGGAAAACGAGAGAAGAGCCTAACCAAACCTGGAGCGTTTAAAGCCCGAACGGTGCTCGTAGATCGTCTTCGGGATAAGCTTTTTCCAATCGGCCGTTCTTTGCAGTCTCACTGTTTTATGTAATGATGGGCGGAGATAAGGAGGAGGCTGATGTGTTATCGAGGCAGTTAAGGTGTGATGTCTAGTGTCTTGATATATATTTGGCATATAGTTTTTTAGTTTAGTTGAACGGTTTGGTCTCTATATATTGTTTAAAGATCTTAATGACTTGATGTCTATTACTTGTCAACTATACAGTCAGGTACAAAAGTCTACAAACGTCATGCTAATTAGTTATATTTTTAAAACGGTTTAATTGCAGACTGTTATATTTTTACAAGTTACGTTTCAAATGCAAATAAACAACAATAGGCACGGAACCAAATTTTTAATTGCAAATTACATTTAAAACAAATAAATAGTCCTGAATAATACCTCACAAAAGTAAACATACAGCAAGAGATATATCAATTTGAAGAAGTAAAAAATTATTTACTGTTTGTAGTATTTTTATTAGAAATGTAAATTATATTTTAGTACATTTTAGGCATTCAGCTCAAGGGAATAGTAATATTTAGGGTTTTTCAAAAGTATATTATTTTTGTTATAATGGTTAGAAACAAAATTTTCTGTTGAAATTTGAAGTTAGAAAAAAAGGTTTCTTTTTTCTAGTTGTGAACCCTGGGGTGTAGGCAGATTGAGGCCTAGGGGCAAATCAAAGTGGAAGCCGAAACGTCGAGATTTTACAAATCGAAAACGCGGTTCTACCCAAGAACTTAGTAATATATATATATATATATATATATATATATATATATATATATATATATATATATATATATATATATATATCAATTGGGAGAGGCAAAAACAAGACCCTTTCCTAATTATCGAGGCGTCGATATTTAATGGTAATAAAACACATCTTAAACCTTAGTTTCTTTAATCAATTTTTAAATTAGAGCATAAAGACAATAATGTCTAGGTTCAAAATTACAACCATGTAAGAAAAACAGTAAGTTAAAATAAAACATTAGTTAATTCTTCTTGAAAAAGTCTGTAATACTCTTCTGTTTATAATTTTCGTACTTTATTTCAAAAGCCCGGTCTCTAAGTCGACGGAGAAATATAACTTCGTGACTATCAAATTCGTTATCTTCAGTCTATTTTAAAGCAGTGTTTAAAGCTCCTACTTCCTCTGAATTACCAACTTTTTCGGAGGCGAGAACTTCAACGCTATTGTCCTCATCTTGCTCATCGTCCTCACACATTGCCGCTCGCACAATCTCTTCATCAGTTAACACTTCATATCTTTGTAACTCGCTTTCGGCACCACCAGCAGCCCATTCTTGAGCTTCTGCCTCACTTATTTGAGGATCATTGTGTCCCCTCAACCTATTAAAAAGCTGGGCTAAAGGAACATCATCTTCTGCATCCACGGTGCAAATTCTTCCATGATTTGTTAATTAGGGATGCCTTAACATCGGCCCAGCAATAAGTCAAAAGAAAAACTGTATCCTTTAAGGATAGCGATTTGAGTGATGAGTCCATGAGATTCTCAGAACATAATGCAAGACAGTTAGCCAAAAGTGATTTGCGGTAATTTAACTTCACATTTTGTATAACGTTCTGATCCGTTATACAAAATGTGAGGTTGTATACACGCCGTGGTGGTAGGCGGCAGGAACATTGCCAAATGTTGCCGTCTTCAGAGACAAGTTAATCTGCTGATGGATGACCAGGACAATTATTCAACAGTGCCTGAGGACGCAAATTAACAGACAAAAGATACCGACGGACCACGGGAACGAATTCCGTTTTAAACCACTCAAGAAACAAGTCTTTCGTAACCCAAGCATTTTTTTGTGCACGATAACAAACAGGAAGATTTGTTGATTTAAATGCACGTAGGTTTTTTGATTTTCCGACAACAAGCAATTGAAGTTCTCATCTTCATCATTTTCCTTCCGGAAGCCGACTGTTCATTGTCAGAGACTAAAGTATGATCGGGCAATAATCACCAGTATAAACTAGATTCGTCAGCATCATAAACCTGTTCCGCCGTTAAATTTTTTTCTCTAATAACTTTCTGTAACTCTAGTTGGAATGGTCCGATAGCGGCTTCATCATTTGACAGTTTTTCAACGACTATTTTTAAACGTCTTATTTCGTGGCGTTTTTTAAATTTGTCTACTCATCCCCGGCTTGCATTAAACCCGATATTGGAGTTTGTAATCTGGCGATGAAAAATACGAACTTTCTCACAAATCATATCACCACTTACAGGAACATGCAATCGCCTTTGTTGCAAAAACCACGTAAACAAAGCATCTTCTAAAACGGGATTTTCCGATTTCTTCAGTGTTTTTCGTATACCGGGACCACGTTCTGTTAGACTAACAAACTTCAATATTTTGTCTTTGTTCTTCTTTATGTCGTCTACAGTTGACCTGCCTATACCAAACTTCCGAGCAATGATAGGGTAGCTGTCACCTTTATCTAACATTTCTATAATCCGCAATTTGTTTTTTAATGTTAGTGTTGAATGTTTACGTGGCGGCGCCATGATGTTAGCGAGTGTGTTAAATTGACACTGTAGACGGAAGGCGATAAACAAAAGACTGACGACGGATTGGCTCATGGCAGCCCGCACTTACACCCGCCTCCCTCGCGAACGCCATTGCCCGGCCGGATTAGAGCGATCACCGAACAAGTGGGAGTCTGGATTAATGGGGCCCTACTATATATATATATATATATATATATATATATATATATATATATATATATATATATATATATATATATATATATATATATATATATTAAGATGATCAGGGTAATTCCTAAGTTGAGCCTTTTTTCAGGGTATAAAACTTAATAATATAATTTTTTTCTAATACCATTTTTAAAAAAACTTAAAGATAAAAAACTTACCATATTAATTTCGAAAACAACATTCATTCTGGTCTTGCGCCTGTACTTAAAGAAAAGGTTCAAAGTGGTTGCCGATCTGTTCCACGCAAAGTTGGGTGCGACGTACCCTAGAGTCGGTGCATGTGCGTAATGGTGATAAAAGTCTTCCCCTAATAGTCTCACTAGCCTACTCTATATAGGTTCTTCTCAATAAGTGCTCAATAAGTTCTTCCCTTATATTAACTGGAATTTTAAAAACTATGCTTTTTATGTATCCCATAAAAAGAAATCACAAGGGTTAAGATCTGATGACCTGGCCGGCCACGCAAATGATTCTCCTCGACCTACCCACTTATTACTAAAATTTATGTCTAAGAACTCCCGCACTTCACGTCTAAAATGGGCTGGCGCTCCATCGTGTAAGAACAACATGTTCTGCCTGGCATTTAAAGGCACATTTTCTAGAAGACCGGGAAGATGATTTTGTAAAAATTCGAAATAGTTTTCGACCGTTAAACGATCCGGCATGATAAAAGGTCCTATAAAAATACCGTTAACAAATGTCGCCCACACATTGGCCGAAAATCTATGTTGAAAATTTGTTTGCCTAGAAGCATAAGGATTATCAATTGACCAAAAATGGGTATTGTGGAAATTGTGAATTCCATTTCGCATAATTAAAGCCTGGCCCATAACCAAAATGTTTCTGGTAAAGCTTTGATTCGTCTCATGATAGTGTAAGAGCCACTCGCAGAACTGAACTCTGTTAGGGTGGTCTTGGTGGCTCTAAGGCTTGAACTCGTTACATCATGAAATGGGTACAACTGATTTTCCCACAATGTTGTAAAAACTTTTTTTTGACTCGGTTCAACTTCCCGTGCTATTTCTCGAGTATTTGTTGGGTATTCCTTGACAAGATTCAAAATTTGTTCCTCCCGTTGCTCGTTTTCAGGCGTTTACAGTCTTTCCGCGTGCCCTCCACGATGTTCTCTCAAATCACCGGTGTCTCTGGCTCCTTGCACAACTTGAATAAATGATTTCGGCAATGGGTGAACCAGAAAAGGAAAACGTTCAGCGCATAGATGAGATACAGCATTGGCACTTTGAAGGCACTCTCCGTAAATTAACAGCATGTCAACTAATTCACTATTTTCAAACACGTGGGCCGTTTTATAGTTCCAAAAATCACAGTGGTTATTGATAGGGATTCTGGCGCAAAATCCGTACCTAACCTCTATCTTGGCCCATAACAATGGGCGATTTTTTTTGTTTAGGATTCCCGCCGATAGATCGCAGCATATGAAGTTAGCTGTAAGTTAGTGGTTTGGTTTCCCACGGCTAGGTGGCAGCACTTGTATTTTATGTTGATAGTGGGTTCTAGGGCTTCGCCTCCCAGGAGGAACGGAATCACTATGGCTACGCTTTTGAGAAAAATGACGGTGCATAAGAGTCACAATTCAGAACCAAATCTTGGTCCATAACAATGGATGGGGTTTTTAGGACTTTTTGGGATGACGTAATCGCAAAATTAGGGAGACTAATTAAAAAATGCATATTTTGCTACATTATTGTATTTGTTATGTTAACCTGTCATCTGTTATCTGCCATCCGTTCCTGCCATCCGTTCCTCCGCCCACATAGACAGGTTAACAGACATACATTTCTCCCTAACAGACCTACATTCCTCTAACTTAGAGCTTACTTCATATGATGCCATCTATCGGCGCAACACCTAACGAAAAAACAGTAAGTTGTTGTGGTCCAAGATTGAGGTTAGGTACGGATTATGTGCTGGAACCCCGAAAGAATAACTACTTATGTTAAAACTGACAATAAAGTACAAGATACGGTAATAAGACACAAAAACGATAAACAGTTTTGAATTTGCGAACGATCGATTAAATTTGTTTAAATTATTTTAAGCGCCGGTCTTGGATTTTTTAAAATTCATTAAGGGCTCTAGCGGCCTAATTTTAGAGATATTTAAAAAATGATATGAAAAAAAAATGTTTATTTTATCGAGTTTGTAGACGCTGTTAAAAAAAGAACTTAGGAGTCACCCTGTATATGTTATATTTTTCTAATCCTATATCCGAGGAGAACGTTTTTTTTTTAATTTGCCAATTTTAAGGCCCATCCAAATACCGACTACGATCGATGTTGCTTAACTTCAGTTATCTAGAACTAAAGTTCAAGTATATATATATATATATATATATATATATATATATATATATATATATATATATATATATATATATATATATATATATATATATGTATATGTGTATATATATACAGGTCCCATAATATGTGGGCAATCTCCAGGGTTCAGATAGAACACATAAAAATAATATGATAAGTTCGTATATCCTTTTTTTCCTACGGCCATCTCTACGGAGATACGGGTGCATAACGGACGCCCCTGGAAATGCAAATCATTTGTTTTTAAATAACTTTTTAAATACTAGGTGTAATTTAATATTTTTTAATGTGATGGTTACTAGGTAAGTCTCCTTAAAGTGAAACCTTTTATTCACATTGGGCTTATCTAGTTTGCAAGGCACGGACTAGCCCTAACAGTAATGCTATTTTTTTACACCCTGTACGATAAAGCACCCGGCACAACAATAATATGTTCGGACAGCTTAAATCTTAAATAAACATAAAACTGTTTATAAAAAAAAAATCTTTAATAAATATGGGGGTTTTGCATTGCTTGTTATCTTCATAAAATTTCTTGTTTGTTGCTATGATTTTTTTTGATATGTATCGATTTAAATAAGGATATTTATTGCAGTATCAGTTGAAAATAAAGGGTTTTGAAATGTGACTAACCATTATTAATAGTATATATATATATATATATATATATATATATATATATATATATATATATATATATATATATATATATACTATATATATGGAATTGGAATGGATTGGCTATATATATGGAATTAACGTTTGCTGAATATGTCGACATGAATTTAATGTAATGCCCTACAAGCCAGAAGGTTTTATGAAGAACGATTTCCCAATAGAAGAATTCCTGAGACGAAAACATTTGAAAGGATGTATTGTCGTTTGAGGGAGACAGGCAAAAATTACGATATTTTATTTTTTTCTTGTACTGAATGATAGAGATTTAATGTAAAGTGTCGCAAACAATTTTAGGAAGGTTACACAAAGCCAGCCACAACTGTGGAAATCAAATCTATCATGGTGAGGGTGTTGAAAAAAACATTCTAAATGCCGCAGAAGCAGATCCTTTAACAAGTGCCTGAAAATTGGCTGTCTCTAGAATCAACGGTCTCTAGAATCCTTAGAGAGCAACAGTTGCATCCGTACCATCTTCAAAAAGTTCATGCGTTTCCTCCTAAAGACTTTCCGCGGAGGATGGAATTTTTTAACTGGGTTTTAGATTGAAACAGTAACGATGAAAATCTCATGTGTTCACTTTTAAAAATGACATAAACTCTCATGATGATGATGACTCTCATGATGAAATCATAAACTCTCATAATTTGCATTTATGGGCAGAGGAATATTCTTCAAAACAATTTGCCAAAACTGTTAGATCTACCTCTGGTAATACGACGTGATATGTGGTTCATGCATGATGGGGTCGCACCACATTTTAGTCTAGCAGTTCGAGAACACCTAAACAGGAACTTCGAAAATCAATGGATAGGTAGAGGAGGACTACTGGCTTGGCCTCCTCGATCACCTGACCTAAATCCATTAGAGTTATTTAAAAACTTTAGTCTATGCCAATCCAATAGACAAGGTTATAAGAAAAAAAGTTAATAGGAACTTGTCATTTTATTTTTGTGTGTTCCATCTGAATCCGGGATTTGAATGCCAACCAGATAAAATTTTAGTTTTTTTTTAAATACATATCTTGTGTTTAACTCCCATAACTCAACTAGATATTGTATCAATCTGTCAATAGAATGCCATATTTATTATTTTCCATGTTTTTTTATATAAAATATTGTCATTTATTCAAAGAATTAAATTTTTATTTCATTTTCTTTCACAATCCATTTCACCACCACCGATCGTAGGGCAATATTTTGTTCTTTCTATATAGTATCTTGAAAGAAATACCTAACACACGTTTCGCATTTCCCTCAAAAATATAAATTTTGTATCATATCGACAATCGTTCGCGTGCCAAATATCGATCGATATCGAATCAGATTCGAATAAAAATTTATAAATCTCGGAGTAGATCTCGGAAAACTATAGAGAAGAGCTCTGCATTGGCGAAGGCTTCTCTATAAGCTGAGCAATCTGGAGCGTTTAAAGTCTCAATGATGCACGTAGATCGCTTTCGGCAAAAACAAGCCTTTTCGAGTTTGCCAAGACACTGTTTTAGATAATTATCGGTGATGATGATAAGAAGGAACCTGATGCTTTATAGGTGGCTATTAGGATGCGATTATCTTGGCGTTAATTTTTTGTTGTTCAATGGTTGTGTGATTATATTGACTAAAAATAAAAAAATAATTATAAAGTATTTTTATTAACTTTTTTAGATGCCAATTACGACTAATTTTACTGATAGTGCAGATTTTAGAATTTAATTTTTTATGGCTCTATAACCGTTTACGGGTCCTGGCCTTCAAAAGCTTGTTTCTCCAGCCATCCCCGTCCCGGACAGCTCAATTATTATCCACTTCGATATTACCAGCATCATCTCCATCCGTAGTTTAGATATTCCTCGTTTACGTCTGCCTACGTGTATTGTATCAAAGGTGTTTTTAGTTTGGTTCTTATGAGGTGACCTACCCGTCTCAAACGTGTGCATTTTATGTATGGACGATGTCCTTGTCTTTGTATAGTGTGTAAAATTGCAAATTGATCCACAGATCTTTCTCAACACTCTTCTTTCTCTAGATATCTAGAACATTTTGGTCCTATTGAGGATAGGGTCTATGCTTCACTCCGACGTGTATCATCACGTCGGATTAATGTTTTACATATTTTTTCTTGGATATGTTGTTAAAATTTTGCAATAAAAGTCCATAGTAGTTATGGATGAACCCAAGTACTCGAAATATTCAAATTCTTGGAATGTAGATGCAGCAGTTGCTATGTTGACAAGGATATTTCTCCGGTTACATGAGATTATCATAGATTTTGTTTTGTTTTCATTAATACAGGTTGTTAATTTGTAACATTAATACTACTGTTCCAAAAGAAAGTTTCTTTTTGATATAGCGATATAAATAGTGATTTTTAATGTCGTATTTCTTGCTTTTCTCCAGAATCTTATGATAAAGGGTTGATTAATTGTGGTGGCCTCGTTTGGTCGTTCCCAATGATCTGCTCTGAGATAGGTCTTACATACGATATTGGATTGTACCTTGCATGCAGAGTTATGCAGTGCTATCTCTTGATAGTTTTGACAGTTTAATATATCTTTAATATATATTATTACATATTATTATTAGATTTAATATATATTATTTTAATATATATTTTATAGACTCAACATATTAGCTCATCGTTTCATTCTTTAGGCATACATCCCTTATTCCATAGATTCATTAATAAAGCGTGTAGCTGATGTAGTAAGTTTTCTCCTTCATATTTCAAAACTGTGACAGGTATTATATCACTTTCTGGCGATTTGTTGTTTTTTACCTTTCTCACACATCTCTGCATATTTGCTGAAGGGTGGGCGGTGGCTGGTTCTGATTCATTATTACCTGTAATTCTTGGGAGGTTTGACGTATGTTCTGTTTTATCCATCTCCAGCAAGTAGCGGCTAAAAATCTTAAGCCTATCGATTTTAGAGTTTAATGAAGTCAATTATTGTTAATTCAATCCCCTAGCCAGTATTTATTTTTCTTTATTTTTGTCATTTCGACTCGAATAACTTTTATATAAACAAACATATTACATCTCGCTTCATGTTTTTTCTAAGCGTTCTTTTAAAAAATATAAATACACTTTATTGAACAATCACCGACTCTGAAGCCTCTTTTTATATTTCGTTTTTCCCATTTTGAAGCCAATAACGAAGAAACGCTTTGATCTACCCTCTCAAATATATATTTCAATTCGCGTGCTAAATATCCATGGATATCGAATGGAATCCGAATAAAAATATACAAAAGCGCTGCGTAAATTTCGAAGGACGAGATAGGAACTCTGCATTGGCGATGGCTTTTGTAAAGAGACGATCCTAGGTCGTTTAAAGCCCGAGGGATGCACGCTGATCGCTCTCAGGTTAAACCCCGTGGATCCGATACTTCTTTGGACTCTCATTTAATAAATCTAGTGGTTTATATGAACAATTTATGAATATTTCATCTATTCTTGTACATTGCCTAGTTCCACAGTTATCATCAAAAGGTAAGGTGACTTTTGTTTTAAAAATTCGCGTACTTTACGTATGGGCACAACCATTTGTTGTTAACTTTGATACGACTGTCCATGATATCTGACAGCAGTTTCATATTGTTTTGCTTAGAAATTATAGCGTTTTTTCAATTATTAAACTATTTTTTCGATTAGAGATGGGCAAAACTGTTATTTTTAAGTAACAGTTGGAACTGTTACTGTTATTTTAAAATAACTGTTAAAAATAACAAAAAAAAAATCAATAGTTCAATAGTTCATTCATATTATTCAATAGTATTCATATTCAATAGTTCATAGCATTCAATAGTTCATTCATATTAATAACGTACTTCTTTATTAAGTACTTCTGATAGAAAGTATTAAATTTCCTGTTTCGCGTATTAAAATATAAGGTACTTTTTATTTTTCATAGTTCATTTCATCAGTTTTATTTTTACTTGGGTAACATGTATTATGCGGTAGAACGGCAAGACATCAAAGACAAACGGTACCGCAGATTTTTTGCGTTAGGTTCAGCATTATTTACTTAGAGTTATGTACTGTTATTAAATGGCCTATTCCCCATAATTTTATTTAGCAACTTTAGTTTTCTTGTAGGTGTTGTGTAATAAAGTTGTGATGTTTCTGATCGTATCTAAGCGGATTTATAAACGAATTGTCTTTTAGGCATGGATGAATCAACCGAATTTAGTACCACTCAAATGGTTCAGAAGGCTTTAACAATGGATGAAAATTTTTTAATAATTTAGGAGATAGAAAGTGGTGCTAAACAAGTTGATATTTGCAAATCCAGGGCTTTGAAAAAGACAGCAGTGTCCACGATACTGAAAAACAAATATAAAATATTGGAATTCCATGGAGTTTCGAAACAAGGTATAAGGTATTAGGTATAACAAGGTATAACAAGGTATAAATAAGGTATAAGAATTCGTAAACCTGTCCAAAAAACATCGATGAAGCATTACTTCAATGGTTTACGTACCAAAGAAGCATGATTATTTCAATTACTGGACTCATTCTTCAGGCAAAGGCTGAAGAGTTTGCTGTTTGTTGTTGCTTTGTTTAATGTTGTTGGATTATCTTGCGATTCGGTTTGGTTACATAGATTCAAAAACCGCTACAGTTCTAGTAATCTAGAAGCGTTCTAGTAATCGAGAAGCTGCGAGTGTAAAGTTGGAAAATGCGATGAATTGGGTTAAATCAAGATTAGTTACCCATCTTAGAAACTATGCACTAGCAATGTTTTAAACGCCGATGAACTTGATCTTTTTTGCGAACTCGTTCCAGATTGTACAATGAGCTTTAAGGGCGAAAAATGTATCGGGGGAAAACTATCGAAGGAAAAAATAACCGGTCAAACCTGATTGGAACTGAAAAACGCAAACTTATCGGTAAATTTAACAAACCCAGGTTTTGTAAAAACGTAAAAAAATATCAGTTAATTGGACAGCAAATAAGCGAGCATGGATAACCGATGATAGTGATGGATATGATGGATGATATGATGGATGATATGATGGATAACCGAGCTGAACAGCTTGGGAGTGATGAAGAAGATGAAGAAGTACCGTTAGAAGAGATGCCCCCAACTTTTAATGATGCCATAACAGGGATAAAAAACGTAAAACGATTTTTAGAAAGTAGAAGATGGCATTTTGAGCGCAGCGCTTGAAATAGAAATGTATTTACAACAAAGTATTCTTGTAAATCGTCAAAAACAAATTCATATTACAGACTTTTTTACAAAGTAGTTTTAAGTTTTTTTTGTGTATGTTTAGAGTAGATTTTAAATTTTAAAAATGATATTTTTTTATTATTTTATTTTTGCGTTCATTATAATACGTGTGTATTTTTGTCAAGAATCAATAAAAAACATAAACATGTAATGACATACGTATATGTAGGTACACACATATTATAATTTTTTTTAACGAAAAACTTATAAAGGCTGTTCCAATAAGAACGTCGGTTTTAAATTGCGCGCCATCTATATCATGTCTGTGTCATGATTTCACATAAAAATGGCCGTTCGTTAGTAGACAGCAAGAGTTTAAGTAAAATGGAGCGTTACAATACACAACAACGAATTCTCATTGTGAAAAATTATTATCAAAGTGGTGAAAGTTTTGCAGCCACAGTTCGCAAAATGCGTACAATTATGGGCCATCGGAATGCTCCAAATGATGCCACTGTGAGAAGATTAATGAAAAAAATTGAGCAAACTGGGTCTGTTAATGACGTGAAAACAGAAACACGCGTTCGTCTTGGTCGCTCGACTGAAAATATCGCACCAGTGCGTGCAAATGCTGAGGAAAGCCCAACCAGATCAATTCGGCATAGAGCTCAGGAAATTGGTGTTTCCACAAACACTATGCATCGAATTTCAACCAAAGATTTGAAACTTCATGCGTACAAAGTTCAATTGACTCAAGAGCTAAAGCCGGAAGACCACGGGCAACGAAGACCGTTTGTTGATTGGATTTTGGAACAACGACAATTGGATGGTGATTTTTCAACGAAAATCATCTTTAGTGACGAAGCCCATTTTCATTTTGATGGCTTCATTAATCGACAAAATTGTCGTATTTGGGGTTCCGAAAATCCACGAGTGATTGTTGAGAAACAGATGCATCCAAAAAGAGTCACTGTTTGGTGTGCATTTTGGGCTGGAGGCATCATCGGGCCATTTTTCTTCGAAAATGCAGCTGGTCAAGCATTAACCGTGAATACTGTTCGTTTCGTGAAATGTTAACTATATTTTTTGTGCCAAAATTGCAAAATATGGATCTCCACAGCTTGTGGTTTCAACAGGACGGTGCAACATGCCATACAGCCAGAGAAACTGTTGAATTACTTCACGAGTCATTTCCTAGTCGTGTTATTTCTCGTTTTGGAGATCGGCATTGGCCGCTCAGATCATGCGATGTAACGCCTTTGGACTTTTTTCTTTGGGGTTTTTTAAAGTCACAAGTTTATGTGAACAAACCCACAACGATTGAAGCCTTAAAAGACGAAATTCAATGCTGTATCACTGAAATACCGCAAAATTTATGCGCAACAGTCCTTGAAAATTTCATGAAAAGAGCACGTCTGTGCCAGCAAAGCCAAGGCGGCCATTTGTCCGATGTCTTATTCCATTCATAACCTCATGATGTGTACTTCATTATTCAATAAATGTTTCAAACTTATGCCACTCATATATATGTTTTATTTAAAAGTCAAAACCGGCGTTCTTATTGGAACACCCCTTATAACGTACCCCGTACCCCGTATAAGGTCCCCTCCGGTACGTTGTAACCGAGTTTTACTGTAGTTTCAAGGCATCTAATGTGGTTGTTGTTTATTTGATTTTAAAGTTCGGACGCTCTAAAAAATCATCCTATATCATTCTTAGTTTGTTTATTTAAAAGAAACTTCCACTAAGAAAAAAGAAATTTGAAATATTTAAAAGAAACTTCCGCTCAATCATCACTGAATTTTCTCCGAAGATGTGGATATTTTATAGAAAATTATGTGCAAACGGCTCGATTAAAAATATGCATCTCATCATTTCTCGAATATCGTTCATGTGCCAAACATCTACCGATATCGAATCTGGTCCGAATAAAAATTCATAAAGCTTCTCGTAGATCCTCCAGAAGTACTGTACTGGCGATAGCTTTCAAATATATCTTGCGACCTGGGACATATAAAGCCCGAATAGTGCTTGAGGACCGTATTCGAGATAAGCCCCTTCGAACTGATCTTACTTTGGAGTTTCGGTGTTTTATGAAATGATGTGAGGCGATAGGAAGCAGCCTGGAATCTTAATGGCAGCTATTAAGGTGCGATAGTCTTGATATATCTTTTGCACATAATTGTTTGAGTTAGTTGGTAGTATATATTTTGACTGTTTCAAAAAAATCGACTATTTTTTTTTCTTAAAGGTATCGAAAATATTGTTAGAAATGACTAAAAAAAATGTGAAAGTTGCATCTCTTAATATTAAGAGATGCCGCATCGAAAATTGCAATTTCCTATTTACATAACATAGGATTTTTTTTTAAATTTGGAATTTTATAGCTCTTCGGCGGAATATTACTGTGGAAAGACTATTACATATCTTTGTAGGAAATTGAACGTTCTTCAAAAAAGGTCTTTTATAAATTATCGATAAATTTACTTTTTCAAAAGTTATTCGAGGCTAAATTTGAATGCATAATAAATTTTTACATTTTTTCAATTTTTCGACGAAACTATCAATTTTATCGAAAAATGTTATTTCACCTTTTTTGGAGATCATTCCATTTCCTATATAGTTTCTTTAATACATTTTTCGAAACTCCGTAAGGATCGTGAGTTATTTAAATTGAAATGTGAATTTTTCTAAATAATCGGATTTTTATTGTTTATAATTCAAATTCAATCAATTTTTCAACTGAAAATTACTTATTTATTATATTTGACTAACATTTAGAAAAGCTTGCGCTTATTCAAATTGAAAAATATAGATTTACTATACTTATTTTTTACCTAGAATATTTTTTCAACTGTTAATGATTTTTGATTTAATAATTTACTCGAAATCGGCTATTTTTATGAATCGAGATGTTTTCAAAATATAGTAAATATATATTCGTCGGGAATTAAAAACTAATCTTTCAAATTTCCGAATATATTTGCAAAAGACTGGTACATATTACTCACAATAATGAATACTTAACAATGCATTAATATTACTCGAGTTAAAAAAGCTCTGCAAGCTTGTGATTCTTGAAATAAGAACGCGGTGGATGGGGATGTCCTTGAAGGGTTATTTAATCAGTACGAATAGTAGTGTCATATAAATTACATAATACAATTTTTTTTTTTTGATTTTTGTGTTTTGCTCGTCTTGACCTTGAAATCATTTCGTAGAAATAGATAGAAGTAAATTCAGTATTTTTTAACTTAAATAAATACACGTTTTTTTGACAATTAATTAGATATAATACAATTTTATAATCAATTATAAACAATAAAAATCCGATTATTTAGCAAAATTCACATTTCAATTTAAATAACTCACGATCCTTACGGAGTTTCGAAAAATTTATTAATGAAAATTTATAGGAAATGGAATGATCTACAAAAAAGATTGAATAACATTTTTCGATAAAATTGATTGTTTCGTCGAAAAATTAAAAAATATAAAAATTTATTATGCATTCCACTTTAGCCTCGAATAACTTTTGAAAAAGTAAATTTAAATAAAATTTATAAGAGGCCTTTTTTGGAGAACGTTCATTTCCTACAAAGATATGTTAGTTTTATATAATAGTTTTTCCACAGTAATATTCCGCTGAAGAGCTATAAAATTCCAAAGTTAAAAAAAATTCTATGTTATTTAAATTGGCTATTTTAAATAAAGATTTTTGAAGAAATTTGACATATTTTACAAATTCACCACCCTTATATTTTTGATTTTTTTTTAATATAAGCTAACAATTTTAAATGTTCGATGTGAAACACTAAACTTCGAGGAGATTTACCACAAAAACATCAAATCACTATTTTAAAGTTCTCGATGCACGTTTCGCTAACTATGTTAGCATCATCGGGAGACGATTCAATCTAATTTAACCAAGTGTTACATTAATAATTTACTAAGTTGACTGAATGCAATAATTCCTTATTTTTTTTACGATTTTTCTTTCCTTCTTTTCAATGTCCTCGATGTCCCTCTTTCTATTCAAAATGAGCGTTTCTGCAGCATATAGACATTCTGGCTTAATAACTGTGTTGTAATGTCTCAGTTTTGTGTTTTTAGATAGGCATTTTTTGTTGTAAATATTTTATGTAAGTCTCAATGCCGTTTCCATTTTTTGACATCTACCCTTATTGGCCGCTTTTTCCAACCCATTTTCCATGATTATTTCACCCAAATATTTGAATTGAGAGACTCGTCTGATGTTACCATATTTTGTTTTTAGAAATGGCGTTCTTAGTCTGTTGCAGGTCATGTATTGTGTCTTTTCAAAGGAAATTTCGAGTCCTACATTTTCTGCTGTTTCTTTTAGGATTTCAATCCGTTTCTGTGCCGTTAATACATCTTGAGCTAAAATTGCTAGATCATCAGCAAATGCCAGACAATCAATTTTGATGTTGGTTCTCTCCAGTTTAATGGGCTGGTCAATATTCAGGGCCGACTTTTTTTCACGCCACTCCTGTATTACTTTTTCTAGAACACAGTTAAATAAGAGTGGCGAGAGTCCATCCCCTTGTCTCACTCCAGTTTTAATTTCGAAGGGCTCTGAGATCTCACCCGTGAATTTAACTTTTGACCTTCCACAGTAATATTCCGCTGAAGAGCTATAAAATTCCAAAGTTAAAAAAAATTCTATGTTATTTAAATTGGCTATTTTAAATAAAGATTTTTGAAGAAATTTGACATATTTTACAAATTCACCACCTTTATATTTTTGATTTTTTTTTAATATAAGCTAACAATTTTAAATGTTCGATGTGAAACACTAAACTTCGAGGAGATTTACCACAAAAACATCAAATCACTATTTTAAAGTTCTCGATGCACGTTTCGCTAACTATGTTAGCATCATCGGGAGACGATTCAATCTAATTTAACCAAGTGTTACATTAATAATTTACTAAGTTGACTGAATGCAATAATTCCTTATTTTTTTTACGATTTTTCTTTCCTTCTTTTCAATGTCCTCGATGTCCCTCTTTCTATTCAAAATGAGCGTTTCTGCAGCATATAGACATTCTGGCTTAATAACTGTGTTGTAATGTCTCAGTTTTGTGTTTTTAGATAGGCATTTTTTGTTGTAAATATTTTATGTAAGTCTCAATGCCGTTTCCATTTTTTGACATCTACCCTTATTGGCCGCTTTTTCCAACCCATTTTCCATGATTATTTCACCCAAATATTTGAATTGAGAGACTCGTCTGATGTTACCATATTTTGTTTTTAGAAATGGCGTTCTTAGTCTGTTGCAGGTCATGTATTGTGTCTTTTCAAAGGAAATTTCGAGTCCTACATTTTCTGCTGTTTCTTTTAGGATTTCAATCCGTTTCTGTGCCGTTAATACATCTTGAGCTAAAATTGCTAGATCATCAGCAAATGCCAGACAATCAATTTTGATGTTGGTTCTCTCCAGTTTAATGGGCTGGTCAATATTCAGGGCCGACTTTTTTTCACGCCACTCCTGTATTACTTTTTCTAGAACACAGTTAAATAAGAGTGGCGAGAGTCCATCCCCTTGTCTCACTCCAGTTTTAATTTCGAAGGGCTCTGAGATCTCACCCGTGAATTTAACTTTTGACCTTCCACAGTAATATTCCGCTGAAGAGCTATAAAATTCCAAAGTTAAAAAAAATTCTATGTTATTTAAATTGGCTATTTTAAATAAAGATTTTTGAAGAAATTTGACATATTTTACAAATTCACCACCTTTATATTTTTGATTTTTTTTTAATATAAGCTAACAATTTTAAATGTTCGATGTGAAACACTAAACTTCGAGGAGATTTACCACAAAAACATCAAATCACTATTTTAAAGTTCTCGATGCACGTTTCGCTAACTATGTTAGCATCATCGGGAGACGATTCAATCTAATTTAACCAAGTGTTACATTAATAATTTACTAAGTTGACTGAATGCAATAATTCCTTATTTTTTTTACGATTTTTCTTTCCTTCTTTTCAATGTCCTCGATGTCCCTCTTTCTATTCAAAATGAGCGTTTCTGCAGCATATAGACATTCTGGCTTAATAACTGTGTTGTAATGTCTCAGTTTTGTGTTTTTAGATAGGCATTTTTTGTTGTAAATATTTTATGTAAGTCTCAATGCCGTTTCCATTTTTTGACATCTACCCTTATTGGCCGCTTTTTCCAACCCATTTTCCATGATTATTTCACCCAAATATTTGAATTGAGAGACTCGTCTGATGTTACCATATTTTGTTTTTAGAAATGGCGTTCTTAGTCTGTTGCAGGTCATGTATTGTGTCTTTTCAAAGGAAATTTCGAGTCCTACATTTTCTGCTGTTTCTTTTAGGATTTCAATCCGTTTCTGTGCCGTTAATACATCTTGAGCTAAAATTGCTAGATCATCAGCAAATGCCAGACAATCAATTTTGATGTTGGTTCTCTCCAGTTTAATGGGCTGGTCAATATTCAGGGCCGACTTTTTTTCACGCCACTCCTGTATTACTTTTTCTAGAACACAGTTAAATAAGAGTGGCGAGAGTCCATCCCCTTGTCTCACTCCAGTTTTAATTTCGAAGGGCTCTGAGATCTCACCCGTGAATTTAACTTTTGACCTTCCACAGTAATATTCCGCTGAAGAGCTATAAAATTCCAAAGTTAAAAAAAATTCTATGTTATTTAAATTGGCTATTTTAAATAAAGATTTTTGAAGAAATTTGACATATTTTACAAATTCACCACCTTTATATTTTTGATTTTTTTTTAATATAAGCTAACAATTTTAAATGTTCGATGTGAAACACTAAACTTCGAGGAGATTTACCACAAAAACATCAAATCACTATTTTAAAGTTCTCGATGCACGTTTCGCTAACTATGTTAGCATCATCGGGAGACGATTCAATCTAATTTAACCAAGTGTTACATTAATAATTTACTAAGTTGACTGAATGCAATAATTCCTTATTTTTTTTACGATTTTTCTTTCCTTCTTTTCAATGTCCTCGATGTCCCTCTTTCTATTCAAAATGAGCGTTTCTGCAGCATATAGACATTCTGGCTTAATAACTGTGTTGTAATGTCTCAGTTTTGTGTTTTTAGATAGGCATTTTTTGTTGTAAATATTTTATGTAAGTCTCAATGCCGTTTCCATTTTTTGACATCTACCCTTATTGGCCGCTTTTTCCAACCCATTTTCCATGATTATTTCACCCAAATATTTGAATTGAGAGACTCGTCTGATGTTACCATATTTTGTTTTTAGAAATGGCGTTCTTAGTCTGTTGCAGGTCATGTATTGTGTCTTTTCAAAGGAAATTTCGAGTCCTACATTTTCTGCTGTTTCTTTTAGGATTTCAATCCGTTTCTGTGCCGTTAATACATCTTGAGCTAAAATTGCTAGATCATCAGCAAATGCCAGACAATCAATTTTGATGTTGGTTCTCTCCAGTTTAATGGGCTGGTCAATATTCAGGGCCGACTTTTTTTCACGCCACTCCTGTATTACTTTTTCTAGAACACAGTTAAATAAGAGTGGCGAGAGTCCATCCCCTTGTCTCACTCCAGTTTTAATTTCGAAGGGCTCTGAGATCTCACCCGTGAATTTAACTTTTGACCTTCCACAGTAATATTCCGCTGAAGAGCTATAAAATTCCAAAGTTAAAAAAAATTCTATGTTATTTAAATTGGCTATTTTAAATAAAGATTTTTGAAGAAATTTGATATATTTTTCAAATTCTCCACCTTTATATTTTTGATTTTTTTTTAATATAAGCTAACAATTTTAAATGTTCGATGTGAAACACTAAACTTCGAGGAGATTTACCACAAAAACATCAAATCACTATTTTAAAGTTCTCGATGCACGTTTCGCTAACTATGTTAGCATCATCGGGAGACGATTCAATCTAATTTAACCAAGTGTTAGATTAATAATTTACTAAGTTGACTGAATGCAATAATTCCTTATGGTTCATGGTTTTCTTACATTTTTCTATTTGAATGCTTCCATACACATGCAAAGCTCTATTATTATTTACACTTTTAACAGGTCTTAAATTTCTAAATAGTCATGTGGGGCAAGATTGCGCATTTTTTTTTTAATTGTTATAAAATGAAAATATGAAGTGGAATAAAATATAACAAAGTTATTCATTTTACGCTTAATTAATTCAAAATTTACGAAAATCAAAATAGAATTGACTTGTAATTCTAGAAAAAGAATAAAATAAAACCTTGCTAAAATACGTACACTTACCCCAATATAGGGGCAAGTGTGCGCAGTAGTCCGGGTAAATGTATGTAGTAACTCTAACTTTAGCTTGTTTAAATATAATTTAACTACATTTAATTAAATAAATATTATTATTATTTATATATATATATATATATATATATATATATATATATATATATATATATATATATATATATATATATATATATATATATATATATATTATTATTATTATTATTATTATTATTATTCACGTATGGGCCCTAGTGGACCACGCGAAGTACAATTAGAGGCGTTTGTTGTTGTTAGCCTTCCTTTGTGCCCATACTAATTTCATTCTTTCGCTATGAGCTTTTTTCCTTTCGTCAGACCAAGTTGTTCCAGTCTTCCTACATTTTTCTCTCTGGCCAACCTTCCAAACGTTCACCTTGTGTCTGAAACAGCCTCTATCCTGAATTTTACTTTGTGTAATATTTGCTGATCTTAGGTCCTCTTTAATTGCAACAATCCATTTAATTATTTCTACTTTAGCTTTACTCCTATTTTCATAAAATTCGACTATTTGTCTAGTTAACCTACTCGGAGTCATCCGTTTTATGTGTCCGTAAAACTTAAGTCTTCTTTTTTTCATATCGCTATGTATATCTGTGTATTGTTTGATTTCTTGGTTTTCTCGAAGTCGGTATGTTGTGCTATTTATTTGTTTGGGGCCTAGGATTTTTCTTACGATTTTTCTTTCCTTCTTTTCAATGTCCTCGATGTCCCTCTTTCTATTCAAAATGAGCGTTTCTGCAGCATATAGACATTCTGGCTTAATAACTGTGTTGTAATGTCTCAGTTTTGTGTTTTTAGATAGGCATTTTTTGTTGTAAATATTTTGTGTAAGTCTCAATGCCGTTTCCATTTTTTGACATCTACCCTTATTGGCCGCTTTTTCCAACCCATTTTCCATCATTATTTCACCCAAATATTTGAATTGAGAGACTCGTCTGATGTTACCATATTTTGTTTTTAGAAATGGCGTTCTTAGTCTGTTGCAGGTCATGTATTGTGTCTTTTCAAAGGAAATTTGGAGTCCTACATTTTCTGCTGTTTCTTTTAGGATTTCAATCCGTTTCTGTGCCGTTAATACATCTTGAGCTAAAATTGCTAGATCATCAGCAAATGCCAGACAATCAATTTTGATGTTGGTTCTCCCCAGTTTAATGGGCTGGTCAATATTCAGGGCCGACTTTTTTTCACGCCACTCCTGTATTACTTTTTCTAGAACACAGTTAAATAAGAGTGGTGAGAGTCCATCCCCTTGTCTCACTCCAGTTTTAATTTCGCAGGGCTCTGAGATCTCACCCATGAATTTAACTTTTGACCTTGTGTTAGTTAACGTTGCTTTAATAATTGCCAGCGTTTTCAGATCTAGTCCTTGTTCTTTCAAGATTCGGAATAAAGATTCGCGGTCAATAGAATCATATACTTTTTTGAAATCCACAAATGTACAGACGAGATTTTTATTGTACAGTTTTTGATGTCTTAGAATCAACTTCAGATTCAGGATCTGTTCAGGGCAGGATCTGCCCGGTCGAAAACCTGCTTGATATTCACCAATGTTGGGTTCTAACTGTTCCTGTGCTCTGTCTAGTAGACATTGAGATAGAATCATGTAACAAACTGGGAAAAGAGATATCCCTCTATAGTTGTTTACATCCGTTCTATCCCCTTTCTTATGTAGTGGATGGATTAGAGCCACTTTCTAATCTTCCGGAATCCATTCGGTTCGCCAAACTTCTTGTAGAATTTTGGTTATTTCCTTGATTGTACCTGGACCAGCGGATTTCAAAAGTTCAGCAGTGATTCCATCTTCACCAGAAGCCTTGTCATTTTTAAGCTGCTTGATTTGCCTAATTATTTCATCTTCATTCGGTGGTAATGAATCTGGGTTTGTTTGTTTAGGTTTTAGTGTTGTTAATTTGTTTACGGGCTCCGAACAGTTTAGTATTTGTTCAAAATATTTCGCAAGTTCTTTGCAATTGTCTTGGTTATTTAGAGCTAATTGTCCGTTTTCCTTTTGGAAGCAAAGACTTTGCGGTTGATAGCCTGTTAATTTAGTTTTAAATGTTTCGGGTGTTATTTTTTTGGAAATCTTTTTCTATTTCATTAAGTTGATTGTTTTCATATTTTCTTTTAGTTTGTCTAATTAGCTTCGATGTTTCTTTTCTTACTTCCAAAAAGATGTTATAGTTTATTGCTGTTTTTTGACTGTTCCAATCGTTGAATGCTTTACTTTGGCTTAATACTGCTTGCTCGCAAAGTTCATCCCACCACGGATGTTTTCTACGTTTTTGTAAAGAGACCAACTTTAAGGCCGTTTTAATAATTTTTTGTTTCAATTCTTGCCAGTTCTGTGCTGGTTGTTTATCAAGCTCTTCTGTTAGGGCTGGTTTTATTTTCGTTGGGTCAAACTTTGGTATTAGCAGCCTCTTTTGAATAAGTTTTCGAGGTTTCAAGCTAAGTTTGATTCTAGTCAAGTAGTGATCCGTGTCTATATTTGCTCCTTTCCTGACTTGAACATTCAAAATCTCTTTATAATTGGGGTACGAAATGGCAACATTGTCAATTTGAAATTCACCCATGTACGTGTTTGGGCACCTCCAGGTCTTTTGTTTTGATATTTTCTTCTTAAAATGGGTTGACATTATTTTTAGATTAAACTGCGAACATAGTTCAACCAATCTTCTACCATTATGGTTAGTCCATTTATGAGCGGGAAAACTGCCGACTGTTTTCCTGTACTTTTTTTCTTTCCCTAGCTGGGCGTTGAAATCACCCAATAGGATGTTTACATGGTTAGAGGGAATTTTAGAGATAGTCATTTCTAGAATTTCCCAGGACTTATTTACTTTTTCAGGATTAGATTTATTTTCTTCATTCACTGGGAGGTGTGCATTGATTAATGTATAGTTTTTGTTAACATACTTGAGGGATAGTGTCATAAGTCGATTATTTACTGGCTGGACATTTGTTATAGAACCAAGAATGTTTCTTGAGACAGCGAAAGCAACACCGAGATGTGGTGTATTTTTGAGTATTCTTTTGCCCGTTTTACTTTTAAAAAGTCTGTAGTTGCCGAATTCCAAGGTGTTATCATCTGTCAATCTGGTTTCTTGCAAAGCTAAAATTTGGATTTTTTGCTGATTTAATGTTCGCCCCAATTCGTGTAGTTTTCCTGGAAGGAGGAGAGAATTAATATTTACCGTTCCAAAGAAAGTTTTTGTTTTCGGTTTCAGACGTTGGCCAGAGGTCTCCGACTCCCTCTGAAAGATTTTGCGTTTAAGCCCGGACGCCCCAGAATCCGAAAGTCCGGTTGTACCAGCAAAGCTGGCAGAGGATTGTCTACCTCCTGGGGTAATTTTGTAATTACTAGAACGCTTCATCTTGTACTTTGAATTACAGGTTTGAACCATGATGGTTCAGAGGTTAAGACTGGAGGGGTTAGTTCCAGAATTTAAATATGAGCCGCACCACTGGTGAACAGACGCTGACCACTCAACCGCTTGATACAAGTCAGACGCTAAGTGGATTTTGTTTTTTTTTGCCTTGGTTCGGGGCTGCTTATTTTGAGATATTCGCAGCTGTCCATTAATATCTAATGGAACTTTCACTATCCACCACCCGTGACCCGTCCAGGGACCCACCCATATATATATATATATATATATATATATATATATATATATATATATATATATATATATATATATATATATATATTCGCTTCGACTGAAAAGTCCAACTGATTGGATCGACACTTCGTGAAAATATTAGATGTACGTACATCTAATATTTTCACGGATGGTAGATAATGTTTCTAAATCATTCCAGGTGTCGATCCGTTGATCCTGTGAAGAGTCACGACGTTTCGCCAAAATCGCATTTAGCATTTTCAAGTGTGGTCCACTTCGACTGAAGGGTCCAAGACGACAACTAGCTACTACAGAGTAACTACCCCGATATAATCTGCGCAGTCGCTTTTGTGGCCGGCCGGCTATAAAAGCGAACACAACGACCCGTGCACGTCTGCTGGACTCTCCAGTAGAAGCGGACAACACTTGAAAATGCCAAATGCGATTATATATCATAAATATTATTTGTCCATAGTTATATCATTATCGGTACATATATCACATATAAAAATACCCATTTCATAGCTAGTGCACTCTTCATGCCACCATCTATTACAAGATATATACTCCATTGAATCCAATCTTCTATTATTTCTCGTATTCCGTCCAATCTACTACGTATTTCTCGCCACATAATGCGCAATAATAATAATTTTCTTTAGATTTTTTTTAATTTTCATTAGCCTTAATTTTAGTAGACTTATCTCTGATAGTATCGTTCTTCCTTGTCTTTTTCTTAATATTTTTAGTAGTTCTAGTAGCTTTGGTTACACAGACTCTTTCTTGTTTCAGTTTTAAACGTCGCTTTTTTTTGGCAATTTTTTCCTTTTCTTCTTGATTTTTTTTCTGTAACTCTAATTTAAAAGGACTATCAGTAGCAATTATCGACTTCTTACCTTTTCTTGGTCTATTTTGCATTGTTGCCTTTTGTCATCATAGCGGCATGCATTTGTTAGAAATTAAATCTACATCCATTGGAGAAGCTGATGTTGTAGCCACTGCAACCAAAGTCAGGTCTGTTACAGTGCTCGTGTATGCCGGAGCTGACAGAGTAGATGATCTCGAATGAGTTTTAGTAGCCAAGTCTGATGCTGGAATTTCAGATGGTGCAGCATAAGAAGTACTCGGTATAGACTCTGATGCTGAATGTGCAGCTGATGTAGAAGCTGTGAAGTTCTGTGAAAAATCTGGTGCTGGTACATATGACGTAGATGCAAGATTAATATCAGTAACGGAAGCTGCTGCGAAACCTTCTTTTGAAAAAATATTTCTATCCATATTCCGGTAATCTTAAAACCTGCAGCATTATTAACTGTCGCAACTTTCTGAAAAGCCCCATTAACCAGATGGGCAACTTCTGTTTGTCCAATGACACGTCCTGGATTTTGACTTAGCCATTTGTCACACTCGTAAGCAAATTTTATTTTTAATGGATCAAAGAATCCGCGATCCAAAGGTTGCATTTTGTGGTTACTGTGTGGTGGAAGGGTAAGCAAATGAATGCCATTATCAGTACAATAATTGTCAGCAGCTAAAGAAATATGACTGCTGTGGTTGTCTAATATTAACAGTATTGGATTATCTTTAGAGGTCTGCACGTTTTTTTTAAGGACGAAAATATTCCATGAACAGATTTGCATTTAAAAAACCAGAATCAGAAACCAATCCAATATTTCCTATATGTGCATTATTTAATAGATGATCTTTCTTTTTTACGAAGAAATATAAAAGCCGGTGGAACCTAATTTCCCGTGCCGCTCCTAGCGTAATAGTTCGACCTCTTTCAGCTGAAACTATTTTACTTACCAGCTTTTTACCTTTCATCGAAAGGACCTTAGGAATTTTCTTTGGCCCAGTATTAATGCCACTTTTATCATTGACACTATATTTGTCAAAGAGGCTCTGTAAATTTTTATAGAATATGTTAACTTGGGCTTGATTGAATCCCATTGCTCTAGCTATGCTTGTTTGCGTTGGTTGTCGTAATTTTAATTCAGGGTGTCTTTTCTAGAAACCATATACCCAATTGCGTGCAGCCATCTTTAAATTTTTATTGAAAGGGTGAGGAATATTATTTACTTCAGCGTATTTCTAAATCAGTGTCCTTAGAGTGGTCATATTAAGGTCATAATAAAAATCGTCACATCTTTTTAGATAATTAAATATTTAATTTTCTTGATCATTAGTAAATGTAGAAAATCTTCCTAATTTTATTGCAGTCGAACCGATTTTAATCGTTTCCTAAGAGTAGTTTCTCTCATTCTTACTTTTGTTGCTGCTTTTCTTTTACTTATACATTGAGATATTAATATTTTTGCATAATCGAATTGATCTTTTGTAACAACGCATATGTCTGGAGCCTTCCGTTTTTAAGTTCGAGGCATTTTGTCATTTTATGGAATGTATATTTTAAATCTGAAACAAAATATTCCAATATTTATATAGAACTGCCTTAATCGGGGTACTCTTAGCCGACAAGCTTATGCACACACTTAACCCTAACTATCTGAGCGGAATTTAAAATTTTTCAATAGGTTTGTTCTAGCAACGGTTCCAAATCGTCCGGAGTTTGCGCAGACAAATGTACGCAGTCAGATGTTCTAGCGACAAGAAAATCCTGTTTGCAAACTAGTTTCAAACCGTTCAATTTAGTTTGTGACATGCGCAATAGTTGGAAATGTTCGTTGATTTATTTTGACTTTGGATTGTTTGGTTATGTAGGAGCTAATTTCTTAAAGTGTTTTATATTTTTTTTTGTTTTGCTGAGTTAACATCAATAAACTGCAAACTTTGAGACTATTCAGTTTTTGTGTTTTAAAACATTTCCGCAGGCATTTCAGGATTTCTAGATGTGATTGGGGCTATTGGACGGCTCGCATATAAAAATTGATAAGCCTACTATCGATCCAAACTTATAGTATTAATATTATAATAGAAAATATTTTTACTCCATCCAGGTGAGTTCAGCGAGGAAGATTTATAACTTTTATTGAATCTACTTTAAACAATATTTAAATTCCATTTTTGATATCCTACATACTTAATGTTTTATGTTTGTTTTTTTTATTATTTTCAGATGCAAGCTGTGCGTGATCATAATTTGAAAATAAGAGATATTTTTTATTGGATATCCTGGCTTTGTTCATGACAGCAGGGTTTTTAGAAATTCACCTCTATGTGCAGAAATGGTGGATAGGTGTCACAATTTTTATTTACTCGGGGATAGTGGCTATCCTTGCATGAAGAACTTATTAACCCTATTTAAAGATAGGGGGAACCTTACAGCCATATAAACAAATTTCAATTCAAAGTTATCCACAACCCATTATGTTATTGAACACTGTTTTGGCTTACTGAAACAGAAATGGCGCCAGCTGTACTACATTAATATAAAAAAAATGATATAGTGCATTTCATTCAGGCCTGCAGTGTCCTGCACAATTTATCTATAAGAGATCAATTTCTCCTTGATGAAGTTCTACCAAACGTAGAAAACTCTCTTATACTTGTAATTAATAAGTAGGAGGAGGAGGACAATCAAAATATCAATAGGGGTGCTGCTGGTCACAGAAATTTTGTAGCTTAACAAGTTCTAAGTTAGCATTAATATTGTTATATTTTGGATAATTTAAGGTCAAAGAGGATTTATTTTTAAAAGCAGCATAGAAATTATAATTAAAAGCTCCTTTAGAATACTTCTAAACACAAACTTTTTTTGAATGGTTTGACTTTTTTTTTACCTAGTCTATAATTTTCTTTTATATTATTTCGTCTAAATTTAAATATAATTTTCATGTTGACTGTGTGTCTTATTGTATACCCAAGGATTGTCAACAATCCGTTTAATATTAAGTAATGTAATATTATTAAATATTTTCAGATAAAAGAGAAAACATTTGATAATCTAGTTTCTAATTTTTAATAACTCTTAAACCCAAAATAAACAAAAATCTATATAAATTAATAATTCCTTTCTACATACATCTAATATATAATACAAAACGAAAACTAATAAAAACATGAAATTTACATAAGTGAATTAATATTAGAATTAGTATTTTTACTAATTTCTTCTATCTAATAATTCATTTCTTCTACATTCTTCTTTCTTCTCTCTTTCTCTCTCTCTTCTTTCTCTCTCTCTCTCAATCTGCAAAATTTGCTCTATTATGTATTTTTCTAGCTCCAATTTTTCTTCTTGAGAGTGCTTCCTATCTAAAAGCATTTGTTAAATAGTTACATCCTTTTTATACTTTGTAGTTTGTATCAGTTTTTTTATTTTCTTCGGTGTATTTGCAGGGGTTGTTGGTGTTTTTTCAATAAATATATTTGCATCTTTAAATTCCAAGTCTGGTTCAACATTTCCAATCTCACTTGCAAACTTTCTTCATTAGATGATTTAGTTGTTATAATGCTTGATGAGCCGAGTAAAATTTCTGGGTTTATATTTTTTTTTCTAAAAGTGGCATTAATTTCTGCACCAAATTCAAAATATTTCCTTCCTCTTCCAGTGTGACATAAAGATTTTGAGGTAGAAAGCCCCGATAGTACGGGTACAGCCGGCACACAAGAATACTGTTGTACACATACAGACACACTGCTTGAGTTGGATGGGGGCGAAATTAAAACAAATTCTGGGATATCTACAAATACAAAATCGTATATTTAAAGAAAATCACAGTAAATGTGGTACAAAAACTCAACGTTAACATCAACATTATCCATTTTAACCAACTTTATTATTTTTATGATAAAAAACAACATTGTTCGCTTTACTATTTTCAAATAAAAATATAAACAAACGCGACTTAATCAAAGAATATTTATGTATAGATACGATTCGTATACGTCAAAATTCTTTGACTCAACGACGCAGAGAAATATCAATCAAAATAAGCGTTCTAGTAGAAAAACAACTTCAAACCGTTTGCAATCAAGTTTAGGGACGAACATGCGCAGTTAATTAATCCATCAAACTGGTTTCAAACCGTCAGAAATTGATGCTAGAACAGACCTATTATTGCGTCATTCCTTAAAAATGTGTAATGGTACACATTAAACTAGCTAAAATAATATGCATATTCGAATATAATAATAACCACAGCGCAAAGACAAAAGTTATTAAATTGAAAATGAAAAATTTTGCAAGATTTTTAATAACAAATTTCACTTACATATATTGACAAAACTACGCCAACATGCCAGACAAGACTCGAGTCTGTTATCCAAAGTCGAAGTACGTACTAGAGAGAGTTGGTTCCCCGTCTCTAATTTTAACAGTTTCTGAAATAATGAGTCCGCGCACACTTATCCACTGCGCACACTTGCCCCACATGACTCTATCTATATTATGGCCATGTTCAAGTCCGTATTGTTTGTTAGTATGTTTAATATGGGTTATAGTTTCAAATACCTGGTTTACAGATTCAAATTTATTCTTTTTTATTCCGTATAATTCGTAAACGTTTCGATTGAAACATATAAATTTCATATTCTATCGTCAAACATCGGCCGATATCGTAATCGGATTCGGATAAAAATTCATAAAGCCTTGCGTGGAACAAGGGGAGAAGTCCTGATTGCCGATGTTTCGAATCGAATATGTCGGGTGACCTGGGGAATATAAAGCCCGAACGCTGCTAGAGGACAGTTTCCGAGATAAGCCCCTTCGAACTGGGCTTTCTTTGGAGTTTAGGTGTTTTATGTAACGATGGAAGAAGATAAGAGGGAGCCTGGAGTCTTAATAGCGGTTATTAAGGTGGGTTAGCTTTCATATATCTTTGGCATATAGTTGTTTCAGTTTACTTGGACGTTTCGAATTGAGTATTTGATTTATTGCTGGGTTATAACTCATCGGGTCGAGTAATACTTCATTTAAGAAGAATTCCCAGAATGATTACGTTATGGATATTTTTACACTGTTATCAGTACACTCAATGTAACATTTTACAGTATCTTCATTTGATCTCAAATAAATACTATCATGATTACGAGGGTTGCGATTTAGGTATCCGGAATTAGCAACAATGGTGTTTCTAGGCGCCATCTGACATATACGTCGTAAAGTTTGAAGTTGAAGGATTTTACATGAATATTTAGCCGTAAAAAAAATAGTGCGCGTTGGATTGGCGATTTGACAATCGCCTTAAAAGGGCTCTGGTCGATTGATACAAAAAATGCTCAAAAAATATAATTGTGGTGCGTCAAAAGCTGTGTATAACATCTACACAGGTGTCCAGTGTATGGGTCTTTCAACAAAAGTTCTTCGCGCAAGAAGCACCTTGAACTAAATGGTCGCCGGTTTTTTTAGAATAAGTGGGCATGTGGTTACAGTGCCACTAGAGAATCGTAGAACGTTCAATTCTGAATGTTCTTTATTTTCTTGCTGGTTATTTGAGGTTTAAGCTACTACCCCTTCGAGAAATGTAATTTATTGTCACTTTTATTTCGTTTAGAAATCTTAGAACCCTTTGAGAACTGTGATCTAGTTTCCCATTAGGCTAATCAGCAAGAACGGTTTACTTTAATTTTATATAAAATCCTATAACCAGCCCTCCAGGCTCACTTTCTAGTTGATTTTCGTTGTATACGGAGTCATATTAGTAAAGTCTAAAGCTCTTTCATGATTGTTAAATTTCGTTTTGGTGAAATAAATGTTTTTATAAGTAATTTTGCGAATCGAATTATTTAACTCTTTCTGGTACACCATGTGACTAGTCCTCGACCAATTTGTACCGTCTCTTCTTGGCTACGGGAGCAAGCCCCAAAATTGTTTCCTTTTTTTTGAATTTCTTGTTTTTTTTTCATTTTTTAATTTTCTTGGTCGGTGCCAAATTTTAGTTTTTAAACAGGGCCAAATGTAGAGACCGTGAACGGAGCTAAATTTATTGTCCTTGGACGGAGACGAATTTAGGTGAGCCGTCCCGCTCCACTTCCGTTACCACTCTTGCGGGAAGCTTGACCCCTAGACCACGTTTTTCTTTTTGCTCAACCTAATTATTTGTATTACCTTATATTACCTTGTCTTTACCTTTATCTTTGATGCTGAAGAGGCCGATCTTTCTGCTGTGAAACATATTTTATGTAAGCCTTTTTTTATTTTACTTTTATTTAATTTGTGGCGCCTTTTTTACTTATTATTCTGGGGGCCGCGGTGGCGACGTAGCTGAACATCAACCTTATTGATTGATCAACATTATTGAGTTTATATGATTTGTATTGATAACTTGCGTAGTACTCTAGTTAGTAGACTTATTATAAATTTCGCCGCTGCACCGGTGAGCGGGGTAAACTAGAGCGAATTCCTAGGACATCTTGGAGATTTCCTGGCATATTTCGTAGCAAGGCCAGTCACGCTCATAATCCACCCCTACTGCTTAACAGTCCGCTCTGCTAGCATCCGCTCATCGATTGTATATAGTAGTAAACATCGTGATAAGTTACAACCCCTTTTAAATTATAATATATTTATTTTCTTTTCCTTCAATTTGCTTTTCTTTCTACGCCTTAATAAAGTGCGTCACATGGCGATATATTAATTTTGCAATTCTTTTTCGCGAGATCCCTTAGGATTTTGACCCTTGTTGTAAGGATTTTTTTTCTTTAAATGATGTCAAGAATTGTTAGTAAAATTTACGAAAGTACTTTTCCTTACACCCTGTATTTGCGGGATTTGATAATGTTTTTATATCTATAGAAGTTAGAAAGAAAACCGTGTTCTATTTATTTGTTGATAGGCAAGCAAAAACTGTGGTTAATTGAAATCCGATGGTGAGATTAATGAATTTTCTCACTACTTCAACATACCGGGCGTCCTTGTTAAGCGAATCGCGGTGGTTGGCGGCTTCTCGACGCGTCAACCGGATAACGCACGCAGCTTCCGGCGGCGGCATCGGTGGCGGCAGCGATGGCGTCGGCGGCGGATTCAGCGTCGGGTCTGCCCAGTTCGCCTTGGTTTGGCGGGCGGCCTGACGTCCCTCGTGCACGGCCCTTCGAGACGATTCCTTACGCGACCTGTTGAGACAGAAAGCGCGCGTCTTCTTCGTAGAAGTAGAAGTTAACATTATCTATAAACTATTAAAGATTAGTGGAAAATTTAACGCATTATCTTCGCCGAAGAAGGAAACATACAAATATTAAAACTATAAAAACATTAATACAAAATTGTGGATTAATTAGTGAATAAGTTTTGGTGTGGCTTATTGTTACTTGAAAAAATCTCAGTGTTTAAATATATTAGTGTAAAAAGGAGTTTACTATTTGGTTTATTAAAGGTGATATAAAGGTCTTGATAGAATGTATCTTGTGATTATTATTTTTTAAATTGTATATAAAGTTTGGTATCCCCGGAAAATACATGAGGCTTTTACAATCAAATATAAATATTTCTATGAAAATTAATTTCTTTTTTCAGGATTTATGGATTCATGGATTTCATGATTCTACTTTCGAGAAACTTCTGATGTTTTTCTATGCGATTTTTTTCGATTCTGATGATTTACTATGAGAAGTTTTTAAACTGTTAAAATCAGTAAACGTCTGATTGTGCAATATCAAGCTTCCACAGTGGATGTGTTAACGTATCCAAAATTAAATTAAAGTGCCTTCATTTCTGGAGAGTGGGCAGAAAATCTATGTGATCTAAGCATTTTCCTAGTTCATAAAATCTGAACACGCCAAGTCTGGAGAATACGCCGGATAAGATAAATTTTCCCAGCCCAAATTGATGATCGTTTACTAAAGCAAAATTACTTCCTTTCTTCCCTTGTCAGTATCCGACGTTTTTGTTCCCACAGCGTCACTTAATAAGAATCAGTTGATGCTGGTAATGGCCAGCAATGACCGTAGAGCAATTTGTAATGCATGATGCCCAGCGGATCCTACCATATACACATCAATACTTTTTTCTCCTGGATAGTTGGTTTTGCGGTATTGGTTCATGACCCACCAGGATTTTCGCCCTATAGATGAATTACTATTCGTCATAGGTTACAGTCTTGTGGAAAAAGTTCTCTTTTTTCATTTGGAGAGCAAACGCTTATTCTTAGTCTCAGCTGTGAGTTTATAAGGGATGCACAATTCTGCTTTCGAATTTTTCCTAACTCGAATAAACTTTTAAAAATGAATTGTGTTGTTACTCCAAGTTCCTATCCGCATCCTAGCAGTGTAGGATAAGGATTTTCTTCTGGTAGTACTTTCAGTTCTTTATTCTCTCATTTTTTAAAATAAATAAGCAAAGATTAATGTCCAAAAATTTTACTATATTTAAAATTGTATGTATAACAATTGTTTTGACGCAAAGTGCCTTTTTCAAACTAACAGTTAGTTAACAGTTAAACTAACAGTGAGAAAAGTAATTACAATCTAAACTGTTCATCGACCTAATGATACCATAAAATATGATAGTGGGGAAATCTATTTTTTGTCAACATCTAGGTCAACATACAGGTATAAGTCTAATAACGGTGAAAAAAGATTTAATTTTTTGGATTTATTCTCATTATGTAACATTTTAAAATTGTCATTGAAAGTACGCTTTTCTAACATTTTATGTTCGTTGAATCTAGTAGAGAAAGACCTTCCTGTTTGTCCAACATATACTTTTGGACACGATCCGCACTTAATTTAATAAACTCCTGATTGTTAGAGATAATTTGTTTGACTTTTATTGTTTTTGCATTCAAGACTATTGTTTATTTTAAAACAAATATTTCTTTTAAAACAAACAATAGTATTTTTATTATAATTATCTGTTGACACGGTGATATATATATATATATATATATATATATATATATATATATATATATATATATATATATATATATATATATATATATATATATATATATATATATAGAAAGAGAGAAAAGACAATAAACCTGATTTTGCAATTTTTCATAAACCATCACCTACAGATTTAGTTATACATAATAAATCTTGTCATCCTTATTCACAAAAGATGGCAGCATTTAACTCATTTATACATAGATTATTAAATATCCTCATATCTATGTTGGACAAACAGGAAGATCTTTCTCTACTAGACTCAACGAACATAAAAGAAGTTACGCTAAACAACAAAATAATTCTCATTATGCCAACCACTTAATGTTAGGAAAGCATACTTTTAAAGATAATTTAAAAATGTTACATAATAAGAATAACTCAAGAAAAATCTTTTAGAAAGCCTAAAAATTAATAAAAGAAAAAATTTGGATATTTTACTAAATAACCAGCTCGACTTATATATTTCACCATTAATAAACTGATATTGCCCCCCTAGACAAAAAATGGATTTCCTCACTATCATGTTTTATAGTATTATTAGATCGATGGACAGTTCAGGTTGTAATTAGTTTTCTCACTGTTAGTTCAATATAGTTTATATTATTGATTGATTTGTCGGTTACTTTGTGATAGTTCATTTTTTAAAAAGGAATAAAACAATTTTTTACATTGTTATCAATCACTTTTATCAAAGTCTATCTTTTTATAAAAGTGATAGATAACAAAGTAAAAAATTGTTTTATTCCTTTTTTAATATAGTTTATATTTGAAAAAGGCACTGTGTGTCGAAATAATTGTTGTACATACAATTTTAAATATAGTGGAAAGTTTTAGATATTTATCTTTGCTTGTTTATTTAAAATGAATTTCTATCAAGTATCAGCTACTCAGTACCTCAGTTAAATCTCCTTTTTTTGGCTGTCTCGGACGTTCTACTTCTTGCAAGTACTGCTTGGAACAGCATTATCTCGCAGAGCCTCATAAATTATGTCCTGAGCTTGTGCATAATTTGTTTTGTTTTGAATGTTGTTTTTTTTTCACGAAATCGCGTCTACAACTGACCTTTCAAGTTATATTTACACTAGGTTAATATATTATATCTCGTTTTGAAACTGAAACGTGTCGCTTTAAAATAACTGTAGGACCGAATAAATTTCTGATTCGAATAGGTTCTGCAGTCTTAACAATTGCAACTTATAGAATTCCATTATCTTTACCAGCATTGAAAGCAAACTAATGAAATTTGCTCTCAATGCTGTAGAGAGCACACCATCAGAGCACATATAGACATATGTGCTCTGATCTGCTACACTTTCCTACTACACTGCCTACTATCTGATAGTGTGCTCTCGACGTTATGTGTTCTGGTGGTTTGTCAGGTTTTGGAATTAGAAGAAGAAGAATTGCGATCAACCTCATGGTCATTTTGCGACTTTCAGTAGCTTTATGTTTGTAATCAGTCATTGTACTTAATGTTAATTAATCCTTTTTCATCCTTTATTATTTATGGTGATTATTTATGGTTTAACATAGATATATAAAATTGAAGCTTGTAATATCATAAATTTTTGGGGAGATATGCATCGCCTGATCATATCTTATCTTAGTATAAAGAGTGTTTCAGAAAAGTCATTAATTTGTTCAATTATGGGGCGGATAAACTTGTTTTCAGATCCTCTTCCATACCTAGAGCTCTCTTGTAATCTTTATTGACGGCCATTCAGTTAAGATGTGTTTGGTAGTTAATCGTGTTGATCAGGTAACGCATAAGGGGGATCTTCTCCCTTGAATAGGTACTCAGGGTAAGTCGAGTATGATCCGTCATAGTCTGAGTGCTCTCACTGACCAGGACTTATTGTGGAAGTTTATAGAAACAGGTGGGATGAAGTGAGGTTTAACCTCTCTGAGTTTATTTTTCCTAAAGTCAAGTTCCATCCTGATTGGACGGTTGATCTCATGAGTTGAGTTACTAGCGAGCACTGGTCTTTATAATATTAACATCTTTGGGATTGGAGAGCCGTTTATTATTGAGGCTCTAGCCAATGTATCTGCCAATTCATTTCCTTTTATCCCTTTATGTCATGGGCACCATTTTCGAATTAGAATAATTGGGATTAACAAGTTGATAATACCGCATTATAAATATTTTGAGAGTTCTTTGAAGATTTTCGCTTTGATAATATGGTATCCAGATTATTTCAAGATTCAATTTAGTGCCAATCGCTTCTTGAACCTGCTTTATAGAAATTTTTGTAGTGGCGATTCTAGGTAGAACCGAAACCAATAACATGATCTTGTTTTAATAAATACAAGGTCCCAAGGTTTTAATAAATACAATACAGTCCCAAAAGAAAGTTTATTTTTAATTTAACGGGATAAATAAAAGAGAGACGTTCATCAAAAAAACCATTATTTTTTATTGAAACAAACATTTTAGAAAATTGCTTTTTAAAAATAATGTTATCCAAATATAAACCTTCACGCTCACGGCACTCATCTAAAGGAACAGCAAAATTTCTTAGGACGGCTCGGCACATTATCTCTAGAATAGCTTCTATTTCGTGTCGGATATTTTCTTTTAACTGCACCAAAGAACCCGGTTTATTGACGTAAACTTGCGATTCTAGATAGCCCCACAAGAAAAACTCCATAGAGCTCAAATCAGGACTATGTGGAGACCAATTTATTTCACTTCGTCTGGAGATCAGTTTGTTTGGAAAATTTTGTTCCATGTTCTTTTATTATAACCAGTAAAGTTTTGCAGTTCAGATACCAAAAAATTGTCCAACATATCTACATAATGCTCTGAATTGCCGGTAACTGCACGTTCCCTGCCGTCTTCGTAAAAGTACAGGCCGATTATTTCTCGCGCTGACATTGCAGCCCATACAGTGACTTTAGGCGAATGTAGGGGTTGTTGATAGGTTTTTCGGGTTCGCTGCATTCCAGTAACGACATTTCTGCTTATTTACATGACCGTTGAGATGAACATTTTGTAAAACTCTCGCACACACAACGCACGGTCTGCTCTCGAGAAACACTTCATTACGTTTTCTCCATACACTTTTGTATTGGATATTACTGTAAATAACTCATTTTTGATTTCAAATGCAGATAACACTTTCTGATGTCTAGTGTTAAATCTATTTTAAGTTTATGTGGTATCCAAATACGGCGATCAAGGGTTCTCAAATATTTATCTAGAGTTATATTTTAATGCTTTTTACTGCATTTACTGGGAATCTCCCAGTAAGGTAACGTACAGTTAAATGACGATCAGTATCAATAAAACTATTAATTTGTTAGAACAGAAAAACCATTATAATAATCAAGAAACAAGGATTTTTTCTGTACTCTACATAATAATTGCTCATTTCTACAATCGCCTCCAAACGTCAGCAAGCGCCTCTCGAGACCTGTTTCTGGCCTTAAACCGCCATCAGTCGGCGATGACGGCTGATGATAACTAGAAACCGGTCTAGGGAGACGCTTGCTGACGTTTGGGGGCGGCTGAAGAAATATATAATTATTTCGTGGAGTAGAGAAAAATTTTGTTTATTTTTTGAATATTTTTAACATTCTCCATGAGCCCACTTGCAAATTTTTCAATCATTATAATGCCAAATAATCAACTGTGTGTTCTGTTAGAGCATTATCATAATACGCAGCACATCTTTTTGTATGTATTCAAGCTCCAATTATTACACGACAATGCATTTTCGATATTTCGAATACGCACATGTACATAAATATCCAACAACACAATCAATTCAATGGAAGAGGTGACTCGTTGAAATTACGACTAACCAGCAACGCTATATTTGGATAAATACATGCACTATGTAATAATACATTTAGGTTTTCGTCACCAGTAAGCTACATTCAGTTGCAATTACATAAAACGTGACTGTATTTTTTAAGTTTCAGTCGAAAAAAGTAACTATGGAACAATACGCTAACATCACGGTTTATTTTGAGTTCACGACATTTTACATAAGTGCCGTTTTGAAGAAAATACTTTAAAACATCTTTTCTTTTCCGGAACAAAAACAAAATGATCGAAAATCGTAGTTTTGCTTGATTATATCATTTGAATTAAAAAATTACCTTAATATTTATTTGAAAATTCGCGTCTTTTACATATCGATACAGCCATTTATCATTTAAGTTGATATGGTTGTCCTTGATATCTGACTTCTGTCATTTCATAAAGTCATTTCGTTTTTTAAGTTGGAAATTATATTATTTTTAAAATTTCGCCCAAATGAAGAGGAAACTGAAGGATATTTTGAAGGCAAAGAGAAATCGTTTTATAAAAAGGGTGTAGAAAAGTTAGAAAAGCGTTGGAATGATTCTCTTGCTCTTCAAGAATAATCTATTGACGAATAATGTCGAAATTTGCATAAAAATGTGTTTTATTTGTTAAACCGGGGACTTATTCACCGATGTGTTATATGCATCATCTGTAGATCTGTTGCCTTTCACAGAACGTGAATATAAACACCAACCACAAAACAGCAATACAAATTTGCCATTTCGAATACGCATTGATCCATAAAAACCTACCTCAAGCATTTATTGATGAAAATCGAAAATATCTTGATCTTCTGGAAAATGACGAACCATTTTATAAAACAGTCTATCAGAAAAAAAGAAGCCTTGTAAACGAACTTAAAATATTTGCTACTTCTGTAATTCTGAATGCCAATTTTTCTAAAATATACCAGGCTAGAGTAATTATTTTCTTTTTTCAAATTATTTTCCAATAGATTGCGGTGTGATTGCAAAGGCGATTGCATTGCAGTGACGCCCTCACGTTTAGTTTTGCTTTGACAGTTTTTGAAAACAGTTTCGTTTTTTTTGTTGCTTTTTCTGTTCTTTGATACTTCGAGATTCATAAGTGATAAATGGCCCTCCTTGAAAAAGTTTAAGCCAAGCTAGGAGCTTCGCTTCATTCCTTGTTTTATCAGTTAAAATACTTTGTCCAGGCTATAATTTTCATTTTATCGCTTTTAACCTGTAAATATAAAAATTGTAACTTTTCAAGCAGAGTTGGTCGATTTTGTTTGTAGGATTTCCTATATTATGGACACTAATCCAGGTCTCGACTGCGAACGATGTCGCTTAACTTCAGTTATCAACAGCTAAAGTTAGAGGCGATGCGGCTGTTCCAACACCAATCTGTTAATATAAGCAAACTATGATATTTTGTGCTCTTAATCATATTTTGGCAAGCACCTCTGACGAACTTAAATGGAACATGTTTTTCCTCATTCAGTTCACCAAACCAATCAAGTTTATACTTTTGTCGGTGTGTTTGGGGTCATTGTCGTGCTGGAAGTTTCACCGTAATAGCATATGTTCTTCGGCATAAGCCCACATAATATTCTGTAAGATGTTTAAGTACATTTCTTTGGTCATGTTTTGTTTTATCCAATTAATTGGACCAACCCCGGCATTTGAAAATGAACCCTAAATTTTTATATTGCTACCACCATATTTGAATTTTGGATCCAAATGTTCATTTACTCACACGAGTGAATCACCGGATATGAATCCTATAGAAAATTTTCAAGGAAAGACGCGTGTAACTTTAAGGAAAACATGAAATAACAAAAAATTATATATATATATATATATATATATATATATATATATATATATATATATATATATATATATATATATATATATATATATATATATATATATATATATTATTATAAAAATATATATATATATATATATATATTATTATAAAATATATATATATATATATATATATATATATATATATATATATATATATATATATATATATATTATTATTATTAGGTGCGTATAGACCAGGTTGGATCACGCAAAGCATTCTGACTCATCCTCCACACTTCTCTCATTCCTTCTCCGAGGATTCTCTTTCTCTCCTCCGTCCACTTTGTTCCCGATCTCCTCGAAACTTCGCTCTCTGATGCAACGTTCCACATATATATTTTGCTTCTGTACGTTCTTCTATCCTCAATCTATGTCGGAACCATTTGTGCCATTCCCAGATTAGCTCTGATTTGTGTAATCCATGGTACTGTTGACTTGACTCCTTGTATGTATGTATGAATGTGTGTATGTAAGAATTCTGTCGGCGGAAGTCTACTGATATGCCCATAGAATTTCAACCTTCTTTTTCTTATGTCCGCCGCTACGTTGGACATTCTCTATGTTGTTTTTCGAGAATGTAGTCTGTATCCTTCCTCTGTCAGTTTTGAGCCGAGAATTTTCCTCATAATTTTGCGTTCTTCTTTTAGTATGTAAATGTAAGTGTCTCTCTTGCCTATAGTACCTCTGGTTTGATTACTGTGTTGTAGTGTCTTATTTTTGCGTGTGTGGATAGGCATTTCTTATTGTAGATATTGTGTGTCTTGCCGTATGTCCTCTTCATCTTCTGTAATCGAGTCTTCTGTGCTATCTTCTCTCCTCCTGTGGGTTCGAGGATCTCGCCGAGGTATTTAAACTGAGTGATCCTATTTTGAAGAATATTCAGAAGAATTCGGTTTTTTGAAAGGAGATTTGTAGGCCGACTTTCTCTGCACATTCCTTGAGGACTTCGATCTGTTTGGTTGCCCTTTTTTCATTGTCTGCGAGTATGGCTAGGTCGCCTGCGAAGGCCAGGCATGATATTTCTATATTGTTTTTGGATCGTCCGAGTCGTATTGGTTTCCAGTGTCCTTGATTTTTTAGTTCTTTTTCCTATTTCCTTATGACTTTGTCCAGGACCAGGTTGAAGAGGAGTGGGGATAACCCATCTCCTTGGTGTACTCCAGTTTTAATCAGGAAGGATTCGAAAATTTCTCCCATAAATTCACTTTAGAGGTTGTGCTAGTCAGTGTCTGCTTGATCAATCGTAGTGTTTTGGGGTCCAGTCCTTGTTCTTCTAGGATGTTGAACAGAGATTTTCGGTCGATGCATTCGTATGCTTTCTTGAAGTCCACGAACGTGCAGATGATTGGGACGTTCCTGATAGCTTTGTATTTTAGTATTGTTTTTAAGTTGAATATATGTTCAGTGCATGAGCGACCAGGGCAAAAGCCTGCCTGGTACTCCTCAATTTTGTGTTCTAATTGTTCTTGTGTTCTCTGGAGAAGGCATGCTGAGAGGATTTTGTAAGTGACTTGTTGTAAGGAGATTCCTCTGTAGTTTTTCACATCTGTTCTGTCTCCCTTCGTGTGCAGCGAGTGGATAAGAGCACATTTCCATTCATCTGGTAATTTTTCTGTTTACCAAATGTTCGTGATAATTTGCGTAAGTTCCTGCAGTGAATTTGGTCCGAAGTTTTTCAATAGTTCCGCGGTGATACCATCTTCACCGGATGACCTGTTATTCTTTAGTTTGCGTATGTGCCTATGGATTTCTTCCTGTGTTGGTGGTGGTGATTCTGAGTGGGTATGGATACAATTTTGCTGAGGGAATCTTGTGTCGCGTTCGGGGCAATTGAGGAGATCAGAGAAATAGTGTGCCAGCTCCTGACAATTCTCCTGATTGGTTAGCGCTAATCTCCCATTCAGTTTTCTGAAGCAAAGATTTTGCGGTGTGTATTCACGGATTTCTCTTGCAAATGTCTTATAAAAGCCTCTCGTGTTATAATTGCGGAAATTCTCCTCTATAGAGTCTAGTTGTTCCTTCATGTACTTCCTCTTAGTTTGCCTGATAACCTTTGTGGTCTGTTTTCTAGTCACGTCAAAAAGCTGTTGACTTTCTGGGGATTTTTTTGTGTTGTACTCCTGAAATGGTCGTTTGCGTCGCTGCAATGCACTTTCGCATTCCGAGTCCCACCAATGGTGTTTTGTGTTCTTTTTCAATGGAACCAGTTTGTGTAATTTTTTTGCGGAATTTTTTCCATGTATCTGCCTGTTTCTTTTCCCATTCCTCTGTTATGTTGGATTCCTTGATTTTTTTGTGTCGTATTTCTGTAGATGTGTTTTTTTATCAAGAATTCCTCTCAGCATGCTTGTATCTCTCCCGGTTCTGAGCTTTTCTCTGTGGTCTATCTGGAATTCTCCATATATATATATATATATATATATATATATATATATATATATATATATATATATATATATATATATATATCATATTCGTATCAATCCACTGCAGGATGAAGGCCTCTTCAGCATGCTTGTATCTCTCCTGGTTCTGAGCTTTTCTCTGCCATTCATGTCCAATATATCTTATAATAGCGGTGTCCATGGCAGGACCGCCTTGGTCCATCTTTCGTCCCATCGCCCCGCTACATGGTCTGCCCACTTCCATTTCAGTTGCTTTATTCTTCCAATGATGGTCAGGAAAGTCACTCACTTTTGTTGAGTCACTCATTGAAACTTAGTGAAACCGGTGCAATGGGCTAATTTGCTCTAAAATTAAAAAAATCATCCTTTTGTTCGAACTAGGCCCCATTCGACTTTCGTCTCTTTCCAAACATGAAGAAACGGCAAACGGGAAAATTAGATTAGATTCGATTAGAAAAAACAATATTTCATTTAAAAGAAAACTGACTTTTCGTTTCACTCTCGTATTTAATTATTTAGAGATTGAAATAGTAATAAGGCGAAATGGAAAGAAAATTCCGAATAGAAAAATTCTGAATATTAAATAAAAATTACTTTTTAGCTTCTTTCGCTTCCACGCTGACTATTTATATTTACTGTATAAAGAAATAAACCTTTTATTGCTTCAAAAATCGCTTTGGAGAAATATTTTTCAGTAGAAATTAACAAAGAGCGAAAAAAAAAATTTCAACTAACGAAAATGAAAAATATTTCATTACTGTTTGTTTAACATCTTTACGATTGTATTCATGTTGTACTAAAAGTAATTAAAAATAAATAAATTTATGATTTGTTCTATTACTTCCGGTTGTGTTTTCCTAACGGTAAAATATGGTTCATAAATTTTGATTTCCATAATTATATATAAAATAAATTTACTTTATTTTCGATGTTGAATTAACGAATAATTGATGGTCATAATAAAACTGGGATTTCGAATAATACCTTCAAAAAGAGTATTCCGAAAGATTAAATTGTGTTTTACGTTTTCGTTGAGGGCATCGTTACTATTCGAAATATGCTTTTAATTATGATAGAGTAAAGAGCATGAAGGGTGGGACATTTCACTCAACTTAGTGAGTTTGAGAGAGACGGATTAAAATGAAGTTGATAGGATTGTCTTTCGTGAGATTGTCAGTAGGTTCGATAGAACCTGAAGTACATCATTAGGTATGTCCACACTTGTCCAACTTTTGGTCGTCAGGACGCATGCATCTGTTAAAAGGTTAGACGAATGCGGTATTGAACGAGAGGCATGCAAGGATGCAAGGAAAAATCACGACGCACGACGAAACGCAAAGGTAGCGTACCAACTCCCTGCGATATTGGGCATCTTCTTTTACATCAACTTTTTGATATAATTTGCAAATTTTTGCAATAGTTTACAACGTTAATTTAAAGTAAAGTAGTTTAATTTTATTAAATTAAATGAATATACAATTTATACAATTTTGCTCCCGCCGATTTTTTTTAATTCAAGGTTTCATTGTAAAAAACTGATTCTACAATCTATGATTGTATTGTTGTATCGTTCATCGTTGACCACTATTTTCTCTTAAGATGGTCGGGCAACATTCGAATCCCGCATTGAAAAAAACTGGTCATCTTTTGAAGCGATCCACAAATCGATCCAATTTTTGACTTCTTCATAAGACTGGAAGTGCTGGTCAGCCAGGTCGTGTGCCATCGATCGAAACAGGTGATAATCAGACGGCGGGTGGGGTAGAACTTCCCATTTGAACGTTTCCAAGTATGTTTTGACCACTTTTGCAACACGGGGCCGAGTATTGTCATGCTGCAAAATCACTTTATCGTGTCTTTCGCTGTATTGCGGCCGTTTGTCTTTCGATGCGCGGCCCAAACGCATTAATTGCATTCGATAACGATCCCCTGTGATTGTTCCAGATGGTTTAACAGCTCATACAACTACATACAATACACCGAGCTGGTCCCACCAAATATATAGCATGACCTTGGAGCCGTGAATATTCGGTTTGGCCGTTGGAGTGGAACCGTGACCGGGCTTTCCCCATGATTATCGACGCTTGGGGTTATCGTTATAAACCCATTTTTCGTCTCTAGTCACAATGCGATGCAGAAATCTCTTCCGTTTTTTGCCTTTCAAGCAACTGTTCATAAGCAAACAAACGGCGTTCAACATCTCTCGATTTCAACTCGTATGGCACTCAATATCCTTGCTTCTGGGTCATTCTGAGGTCTTTGAGGCGTTTCGAAATTGCTTGTTGAGTCACTCCTAATGACCTTGCCAACTCTTGTTGACTTTGACACGAGTCTTCATTAAGCAATGACTCTAATTCTTCATCTTATATGGGAGAAATAGCAAAGTAATAATATTTTTCACGACTAAACGATATCATAATAGAAAAGAAAGTACCAACAGATTGGAATATACTTATAACAGTGGCCGCACGTGGGTTTTTAAAGTGGGAAGGCGGTGGGAGGGCGTAGTTTTTTGCTTTCTCCTTCCTCTTTTTTACTATTCGTGCTATTGAGACCCTGTACAGGAAAGAAACTGAACGGAAATAAAACATGGTGTTTTGCTATGAAAAATTGTTTACTGTGATAAATGCTGGAGGGGCAGCGCCCAACGCCCTCTCTTATGAGCTGCCACTGAGGTATAATATTGCCCTTGTTTAGAAAAGGAGATATCAAATAATGTAAAAACTATAGAGGGATCACACTAACAAGTTTACCTGGAAAAATATTTATCAAAATAATAGAGCATAGGCTGAGAGAAAAATTAGAGGCAATATTAGAGGACCCACAGCATGGTTTTAGAAAGGGTAGAAGCACACAAGATTTGATGTTTATAATTAGACAAGTATCCACACACTGAAATAGCAGGAGTCGAAGCTGCTATCGCGCTAAGCGCCAATACCATCCGGCCATCGTCTTAGGCATCACGGCTATCTCGGTCGACGAAGAAAAAGTTGCCAACGTCAAGATCGTTGTCATTCGACGGTCGTTTTCCATTTCTCGACGTGCGTTTCGCTAATCATGAGATTTTGATTGTATCCGCTCCTGATGGCGTTAGCATGGTTAACAAAACGCACCGAGAAATGTAAAACAAGTTATTTGGTGTCTGGCTGTAAATCTTTTGAGTTTAATGTTTCACATTTAAGGTTTCAAAAGAAGAATTGATAAAGCGATTTGTGAAACTAGACAAAATATGCGATTGTCTCAGATTTTATCATATCATTTGTAGAAGAATCTTCCTCCACTGAGTTATTTCTTTAGGAATAGCTGGGAGATAAATCCGGCGGACGCAATACACGGACACAATGCATAAGATAAGGGTGTGATACCTCCTGGTGTCTGCCTCTAGCCAGGTGGCACTACACCATGATGATCCCAGAAAACTGTAGTCATGGCTTTTCCTGCCGACGAAACCGTTTTCGCTTTCTTTGAGGCACTTTCACCTACTCCCATCCATTGTTTGAACGGTGGCTTCATCCGTGTCGGGTAATGGTGAAACCTTGCTTTATCTACTGTTATAAAACCTCACAGAAACAGCAAAATCGTATTTAAATCATCTAACCACTGATGAGAAGTGTTCATTCCTTTGTTAACAAACCCATGCAGCGAAATGTTTTTTCTTACCTAAAACATTGTATAAAATGTAGTAGACATGCAATTTAAGTCAACAAGCTCGCGTACTTTCAGCCGGTCTTTATTTAATGTAACACTGTGGATTTTTGTGACGGTTTTGTTCGTCGTTACTGTTTGTGGACGTGCTGAACATTCATCATTTTCAGTGGATGTATAACCACGCTTAAATTCCGCATCCTACTTTTGTGCCACAGAAAACAATCTGTCTGGAATCTGTCTCTTGGTTTATCTTTGTATGTTCATCATGGTTAAAACCGATAAAACAATATACTATATAATAGCTGGCACTTTATTAAAAAATTTTTTTTTAAATAATGTTAAAACTAATTGGCTTGATTCCTATGCGATTGATTGCGCCACAAATAAACAACGAAATGCGTGCGTCTGAAACTTCGCAACGCGCCATCTAACGAATCATGTTTGAGTAATATCCTAGTCATTTGAATGTTTTTCCGTCATATTTGTATTAGGCGAAGAACTTTTTGAAGGACACTTGTATATAGAGTCTTCGTTACTATGTCATTACTCTAGGATCTCTTTATATTTGTTGTTTTCCTAGTTAGAGTAAAATTGAATATAATAATTTGGAATAGATCGAGAGGGACAAATGGAGAAGTTCGAAGTATGCAATAAAAATTTCTCTTTAGCTGATTTATTGTTAGTTTCGCGCTGAACATTTATATTAAATGCATAAAATAGAAACTATTTTTATTGCTTTTAAAATCGCTGAGGGAAAATATATTTTATTGAAAACAACTCGCATCGCATAGAAGTATAAAATATATAAAAACTCGTTGCTGTTTGTTCAGTGTCTTGACCATTTTGTTTACAATGCAGTAAAAATAATTGAAAACAAACAAATATTTGATTTGTTTTATCATATATAAATGTGTTGTTTTAATAGTGAAATATTATTCATAAGTTTCGATTTCCATAATTACATGTGAAATACAATTCTTTTAGTTTTGCTTTCTGAATTTTTACCGATTCTTTAAACAACATTTTACTGTCGGAAGATTAAAAATTACAAAAACTCTTTTGTGTGTGCTTATGGGGTAACTTTCTTGTTTCTTATATTAATATTCGTAAATGTTATTTCAATGGCTGCCTCTAGAAAAGTTCTTCAGACAGCATTGTCCTCAACATGTGTTGTTGGTGTATTACTAAAGGGTCTTTCAAATTGAGCGGTTTTTTAATTCTTGAATAAAACACTGAATTCGCGTTGATTTGAGAGAGAGAGAGAGAGAGAGAGAGAGAGAGGGAAACACAGCTTACATTTTGTTAGTGTTGTAAACTATAAATTATTGTTCATTAAAATTAAATAGTATATATATACAAACATAATAAAGGTACTTATACAAACACATTGACCCTTCGACACGGATACATCAGCGAAGAAGTCTATATAATAAGTTTGATTCGATATCTAACCTAACTAAAGGGTAAGTCCTGTCTATCCACAATATTCTTTCACTTCCGTCTCGTTTCTCATGGTTTGTGCATCGTATGAAACGAGACGAGAGTCAGTCGCCGTGATATCCACGTGCATCTTTCAATATCGTAACATTTTTGTTTTGTTCGGACGGGTTTTATCGAGAGAAAGTAGTGACGAAAGTCAGTGAAGTAGTATTTCGGTAGCCCGTCTACAATAATTATATAAGTCGGTGGCCTGGATATGGCCTAAGAGCCAGACAACCTCTGGGCTGCTAACAAATTGAGCTGGCAATTGCCTCGCAGTAAAGCCAAAAGGTCCACTTCAGGTGACCTCAAGCAAGCAAGTAATATCCTTTCTTATACGGCTTCAGTTCGTTCTACTGCAGTGTACATGCGATGTTTAAGCGATATAAAGCGTCATATATGTTTAAACGGTTATATTCAAGATTTATAGATTTGGAATATAACATTTATTTCAAGGTCGATTGTCATTTGTGCTCATCCACCAGGAAATTTAGATTCGTACAGCGGAATTGCGGTATTGCCACTGTGCACATAATTTAAAATTAATATAAGATTTCCCATTCACGAGATTCCGGCAAATACAGACTATTCGGTTAATTAAATAGATTATTTTATTAAGAATACAGCGACTGAATATGGCAAGCGAAGGTTTAAAAAAGTTAGCCGTAAGGGTGGCTCCGTAACGGCTAAATTAACCATCTTCTCAAAATTTATTGCAGCACTAAATACAAAAACATTCGAATCAGATGCCGATAACAGCGAGTTAGGTTTTGAATTGAAGCGCGTTTTATCGAAAGCGAGAATTTAATATATGAATTTAACGAAATACATAGTGAGTTAGAAACTATAGTCCCTGAAACGGATCTAGGGGAACAATATGCTGAATGTGACCAGTTTTCTAGAAGATTTTATTGTGAATTGGCAAAGGCAAAGGATATCCTTTCGCGGTACAATATATGGGTTAAATCATCCACTGCGAGTGAGTGTGGTAATGAAAATAGCAAATGTTGCTTATCCAACGTAAAATTACCAGCGATCGAGATTCCGAAATTCTGAGGAGAATACGATGGAAGGCTGGAATTCAGGGAAATTTTCGAATTTCTAATTCATGCAAGCAGCAGCCTAGTTGACATTCAAAAATATCATGAATTACGTTAATGCATTACATAAGTTAAATATTTACGTTGTAAGTTCAAAATTAGATCATATTATCGCACACACAGGAGGAGTATGTTTCAAAAATAGATAGTCTCAGTCTAGATGATCTTAAATTATTTTTAAAATCAAAGGCGGATCTTCTTGAAACTTTGGAATTAAAAGGTGCCGAGAGTCATTGCAGCAAACCAAAATGTAATACTAAGAACTTTCTCGTTAATAATCCGACAATTGATCCAGATGACACAGACGAGGCTGAAAACCATGGAAAGACTATTAGCAACATACATTGCGCATTTTGTAAACAAAATTCACATTATATCAGAAATTGTTCTGAATCTTTAATGCTTTCAGTTAATGACAGAGCTCAATGCATAAAACAACTTAACTTGTGTACAAATTGTTTACGATTTGGGCATAAGCATGCAGTTTGCAGATTTGGTGACTGCCAAAAGTGTAATATTAAACATAACACGTTGCTTCATCCTTCGGGTCGTGACAATTCTTCCGTGGTGGAGACACGTGGATCCAATGTAAATGCGTCAAATTCTCTTATAAGTTATAATGCTAATACGAATAATGTCCTATTGTCTACTGCACTCTTTCAAGTGATGGACAAAGGTAATCAGGCACATATAGTACGTGTTATTTTAGATTCAGGCTCGCAATCATGTTTTGTAATTTCAGGATTATGCGATAGGTGGCAATTAAATACGGCAAAGGTGATTATGGCTGTTGTCGGCATAAATAATGCGACGAAAACATCAACCATAAATGTGTGTTGCATAGCTCAAATATTAGTTGTTTCGTAATTGATAATATCTCTGGTTTTCTTTCACATTTTCCTATGAATGGTAAAATCTCAAACATTCCTCAGAATATCACCTTGGCAGATGCATCATTTGCAGAACCGGGACTAGTCGAATATTTAATAGGTGCAAACTTGTTTTGGGAGCTTACGTCCATTGTGCAAATCAGATTGGGTCCAAACCTCCCAATCTTACAAAAAACCGTTTTTGGATGGGTAATTTCGGGTCCCATAGGCCATTCTAACAACCAAGTACAATATCATTTTATTAAAAATCTGGAGGTACAGTCCCAGTTATCTAAATTTTGGGAGTTGGTGGAAATACATTCAAAATCTCACATTTCCAAGGAAGAGAAGTTATGTGAGAAACATTTTACTGAAAACACGATGCGTGATGAGAATGGCAGATTCATTGTTTCTATACCATTGAAGGATTCATTGGGAATGTTAGGTGAATCAAAGCGTCAAACGGAAAAGCGATTCCGAGCATTGGAGCGTAAATTGAGCCGGAATTCGAATCTCCGAAGTCAATACTTTAAATTTATGCAAGAATACGAAAATATGGGGCATATGCGTAAGATTTCGGGTATGGATGATTCTTTATTTTCATACTATATGCCACATCATGGCGTATTCAAGGCAGAGAGCACTACAACATAGCTAATGGTAGTTTTCGATATAAGTGCTGCAACTACCTCTGATTTTGGGTTTCAATGAATTATTTGCAAATGGTCGGACCTACAATTCAAGGACATTTGTTATCCATTCTTCTAAGGTTCAGGAAGCATGAATTTGTCGTTACTGCTGATATCGCGAAAATATACTGACAAGTTCTCATAAATCCAGATTGCTTAGAGGTTTACGAATTTCAAACTGTGACATACGGTACCAGTGGCGCAGCTTTTCTCGCCATACGATGTCTTTTTCAGCTCGCTTTAGATTGCCAACAATCCAATCCTAAGGTTTTTGAAATCATAAGAAATGATTTCTATGTGGACGATCTCCTTTTTGAAGGCAATTTAATTGGGAAGGTTTCACGATTGGGCTTTCAAATTTCTGATGTTTTGCAAACGGGATGTTTTGGGTTGCCAAAATGGCATTCCAATGTCGATCAGATTGTCAGGAACATAACTTCGAACAATTTGGTTAAGAACGATACGGTAATCATAGGCGGTGCCGGCGTTACGAAAACTCTGGGACTTGCTTGGGTCAATTTACACGATAGTCTGACTTATCAAACAGGTGTCATACGCAAAGATGGTAAAGTAACCAAACGCGTTATGCATGCTCTCATGCGTTAGCCAAATCTTTGACCCTTTGGAATTATTAAGTCCGTTTGTAATATCGTTGAAGATGTTACTTCAAAAACTGTGGCTTGAAAAAATATCTTGGGACAAATTCCTACCGATTCATATCTATACTACATGGCTTCAAATCTGAAGGGAAATATCATTGTTAAACGACATTAGAATTTCTCGGCATGTTATATGCAAAGGATCCATACGCGTCGATGCATTGCTTCTTGAATACGAGCGAACAGGTATATGGAACCTGTATTTACATCCGTTTTATGGATGAGCACTAGAATAATTCTGCAAATCTAATATGTTCTAAAACAAAGGTAGCGCCACTAAAGGTTATTTCTATACCAAAACTTGAACTATGCGGCGCTCTACTGTCGGCAAGGCTTTCGAAAAGAATTGAAACGTCGTTAAATGTGATGTTCGACGACATGCTATTTTGGACTGACTCTACCATAGTACTGGGATGGCTAAAAGCGTCTCCAAATTTACTTAAAACCTTTGTACCAAACCGGTTATCCGAGATTCAAGAATTAAGCGGCATATTTCTACAAGGTGCAACCCGGTTGATATACTTTTTCGCGGAACTTCTGTCAGAGAGTAAAAAAAATCCAAGTTATGGTGGCATGGTCCATCATGGCTCTTAGATGATCAAAAGTATTGGCCGAAATCAAAAATTTCAAATAAAGATTTGGCCGAATTCAGGACGAAAACGTTAATAGTCAAAATACTCGATCCAATGATACATTTTTTCGTTGCACAGAATAAAACGATCTATGGCATATATACTTAGATTCATACGAAACACGCGAAATCCGCAAGAAAAGCTTTTAGGTTTTTTATCTACAGCAGAACTCCATGACTCATTGATTTTCTTGATAAAACAGTCATAACGTGAATCTTTCTTAAACGAAGAAGAAATATTTCTGTCAAATAGCAAGAAAGTATCGCCTAAGAGCAAAATATTTAATTTAAATCCATTTCTGGACGAATTCGGTCTGTTAAGAATTGGAGGACGTTTGACAAATTCAAATTTGAACTCAATGAACTAAAAATATCCTATGATTATTAGTGCAAAACATTATTTATGTAAATTGATCTTTAAATTTGAACATTTAAAATTATATCATGCAGGCCCTCAGCTACTGTTTAGTAACATACGTGAATCACTTTGGTCTGTGGGTGGTCGGAATTTAGCCAAAATTACAGTTATGCAGTGTGTGACCTGTTTCAAATGTAATCCCAAGGTTGTATCTCCGATCTTTCATCAAGCGTTTGGATTTTGCATTCCCATTCAAGATCTGCGGGGTAGATTATGCCGATCCCTTTTGTATTAAAGATCGAATGAGTCGGGGAGGAAAAATATCAAAATGTTCCTTGGCGCTGTTTATGTGTTTTGCAGTAAAGGCAGTTCATTTGGAGCTGGTTTCCGATCTTACTAGTGACGCATTTATTTTGGCTTTAAAACCGTTTATAAGCAGAAGAGGGAAACGATCTCAAATTTTCTCTGACAATGGCACTAACTTTGTAGGCGCTCGCTAAGATCACTCGGAAAATTCTTACTCGCTAATAAGCGTTGGAAATTACGAAGAATCTTTGAACTTCACCCTGGAAAGGATGGAATCTGCAGAGTCGCAACATTCCGTACTTCAACAGGAGCGATTAAGCGTGCTTGCAGGAAGATATGCCCCCTTGCAACTAGAAGATAAGGTTGAACATTAGATCTTTCAAGGTGGGGGGCATGTTAGGGACAATGAAGAGGAACCGACAACATCGATGAAGCGAGAGAAGATAGAAATCGCTACAGAAAGATAGCCCACATTTTGTTAGTGTTGTAAACTGTAAATTATTGTTCATTAAAATTAAAGAGTATATATACAAATATAATAAAGGTATTTATACAAACAAACACTGTACCAATATTTTGTCTAAAAAACAACATTTCTTGTACTATGAAATAAAAATATTAAGAAGTTGTTACGGCGGCAAATGTATGCCAAAAACAATTGTTCACAACTGGTTCAAGGACTTACAAGTGATGTAGTGAAGCAGCTGAAGATGAACCTCGTTCAGAAAGATCTTCCCCGTCAACCAATGAAGGAAGAGAACATTACCATAATTAAGAATCGTATACTAAGTAATCACATCACCGATTATATATTCCATTCGTGAAAGAAAAATCCAGATTTGTGGCAAAACAATTTATGGTATTTTTTTCATCACAATAACGCACCATTATGTATGAATTGCATTATTATGGATTATCACAATAATTATGCGTCAGTCTTTCACTAAAAATCAAATAAACATAATTCCAGAAGTACTATATTCACCAGATAGAGCACCACGTGATTTTTCCTATTTTTTTCGATCGAAGAAGCCACTTTGTGGACCTCATTTTCAGTGGAGTGAAAAACTGTTTCGAAGACTGGAAAAAAACTTTGGAATAAGTATTGAAGTGAGAGGAGGTGTTTTTATTTAAAAAGTTACCTTATTTTTTAATCAAAATGGTATGTCCTGACCTATGTTTAGGTTTCAGACAATTGGTTAGCGTATTATAAAGGATATTCTTTACATTGGCTAAACCATGAGAACCTTCTGAATGATTTCAAATTTATCGATAATTTGGTACCAAATTCAAAAATAATGTTTCTTATTTCAAATCATGTTGTAAGCATCCGGCTTCACCCAGCCTGTTTACCGGCATGATAGTGATGGGTCGGATGATTTTTTATTTTAAGTTTTGATCACCGTTTCAAGCATCCGGCTTCATTCGGCCTGGTTACCGATATGGCGGTGGATTGAAAATCTTAAAATTATTCTAAAATAAATCGCTAAATATTAATATAGGAGTTCTGTTGTTCTGAGTTCTCAATCCCGAATTACTTTATTGGTACGTTTTTTTTTGGAAACTCCAGTTTTAATAGTCAGGAAGTAAAATACAAAGAGATTTGGATAAAATACGGTTATTGACGCCCATTTCTCTCCCAACGAAGCTAACACCCAGAGGGACGAGGCGTAAGTTAATTGATGGACGTAATAAAATTGGAATTTAAAATAATGTCTTTAAGTGGAATATTCTGAAATATGAAGTTGTGTCTGGATTTCTTTGGGGCATCATTACTCCGAATAGGCACTCAATTTTAATGACAGGAATTTTTTTTATTACGAAACAGAGAATCAATATGAGAAATTGGAACAAAAAACCTTTTGGCACCTTTTTTGTATAATAATTGAAAGAAGGTGTTAATTAATTTAGTTTCATTGGTGAGCATTTCTAAGACTTCAGCTGCAAGTTTTTGTATTTATACGATGTAGGATATTTTTTAAACACGTATGTGCCTGTTGACAAAAATAATACAGAAAAAAAATTGTTTTGGTGCCTAGAATTTTAGCTATATTTGGGGCGCTAAATTTAAATAATAAATCAGTATTTCTCTATCTACTCTACTTTTTTAGATATATCTACTTATCTATCAATGTTTTTTCAATTCAATACATTCATGTATGGGTGTTCTAAAATTATTATACCAGGATTGGTTTCTGTATGTTTGCTCTATTATCTGCCGTTGAGTTAGTTCCAGGAAATCGACTAGATGTATAAGCATTGCCTTTCCGGTAATTTAAGTGACTTTCAACGTATGAACTAGAGTTGACGTTAGTTCACAAACTCACAGTTCTCGCCGCGCAGGGTAGATGGAAGTTGGCCTCGCATGATATTTGCGTTTAGGAAAGAGTTGTTATAAAGTTAACCTTAAACGTAGTGTATTGTAGATTATTGTATTTGTGTTGTTGAATAGAAATAAAATGAGCTTAAGTAGAAGAAGTTGTGTAGATCATCCTGATGTGTTTTGCTACATATGTGACGAATACACCTAAAAAGAAAACAGAAAAACTATTAGTAACCTTGTAAAGAGAGCTTATCTTGGATACTTTGGTGTTAGGCTTGGTGAACAGGATAAAACTTGGGCATGGCATCTCTAAAACTTGTAGAGAACATTTACCGGGAAAAGGAAAAGTCTAAAATACGACGTTTGGTTTAGTACATGGTGGTTTGGAGACAACTCAAAAACCACTTCGATGACTGTTATTTCTGCCTAGTTAATATTTGTGGAATCAATTGAAACAATCGTAGCAAGTGATATAGTTTCTGCAAGACGCCCGATACCTCACTCAGAGGAAGTCCCGATCACAACCTTTGATCAGCTATTAGAGCTCTATGAGGACTAGTATTGTCTCTCATCTAGGACTTGTTCCTCTATCTTTGTATATACTAATATTTGTATAATATTGTATAATATAATAATAAAAATTCCATGTTTAGTTTTTTTATTTCATATATGGATTTAACTTAAAATAGTATAACGTATATTTTACTAAAATGTTATATCTTAGAAATTTGAGCTCGTAGGCAAAAATTAAGGTCATATTTGAATTTAGGGCATCAAATTCGTATGAAATCAACTCCAAGTTTCCGGTACCAAAACAACTTTTAGTCTATGTAATCTTTTGCTACTGTGCCAAGAAATATAATTTGCCATTCACTGAATAATAATGGAATAGAAACTGGACTCCTTAATGCAGCTTGAAACCTAAAACAAAATAAGAAGATATAATACATTTACAAATACTTTCGTTACACAAAAAGAGTTAGACAGAGGGAAGCTTGTGCCCGACTTTATTCGGAGCAATCATGGATGACATTGCTAGAAGAGCAGCAAACTAACGAAATGTATACATATAAATTCCAGACATCGCCAACAAGCGTCTGAGAAAGAGTTTCTGTATGCAGATGACTTAATTTTAACTACTGCAAACGAAACCTAACTAATAAGGGCAGTTGAAGTTTTGCAACAATTTTTAACACACTTCGGGAAGGAAATCAACCAGGAAAAAATGGAAATTAGAGGTGTAAGTCCAAAATGACAGCTATTGAGATGAGAATATTGAGGAAAATAGGGGGGTTATCTGGAGAGATATGATAAGAAACGAAGTTATCGGGGAAAAACTGGAAGTGATTTATGTTACAACACTGATTGAGAAATGACAACTGGATGGTTTGGTCACCTGATTAGGATGAAAGTTAATAATCTAGTTAAAGAAATATGGGAAGCATGATGGAAGAGGAAAAGACAACTAAGTAGACTAAAAACATGGAACCAAGAAGTGTCTCAAATTCTTAAAACTCGAAACTGGAACTGGAACAAACCTCGTAAAGCCAAGAATCGAAAAGATTGGAAGGAGTTTTGCAATATCAACAAGAAGGAGAATATCCATTGAAGATATTAAGATTTTTGTAATTAATTGAAGGTTTCAACTTTTATTTGCTGAAAATCCGTTATAAATTACTTTAAAATAAAACTACAGTTTTATACGATTTTCACTGAATTATATTATTCAGACATGTTTCGCTAACACAGTAGCTTCTTCAGTTTATACTCAACATCTGAAGAACCCACTATGTTGGCAAAATATGTCAGAATAATATAATTCAGTGAAAATCGTATAAAACTGTAGTTTTATTTTAAAGTAACTTTTGTAATTACTTTCCATTCCTCTAATATGATTGGTTAAGACTCGGCCTTTTTTGGTTACCTTTGACATTTGAAAGTAAAAAAGTAAGACAAACTTAACCTCAAAGTAAAAAACCTAAAAGTCTTTAACCTCAAAGTCTCTCCCGCAATTTATATATTTTCGACACCTTTTAGGCTGTGAAAATTCAAGATTGAAAAATCTTGGTGGTTTTTATGTGATAAACACATTGAGGATTTTTTCGATCGCATCAAGAGTTTTAAAACGGCTATCAACCAGGTGATATTCCACGGATTGAAAGGGATGAAATTCGAACGGTCCAAGTCTGGAGAATACGTCGCGTGTAATAAAATCTCGCAGCCCAACTCGCTGATCTGCAAGACTTTTTACCAAGAACAAAACGCTTTCTTAGTTGTTTTAATTTAATTTTCATACATTTTCCGTATTAATGTTGATTTATCCTTATATTTCAAATAGAACTCTTGAAAGCGACGTACATTTTCCTTATCTCATATATAAGAAGCACTTTACAAATTAAATAACAATATTCGTTACTATGTCACTTTGAAAATATAATTTTCTCCTAGTTGCAGTAAAATTTATATTCTTTTGCGAAAAAGGATATGAATAATAATAATTTCGACCAGAGAGTTAGGATGGAATAGAGTATTCGAAGTATGAAGTAAAAAATTCACTCTAGCTGATTTCATTTGCTTACCGAGCATTTATATTAATTATAAAATAATATATACATTGGATTCAATCTGAAATTATCCATTAAAATGCTTACCATATATATTTATATAAAATAATATATACGTTGTAAAACAAACCAAACAATGTTCTCCGTTACAGAACAGAAAACCCCAAAAACAGAACAGAAAAACCGTGAAAAACTATGTCAAAATACCTACATATAATGTGATAAAAAAAGCCAGCCCAATTTACATAACTTGTATATCATGTAACGTAAAGAAAAATATCAACACATCTAACCCCATATATTTTTAAACCAAAGTTTGCAGATAGGATAAAGGATATTTCAACAAAAGCAGCAGCATTTGATTTACAGGCAATTTCTCTCCCACGAAACCATTTGAAGTTTATATTTAACATATGTCATAAATAAACTTGGGAAAATATACTGTGCAATGCTACATAACAGCAGAGCGCGTAAAAATCGTTGAATTTTATTACGAAAATACACGTTCAATTACGAATAGTATTCGCAAAATCTCTACGATTTCTCTGAGTGATCTCGTTCCCTATGGATTTGTGCATTCCAAACAAGCCACGGGGCGTCTAAAATGGTATGAACGGAACGACACTGGAATAACTGAAGACATTTACAGTGGATGGGAGGATGTATCGTATCTATGAATCGGAATGCTTTTGGAATGGTTACCCGTTTTATATTATATATTTAAGAGTATAGCCTTGACTTGAGACGCCTAAGTTAAAACTTTGTCATAGACAAGGCGAGACTTACCTCAGGTTTTCGGGCATCCATCGCCAGTCTCAAAGAGAGAAACTACTTGAAGCTTTGTTGACAACTATTCAGGCTATTGTACAACTATTGTACAACTATTCAGGCTTCTACCATTGCGGATTTAGAAACTTTTGTCATGTCAAATATTATTGGAATTAGAGGTGATTCTAGAGAAGCAATTTGTTGGACGCTGGAAAAGGTACCGCCATCTAGACCTAGTTAACGCATTTTTATTCAGAGCCCCATGCGCCAGACTGAAAGGCTTCAAAGGCTGTTCAAAGGCTTCAAACACGTGGACCTTTATCGATAAAATATTTGCTTTTTCAAAGTCTGATGATGCATCTGTCCGGAAATGTGACAAGTGTTGGATCTTTATGATTTCGTTGACTGTATTAATCAGTGCAGCAACCTGCTTATTATGGAGTATTTTATGCTGTATCGCAAAGATGCCGTTGTGATCTAGGTCTTTATGTATGGTTAAGGTTTTAATAATACTGTGTCAGACGCGAGGATCTCTTTTGTGAACTCATCATTGTAAGATTCTATACATTAAAACTGTTTATCATATAATACTTTCAATTTCATTTGGCCTAAAGGAACATGGAAAAAAGCTCGTTCAAGACCATTGATTAGAAAAATTTTATACAATTTTTAAAAATATTTATCAAAAAATATTTAATTATACAACTTTTCTGCCTTCCTTAATATTTAAAAAGCTTTTTTTTTAAGTTAAATATTATCTTTCGTAAAAAAATTACTCATTATAACTTTATTTTAATCTCGCATAATTCGTCTTCTCGTAAACAAAAAAATAAACACCAAAATTAAAACATTTATTTATATTATAACTGATATCATTAATCATTCAGAAAATTAATATTTGTGAAAGCAAAAATATATTTATTATAAATTATTTCTAGACAAATATAAATACAATGCTCAAGGTACAGTAATGACATTTTTTCTTCATGTTTTATAATTTTCGATGATGATTTTTTGGATTTCATTTTTCTGGATGATTTCAAATGAAATTCTAATAGACTTTAAGTTTTTTATGGTTAGTGCAAATACTCAACATTAAATTAGAATTAGTAATAAGAACATCTTGATTTCACACTTTGATATAATTTCAAAATATGAATGTGACTTATATTTGGTAAAGAACAAACCAAATTTATGTTGAAACGTATAGTATAAATAGCGAATAGAATATAACATTTGACTTTCAAATAATACCTTAAGAGGGCCTTTTTAAAACCTTTTTTTACCTTTAATAAAAAAATGGCAAAACATTTTGGGAACGCCGCCAATTAATCGGAGAAAAAAATTAAAGTTTTGACCTATTTTACGTGGATATTTTTTTAAATTTTAACAAGTATTTATTTACTGAATCTATTAAAACTAGCCAAAAAGACTAACCATTAATTTTTCTCTAAAAAATCTTAACCCAAATACTTATTAACTAAAATTAATCCAACGATGTTCTTTAGATTGTTCTAATGATTATGTTACGCCACACGCTCACTATGCTCTGCTTTTGCACACAACACACTACACGAGATCACAAGGTTTAGTTCTCTTCAGTGTTCGGAATGAGTTTGCTTGTTCAGTAGTTGACAAGCATGCATTAACTGCATTAACATGAAGGCATAGTTTGGCTTCGTGCTTGTCTGCAAACCTCCTGATTTCCTCTTTGACCGTTGGAATTCCAAGATCTCGATGAAGATCGGAGTTACGAATATACCTCGGTGCATTGACTATATTTCGCAACACCTTCTTTTGGAATATCTCTATTGTTTTAATAATATCGCTTGTACAACCCCATAACTGGATGCCATATAGCTACATTGGTTTTAGGATTTGATTATAAATCAGTATCTTATTATTTATGGTGATCTTGGAATTTATTCCTATAAGCTAATAGTATTTTTTATATTTGATACCAAGCTATATTTGAGACCAGCTATATTGAGACCAAGTTCTTACATTGTCTGTTGCTTCCAGTCTAGTATCTTCGTTGATTTTTTTAGGAGTAGATATTTTCGTCAGATGCTCTGCAAATACTTTAGCTTTTTGTTTATTGTCACATGCCCCTGGTCCCATCTCTTTTCTGATTGGTGGGGTTGAGATTATAGGTCTTTTGATCTTATTTATTGCCTTCCATAACGAGTAGCCCGTTTCATCATCCGCCGCTAGATTTTGAAAGTATATATTCACCGATTCTTTTTTGATTTTTTTTTGTATTCCCTGCTAAGTGTTTAGGTTATATTATTTAAAATGATGACTGTTGCCATTTTCTTCTGGCTTTTCTTTTTTCTTTGACAATTGCTCTGATTTCTATTGGATAGTTAAATATTTTACTTACGTGAGTAATTTCTTGTGTATTGTTATAGGCTGCTGTTTATATTATAGTTGTGAATTTCTCAACTTTTTCTAATCGATGCATGTTTTAAGGGAACTTTTTATCAAAATAATGTAAATATTCGTTTTCGGTTTTCAGTAACTGATGCTAAGCGACGTTGGTGACGGTCGAGACATAGATGGGTAACCCTAATATAGACAACCTAACAAACCAAGCCATGGACCAATTCGGTCTGAAAAGCTAAAGCTTATTTAATTTTTGACTTTTTTTTATGGTAAATCAGTTTAATGATTTTCTCCCATCGGTAAAACTCACTGCGAAAACTACATATCGCCTCATATAGGCTTTTAGATAATTATTAACATAATATATGGACAATATATTCCGATATGAATAAATATCATTAAATTATAAATTATTTCGCTCAAGTTAATCAAAGTTACCTACCCATAAATTTACAGAATAACAAAAATTAAATGCTCAATATTCATTTATTATTCCATTTCATTGTTTCATCAAAAAATGTGATTTACTTACAAATAAATTTTATTTGATGCTAACATTACTTAAACTAAATATTTCTGAAATTAGCAGGAATACGTAAAGGTGAATGTAATTACTTTTTGTATTTGACATATTTTCAGATAATTGATGCGTGGGAGGAGAAGGAAGATCTCAAAAGCAAATTGCGAAGGAAAAATAACTTCCCATTCGTGTATCCTTATAATAATTAGCAGAAATCTGACTATATTACGAAATTTTTTTTTTTACTCTTAATTTTTTTTTCATTACAACTGTCTCTTATGTGAAACTCAATAAGTAATTCGAATGAGATGTTAACTTTGCCTTGTTCTCCTTGATAAGTTTGAGCCTAAGTTAGTTTTTTTTAGCAAAAATGTGCTTTTGCCAAGTATCATGTGATCAAAATTGACCGAGACAGAGTCATTTAAAGCGCGCGCGGTTTATGAATTGCTATTTTTTAGGTTGGTACAACCGTATAGGTGAAGTCTGAGTCTGAGCGCGTGAAGACTGAGCGCGATATGTCATTAGTGCGTGTTTGGTAGATGTTTGTGTCAAGAAGAGTTACTCTGGCGATTTTTACTATCGATAAAAATTTAACAAATAATCTGTGTGAAATTTTGTGTTTCCAATGGAATTTCCGCAACAGATGCATTGATAATTTTTACCAATTCCGGTCAATTTTGATCACGTGGTAAATCTTCTGTTTAGGTGTATAATCAGATATTTAGCATCATCTGCTTTACTCTGCGCCTTGCTTTATAGTAAACGTCACTGTGCTGATTTGTTTTCCTGTGCTTTGATTTCCACTTCTTCACCTATAATAGCATCATGTTCAGATTTCTTTGCAGGTTTGCTGTTGCAGTTCTTGAATTATGATGAATTGCAATGATTTACGTTACGTTAAGTCCGTTGTGAGAAACGAAGAAGAAGCGGTGGGTCCCCATGTCCCTCTCCACCGCTTGGCCCTGAAGGAGACAAACGGTGCCCCTCTTGGTTTTTGATTCAAATTTATAACTAATTAATTAAGATATGCGAAAATAAACGTGCGAACAGAGAAGAAATATTAAGACTATGAGGTAAAATTAAATGCTTGCTATTCGTTCTAACATCTGGCCTGGCCCCGATCGTCTCTCCTGGCTGCTTTCCCTGCGTTCATCTGGAGGTCGGCTGATGACGGCTGAAAAATATATATATATATATATATATATATATATATATATATATATATATATATATATATATATATATATATATATATATATATATAAATAAATAAATTTTACTATGGATTTGGCATCAAACCAGGTTGTACAGCAGGTCATAGAAAGGCACAACGAATACACCATGCCACTGTGCTTGGCTTTTATCGACTACGAAAAAGCATTTGATTCCATCACAAAGCAAGCGATAATGGATGCACTGCTTAGCCAAGGTGTAGAGAGAGCCTATGTAAACCTATTAGAATCGATATATGATGGAGCTACAGCCACAATTCACCTTGATGATCTTGAAGTGGGAATTAATATAGAACGAGGTGTACCGCAGGGTGACGCAATATCGCCTATTCTTTTCTCGGCTGGCATTGAAGAAGTATTCCGTAAACTGGATTGGGAACAGGATGGTGTAAAGATCAATGGTGCAAACTTAAATCATCTTAGATTTGTAGATGATATTATTCTCATTTCACAAGACCCAGAGGAGCTGCAAAGACGCATACAAGAACTGCAAAGGGCTGGCGAACCATTTGGCTTGAAAATAAACCTGAAAAAGAGTGAGGTTATGTTCAATAACTTCGCTCAGGACAGAAGAATTTCAGTTCTAGGAAGGGATTTAGAGATTGTGGACAGCTTTATATATCTTGGGCAGAGGATTTCCATGGAGGGGAATACCGCCCGGGAGGTGGAACGGCGTGTTAAATGTGGCTGGCAGGCATTTGGTAGGCTCAACATAGTGTTTAAGAGCAGACTCCCACTTTGCCTGAAAAGAAAAGTATTCGATCAGTGCGTTCTACCCGTTATGACATACGGAAGTGAAACCTGGACACTCACATCGCAATCAATTCAAAAACTTCGGGTGGCACAGAGGGCAATGGAAAGATGTATGCTTGGCATTACAAGACGAGACAGAAAGTCCTGTGCATGGATCAGGGAACAAACAAAAGTCTGTGACATCATTGGAAGAGTAAAACAGTTGAAATGGAGATGGGCAGGCCATATAGCCAGGCGATGAGACGACAGATGGACCAAGGCAATCCTGGAGTGGATACCGCTTGATCGCAAACGTCCGCGAAGAAGACCGAAAGCACGATGGATTGATGACATCGTTAAGTATATTGGACCCGAGTGGCAGAGGAAAGCCCAGGACCGTGAAGGTTGGAAGCATGCTGAAGAGGCCTTCATCCTGCAGTGGATCGATGCGGGCTGATGATGATGATGATGATGATATATATATATATATATACAAATAAATAAATTTTACTATGGATTTGGCATCAAACCCTTAAAACCCAATAACCTTAACCAATAACCTTCCCAACTATGCCCCTTAAAGAATAACTTTAAATTTCTATTATGCCTGCTTAGTGGGAAACGAAGAAGAAAAAGAAGCGGGGGGTCCCACCACATCCTTTTCCACCGCTTGACCCTGAGGGAGGCAAGTGGTGCTCCTCTTCGTCTTTAATTAATGAAAAGAAAGTTTAAAGATTTGAACATAAAATACAATTCTGCTAACAGGAATTCGAAGGATTAAGACTTGGAACGAGGTAAACAAAGAAATGAAATTGTGCCTCTTCTTATTCGTTCTCTCATAAATTTATAACTTTGTTATTTAAAAAGAAAAACTTTTTAAAATTTACTTAATTTTTCGCCCATCTCAACCCCATCAACCAATAACAAATAATTAAGAAAATAGTAAAAGAGGTGGATCCCATAAAGAATGGGCCACAGCCCGGGAAGTACCATTAACGTTCCCTCCAGTGGGAAACGAAAACAAACCTGTTTCTTTCATACTAATAGCTCATCCCTTTCTAAATTCGAATAATTGCCTAAACCGTAGTGGTTTAAGAACGCATGGCATGTCAGCAGTTTTAACTGAACTTTAAGAATACCCCTTAGCTTATTAACATACCTCAGAACATCTTTAAATTATACATTTTTAAAACGTTTGATGTCTCTTACTGAAACATACAGTTTTGTGTTGAAAATATATGGGGCTGTCCGGAAAGATCGTAGGGATTCTTTAAGAGAAATTGAAACGTAAATATTTTATATAAATATTTATTTAGTCTATTATGTAATCAGTATCGAAATAAACACGATGATAAAGCTAAAGTGAGGGTTAATTCATTTTTATATAGAAGAAGCTCAAAGGGTATGCGACCCTTCCAATCCCACCAAGTGGAAAGCATAACATTCTTCGGATGAAGACCGTCTTTCGCTGTATTTAAAACCGCTTTCCTGGCAACCCTGCTGATTATTGTACACATATTGTGCACAATCCACTTTTCATTAATGGTCACCATTCACTTCAGAAATGGAGTATGATAATTTCTTTTTCAGCAAAAGATCTCACGAAGGGAATTGACTAAGTAGATTTCTCTCACAGCAGACGTACTCATTTTTTCAGATGGTGAAAAATGGTCGATTTGCCAATATTTAACTTATCTGCTATCTATGGATAATGCATCTATATTTTCTCGACATCAGTGCTTGAAGGACGGTAGCAATGTCGGTCTTCCACCGGTTAAAATCTCCGCCCTGAACCGACCAAACCACTTATACACCTTGGTCTGCTCAAGAGAACCCTTTCCGTAAATCTCACAAATATTATTTTTTATTTGGACAGCGTTCTTGTCCCTTTAAAAAAAGCATAATGTCGCGTAAGAGCAAGATATCGACTGACATTTTCAATTTGAATTAACTTAACTAACTGAAAGCAAATCATAGCGAATCTGAGCGTAAACATTACAAATACCACATAAATTATTAATATGTAAACTAAGATTACTAATTCAACATAGATTTTTGTTAACAAGCGTTAACAGCACAACTAATGGAAAACTCCAGAAGTACAAGAACATCTTCTATATTATTTAACTCTGACAACTTCACTATAATACGACCAAAAAGAAAGCCAGCTTAAAATAAAGACAGAAATTCGCGATTCCCTACACGCAATTACTTTAATAGTCGATTCTAGTTCTATCAGCCTGGAGGTATATTGCCGAGGCAGCCGCAACGTCCGTCTCGTTTCTCTTCAACAATTCAAAAATCGACGTTCGCGTCTTTGTTCTTTCAAATTGACTAGAATGTTCTCCGCTAGCTTAAAAAGGAACACGTCATTGGACAAGTATTCTTTTTTCCGCTCCGTTTATTTCGTTTTCCACTTTTCAGTGGATTCTCAAGAAGAATTCGAAAACGGGATGAAATAAGTATAAAACAAAAGCCTAATAGATAAAAGGATAGACCGTTATGTTTAATAAGTAAAATAACTGAATAAAACGCTATTCATACACAAATTATATTTTTCAAGTATAATTCGTTAGATGGCGCGCGTTTAGTTAGCTTTTTTGTAGAGATCGAGTAAAACAAAAAAAATATTTTCTATTAAAATTGATAAAACCCAAGTTTGAACTCTTATACAGTACTTTGTTTTAAATGGTGTAACCCTGATTTACACAGGATGTAAGGGAAGTAACTTTCGTAAATTTAACAAACGATTCTTTACATCATTTTGACAACGTTTAATCGTCGTGTTTTTGGATATCGAATTTCGGTATCGAAATTCAGTTTTTTGTTTTATTTTGTTTTTTGTTTTATTTGGTATTGCTTCATTTTATGCCGCCCTTTGAAAGGAATCATCATTTCATCTATTGACATAAATTCTGTCGGATCGGCGGCTCAGAATAGGTTTTTGACAGAATATACAGCAACGGTCGTATTTTTATAAATGAGTCCTTGTTATTTTCAGAGATATTCAAATTATTTGTAAAATGCAAATATCTCTTGATTTCTTCATATCTTTTGAGCGACATTGTATTAACGACAATATCAAATCGCCAACCAGGAATTGACCACCAATACATTCGGTAAGCTGGAAATGTTATGTACGTCATCATTATATTTATTGCAAAAATTATTTTATTTCGCTCACCGATATAGAAATATTTTCTTTTTCTGACTAAACCCTTGTAAAGATTATATTCGTAGGCAACCATTTCAAATAATGCTTCTGGGAATAATTGCATGAAAAATGAATACGGCGTATCCCCATCTATATTTATACGGTTTTGTCCTAAGAATAGAGGAGGATTATGGGAATATTCATTGTCTTTTTCTTGAAACCATACGCGTTGTTTATTTGTGTATGTCGAAAGAGTCTTCGGCTCAGCAAACATTATTAGAGGTACGTCTTCATCAGCGCTGTCTTTATTTATGTCATTTGAGCTGGATTCTTCTGAGAGTAAACTAGCTTCATTATCTGGCAATTCATATTCTAAAGGTTCCCCATCATCTGAGTCGTCATCAGTAATATAAATATCTTCCAAATAGGAGTCGTTGGGATTAGGTACTGAACTCAAAATATAAACTAATTCATGTCCTCTTCTCTTGTAAAATCTAGAAGGTATTTTTCATTCGCCATCCTAAAAAGTGTGCAAAAACATGGTTGAAATAATTTTTTAGAAGCAATATTCCGTAAAAATTATACATATTTGTTCAAAGTACACGTTGCTTCTTGTAACTAAAATAAACAATGCTTATATCTACTATAATTCTAATAATAAAATACGCTACTAGGCAACACTTACCATTTTTTAGCTAGCCAAAAACTAATACTTTTTAGTAAAAACAAACTAGAAACACTAATCGAAACACGTCGATTCACGAACAAACGTCAACTGCCGCAAAAATACGAAGATATTGCACCACGCGCACAAATAACGCACAATGCAATGAGAAACTTCAACTTCAAGTACGTCAAGTACTCGCGCAACACTTCAAGTACTTCTGGTAGAATCATCTTCAACAAGATATAAAATATGTTCTTCGACTACATTTTGGAACTTCTTTTTGGATTCTCTTCACAGGAAAATAACTGATAACTAAAATGATATTCATAAAACAAAAATATATTTTTCAAGTATACTTCTTTATATGGCGTGTGCTTAGGTACTTCTTATTTTATATTATTTTGTAAATATATTCTTACAGTAGCAAGAAAAAAAACATTATATTAAAAAAACTAGTGAATTAATCTCTTTCGAATTGGAATAAGCACAGAATATGATTATTTATCATACAGAAAGCTCGATCTATCAATAAAATTAAATTAACACAATAAAATATTACAAATAAATGTTAATAATATTTACGTGCTATCTAAATATCTTATAAAATAAATATTATCAATATAAAAATAGACTGAAGCAGAATTAAAATGGGATAATACAAAATTAAAGTAAAGTAAAGTTTTGGGGTTAGAGGCGCATTAGCAACTGAGAAGGCTATTTAGCGACTGGACCTACAGCTTAACGTGGGTTCTGAACCACGGTCATCAACTACCGAAAACCCCGGTCAGCACTCCCCTCGGACTATCAACCTTTGGTTTTGTGCTTAACCGAAAGTATCTCGAGAAGCCTACCGACTGGCGAATGACCAACGTAGAAAACCACCTCTCAGAAGGCATCCGGCCGTACCCAGCCTCGAACTGGAGTGACTGAAGGATGATTCCTTGTCAGATTTTACACTCTTACCTAGAAACATTCACAAGAATTTTAGAAAAACTTTTTTGCCTAGTACGGGATTCGAACGCGGTCCACATTAACTGCCGTAACGTAAGGCTGACGCCTTAGACACCACAGCTAACGTGGCTCTAATAATACAAAATTGTTTGAACATGTACCTTTATGTATAAGAAGATACATTTTATTTTCATTATTATTAAGGTTAAGTATTTAATTATCACAAAAATATAAGAAAACATTAGAACATTAAAAATTTATATACGAATAACACTTATATCACTTGTAATATACTTTCGATTTCCTTTTAAACACTTAGTCGCACTTGAGCTGATCATAAAAGCTATGACAGTCAACAGGTATGATTTTCTTGAGATCTTGTAAATGTTCAAATTTACTTTTTAGTAATCGACAAAGATGATTTATATAATTGAGGTGGATTGTAATTAACTGACTACATTTTTTCTTATTAGGCAAACTTTAAAAATCTTTATTGAATTGTAATTTATAACGAATGATTCCATCAGGTTTATATTGTAAAGTTTTTATGTCAACTGCACGTTTATCTCCAGTCTTGCGCCCTGGTCGGATAGATTCATATAATAAGCAATTCGTATCAGCATAGTGTTTAACAAATTGATAATCATGGTAGGTGACTTCATAAGGACAAGTTTTTATTCTTCAACTTTCTTTTTATTACCGAGTGGACTGAATCAACTTCCATTTGTGTGTGTCCTCTTCAAAAAATGTTAGATTATCACTTATTTTTATCCATTGCAAGACGTAAAATAGCATTGAAAACGATATTATTACGATTGTGAGCTGTACATCCATCAGTATATATGACAACAGGCTTGAGATCATTGTCAATTAGTTTAGACAAATAATCTACAAAACAAGATGCAAACATAATCGCTTTTAGATCCGCTTGAGTTTCATCAAATCGGTAGTACATAACATGATTATTACTTAAATTATAAATCGAAAAATTATGTACTGAAGTTTGATCTTAAAATACAAAGAACTATTATTCAAAAAAGCACATAGCTGAACAGCTTGAACGTCCGCTGCAGTGGCGTAAAACCTTCCCACCCAGTAAAAATCGTCACGTTGTAATTTAATTTTAATAAATCACTTAAGTAGTTATCAAACAGCATTACTAATACTGTGTGCATCTTAGTTAAATATCTAATAAATTTTATTTTCAAAAGCATAGGTTAATAAAATAACAATTTAATATTAACAAGATATTTATTAATATAATTCTGTTCTGCGAGCTTTCTGTTCCGCAAAAGTATCAACAACATCATCAAATTTTAAAAATCGGACTATAGAATTTTCAATAGACAGAATAGCCAAGTTACGTAGCCTGTCTTGTCCCATAGAGTTTCTTAAATAGGTTTTTATTAATTTTAGTTTCGAAAATGATCTTTCAGCACTAGCTGTAGTCACAGCAATTGTAACAAACAACATTAATGCAGTACATACTTCAGGAAAGCTGCACGACATAAAATGATTCTTTATTATAATATTTATTTTAATAAATCAGCTAGTTCTCTAATACACGAAGACTTTTCTATTTCGTTTCTGAAGGTGGATCGAAAACTGAGAATTTCCTTGGCAAATGATTCAGATATGTCTTTTTTATATATATCAACAAATTCTAGAGCTTTTTTAATAGTTCAGTGTCATTTAAATTTTGCAGAGTGGCAGGTTGCAAAACACTGAAATTGGAAACAATTTCATTCATTGAAAAGAAACGCGATTTTAGTTGATTAATAATAATGTCCGATACTCGATAAAATATATTCACTTTGAACAAATTTTTCTGATCTTGGAGACGCTCATCTTCGCAAAGTTGGTCGAAATTGCGTTTTACCTTCCTCTAACGAGTTTTAGAAAATTCAAGGTTGATGGACCATTTTTCTGCTACACCATTTGCTTCCTTTTATAATTTTTCAAATTTATGTCTATACCTCTCCAGTTCTTCCAGACAAATTTTCAAACCTTTTAAAGCATTTGAAAGATCGGTGGCTTTAGACTGGAAGTGCTTTAGATCGGAAGTGCTTTAGAAGCTGCATCGATAGCTTGTAGAACTTTGCAATGAAAAACCAATAACATAATAAAATTTTAGTTCTCGATTTTCCTTTTGAGTGAAGTAGCTTCATTTCTTTCATCTGATTTGCAATTTAACATAATTGTTTTCTTTAGCGCTTTTTGGACTTCAACAAAAATAACATCATAACGTCCTGCCCATCTAGTAGGGTTCAATGTTTTTAATGTTATCGAAGTTGTGACTCCCTCTCTTTATCAGATATAAAACTTGATGACAGTAACCTCTCTTACTGCATCATTAAGTACCAGATTTAAGTTATGAGCAGCACAGTGTGCATAACTCCACCATAAGTGCCTTTCTTTATGTAAGCCCCATCATATCCTTATCCTCGACACTTATTTAGTAATATATTTTTGTCATTTATGGATTTAAGAATTTGGTTGGACATTGCTAAGGCAGTTTAGTCCTTAACTTCATGAAATCCTAAAAATAACTCTTTAATGACAAGAGCCTTTGGGATTCCATTTTGGTCTTTCTCGATCATGCAATAACGGTAAAGTTCACGCATTTGATCTGTTTTTGAAATATCTTGAGTCGCACCGAATAATGTTTTTCCTGGAAAGATCTATTGTCACTGTCTTTTAAGAAAGGACCCTTAGGTTTACAATGTCCGTTTCCGATCACGAACCGTTTCACTTGATCATTTAGTTCTTTAAAATTACCCTTATTAGTAATATATGGTAAAAATACAATCTTGTTCATACTAAAATATGAATCACTTTAATTTTGCTTGTACCTTGTTGTGGTTGTTCTGGATCTGGATATACACTGGTGTCGGGTGCTGCATCTGCTATACTGATACTTTTAGTTACGTTCAGTTCTTCACTTTCGGAGCACTGTTCACTCGTTTTTTCATCAATAAAGTCATCATTCTTAAAGTACTGACTAATTTTAGGTAACTTTTAATTTTTTCTTCAGACTCCCTCTTTCTCTTGCGTTTTTCGCTCCCACTTAGATATTTTCTAGAACTACATGTTGACATCTAACTTTCACAATTAACATTACTTTGCCTCTATTTGCAGATTCAATAAAACAAAGACTACGTAAAATCAAAGATTCAAATGACCAATTGTCAGAACAATCAAACGAAGAATTCGTAATAGAGCCCTCCGTACTTAAAAAATAGAAATTCGGTATTCCCCTAACATCGTGCGTCGCTAGCCCGCCAGCGCCACGAAAAAAGTACTTTCTTAGTTAACAAAATGCGGGAATTCCCCGAGCATTACTAGCTCGCCCGCGCCACCATAGTTCCGCGACAAAAAATTAAACAATCAATGGATGCGTTCTAAAGTTGATCGACATCATTTTCTTATGAATGCGTTTGAATCTTAATAATTTATTTAAATTTGTATATAGTCTTTAGTTGTATCTAACTTTAATTGATTTTAAGTACTTATATAAAATTTATAATTTTTACTAAATTTTGTTAAAAATGTTAGGTTACTTCTGGGCTTGCGGCCTCTCGGACCGGGGGCCCGTGGCATTTTGCCAGCCCTGCCACCCTACAGTTACGCAACTGGTCAGCTGGCAAAACCTGTAAAACGTTTTCCTTCAATAGCCTGCTTTTTATCATTCTCTTTTTATTTTCTGACTCTATCTTTTAACTCTAGATGAAATTGATAATCTTCTTCTGAAACATTACCAACTTTATAGGTACATGTAGCACATTCGTACATGTACTAAGTAGCACATTCGTCTTTCTTTGGTTAAAATAAATAAATATTATCTTCAAATGTCTTTCTGCAAGCAGCGTCAAGGTCCTTTTCTTCAGCGTAATTTGTTTATATTCTGTAAAGTTGCATTTTTGTTGGTATCACTGACTCAAGAAATAATTTAGATGATGATGACCTACAGTAGTGAGAAGGCAGTTTAGGAAGCATTGCTAAAAATGACTTTTGTTGACTATCATTTCTTTCTTTTGTGCATCATTAAATTTAAGCATCTCTAGTTATTGTTTCATTTTGAACAGCAGAGTTATTTGTATTGTGCTTTTGTAACCAATATCTAACCGTCCATTATTTTATTCCAAGCGTATTTAAAACATTTTTTACATATTCTGCTCTTAACATTACCAATTTTTAGTGTTCAATTTTTAGCACGTACATCAATCAGATATATCACGAATACTTTTTTTTCTTTTCATGTTATTTTCCAAAACGTTCAGACCTTAAATATTGTCCTTTTTTAACACACTTTAGAATCGCACGCTGGACCCAATTTTCTCTCTCCTTTTTGAGAATCTTGAACATATTTTTCTTCTTTTTCTCTAAAACCTGTATATTTTTGACCCAACATTCGTTGCTTTTTATTAATTTAACACTTCTAAAGACTCATATCAGCCTTATGTTTTTTCTTCCTGTTGCCATTATTATAAAGTAGGCTCATCATGCATGTCTCTTTCAGAAAACAATGTATTTTCGGTTGTTTCTGGTAGCTACTAAATTCACTAGAAAATCAATTAGTTATTTGTTAAAGAAATTAGTTATTTAACTATCAAAAAAAGGATAAGACTCACAAGTTGTATTTGAAAAAACGTGTGGGACTAAATTTGTTGGATTTGTGTTATTTATTTCATGATCCATTTTGTTATAGAATCATCTAAAAATATTTTAATTATGCCGGCCGCGGTGGTCTGGTGGGTTAGTCGCCTGCCTGGCAATCCAAAGGTAGCTGGTTCGATTCCAACGCCTTACTTCTTACCTTACACATACATTTATATACACTCACATACACACACACGCCCACACATATCCACATCTAAATGTCTGTGATTGTTTCTAGGCAAGAGTGTAAAATCCGACAACGAATTACCCCTCAGTCACGCCAGTTAAAAGGCTGGGTAAGGCCGGATGCCTTCTGAGAAATGTTCTACGTTGGTCACTTGCCAGTCGGTATGCTTTCTGATAGACTTATGGGTAGGCACATAACCAAGGGTTGATATCCTGACGGGGGTGCTGGCTTGGGTTTGTCGGTAGCTGATGACCGTGGTTCGGAACTCACGTTAAGCTGTAGGTTCAGTCGCTGAATAGCCTCAGATGCTGATGCGCCTCTAACCGTAAATCTTTTCCTTTCCTATTTCAATTATAATAATATTAAAATGTTGACGATAGTTTTTAGAAATATATCTCATTTCTCATTTCTCATTTTTCTATTTTTGTACTCATTTTTGCTATTTTTGTACTTACGCGGTATTGCAATACATAGTTACGCGGTATTGTAATTTTTATTTAAGCGGTATTGCAATATCAGCGACGATATGTCTGTCTCTAATCCTATATCCTTCCAAACCATTATGTTTCTCCAAGCGAACGTAAGGTTTGTCGTAATGTCAAAGAGACCGCTGGAACGTCAATTATGTCAACCATACGACGTGATTGGCTGTGCACAAAAGCAAAATCGCTCTCGAATGTTCATCGACATATCCATAACTTTACACCACAATTGTTAAGACAAATCAATATGTAACCATTTGGGATTGTGTGCCGAGCCTCAGTGTGCGGTAAATACGAATCTTTGAACCATTTCGAAGGAATTGAATGGTAGGAAATTGTGATAAATTGGATCGTAGTGTGACTAAGCTTAAAAAAATCTTTTTTTTGCAGAAAGCTCTCAGCATTGTCGTTTCAAAATGCAGTTTACATTTATTGACTTGTTTGTTAGATATTTTTTCCTGGAACTTTACTGTATAATTGTGTAATAGGTGTAGAAATTATTTAGTGATATTCTTCGCTTCCATATATTGCATCCGAAAGCGAAAAAGGCTTAATAAATACTTTTAGTCAACATTATTACTTTATTATTAGGCTGCCCGGGTATTGTTCTGTGTATCCTCTAAAACTGCACATATACTGCATGTATCTTTTAAAAATGCACACCAGACAGTGAATCGTTTAGGATGTAAAGGTTTCTCATGAATCAGTCGTGGATTTTCCTCTTCTCAAATGCGGCAATTTTGTTTATTAACATAGTTACCTATTTCAAAATGTTTCTTCATGTGAAAAGATGATTTTTTGAGAAAAAATTTTGATCCAATTGAACAAAAGCAGGACGTTTTTAATGATCCAGTGGCTTTAGTTCCTGCGTTATTTGAACCTCATATGCCATCAGAGGTAAATCATTTTGTAAAATACGCCATGTTGTAGGTTCACTGAGTCCAAATTACTGTGAACGTCGATTAATGGAAATTTCTGTGACTTTAGCAACACTTTCACGTACCAAGTTAATATGCTCTTGTGAACGACCAATACGATTATAAATAGCTCTTCTTTTATCTTCCATTGAACTAGTTTCTTGAAATTTTTGAACAATACGATTTATTGTGCTTTCAGATGAATGATTGTGCAAACCGAAAACATCACATAATTCGCTTAAACATTTTTCACTGAACGCCCATTTCCATAAACTAATTCAATAAATTTAACGCGTTGCTGTATTGTGTACGACTCCATTTTTATAAATGTCATGCATTAGTCTTCTAAAATGAAACTGGACCTAGGCAAATTCAAAAGCGCCATCTGTGTTTTATTCAAGAATTAAAAAAACCGCTTAATTTGAAAGACGCTTTAGTTCTTTTAACTTTTGGTTTGCGTTGGAATCTATTTGATGGAAACTCATAATAAATGTTTGAAATATTACTTTCTGGTCAAAATTTTAACTTTATTTATTAAAACTTTTCAGATCAAAAGTTTCTTGTAGGTGTAAAGCCGTTATGTTGAGTAAGAAAATATTCGAATTTCATTAGAAATATAGCACCACGTAATGATTAATGCACGGCTGAAACTGGAAGGGTGTTTAAGAAGAGATATAGGTCACCTCCCATGAATAATATTAATTTTTAAAAGTCTACAATGCATGAACCGGACAAAGGTCATATTTACGAATCTGTAAATATTCGAAAAATGATTAAACCTTGTCTAGACCACCACAAAATAAATTTTCTAGGTCGCGGTGACCGTTCATAATGAAATTCTAATTCGGTCGACGAAGATGAGGCCTCCGACCACTCCACCAAATTTCGATTGTTGTCGTTTATGAAAGTTAATTAAAAATTACTCGGCTCGCTTTTTGTTTCCTCGACATTTAATTAAACCCGCTCGCTATGAAAATTTTCCGTTCTTTTTTTACCATACGACGCTCCCGTCTTCTATTTTATTAAGTTTCGTTTTTCAATTAAATGACAAAACCAACACGGGATGGCCGCCGGTGCTTCGGAGCCCATCCGATTGCGGATGCTTAGATGTTACGACAATTGAATTTGAGGAATTTAAAATCAATTAATTTTTTTTTTCATTTAAGGGTAGCCCAAATTGAATGCCGGATTTAAATTTCCCATTTTATTTGTTTACGGTTGGTAACTGATAGTTTCACATTTATAATCTACGATTATTCCAATTAGAAAATATGGAGACGGTATGAAAACATTATGGAATTTTTGGTCTAGAAAGTGCACCAAATGGATATAAGACTACGTGAGTGTAACGTGGGATAAAGTTCTGTGAGAACATTGTCATGGTTAATACAAATGTCGTTATTAATTCGACAATACCGCTTAGCCATCGTGCACAACAATTAAATAAACAAACTAAGATTTATATTTAAGTTTCCACTATATCTACAGTTTACATGTATTACAATTGAGTTTTTGAATAAAAAAATAATTATCGATTTTTTTACACTATTTCAAAACTTTATCATAAATTATATTGATAATCGATGCGAAAAACTTTTAAAAAATTGTTTGTAATTAATTATAAATGAATTAAAATTTTCAAAATTTAAAATCAAACCACGTGACTATGGAAGCGCCACGATTGGCTGCCATGTTTGTGACGTCATTATGTAAAAGTGTTTTCACGTAAACATTGTGGTTGTTGGTTACTAATTTAATTAAGAGGAAGGGAACCCGAATATCGAATCCGCTCGAAATTTATACCTAACGTTAGTTCGCGCTTTTTTGGAATAGTGGTTCGCAAAAGACTTACTCTGTCATTCGACCTCATTAAAATTAGGAATTTCAATCGAACTAATAGTAGCAAATTTAAAAGCCGATATTTAATATTTTTGAGTTATTTGAAGTTTATTGCTTGCTACATGATGTATGTATTGACATATTTATAAATTATATAAATAGAAGGTAAATATTGGTTTTCAAAAATATTGAAAAATGTTAAATATTGAATAAGCAAAAGATATTTTCTAGTTTTGTCATTATTTCTTGAGCGAAAAAACAATAAAATCATAATTAGAAAAACAAAACACATATATACTGTTTAAATCACTAATTTTATTTAATTAAAAAATACACTGTTTATAATAATAAAAATATATTCATAATAAAACTTCTTCCAACTAGGAAAATATGGGTAATATATTACAGTAGTTTATAATATGTAAACTACATTAATAATCAATTCAGCATAATATTAGTACCCAAAATTATATACAGGTAGTTTTTATAATAGTTTGATTGTTTCTATAGAAGTTTGCAATACTTTTAAAACCACACCGATTCTTCAAAGCACTACACTAAACTGTATTAACAATATTTCCAAAAAAAATCCACCCATTCTACATTATTGCTTTAATTAAGGTTTTCAGCATCTTTAAAACGATGGCCATTTTTCGCCTTACATGTTTTACTAACCACCACATTAGACTCTTTATTTAATAGTAGTTGCAAATATAAATAATTCCCGCTGCTAACTAACTCTAATGCATGACCAGCCAGATTTCCACTGAACTAGAATAATTTGACTAGTTGATTTTCATCCAACGGAGCACACAAATGTACACATCAACCATCTACAAATTATATTATTACGACTTTTCGTATATGATTACCTTCCAAATTGGTAGTCGAATGTTGTTCTTATTTATTCGTGCTTTGTTGAATATTATTATTCGTATCCTACAAAATAAACGATCCTGTAGGGCTTTCTCATTGATACTACTTTCGGTTGTGTTGCTACATGTAGATTGTTTGCGGACATGCAGGAATATTCTTTCCTTCAAATTTGGCACGTTAATTTGTTTTCCCTACATGAATTAAATAATATAAATAAAAGTTATAAAAATGAATGCAAAAAACAAAAGGAACCCTAATTTAATTTCAATCTTTCATTCTGAACTTGCCTTTGAGCCTTTATATATTTATGTAAAAAGATACGAGTATAACGTCGAAAACAGCACCGAAAGGCTAAATAACAATTAAAAGCAAGTATATCTTCATATCGATCGCAAACCAACAAATGCAGTCAGAGATATAGGTTAAATCTATAGAACAAAGCCTAAGATAAATTGTTTTATTTGCTTGGGACTCCGATTCTTTCCGAACGCCTATTCGGAAAGGGCAGGAAAGTAAATTTCGGTGTAACTTCCGAATTGTTCCGAGCCGACCCGATATTCCTTTTAATGTTTCCTAATATTTTGAGGTCACACGCTCTCGAGTTTTTTTGGGAACTGCCGGCGCTTAATCGGTATATATATATATATATATATATATATATATATATATATATATATATATATATATATATATATATATATACATATATATATATATATATATATATATATTTATATCTTTCCATGTATGAAAAACAAATTGTTTAAAACCCCATTTTTTCGACATACAGTGCCTTTTTCAAATTCGAACTATATTAAACTACAGCAATGTATAAAAAACAGCAAGAAAATCAGATACAACCTAAACCGTCCATCAATAAAATAATACCATTAGTTCAATTCTTCTATTGGAACCTTCGGTTAGCTTTACCACTAAACATCAAATCACTTTTTGAAAACATCTCGAGACACGTTTAGCTAACCATGTTAACATCATTAGGATGTAAGAGAAATGGAATGCAATAGAATATGTAATAGGATGTAATAAAAAAAATGTTAGAAAATCATGAACCGGGATAAAGGACCTATTCCGTACAGAACACTTCCACTTTCCGTTCCATTTTTTTGCAATTATTAATTTAAGGCTCACTAAAATTCACGGTTCATGACAATTATTAATGTAAGGCTTAGTAAAATTCACGGTTCATGATTTTTACACATTCCATTAGGGAGGGTTATCACATAAATATAGCATAGTTTAGTTTTTAGAATTAGATTCAATCATCTCCTGATGATGCTAACATGGTTAGCGAAACGTACGTCGAGAAGTTTTCAAAAAGTGATTTGATATTTAATGTAAATCTCTTTGAGTTTAGTGTTTCACACCGAGTTTCTCAAGTTTCTATAACAAATGTCCAGCCAGTAAATAATCGACTTATGACACTATCCCTCAAGTGTGCTAACAAAAACATTAATCATCAGCCCATACATTAATTAATGCCCACCTGCCAGTTAACGAAGAAAATAAATCTAATCCTGAAAAAGTAAATAAGTGCTGGGAAATTCTAGAAAAGACTATCTCTAAAATTCCCTCTAACCATTTAAAAATCCTATTGGGTGATATCAACGCCCAGCTAGGAAAAGAAAATAAGTACAGGAAAACAGTCGGCAGTTTTCCCGCTCATAAATGGACTAATCATAATGGTAGAAGATTGGTTGAACTATGTTCGCAGTTTAATCTAAAAATAATGTCAACCCATTTTAAAAAGACCTGGAGGTGCCCAAACACGTACATGAGCGAATTTCAAATTGACTATGTTGCCATTTCGTACCCCAATTATAAAGAGATTTTGAATGTTCAAGTCAGGAAAGGAGCAAATATAGACACGGATCACTACTTGACTAGAATCAAACTGAGCTTAAAACCTCGAAAACTTATTCAGAAGAGGCTGCTAATACCAAAGTTTGACCCAACGAAAATAAAACCAGCCCTAACAGAAGAGCTTGATAAACAACGAGCACAGAACTGGCAAGAATTGAAACAAAAAATTATTAAAACGGCCTTAAAGTTGGTCCCTTTACAAAAACGTAGAAAACATCCGTGGTGGGATGAAGTTTGCGAGCAAGCAGTATTAAGCCGATGTAAAGCATTCAAAGATTGGAACAGTCAAAAAACAGCAATAAACTATAACATCTTTTTGGAAGTAAGAAAAGAAACATCGAAGCTAATTAGACAAACTAAAAAAAAATATGAAAACAATCAACTTAATGAAATAGAAAAAGATTTCCAAAAAAATAACACCCGAAACTTTTACAAAACATTTAAAACTAAATTAACAGGCTATCAACCGCAAAGTCTTTGCTTCCGAAAGGAAAACGGATAATTAGCTCTAAATAACCAAGACAATTGCAAAGAACTTGCGAAATATTTTGAACAAATACTAAACTGTCCTGAGCCCTTAACAAAATTAGCAACACTAAAACCTAAACAAACAAACCCAGATTCATTACCACCGAATGAAGATGAAATAATTAGGCAAATCAAGCGGCTTAAAAATGACAAAGCTTCTGGTGAAGATGGAATCACTGCTGAACTTTTGAAATCCGCTGGTCCAGGTACAATCAAGGAAATAACCAAAATTCTACAAGAAGTTTGGCGAACCGAACGGATTCCAGAAGTCCGTTCCGGATCCATCCACTACATAAGAAAGGAGATAGAACGGACGACCGGGCAGATCCTGCCCTGAACAGATCCTGAATCTGAAGTTGATTCTAAGACATCAAAAACTGTACAATAAAAATCTCGTCTGTACATTTGTGGATTTCAAAAAAGCATATGATTCTATAGACCGCGAATCTTTATTCCGAATCTTGAAAGAACAAGGACTAGATCTGAAAACGCTGACAATTATTAAAGCAACATTAACTAACACAAGGTCAAAAGTTAAATTCATGGGTGAGATCTCAGAGCCCTTCGAAATTAAAACTGGAGTGAGACAAGGGGATGGACTCTCGCCACTCTTATTTAACTGTGTTCTAAAAAAAGTAATACAGGAGTGGCGTGAAAAAAAGTCGGCCCTGAATATTGACCAGCCCATTAAACGGGGGAGAACCAGCATCAAAATTGATTGTCTGGCATTTGCTGATGATATAGCAATTTTAGCTCAAGATGTATTAACGGCACAGAAACAGATTGAAATCCTAAAAGAAACAGCAGAAAATGTAGGACTCCAAATTTCCTTTGAAAAGACACAATACATGACCTGCAACAGACTAAGAATGCCATTTCTAAAAACATAATATGGTAACATCAGACGAGTCTCTCAATTCAAATATTTGGGTGAAATAATCATGGAAAATGGGTTGGAAAAAGCGGCCAATACGGGTAGATATCAAAAAATGGAAACGGCATTGAGACTTACACAAAATATTTACAACAAAAAATGCCTATCTAAAAACACAAAACTGAGACATTACAACACAGTTATTAAGCCAGAATTTCTATATGCTGCAGAAACGCTCATTTTGAATAGAAAGAGAGACATCGAGGACATTGAAAAGAAGGAAAAAAAAATCGTAAGGAAAATCCTATTCCCCAAACAAAAAAATAGCACAACATACCGACTTCGAGAAAAACCAAGAAATCAAACAGTACACAGATATACATAGCCATATGAGAAAAAGAAGACTTAAGTTTTACGGACACATAAAACGGATGAATCCGAGTAGGTTAACTAGACAAATAGTCGAATTTTATGAAAATAGGAGTAAAGCTAAAGTAGAAATAATTAAATGAATTGCTGCTATTAAAGAGGACCTAAGATCAGCAAATATTACACAAAGTGAAATTCAGGATAGAGGTTGTTTCAGACACAAGGTTAACGTTTGGAAGGTTGGCCAGAGAGAAAAATGTAGGAAGACTGGAACAACTTGGTCTGATGAAAGGAAAAAAGCTCATAGCGAAAGAATGAAATTAGTATGGGCACAAAGGAAGGCTAACAACAACAAACGCCTGTAATTGTACTTCGCGTGATCCACCAGGGCCCATACGTTAATAATATATATATATATATATATATATATATATATATATATATATATATATATATATATATATATATATATATATATATATACATATATATATATATATATATATATATATATATATATATATATATATATATATATATATATATATACATATATATATATATATATATATATATATATATATATATATATATATATATATATATATATATATATATATATATATATCTTCGAGTTTAATACCATAAGTGATGATGGTGGGGTCTACATGCGCAATATAAATTTGGCAAGGGTGAACCATTCAGTCTACCCGGCCATTTAGCAAAATACCCAACTTTTTTTTAAATTAATTTCCAGTCTAAGAGATTTAGTTTTCATATTTATTTTGACTGTATCATTTTAAAATTATGGTTGAAAGTGTGATTTTTTAACATTAAGTTTAAGCATAATGAGAATTAATTCGTTCCTTAACATAACTTCTTTTATTCATTGAGCCTAGTGGAAAACGACCTTTGGACAACCAGCATGTCCAATATAAACTTTTGAACACCAACCGCACTCAAATAAATAAAATGGAGATTTATAAAGTTTGAGTATTCGTTTGATTTGTATTGCTTTTAAAGAGGTGTCCTAGACTATTATTTGTTTTGAAAGCAATTTTTTGCTTCGTTTATAAATTAATTTGGTAATTTTTCCTGTATATGTAATTGTTTTGTACGCGGTATTGACAGAATAAATTAAATTAATTGTTTTATTATAGCGTTTTTTATTAATAATTTATTTCTACAGTGCCAACGCAACTTTATACAACATTGATACAATAAAGTGGAAATTTCGACAAAAAAGTCTTTCATTAAACGAAGAGACATTAAACAGCTGCTTGGTGAACAAATTTCGATTTTGTCACTTTATTTATACTACTTTCCCCTTCACCGGCACCCCCCCCCCCCAAAACTTTTAAACCAATCAGATTTGACATCCGAAACGACGGAAGTAAACAGTACAACAATCGTTGTACCAACAAAACCGAAGAGGTATCGAATAGTATTTCCTGTTTGTCTTTACCACAAGTAATTATCACTTCAAGTGTACCGAGTGTTTGTTCTAGATATAATCAAATATTAGAAGGAAAATAGGAACTAGGAGAGAATGGCAATTGGCAGTTGAGGTCGATTACATTTTAATATACGCGGAATATACGCGTGTCTATTCCCCAAACAAAAAAATAGCACAACATACCGACTTCGAGAAAAACCAAGAAATCAAACAGTACACAGATATACATAGCCATATGAGAAAAAGAAGACTTAAGTTTTACGGACACATAAAACGGATGAATCCGAGTAGGTTAACTAGACAAATAGTCGAATTTTATGAAAATAGGAGTAAAGCTAAAGTAGAAATAATTAAATGAATTGCTGCTATTAAAGAGGACCTAAGATCAGCAAATATTACACAAAGCGAAATTCAGGATAGAGGTTGTTTCAGACACAAGGTTAACGTTTGGAAGGTTGGCCAGAGAGAAAAATGTAGGAAGACTGGAACAACTTGGTCTGATGAAAGGAAAAAAGCTCATAGCGAAAGAATGAAATTAGTATGGGCACAAAGGAAGGCTAACAACAACAAACGCCTGTAATTGTACTTCGCGTGATCCACCAGGGCCCATACGTTAATAATATATATATATATATATATATATATATATATATATATATATATATATATATATATATATATATATATATATATATATATATATATATATATATATCTTCGAGTTTAATACCATAAGTGATGATGGTGGGGTCTACATGCGCAATATAAATTTGGCAAGGGTGAACCATTCAGTCTACCCGGCCATTTAGCAAAATACCCAACTTTTTTTTAAATTAATTTCCAGTCTAAGAGATTTAGTTTTCATATTTATTTTGACTGTATCATTTTAAAATTATGGTTGAAAGTGTGATTTTTTAACATTAAGTTTAAGCATAATGAGAATTAATTCGTTCCGTTAAAGAGGTGTCCTAGACTATTATTTGTTTTGAAAGCAATTTTTTGCTTCGTTTATAAATTAATTTGGTAATTTTTCCTGTATATGTAATTGTTTTGTACGCGGTATTGACAGAATAAATTAAATTAATTGTTTTATTATAGCGTTTTTTATTAATAATTTATTTCTACAGTGCCAACGCAACTTTATACAACATTGATACAATAAAGTGGAAATTTCGACAAAAAAGTCTTTCATTAAACGAAGAGACATTAAACAGCTGCTTGGTGAACAAATTTCGATTTTGTCACTTTATTTATACTACTTTCCCCTTCACCGGCACCCCCCCCCAAAACTTTTAAACCAATCAGATTTGACATCCGAAACGACGGAAGTAAACAGTACAACAATCGTTGTACCAACAAAACCGAAGAGGTATCGAATAGTATTTCCTGTTTGTCTTTACCACAAGTAATTATCACTTCAAGTGTACCGAGTGTTTGTTCTAGATATAATCAAATATTAGAAGGAAAATAGGAACTAGGAGAGAATGGCAATTGGCAGTTGAGGTCGATTACATTTTAATATACGCGGAATATACGCGTGTAAGATTGTTTTCGTATGAGGCGTAGAGTTTTCATCAGTTTAAATGAAATCCGATTGAATATACTTTAGTGAACAAATATTAAATTGTAAACAAGAATGACTGCATTGATTTTAACTGGTTATTAATGTTTAGTGGTTAATAATGTCAATTTTTTCGCAGAATTTAAGCATGTATTTCTTCAACAAAATAAATTACCTTAATAATCAAATAATTAAACTTTTGGCTATCGTTCGCTATTAAATTTTCCCTTCTTTTTGTCAAAGAATAGGTTTCGCGCCAAAAGTACTTTTGGTTTTTTGAGGCCAACCATTCATCAAGCCAAATTTTCACTTCTTTATAAGAACGTGTTGTTCTGAAAATCCGTGCTGCATCGATCGAAATAAGTGGTAGTCCGAAGGGGAAGTCCGGTGAAATCGACGGGTGAGGTAAGACGTCCCATTTAAAGTTTTCCAAACACTTTATCGGGTGTTTGGGTGTATTTTGGGCGTTTTTCCTCAATGCTTGGTTCAATTTCATCAATTGTTGTGGATACCGGCGTTTCACCAGGTTTCAGCAGTATGTAATACACAACTCCCAAAGCCTTTTTTGTATACATATTGCGCACTGGTTATGATGTTGAAGGCTCGCCTGGATCTTCCCATGACTTTTTGTGCTTTGGATTGGCAAAATAAATCCATCACCTGTCACAACTCGATGCAAAAAACATTTTCGTTTCTGTCTGGCAAGCAAAATTTCACAAGCGGTTTTTTGTCTTTCGATGTCTCTTTCCTTTATTTCATATGTAACCCATTTTCCTATGTCTCTTTTCTTCAATTCATATGGAACCGGCTTTTCCTATGCATTCTGCTGGCTTCTGCCAATTGTTTCAACTTATGAGTCTTCATCCAATAATGCATCTTCAAACTTTTTCGGTTGTTCTAGACGCTTCTTGTCTTTTATATCAAAATCATCACTTTTAAAGCGTTTTAAACATCGTTCACAAGTTTTTTGGTTTAGAGCATGTTCATGATAATCTTCAACTAACAATCGATAACTTTCAGCAGCTTTTTTTTCAATTTCTTTCATGAAAAAATGTTATTAAACTTTCCCGCAAAGCTCCTTTTTCTGGTATATAAGCTATGAAAAACTATGGTTTTTAACACAATAGCAATTAATAACGAAATGGCTTTTGATGACGTATGTTTACCCTCCAAAACACCACAGACGTCATTAATCAATACCAACAAATGTATTAGAGCTCAATCTCTTACCAAGATCAACATTATTAACTGAAACATCTATTATTAACGATCAGAATTATTACATATGTACCTACTAATACCATCGTTTTCTATATGATTGTAATGAAATATCTATCTAATAGGTCTTTTTTGATTTAATGGTATAGCCGCATCAGTGCCTAAGGCTATTCAGCTGCATAGAATGTTTTTGGAATTGATTTTATTTTTGTCAACCGGAAATAGCTGACATAGTAGTAATGTAAAGGGGTAAAATAAATGAAAATTAATATTTGATGGACAATAATATATGTAAATTGATATTGGGACAAAGATAAATACATATATCCATGGAACGGAAAAACTACATATTCCACTCCTGTTCTACAGAGTGTTTGACAGAACAGAGTTAGGGACACATACGACATCAATATAAATATAATTAGATATAAATAAATCAAAATAATTTGTTTATATATATATATATATATATATATATATATATATATATATATATATATATATATATATATATATATATATATATATATATATATAAAAGAGTTAAAATGAAGGTTATAGTCTGGATAAACAAATATGTATTTGAACTGATAGAACAGGGAATGAACCGCATTTCCTAGCTTGGCCTACATTTTCTTAAGAAGCACCGTATTTCTAAGGAAACAGAAAAAGGGATATATATATATATATATATATATATATATATATATATATATATTTATGAAAAAAATAAATTTTTCATCCGTACTTCCACGTCAAAAACTACGCGACACATTCTTCCCACAACCTTGGATGTAGGTATAAGGTTTGCTCAAAAGATAGCGTAGTGGGGCCGTTTTGACTGCCGCGAACATTCACCGTAGGATGGCGCGAGTTTCATTGAGATTGCGACCCGCCATCGATATGACCAGTTGACTTGGTCTTGCTCTGTTCGTTTCGTTTCAGCTGTCTCACTGCGTTGAGCTCGAGCCCAGCTGATGACGGCTGTGAGGCTAGTTCTGGGAGGTACTTGTCTCGGCATGGTGACGGCGACTGATTTGAGACGAGCAGAGGTACGTGGAAGTACGGATGAAAAATTTCTGTTTTTTAAATATCTCTCTCCACGGCCCCACTACGCTATCTTTTGAGCAAAACATATATATATATATATATATATATATATATATATATATATATATATATATATATATATATATATATATATATAAATCATCATCATCAGCCCGTTTCGATCCACTGCAGGATGAAGGCTTCTTCAGCATATATATATATACAGCGATTAAGCTGTATCCACACCAGGATTGCCTTGGTCTATCTGTCATCCCATCGCCTTGCTAGATGGCCTGCCCATCTCCATTTCAATTGCTTTACTCTTCCAATGATGTTACAGACTTTCGTTTGTTCCCTGATCCATACGCAGGACTTTCTGTCTCGACTTGTGATGCCAAGCATACATCTTTTCATTCCACTCTGTGCTACCCGAAGTTTTTGAATTGATTGCGATGTGAGTGTCCAAGTTTCATTTCCGTATGTCATAACGGGTAGAACGCACTGATCGAGGACTTTTCTTTTCAGGCAAAGTGGGAGGCTACTCTTAAACACAATGTTGACCCTGCCTAATGCCTGCCAACCACATTTAACACGTCGTTCCACCTCCCGGGCGGTATTCTCCTTCATTGAAATCCTCTTACCAAGATATATAAAGCTGTCCACAATCTCCAAATCCCTTCCTAAATTGAAATTCTTCTGTCCTGAGCGAAGTTATTGAACATAAGCTGACTCTTTTTCAGGTTTATTTTTAAGCCAAATGTTTGCCAGCCCTTTGCAGTTCTTGTATGCGTCTTTGCAGCTCCTCTGGGTCTTGTGAAAGGAGAACGATATCATCTGCAAATCTAAGATGGTTTAAGTTTGCACCATTGATCTTTACACCATCCTGTTCCCAATCTAGTTTACGGAATACTTCTTCCAGGCCAGCCGAGAAAAGAATAGGCGATATTGCGTCGTCCTACCGTACACCTCGTTCTACATGAATTCCCACTTCAAGATCATCAAGGTGAATTGTGGCTGTAGCTCCATCATATATCGATCCTAATAGGTTTACATATGCTTTATCTACCCCTTGGCTAAGCAATGGATCCATTATTGCATGCTTTGAGATGGAGTCAAATGCTTTTTCGTAGTCGATAAAAGCCAAGCACAGTGACATGGTGTATTCGCTGTGCCTTTCTATGGCCTGCTGTACATCCTGGATGTGATCCATTGTATTAAATCCACTTCTGAATCCTGCTTGTTCTCTTAGTTGTGCGTCATTCAGTATTTTTAATATTCTTTTAGAAATTATCTTAGTGAAAACTTTGTACATTACTGATAGAAGGCTTATTGGACGGTAGTTCTTTAAATCTTCATGTGCTCCCCTTTTTATGTAAAAGGATCACTTCTGCATGTTTCCATAAGTCAGGTACGTTTTGTTCTTTGAGGCATTTTGAATATAATTTTGCCAGTGTTTTATGTAATGTCAGGCCACCAGCTTTTAACATTTCGACAGTTACACTATCCTTTACTGGAGCCTTGCCGTTTTTCATCGATTCTATAGCATTTGTTACTTCCTCCACTAGGATATCTGGCATTTGTTCGTCCGTGGATATCCGTCTTTGATCCGTCTTTGTTTGTTCGTCTTTGATTGGTTCTGATCTTCATATAACTGGGAATAAAATTTTCTGACAACCTCTAATATTTGCGTACGCGCCCTAATTAGCCTTGTTAATTCCTTTGTTTTCTTTCAGGGTTTTTTGCACTAGCTGCATGTTGAATCGGCGCGTGTCCCCTCTGATCCGTTTTCTTATAGTTGCAGAGTTCAGTGTACTCGACCCTGCCAAAAGGACTACCTGCATTTCTCATTGTCCACCGTTGCTCCATTAGATCAACGGTCTCATTGGAGATTTTTGTCTGTTTGAGACATTTTTCTTCTGGTGCTATGAAGCAGCCATTTGAAGCACGTTGTTGGCGATTTCTTCATATTGAACCGATACTTCCACTTCCGCCAGATCTTGTAACACAGCAAACCGGTTTGACAAAGCAATCTCAAAATCGCTTCTTATCTCCAGCAGTTTTCCAGAATTCCATTCTTTCGCGTTCTCTTCAACAGTTAATCCTAACTTTTGTTCGTACCATTCGGTGGTCACTTCCATTATTAAAATTGTTAAGGACAGTACAATTGGAAAATATTGTTTTATCGTTGGTCATGATGTATCAATTTCACTTGTGAGCCCAGATGGACTTTTTCATGTCCATTTTCTGGTGATATTTTTCTTATAGAACGAATTCATAATATATAGTTCTTGTCCTTCAGCAAAATCAACCAATCTGTTACCTCTATTGTCTCGCCCGCCAGTTCTATATGGGCCAGTTGCATTTTCGTCACTTCTTGTTGTTCCAATTCTGGCCTTAAAATCACCCATCAGGATTTTGTATCTACATTTCTCCTTGTATAAAAGCTGGGCCACATCATCATAAAATTCCTCAGTTTCCTAATCCCTATGGCTTATAGATGGTGCATAAACTTGGACGATTTGAAGCCTAAACTTTTTATTCAGCTGAATGACGCATTGGGCTAGTCGATCAGATGCACTTTCAAATTTTACTACACTGTCCTTCAGATTTCGCTTGACGAGGAATCCAATTCCGCCACATCGGCCATTTTCCGTACCTTGAGTGTAGAGTACGTGTCCAGTTGGTACCCGTTTGATTAGCTCTTCACCCTTTCTTCGTGTTTCACAGAGCCCAATAATATTCCAATGTACGTTGTTAAGTTCGATTAACAGTTCTTGCAATCGGGCCTCTGTTTTCATAGTCCGTATATTTAGCGTTGCAATGTCAAAAGTCCAATGGCAGCCTGATCTAACCCGGTGATTCTCAGTACCCTCTGCCTATAGGTGCCTATATATATATATATATATATATATATATATATAAATAGTTTGAAAGTCGTGAACGAATCAGATGATTCATTAATTAATTAAATTAAATTAATTAATGGTTCTCTTTTGGTATGAGTAAATTATATTTGTAACAGATTTCTTGTATCAATCCCAAATACTTCTTGATAATAATATACTGTGACTAAAGGAAAAGTTTATGATAAACTGATAAACTGACCGATCCCTGATCGAAGATCTTTTGCACATTTTTAAGAGAAATGTGGTCAAGTATCACTGCCACGGAAAAAATCCTCCTTAAACAAAAAATATTCGAGGAGTGGCAGTCTATTTCTGCCGATTTTTGTCACAGTTGGTGTCGAAGATGGCTAAACGCTTAAAAGCAATTATTAAAGTTAATGGTGCATCAAAGAAATATGAAATTTATTGTCAATAAATTAATATCCTTTATATCATATGTAATATACTTATATATCTATTATTTTTGATCCAGCCTTTACTACATTTCTTTATTTGGGGATGCATAATACATATGCACATATAATACATATGCACAAACAACCCACACTTTCGCGGACTTTTCGTCGGATGGCTTATAATTGCAGTTTTTTGATTTCTTTAGATTACGTCCAATGAGACAACAGTAGTCAGGAGTTACACTTTATACGAAAGTGTGGGTTATTTGATTGTGGAGAGGGACTCCCTATTCTAGACGAGAGAACATATGTCGATACCCTGATAAGTCTAATCACCAACAGACAAAACATGTGTCCTCCAATGTGAGAGATGGGTGGGGCTTCCTCCAAGTCAAGCAACTAATGAATATATATATATATATATATATATATATATATATATATATATATATATATATATATATATATATATATATATATATATATATATGTATATATACATATATATATATATATATATATATATATATATATATATATATATATATATATATATATATATATATATATATATATATATATATATATATATATATATATATATATATATATATATATATATATATATATATATATATATATATATATATAGCCGACAAGGTAGCGTAACGGAACCGTGGAGGGAAATATTACAGAAATCTTTCACCCTTTCTCCACGTGGTGCCACCGATCGCCTTCGCCGATCTGTCAACCATGCGATGTCACGTGTCTCTCGGGACCGGTTTCTAGCCTTTCAGCCGTCATCAGCCGAGCTCCAGACGAACGCAAGGAAAGCAGTTCGGAGAGACGATCGGGGCCAGACCAGATCACCATATCAGAAACCGGTCCCGAGAGACACGTGACGTCGCATGGTTGACAGTTCGGCCAAGGCGATCGGTGGCACCACGTGGAGAAAGGGTGAAAGATTTCTGTAATATTTCCCTCCACGGTTCCGTTACGCTACCTTGTGGGCATACCTGGTATTATACCCGAGGTTCCAAGCAGAATGTTACGAGCGGTCCTGACTGCTACGAACATTCGCCGTATTATGGCGTGAGTTGTGTGCGATTACGACCCCTCATTAAAATGGCCATGATCGGTGGCACCACGTAGAGAAAGGGTGAGAGAAATGAGGAAAAGAAGCACCACAAAATAGAAGAAAAACCAACAAACAATCCTGACAAGGAACACACCATTCAATCAGCCACACCTAGAGGCAGAGACGAAACAGGCAGCAAACGAAAACATATATATATATATATATATATATATATATATATATATATATATATATATATATATATATATATATATATATATATATATATTATATTTTATAGTTTTAGTCAATTTTTGTAAAATTAGTACCATCGGTATTGTTAATCATATTGTAAAGGATGGTTATTAATCATATTGTAAAGGATGATAATAAAGTTATTTACTATATTAAATTATTTATTATTATTATTATTATTATTAATTATTTACTATATTAAATGAATTAAATGAAATGAAATGGTGAAAGATTTCTGTAACATGAACAACCAAAGTGAAATCGAATACGATAATTTCGAGTAACTTACTGGAAAAAAAATCTAAAATATTCAATTTTACAAAATCGTTCAAGCAAAATTATACAATTTTTAAACAAAGGAACATAAATGAACATATTTCGTCAAAAGGCGGCATTCCGGCATCCCCCTTCATTTTCTAAAGAGCGCAACACTAAAACCCAAAACAGGAATGTCTGAAATTTTCCAATTTTCACAAGTATAAAGTGAACTTCAAGGTAAAGTAGCTTACTCCTCCCGTCCTCTTGAAATTCTCCATTTCGCAACCCCCTACTGCTGGCGCCATTAAATTCCCTTAACAAAAGTTTCAAACCGATCACAATTGATTTCAAGAACGGTAGCGATCGAAACATTGTTAATATAAACAAGTTCAAAAGCAATGTAAGCTAAAATTTTGTTTGGATTAATTGCTATTGAAACTGTGGCATGCTATAGAATTCCAGCAGATAATTCTACAAGATATTTTCACGATGAAGCGGAATTGGATGATTCAGTTTCTACAAATTACTGACTAACCGGAGGGTACTTTTGTTGTGATTCATTTTGGTTATAAAGTCGTATCGTATCTTATCAAATCTAAGTAGAATTTTCTAACACAGAATTTATCAAACGTATCCAATATAATTAATATATTTTTAATAGTAATAATTTTAGTGAAATTGAAAAGCCAGCTTAAAAAGTCAAATACTTTAGATATAATAAGTTTGATATTTTTGCTACCATGGAGAAGAGCGAATTTGATATGTAGATCAAACGTTTTTTTTTTGTGGAAAAACCATCGTGCGGAAGAAAAGTTGAAAAATTATTATAAGGCCTCTGCACTTTACATTTCATTGTTTATTCGTAGTTTGCTGGATTACGATATGGTCGAACTGACACGAATGACTTTTCCAAGCTCTAAGCGCCCCTTTATGATCACTACAGAGAAAATGGTCAACAAAATTCATGATATCATGTTGGCAGATCGCAGAGTGAACGTTAGGGAAGTAATATATAATAGATAATAAACATCTCGGACGTAAGTGTACGGAACATCATATACTAACTATTTGCGCTGAGAAGTTAGAAAAACAAAACCAGCAGAGAGGCATTCAGGGTAAAAAGAGGTAAACCAACTAACCAAATGTAGAAATAGTCGAAAAAAAGACAATCATCCCACAATCTGACAGAACCACGATAGACAGACGCAGGATTAAGTAACAAAAAAACGATCCTGACACTTTCTTGTGTCAAATTTTAACTCTTGCTTCTTCTATTTCCTGTGATTGCTCGTCAGTGGGCCTTGATCCCCTTCAACTCTCACCTCCATCTGGATCAATCTCCAAGCAGCCGCTTTCCAGATTTTGATGTGCAATAATTCTTCAGCATCTTTTTTACAGTCCTGTCCCTTATTTTTGGTCCTTCCATGATTCTCCTTGGTATTAGACTTTCTGGCCACCCTTCTCGCCACATGCCCTGCCGATCTGACTCGCTGAACGCCCACATTGCCTACAATATCCAGATCTTTGTGTAATGACGTGATTTCGAAGTTAAACCTAATTTGCACATCACTAAATTCATTCACAACTTCACTCTTGTCATTGCCGATAATTCATTTCTGTTCTCTTTTCAATCGCCTTTATTTTCTCTATATTCATTTCTACACCTGCTCTTATCAGTTTATCATAAACTTTTCCTTTAGTCACAGTATATTATTATCAAGAAGTATTTGGGATTGATACAAGAAAACTGTTACAAATATAATTTACTCATACCAAAAGAGAACCATTAATTAATTTAATTTAATTAATTAATGAATCATATATATATATATATATATATATATATATATATATATATATATATATATATATATATATATATATATATATATATATATATAAATAGTTTGAAAGTCGTGAACGAATCAGATGATTCATTAATTAATTAAATTAAATTAATTAATGGTTCTCTTTTGGTATGAGTAAATTATATTTGTAACGGTTTTCTTGTATCAATCCCAAATACTTCTTGATAATAATATACTGTGACTAAAGGAAAAGTTTATGATAAACTGATAAGAGCAGGTGTAGAAATGAATATAGAGAAAATAAAGGCGATTGAAAAGAGAACAGAAATGAATTATCGGCAATGACAAGAGTGAAGTTGTGAATGAATTTAGTGATGTGCAAATTAGGTTTAACTTCGAAATCACGTCATTACACAAAGATCTGGATATTGTAGGCAATGTGGGCGTTCAGCGAGTCAGATCGGCAGGGCATGTGGCGAGAAGGGTGGCCAGAAAGTCTAATACCAAGGAGAATCATGGAAGGACCAAAAATAAGGGACAGGACTGTAAAAAAGATGCTGAAGAATTATTGCACATCAAAATCTGGAAAGCGGCTGCTTGGAGATTGATCCAGATGGAGGTGAGAGTTGAAGGGGATCAAGGGCCACTGACGAGCAATCACAGGAAATAGAAGAAGCAAGAGTTAAAATTTGACACAAGAAAGTGTCAGGATCGTTTTTTTGTTACTTAATCCTGCGTCTGTCTATCGTGGTTCTGTCAGATTGTGGGATGATTGTCTTTTTTTCGACTATTTCTACATTTGGTTAGTTGGTTTACCTCTTTTTACCCTGAATGCCTCTCTGCTGGTTTTGTTTTTCTAACTTCTCAGCGCAAATAGTTAGTATATGATGTTCCGTACACTTACGTCCGAGATGTTTATTATCTATTATATATTACTTTCCTAACGTTCACTCTGCGATCTGCCAACATGATATCATAAATTTTGTTGACCATTTTCTCTGTAGTGATCATAAAGGGGCGCTTAGAGCTTGGAAAAGTCATTCGTGTCAGTTCGACCATATCGTAATCCAGCAAACTACGAATAAACAATGAAATGTAAAGTGCAGAGGCCTTATAATAATTTTTCAACTTTTCTTCCGCACGATGGTTTTTCCACAAAAAAAAAACGTTTGATCTACATATCAAATTCGCTCTTCTCCATGGTAGCAAAAATATCAAACTTATTATATCTAAAGTATTTGACTTTTTAAGCTGGCTTTTCAATTTCACTAAAATTATTACTATTGAAAATATATTAATTATATTGGATACGTTTGATAAATTCTGTGTTAGAAAATTCTACTTAGATTTGATAAGATACGATACGACTTTATAACCAAAATGAATCACAACAAAAGTACCCTCCGGTTAGTCAGTAATTTGTAGAAACTGAATCATCCAATTCCGCTTCATCGTGAAAATATCTTGTAGAATTATCTGCTGGAATTCTATAGTATGCCACAGTTTCAATAGCAATTAATCCAAACAAAATTTTAGCTTACATTGCTTTTGAACTTGTTTATATTAACAATGTTTCGATCGCTACCGTTCTTGAAATCAATTGTGATCGGTTTGAAACTTTTGTTAAGGGAATTTAATGGTAGGGCGCCAGCAGTAGGGGGTTGCGAAATGGAGAATTTCAAGAGGACGGGAGGAGTAAGCTACTTTACCTTGAAGTTTACTTTATACTTGTGAAAATTGGAAAATTTCAGACATTCCTGTTTTGGGTTTTAGTGTTGCGCTCTTTAGAAAATGAAGGGGGATGCCGGAATGCCGCCTTTTGACGAAATATGTTCATTTATGTTCCTTTGTTTAAAAATTGTATAATTTTGCTTGAACGATTTTGTAAAATTGAATATTTTAGATTTTTTTTCCAGTAAGTTACTCGAAATTATCGTATTCGATTTCACTTTGGTTGTTCATGTTACAGAAATCTTTCACCATTTCATTTCATTTAATTCATTTAATATAGTAAATAATTAATAATAATAATAATAATAATAAATAATTTAATATAGTAAATAACTTTATTATCTTAATAATAACCATCCTTTACAATATGATTAACAATACCGATGGTACTAATTTTACAAAAATTGACTAAAACTATAAAATATATATATATATATATATATATATATATATATATATATATATATATATATATATATATATATATATATATATATATGTTTTCGTTTGCTGCCTGTTTCGTCTCTGCCTCTAGGTGTGGCTGATTGAATGGTGTGTTCCTTGTCAGGATTGTTTGTTGGTTTTTCTTCTATTTTGTGGTGCTTCTTTTCCTCATTTCTCTCACCCTTTCTCTACGTGGTGCCACCGATCATGGCCATTTTAATGAGGGGTCGTAATCGCACACAACTCACGCCATAATACGGCGAATGTTCGTAGCAGTCAGGACCGCTCGTAACATTCTGCTTGGAACCTCGGGTATAATACCAGGTATGCCCACAAGGTAGCGTAACGGAACCGTGGAGGGAAATATTACAGAAATCTTTCACCCTTTCTCCACGTGGTGCCACCGATCGCCTTGGCCGAACTGTCAACCATGCGACGTCACGTGTCTCTCGGGACCGGTTTCTGATATGGTGATCTGGTCTGGCCCCGATCGTCTCTCCGAACTGCTTTCCTTGCGTTCGTCTGGAGCTCGGCTGATGACGGCTGAAAGGCTAGAAACCGGTCCCGAGAGACACGTGACATCGCATGGTTGACAGATCGGCGAAGGCGATCGGTGGCACCACGTGGAGAAAGGGTGAAAGATTTCTGTAATATTTCCCTCCACGGTTCCGTTACGCTACCTTGTCGGCTATATATATATATATATATATATATATATATATATATATATATATATATATATATATATATATGTATATATACATATATATATATATATATATATATATATATATAATATATATATATATATATATATATATATATATATATATATATATATATATTCATTAGTTGCTTGACTTGGAGGAAGCCCCACCCATCTCTCACATTGGAGGACACATGTTTTGTCTGTTGGTGATTAGACTTATCAGGGTATCGACATATGATCTCTCGTCTAGAATAGGGAGTCCCTCTCCACAATCAAATAACCCACACTTTCGTATAAAGTGTAACTCCTGATTACTGTTGTCTCATTGGACGTAATCTAAAGAAATCAAAAAACTGCAATTATAAGCCATCCGACGAAAAGTCCGCGAAAGTGTGGGTTGTTTGTGCATATGTATTATATGTGCATATGTATTATGCATCCCCAAATAAAGAAATGTAGTAAAGGCTGGATCAAAAATAATAGATATATAAGTATATTACATATGATATAAAGGATATTAATTTATTGACAATAAATTTCATATTTCTTTGATGCACCATTAACTTTAATAATTGCTTTTAAGCGTTTAGCCATCTTCGACACCAACTGTGACAAAAATCGGCAGAAATAGACTGCCACTCCTCGAATATTTTTTGTTTAAGGAGGATTTTTTCCGTGGCAGTGATACTTGACCACATTTCTCTTAAAAATGTGCAAAAGATCTTCGATCAGGGATCGGTCTGGAAACTGTGCCGGCCATTCCAACACACGTATCCTATTATTACGGAACCAACGCATTGTTGCTTGAGTCCGATGACAAGGCGCGTTACCATGCTGATAATAGCACTCCTTCAAGCTGTCACCGAAAAGTTGAAGTATGGAGAGATCCAAGATGCGCCCCTATATATATATATATATATATATATATATATATATATATATATATATATATATATAATTAATTTTATAATATATATATAAAATTAAGGTTCAAATTTACAACTCTTGGTAAGATCAGTAGTCCTGTACAGTCTTCGGGCTTACTACCGATTTCTTACGCCGGCAGCAGCTGAGAAGCTTTATATTTTCCAAAACAAATCACTGCGTGTGGTTCTCAACGCACCGTAAGTTATAAGGTCCAAATCCATCGGGAAGCAGGTATTCCACCTATTTTCCAACTCAATCAACTCCAACTCGCGAAATTCAACCTCTCAACATTGCGAAACAGCAACCCTCCTCTGCGAGAATTATCGAACCTCCCGCCCTAGCCACAGCGCAATCCTCCGATAGCTTCGTCCCCAAAATTCGGCATCAAGACCTGGGTATCGAAACTATCTCGATTCCCGACTTGTGTAAGTCTACCCTTCCGCCTGCATGTCGAATGCTCAAGCGCTTTTGTCGATGCCAGCTTGGCCACTGTACCTATACGCAGCGTCGGTCTGGCAATCGGACTTCAATTGAAGCTTCGTGAAGTTCGATTGGACTTCGTTGAAAAATATCAATGAATCGTCGGACCTCCGTCTCTTTAGGACCACAAAACTCTGTCAATTACTGGGTCAACTAGAGACCCCCAAAAATTCTCGAAAAACCTATCCTGGAGTCAATCGTATGAAATAAAATTAGGAGCCGAGAAGGCCAATTTAAAAACCAGGCTGATAAAATAGAAAAAAATCGATTAGTTCGAAAAAAGAGCATCCGAGCTTAACTGACGAGTTCTTAAAGAATACAAACTGTCTTAACATGTGGATGCATTTTCTCTCCTAGTAGTTTGAACGAGTAGTATTGTAATGAACAACTCTCCTAGAGTTGTTCATTACATTACTATTGTGAAGTTTGTGATATTCAAACCAATGAAATCCTGAATAATGGAATCCTGAATGTTCCATCTTCTCAAATACTGTTCATTTAACCTCATTTTTATTAATTTAAAAGTTATCTACCTAATCATTAATTATTACTATTGTTAACTGACCTTACGATTGGGATCTGTAAAGATCGAAAAATTTCCTGCATTTGAAAGGCAATAGAATCCATATCGGCTTTAATTTGCCTAGGGGCATTGCCTTTCATTTTAATGCAAGAGTTTAATGACGGCTCAATACTCGATATTTTCTGTCTTTATAGAGACACTAACATCAACTGGTATAAATGACTGTTAAACAACAAGTGAGCATCTAATATGGCTGAAATTTTCAAGGTTATCTTGTGAGTGGAAACTTTTTAGATTACCCTCGTATTTCACAGATCTAATAAACTATTGCTGGTGTTTCCTGGAAATAAAAAAACCCTCTCTGTTAAGAACTCCAAATACCCGCTCTTCACTTTCCGCATGACCGGAACTGACTCGACGCGTTCCTTTCATCCGTTTTCGATCCGGAAACCCCTGAAATCGTTAACCGTCGTGATACGACCCGCCTACTCTCATTCGACGAAAGTAAAAAACGTCCGTTATTACCTCCCCCGCCCCCCAACTATTTATCTTTAATTCTAATAAATTTCTAAAGTCTTGCCGGACCATCTATCACCCGTCGCCTATCCCCGCCGAATAAATTTAAATCGTCCTGGTGCTCTTGGATTCTTCTTTCGCTTTCGGTCTCTCCGTCTCGGTTCCCTTCTTTCCCGTAGGCGAATTTTTTTGATTTGGCTTGAGTACGGGGTGATGTCGACGCTCGTAATGCTTTTATTCTATTGTTTCGTGTTTCTTTTTTCTCGAAATGTCCCTTTCTTTTGTCCGTTTCTTTGTTTCAATTATTTATGGTTGGATTTTTTTTCTAGTTAAATTCAGTGTGTTCGCATACATACAACACAATTAAAACTGCATCGCCACGAAAATTAGCTCTATTATTGCCTACATGTAATGGGGTTCATTTTCGTTGAATATCGAAATATACCACTATATCTGTAATTATGTTAGAACACAATAAATCATTTGCTGTTCATTGCTAAACAAGAATCTGATTTCAAACAGTTTTTAATACTATGATCAAAAAATAAAGTGACTTACAACCACTGCTTCTGTCTTTGACTTCTGACTGAAATTTCAAATAATCTCACTTATAGGTTAAATTATAACTTATAACGCCTTTTATAATTGTTTAACATTTTTATAGGGAATTTTTTAAAATGGATTTGTATTAAATTTTGTCTACAAATGAAAGGTTTTGAGATGAGCCTTTAAAAACGTTCAGAAAGTGTTACGGAAATAAAGCTATGCCAAAAACAGTGTTTGCAAGTGCCACCAGAACTTCAAGAAGACCTTCCATGTCAACTAATGACGCTCAAAAGTGACACGGAGACCGATTTTAAAGAACAGAACATTTTCACTCGTAGTCCACAAGTGCTTGTTTGTTATTATTCAGTCGCCACCATTGCGTGTCTCCCAGGACCGATTGATTTCTCGCCTTATAACTGTCATCAGCCGGGCTCAAGCTGAATGCAAGGAAAATGTCTGAAGGGAAACGATCAGGGTGAGGTCATGTTGATGGTGGGTTGTAATCTCACACAACTCACACCATCGAATAGCGACCGTCCTCACCACTCAAGACTGCGTGAAGTGTACCGCCCGGAAACCTTGTGTATGGTACCAAATTATATACAAAAGGTGGCATAGCAGACCAGTGCAAGTAGCTTGCCAGCAAACCTGATACTATGCTATTAAAAAATCGTTTAATTTTGCGTAGCACATGAATTTATTGGATTAAAAAGAAATAACGTATTAGAATGCGCGACATTATTTATCTTCAACGATTATATTAGCAATTTTCTATGGTACCACACAGTAAAATTTTAGTAGAAAAGAAAATAAACCAAATAATAAACCACTGAAATAAAGAACACGAGGAGAGAAAATGAAATATTAGGACAAAAAACCTCTAAACAGTAGAATAAAAACTTTACCGGTGGTGACATAACCTAGAAATAGAGAGGGAACTGATACGAAGCATCTCGGAGTAGCAGGGCGATTTAAATTTATTTGGGTACGATAGGCAGGGGGTGATAGATGGTCCGGCAGGACTTAGGAAATTTATTAGAATTAAAGATAAATAGTTAATAGGGGGCTAATAATGGAGTTTTTACTTTATCGAATGAAAACTGGTGGGCTGAATCACAATCGCTTACGATCTGGGTCGTTTTTGGATCGAAAGAAGATGAAAGGAATTCGTCGAATCAGTTGCGGTTATGCGATTAGTAAAAAATGTTGTATTGTAATACTTTTCAGATATCTATATATATATATATATATATATATATATATATATATATATATATATATATATATACATATATGTATATGTATATATATATATATATATATATATATATATATATATATATATATATATATATATATATATATATATATACATATATGTATATGTATATATATATATATATATATATATATATATATATATATATATATATATATATATATATATATATATATATATATATATATATATATAAAAGGCATTGGCCAATGCTCCTTTAAAGCCCAAACTTTGGAAACGCTACGTAGATGATATTTTTATAATATGGCCTCACGGAAACGAACTTCTAAAAAACTTTCTAAATCAGTTAAATGAAATCCATCCCAGAATAGATTTCACTCTGGAAGTCGAACATGATACAAAACTGCCATTTTTGGAGTTCCTCATCGCAAGGAAACTTTCTGGAACCCTCGAATATACAGTGTATAGAAAACCAACTCACACCGATCGATACCTTAACGCCAAATCCCATCCTCATCCTTCTTAAATCCAAGTAGTAGCGAACACTTTGATTTCCAGATCCTTCCGACTGATACTAGCAGATACATGAAGCGAAGAACTATCAAAAATTTCCACAGCCCTTAGACAAAATGGATATTCCGAAAATTGTATCAGAAAGGCCATTCACCGTCAGGAAACCCAAACACGAAGAACAATAGGGGATCATGAACCCAATATACCAAAGATCTTGCTACCATACGTAAAAGGATAGGATCACAGATAGGATAGGCAGACTACTAAGGAAACATAAGATCAGAACAGCCTACAAGCCGCATAAAACTGTTGCAAACATCCTAAAAAACCCCAAGGACAAAGTTAGACTGAAAAATCATGAGGTATATAGTATATCTTGTTCCGACTGCAACAGAGCATACATAGAACAAACAATCAGACGAATATCGGCCAGAATACAAGAACATAAAAACAACTTAAAAACAATCAAACCACTTTCGCTCTGTTCCAGCACCATCTACAAACAGGACATAAAATCAGTTTTGAAGGAACCAAAGAAATAGCGAATATTGAAAACTACAAGATCCGAACAATCAAAGAAGCCCTTGAAATAGAAGAAAGAGGTGAGCTAAATACGCGAAACGACGCTCGCAACATTTCAAAAGTATGGAAATCCCTTCCGAAAAAGGAAGAAACGCGGCAACGTGGCGGCGAGGTAGAACAATCAATAAACGGACGCCCGACAGCGTTGCCGAGCGTCGCAAATATTACCCGAACTACCCCGATTCAATCTACGCAGTCGCCGGCCGGCTATAAAAGCGAGCACAACGACCCGTGCACGTCAGTTTGACTCTTCAGTCGAAGCGGACAACACTTGAAAATGCCAAATGCATTCATATTTCAAATTTTAAAATGTGTGTATATATATATCTATATATACACACATGTACACGTGTATATATATAAATATATTTGTAATGATAGTTTCTCGGGTATCCCGTGGTAGCTGAATGTCCACTGATGGACGGTTTCGCTGACGTTTCGATGGAATCTCATCCATCATTTTCAAAGCGTTTACTCGACGGTGTTTCGACAACAAATGCGTCGAAACACCGTCAGCGAAACCGTCCATCAGTGGACATTCAGCTACCACGGGATACCCGAGAAACTATCATTACATTTCACACCCATGAAAACATTGACGGAAACTATGTAAGTAGTCTTCGATTCGCAGATCATGTTGTCATGTTGATCATGTTGTGCATGATTTCGCAAATCATGTTGTCCTATTCAGTAACAGTATAGAAAATCTCTCTTCTCAGGCCACCAGAATGAACGGGGTTGAAAATGAATATTCAAAAACGAAGATAATGGGTCCAGTGGAATACAATATTGTCATGGATAACTACAACGTTTAGGTGGTGGAAGAACATGTATACTTGGGACTTAAATCAAGATTGGGAATAGTAACCCGACCGCTGAGATATCACGTCGAATATGCTTGAACGGGACGACCTTTGGGAAACTCAGTCATATAATGAAGAACTCGAATATATCAACAAGTTTAAAACGAAAAAAGTACGAAACATGCATACTACATTTGGGGGTTGGACATGTAGCCCGCTAGCAGCCGGATCGTTGGGATACGTAAATTATAATATGGAGATCAAGACTAACCACACGAAGTAGAGGAAGACTGTAGAAAACATGACATAGAGCAAATAGCTGGAAAAATATGGTTTCGGACAGTCGAAGATAGGCACAAATGGAGGGAGCTTGAAGAGGTCTTTGTCCAGCAGTGGATAGGTTGTTTGGTTTAAACAAACGATATATATATATATATATATATATATATATATATATATATATATATATATATATATATATATATATATATATATATAATTACACTATCGCCATCAAATGTCAACAAGCAAACGTTGACTGTTGACGTCTCGGAAGACGCTTGTTAAAGTTTGATCGCAACTGAAGGATTGGGCAATTTTTAGGCGGAAACGGGAGAAATGTCCGTAGTTTTCTGAATTTTTTTAACGTAATATATTTTTGTCAAAATATAAGAAAGTCAGAGAAAAGAAGGAGTTGCAAAGATTGCAAAAAGGCAGACGATTTTAATAATTTATTTTGCAGATAAATACGATTTATTTGGTCGTGTTATTCTATTATTACTAGTATTATTGCTCTGCAAAAACAAGATGTCCATCGGAACTTTTTCTCGTGGTGCTTCCACAGATTTGGCCTGACGTTTGAATAATGTGGATAGACAGTAAAAAAATATTTTCTTACCTAGAGACAAAAGCCAAACCTTTTCTGATACGTAACATATTTTCTTACGCGTTTAATACAAACATTGTAATCTCAAAATGATGCCATAATAACCCACTTTTCTTTATTTACTGAAAATATTCACGATCAATTGTATTACCTTATGAAACTTATCGTAATTTAGTTTGTCATTATCAAAAAAAAAATTGGATTCTTCTACTCCGGCATCTTCCTGATTCGTATTAAGAGAAAAAAACGTCCGAACTTCGTTGGGCACACTTAACACGTACAAAAACATATATAAAAGAACTTTTCTCCTAAATATTTCTGTCTTGAAACATCAACAACGCTAAGGAAGGGAGAGTTAGTAAATCCCGAACGCTCTATAATTCCCCTCAACATTTCGATACTTAACTCGGAAAACTGGTCTTTGGGGATGGGTCATTAGTTGAAATAGTTTTTCAGAGAAACAGCACGATTTTCGTCAGAGCGAATGAAGCGGATGAGGAAAATTGGTACGGTGTTTTATTTGATTTTTATATCTTCTGAATTTATTGATTTATGTCTACTTGTACGTTCCAGGCATGGAGAGAAACGGTAAAAATATTATTTGGAGTTATACTAAACTCAATGAGACTCGCTAAACATCGAGTAACTTTTTTCAATTTTTTGACGCGCGTTTAATTCTATAGTTATATATATAGTATAATTCATAGTGTAATTCACTCTAGTATAATATACTATAGTGTAGTATATTATATATATAGTGTAATATACTATAGTGTCTAGTATAATATACTATAGTGTAATTCACTATAGTATAATTCACTCTAATTCTATAAAACGAAAGTGTGTGATAAAAAATTATGAACTGTGAAGTTGACCAGGCATTACGGTGTAGGTTCTTTATCCCGGCTCACGGTTCATATATTTTGCTATTTTAATGCTCTCATATACATCTTGAATAGTTATGTGATCTATTGTCTTAAGTTATCTATTTGCAGTTAGGTGTACAGATCGAGATAAAAAAATTGCTTCGAAAAAGGAAGAATTGAGACTTTTCTCCAATATTTTTATTTTTTAATTCAATATTTCAATATTTTAAATATTTTTTTATTTTATTTTATTTATATGAAAACGAATCGTGTCATAAACCACTTTCGGATACGTCTGATCAGAGAAGGTATAGAAATTGAAAAGCAAGGAAGTCTAAACAGGAGGGACGACGCTCTACACTTGCCGCCAACGTGGAAAAGCGTTCTTAAACCATCAGACCTAGATAGCACGACTGAAAACAAATACGTCGCAAGCGCCTCAGGGGGCGGAGCCAGCGCCAGTGCCAGTCAATCGCTAGCAACTAAGACCGAGGCCAGAAGACATAAATATCACACGGGAAACCGATCTCTCTCAGAAAGTCACGAATCTTCCGACAGTAAACACCAAAGATGCCAAATGAGATTTTGGCGAAACATCTGCCGACAGGGTCTACCTCGACAACCGGATGTACTCCCGGAAAAGACCTAATACATTATTAGGTTCTTGGATGGAACCACATTTAAGATTTGCCTATCTACCTACTCCCCAGGGCTCACAAATAGAAAAGCTTTTCTAGTAATAATTCTAACATTATTGACCGCAGAAATTTTTCGAACATGGGTAGAAATGCTATTAAAACTTTTAAATTAATAGAAAGTATTTAAAGCAGTGAAGCAATGAGTCATAAGGACATTATTAGGTGTTCTTCAAAATTTCGTGATGCTAAAGAGAGCTTTGAAGACGATACACGGTCAGGTCCATCAATGACAGTTTGATCTCAGAAAATTCTTCTAAAACTGGCAGAAATCCTTCGACATAATCATCGTATATCAAATACAAGAGTTTTTAAAATTTCTAAAGCTATTGTACATCTCATCTTAATGGGGTATTTAGAGAAAGTTGGCTAAAAAGTTTTGTTGTGCTCGATAAAACTCCTTATTCTCCGGATTTTGATCCGTTCATTTTCTGGCTATTTTCAAAATTCAATTTACCCATGACTGGATATTGTATCGATATGATTTTAAATATCGATCAGGCCTTGGGATTGCCTCAAAGCATACAGGAAGACCCATAAAAACATCCTAAACTTAAAGTTTTTTAAAAGTGCTATAAAAAATTAGCCGCAAGAAATAATCAAAATTTTGTTACTTTACAATAAAGAATATTCAAAACAGTTTTTTCGTCATATTTTGACAACCACATCCTCCAAATTGGAGACACATTACATTTGTAGATGATTTCTGTTGGAATAACGTCATTTCTGGTGGAATAACAGTTATCTTTCCTTCAATGGCGACTTTCAGAGCTGCTATAGGAAGTTACCGTTACTTTCATATTCTCTTATAAAAGTAGAGACCAACAATTCCAAACTTTGCAATAGTCACTATTCGGTTATATATTCTGAATGCCAATGGCCTTTCGTGTAGCAAGGGCATTTATCGGGCTAACAGCTAAAATTTTATTCATCAAAATAGCCTTCATCACTGTATAGCAAAACACCTTGAGAGACGCGTTCCAATATCGTCAGGCAAACGTTCATGTTGTTATCGAGGTGCAGGCCGCTGCATAGGACTAGTTTAATAATTTCTGGATAATTCTCAATGTTGAAGTGTGTTTTCAGGTTAATAATTTCGAAGAGATTTCCTCGTGTTGGACAATCAGGCCATTTTTGTTTTAAAGTTGATCTAGTTATGTAGAATATGAGAATATTTAACGAACGATAACGACGATAATAATCCAGACTCCACTATCACATTTCTCGTTTCCTATCTTTGCATGTTGACCAATAAAAATTGAAAGAATTGGTCCAAGATATGATCCGTTATCTTTACACTATTATCATGATCATCATCAATCAGCCACAAATTATTCGATGTCGAGTATAGGCCTCCTTTAGATGTTGCCAGGCTTCTCTATTTTGTGCAGTTGCAACCTGGTGTGTTTTGATTCGTTGTAGATTATCCATACATTGGGTAGGTCGTCTTCCACGACTCTTGTCTGATATTGATTTCTATTCGATGATATTCTTCGTCCATCTGTCGTCACTTTGTCTCTTCACGTGGCCAGCCTACCGCCACCACTTTAATTTAGCTATTTTCTCTGTTATATTTTCCACCAATGTTCTTCAACTGATCTGTTCGTTTCTGACTTTATCTCTCAGTGTGATCTGTAGCATCGACCTATCTACTTTTCGTTGTGTGATGCGTAGTTTTTTCTTTGATGTTTTTGTGGGGGCAAAGTCCCTGTTCGGTAAGTCAGAACCGGTATGACACATGTATTAAAAGTTTTTTGTTTTAGACTAATAGAAATATATTGTTTTTAAAGACAATAAATCAATTAAAGACAATTCTAACTTTATGCCCCAGGTAAATGTACTTTTCCACAAATTCCTTCTGTGATATTCTCACTTGGGTCTAGGTCCAGTTAATACTTTTAAAACCGTATTCTAAAATAGTTATGAGTGTTTTGATACGCCACTATAGCATTCTGAAATTGAGGAGGTTATTTTGTGACACCATGTATCATAAGCACTTCCAGCGTTACATTAACCCACAAGTAGTTTTTGTGAGCACTTTTTTTCTCGGGGCAGAATATATAAAAAAAGCTTTTCACCTAAATTTCGGTGTGTTGTTATCGAAAAAAAAAAACATATTGTGTTTTAGCACTCTGACATATCCACATTCTTCTTTAAAAACTTTATCGATTTCTATCAAGAAGAAAAACATCAGAAACTCGATTGCTACACTTAACACATAAAAATATATATAAAAAAACTTTTCTCCTAAATATTTCTTTCTGGATATATCAACAACGCAAGGGGAGGGGTCAGTAAATCCCGAACACTCTATAATTCACGTCAAAACTTCCATTGTTAACTGGGAAAACTGGCCTGAGGGGATGGGGTTAAGTTGAAATAGTTTTTCAGAGGAAAAGCGCGATTTTCGCTAGAGCGTACGGGAAAAATGAGGAGTATTGATATGGAATTTTATTTGATTTTTATGACTTCTGAATTTTCCGGGTAACAATATTTTATCAGGACCTTTATATTGTTTTTATCGATTTTATTTTTCCGTAGGTGCCAGTGCTGGGAAAAAAAACTGAATATAAGGCTTTACTGTGTTCTATTTATAGAAAGAAATAAAGTGTATTAATATTAGTGATAAAGTAAAATATTGTGTATTAAAGTGCGACTAGAACGTATGTAAGTACATTTTACATTTTGTTTACAGAAGATTTATTTCAATATACAACTCGCTTATGATTCACAGTTTTTTGCCTCTTTTTTATTTGCTTGAATATTGTCATAAAAATAAAAATTAAATTTTGTTGTCTGGAAAATATTAGCGATTTTAACCAGTATACTGACATATTAATTGCAATGCTCAGAAGGGCTTAGAAACCACTAACATTTGGTTCAATAGTATGTGAGGGCTGTTATGTAAAATATACGAGGTGAAAGAGTCACTTTGTCGTAGCAATTCATTTCGTGAATTTTTCTAGTTACTTTTATTTATTTATTAATTTAATTATAATCTTTTATCTGTCCTAGCCTCTTTAGTTGTTAACATCATTATCATGATATGTGTTTCTACAACCCTTAAAGGGTCTTGACCTGTCGTAGAATGTGGTGCCATTGGTTCCTGTTTTCGGCTTTTGTTTTCCAATTATTTATTTTTAGTGTTTTTATGCCGCCTTATATTTGGCCCATAAAAGGTCTCTTAGGTCGTCCGTTGGATCTTTTGTTTATTGAGACTTGATCAATTATTTGCTTAGTGAGGTTATTTCCATTCGATCTTTGAACATGGTCTATTCATCTCAGCCTTCCAAACCCTCCTCTTTAGTTATGCTTTTCCAATTCTTCCTGAATTTGCATTTTATTTTCTAATCTGCAATGCCTAGTTAGCGTTCTTGTGTCCTTTCCTATCTGGTCTAACCAATGCCTTCTTTCCCGTGCTCTTCCCTCCAATGGGGTCCATTGTAATATTCTTTTAATTATTTCTGTGGGTGATCTTCTCATTATGTGATCTGTCCATTTAACTTTCTTGCTCTTATATATCGGGGATTGTTTCTTCATCCTAATTCTTCCTTTATTTCTTGATATCTTTGGAATCTCCTTTCCCTATTTCTTATTATGTCTGGTCCAAGTATTTTTTTCGTTATTTCGTTTCTAGTGTTTGTAGGCCTTTTTCTTTCTTATCTATAGTGACTGACTCTAGTGCGTATGTAATAATTGGTCTTAGTTTGTCGTATAGTAATCTTTGGTTTATTACTTACTTGCCAAACGGGTCCAATATACTTAACGATGTCATCAGACCATCGTGCTTTCGGTCTTCTTCGCGGACGTGCTTCGTCGTGCGACCAAGCGGTATCCACTCCAGGATTGCCTCTTTTTATAACACACTTTCGTTTGTTTCCTGATCCATGTGCAGGGCTTTCTATTTCGTCTTGTAATGCCAAGCATACATCTTTCCATTCCTTTCTGCGCGCTACTCGAAGTTTCTGAATTGATTGCGATGTGAGTGTCCAGATTTCACTTTCCTATGTCATAATGGGCGGGACGAACTGATCTAAGACTTTTTTTTCAGGCAAAGTGGGAGTTTGCTTTTAAACACTATGTTGAGCCTGCCAAATCCCTGCCAGTCACATTTTAACACGCCATTCCACCTTTCGGGTGGTATACCCTTCGATTGAAATCCTCTGCCCAGGATATATAAAGTGGTCGACGATCTCCAAATCTCTTCCTAGAACTGAAATTCTTCTGTCCTCAGCGAATTTATTGATCATAACCTGACTTTTTTTCAGGTTAATTCTTAAGCCAAATGGTTTGCTAGCCCTTTGCAGCTCCATTAATGGCATCATTGGCAGCATTTGCATCATTGGTCTATACACCATCGTGTTCCCAATCCATATTACGGAATTCTTGTTCAAGTCAGGCCGAGAATAAAATAGGCATATTGCCTATTGCTGTACACCTCGCTCTACATTAATTGCCACTTCAAGATCATCAAGGTGAATTGTCTCTGTAGCTCTATCATATATCGATTCTAATAGGTTTACATATTCTTTGTCTACCCCCTGTCTAAGCAATGCATCCATTATGGCCTGCTTTGAGATTAAGTCAAATGCTTTTTCGTAATTGATAAAAGCCAAGCACAGTGGCATGGTGTATTCGTTGTGCCTTTCTATGGTCTGCTGTACAACCTGGATGTGATCCATTGTACTGAATCCACTTCGGAATCCTGCTTGTTCTCTTCAATTTTGTCAATATTCAATTTTCTTAATATTCTTTAAGATGTTATCTTTGAAAATTTAGTACATTACTGATATGAGGCTTATTGGACGGTAGTTCTTTAAATCTTCCTGTGCTCCTTTTTTATGTAAAATGACCACTTCTGCATTTTCCATAAGCCAGGTACTTTTTGTTCTTTGAGGTATTTTGAGTATAATTCTGAGTGCTTTATTTAAAGCTCGACCACCAACTTTTAGCATTTCGACAGTTATACTGCCCTTTCCTGAATCCTTGTTGTTTTTCATCTATTCTATAGTATTTGTGACTTTCTCTACTAGGATATCTAGCATTTGTTCTTCGGTGAATATTGTTATCTTTGATTGATTTTGAACACTGTGAATAAAATTTTCTGACAACCTCTAACATATTCATTCGCGCCCTGCACACTGTGCCATTCTCACGCATTAAGGTACACATTTGCGTTATTTTCCTTCTCAGCTTCTGTTTAGGGTTGTTAATTCTCCTATTTTCTTCCAGAGTTTTTTGCACTAGCTGCATGTTGAACCGGCGCATCTCCTCTCTGATACTTTTTCTTATAGTTTCGCAGAGTTCAGCGTACTCGACTCTGCCAAAAGGACTCTCTGTATTTCTCATTGTCCGTAGTTTTATTTTTTTATTTAAACACATTTAACATGCCGTTCCACCTTCCTAGCAGTATCCCCTTCATTGAAATCCTCTGTCCAAAATATATAAAGTGGTCCATAATCCCTTTTGCAGCTCTTTGGATCTTTGCAGCTTCTTTGGGTCTTGTAAAAGAGGAACGTGCCATATATATATATATATATATATATATATATATATATATATATATATATATATATATATATATATAGGGACCGAAGGAAAAGGCAAGGCACCCACGTGTAGTATGCTTATATATAAACAAATTAATTAGTTGCCTGTTTTTGTTTGATAGTTAATACTACATCAAGAAATACTTTATTTAATCTTGTTATTTGTGAACGTGCGATCGAAGGTGAACGATCTTCAGATGTACACAAAATATAATATTTTTTATATGTTGCTGTACTTACAGAAACTATACCAGACTGGGTTTGCCAGTACTAAGTACACCATCATGCCTTGTACATTGTACATCACATATGCACATAGCTTGTAATCTAAATTAACCAAAACAGTCACCGTCTAGTCTAGTTGCTTAAAAAAGCGATTGTTAAAAGCCTAAGCAAATTCTACCACAACTCGTGAGACCCCAAAATATAACGAAATTGATTCAGTTTAAAAAGTAATAACTGATAATGAAGTATGATTGTTTACATAAAACTAAAAGCAGCAGATGATAGTCCAAGAGTCATGAGTTGATTTAAAATACATCCAAAGCGATATTCATCAAGAGGCGATCATCAATTTTAAGTGGTTAAGAAGAATGTTTAGACCTGACGAATAGCTAAGATATTGTGGTTCATCACGGCCTGACCACATACGTCTGCGTTCATTAGTCAGTTGTTATTGCAACTTGATTGGTATGGGTTATCATATCCACCATGTAGTCCTGACATTGCTTCGCCAGAGAAATGAATATAACGATTTCACAACAACAAAAATCCACTTTTCTTTATGGTGAAAAATCGGGAGTAGTTTCTAGACGACCATATAATTTTGCCCAAATTTAAGTAAAAATACTAAAATTTTATTTATTATTCAGATCGTTGTATATTGCAGTAAATCATTCTTTTCCAGGTTTAGAATATATCAAAATTTAGGAACCTTAAACAAGCATAAGATCTGGATTGAAACGTATTTAATATCTTTTATATCTATAATATCTATAATATCTATAACAACTAATGATATCTGATATGTTTTATATTGAATTTTATTTTACTTAAGGTTACGTGTTGATAATAATGATAATTAAACCTTATTTTTTCGAAACAAAATTGTTTAGCTGAATATTGTTATATAAAACATTTCAATACATTATTAGAATTAGAGACGTATCTCTTAAAGTTGAAAAACTATTTTTAGATTAGTAAGAAAATTACAACTTGACACCAGTGTTGTGCATTATTCGAATAAAACGTAGTTGAATAACGAACAACGAATAATTTTTTATCTGTTATTCGTCTCCATTAGTTGGTTATTCGGATCATTCGTTATTCTTTTTTCACGTTAATTAGTCGTAATAGTTATTCGAAACCTATTTCGAATTTATTTTTAAATCAATACTACTTAGAAAATTAGCCTACCAATTACCAACAAAAATTGAAGCTAAAAATTGTATAACATTTTTTTTAATAAAAACATATTTTTTTTAATAGAGTCCCAATTTAGTTTTGAGTTTGTTTTTTTCTTCAATACCAAAATATTTTAATAATTTTTTTTTAATTTTTTTAATCATAGTTTTTAAACTTATTGTTTTTTAAACAGCTTATTAAATTTTTTAGACAGAAAAGAGTTTTTAAATGTTATTTTGAATCGGGTTTTTATAATTAATTTTAAATTGAAATTGTATTAGTTTTGAAGAATTGAAATCTTGCAACAGGTTTATTTCTCCTTCTCTGAAAAATAAATTTCATATTTAAAGTGCCAAGATTATATGCTTTCCCAAAAAATCATAAACAAGGAAAATTGCATGCCAATTGTATCAGCCATTGATTTTCCAACATACAACTTGGCAAAATGACTAGCACAGGAATTTGGAACTACTTTCCTTTTCTGTGATAAATTCAATGGAATTTATAAAAAAGTCAAAAACACGCATCTACGGGAAGATGAGTTCTGCATGTGATCAAAGTTTGCTTTTCAGGAAACTAGAGCAATTTTTCGAATTTTCAAGAAAAATGACTGACTTATATTTTTTTTATAATTTTATTTTAAATTACGATTAGAAAAGTTTTTACTGAACATCAGAGTCTTTTTAATTCAAGAATTGTGACAAACAATAGCACATAAATGTAAAATAACAAAAAATCAATTTCAAAAATGAATATTTTTAGAGGTTTTCTTATGTTTTCTGGGCTTTCTCGCATTAAACCTCAAATGTAATCTTCCATATTCATATTCTCGTACTACTCTTGATAACGTCGTTCAAAGTCCATCACATCTTGGTGATAACGTGCTCCTTGCTCTTCTGAGTAGGTACCCATGTTATCTTTAAATTGGTCCAGGTGAGAATGTAGCATATGAAGTATATGGGACATTCTGCAGCCCATAATTTTAAAGCTTTCAAGCATAGTTTCAATCAATTCTTCATAATTGCATGCTCTGTTGTTTCCAATAAAACCATTAACAACTGCTTTAAGACTCTCCCAGGCTTGTTCTTCATGAGCATTGAGGAATTCTGTGAAATCATCACTGCTCATTATTTGTTTCATTAGTGGTACGACAAAAATACCCGCTTTAACTTTAATTTCAGATAATTTGGGAAAAATCCCTTTAAATATTCAAAAGCTTCAGAATTTGGATCCAGAGCTTTCACAAATTGCTTCATTAGGCCTAATTTACATTTAACGGCGACATCAATATATTCCTAGGCTCTGCAATTGATTCCGACTTCACATTATAATTTCCTACCTGAAATTCGACTCGATCAAGCCATATACGCCGTTGGTAATATACTGAACCTGCTCTGCTTTTCCATCCTTGCCTTTCCATCAGAAAACATATTCTGTACGTTTTAACTTTTCCAGTACCATTTTCACACTAACGTAACTTTCCTTTAAGCATTACAGAACGTGGAAGACTAGGGAATAGGTTTCCATTGTGAAGAAGAACTGCTTTTAAGCTTTATGAAGAGCTAGCGATGAAAAGCCGCCAGTCAGAAGGTATGCATCGTATTCCGATTTCCTCGAACAATTCAGTGACCCTATTACAGTAAAAAAGTCCGGTTTCTTTGGTGAAAAAACATAAAAAAAATTATGGCGCTCTCTTTGATCAGTTATTTTCACTTCATCTTTAAGCAAATTCCACTGTTTCAATCGTGAACCTAAAATATCTGCTTTATTCTTGGGTCGGTTTAAGTCTCGTACTAAATCATTGAATTCTATTGAGCTGATGAAATGTGGTCCAAAACTCTGTGACTTTATCATGAATTCACTACCATCGGTGTTGGTAAGCGGTGAACTGGATTCTGGTAAACTTTGCAACAATTGCATTCCGAAGCTTTCTAATTCTGAACGAGATGGAACGGGAAAATTCTCACCCTGAGGTGTCGGAGAAGACGTTGAAGGAAGATCAGGATAAAAAATCTTTTCAGCATTTTTATCAGATCGACGCTTACTTGGATTAACGATACAAAAATAACAGTCTGGCACATGATCACTAGGTTCCCTCCAAACTCTTGGCACTGCAAACTTCATGTGCCGTTTTTCTCCTCGATACCAGGCTAGAAATAACGAAAACAACTAGTGTAATTTAAGTTTTATGCATATAAAAATAAGAAATACTAAAATAGAATATTAACATGTTCGACATTTTTGAAAATTTTTAATTTAATTTTTTTACCTTACCTAAAGTATTTTTGCAATTATGACAGGTAAAGTGAGGTTAAAATAGGTTTCATAAGCTTCGCAAAGCTTCAAATTTATTACCAAAGCAAATTTTTTGCTTCTGACTTTAATAAATTCACCGCAATTCAACGCCATTTTCTAACTTAGTAATTAATACACAAGGGCGGTTGTTACAGATGTGATAGACAGGTAAACACTCACTACTGTGCCTTTCACAAATAATATGCAATTTGCTATCAGGTTGATCAAAGTGCTGCCATCTGTTGCTCATAAAATCAATTAAAATCTTCAAAACTTACTTAAAGTTTTTGGTAAGCAGATTAATCAATTTTCTTTTGATTAATTAATTAGCTAGGTGTCCGAAATGAATGGTTATAATAAGAATATTGTAGTAAGTTTAATTAGAAATCATATGTTCAGACAATTATTGAAAGAATCTTCGACTTTTCAAAAGAAACAGAACAAAAATAAATTCATATTAATACGGTTAGGTGCTCAATTAACACGAGAACTAGACAATATTTTGAAGGAAGTGGACATGAAGGTAATCTACAAACTATATCATAAATTATGAGATGTCCTTGGTAACCCAAAGGATAAAACAGATCAACATGAAAAGTTTGGGAGTTATAAAATTAGTTGTCAATATTGTGATCGAAGGTATAGTGGACAAACTAAAAGATCAATATTAACCAGATATAAAGAACACATTGCCCACATTAGATATCGGTGAAGCGAAAATCGTGTGTTGCCTAACATGAACTCGAACATGACCATAATATAGATATATATTAATAACACTGATAAACTAAACACTGTTGTGACACCTACATATTCAAATTCACCTCATATACGTGTTTATGTTTGAATTACGTCGTTTCTGAAGTTAGATAGCTATCATAGTCAACAAATTTAATTTTATTGATATTCGTTAAGGCTGTAAATATGCCATGAAAGCGTTTAGATCACCACGTTTCGCTAACCATGTTAGCATCATCAGGAGATGATTTAATCAAAACAGTTTATTTTTGAGAATTAGATGGTGATGGGCATAGTACTATCTAAACTTAGAAGTGGTCATAGTACTATCTAAATTAGACAGAGTTTTCGTGTGTCAAAAAAAAGTTTGAATTTTGTGGACCAGTGTAATTCAAGAGTGTGTAATTCAACTTCAATATCTAAAAAAAAATCTTTGTAATTTTATTCGAAAAATCGAATAAAATCAGATCAAATAACGAATAAATTATTCTATTTACTTTATTTCGAATAACGAATGAAAATCAATTCATTATTTGCAAATAACAAATAAACTACATTTATTCCAAATTTTTATTTGTTATTCGAAATATTTTTTCACAATACTGCATGACACTATGTCAAAAACGCAAAAATTCAAAGAGAACGGTTATGATACGAAGGTTGTTCGAAAACTCTTTAGTCTGATACACAGATGGTGCAAGTATAATCGGCGTGCTGTGAAGTTTCAGAAGCGTGAATATTGGAGAACAGAACAGTGAATATTGGAGGAGGAAACATTAAATTGTGGGGTTGCTTTTTCTATAATGCTGTAGGTCCACTATATTGGATCAAAGATACCATGACCAAAGAAACCTACATGGAAATATTAGAAAAAATTATGCTTCCTTATGCCGAATATGCCGCTAAAGTGGATCTACCAGCAGGATAACGATCTGAAACATATCGCGAAAGTAGTGAAACGACGGTTTCTCGCAAATACGATTGAAATATTGCCCTGGCTGTCGCAATCTCCGGATTTAAATCAAATAGAAAATCTTTGGCAACATTTAAAAAAGACATTGCTAATAAAAAAGCATCAAATAAAAATATGTTGTGGGAAGAAGCCAAGAAAACTTGGTGTTCTATACTGGTTGAAACTTGTCAGAAGTTAATATTCTATTCCAAGGAGATGCTCAGCTGTGGTTAAACAAAAATGATATTCTACTAAATACTAATATTTTATATTTATTAAGTTTGTTCATAAGCATTAGTTTTCACAGTTTAAGGTTATAAGTGATATACTCTTATTTTTTTGACCAGAAAAAAAGCACATATTGTTTCAGAGTTGTAGTAACTTTTGTAACACTAGGATAATGTTTTGTTTTATCAATAATTTTTGTATCAGGACGTTATGCAACGTTAATAATAATATAATAATTCTGTAATAAATTCGTTAAACTAAAATGTTTAGATTCAGCATTCATACTCTTATTATTTTGACCACAAATATATAATAAATTGTTTAAAAGGGTTTAAACACCACGAACATACCAAAAGAGTTGGATTTTTTGGTTTAAAGGATGGTCTTTTTCTGGATGGATTTAAACGTGGTCGTTTATCAATTGAGGATGGGGAACGTTCAGGATGTCCAAAAAGTTTACGAAAATCGACAATGTCGAATTAAATGATCGCTGAAGTAGAGTAGTGAAAGAACTCGAGCTTGTTGACATTATAAACATCTCGATAAACTGTTTTCACTATATTCTGTATGATGTCTTGGCATGATAAAGCTGTCCATTTGATAAGTACCGTATTTGTTCGCACTAGACCAACAATGGCTTTTGATGAGTGTTTACATTTATTTTAACATGATTGTGCTAAGTTTCTTCAACCTTATATTACAGTGGATGAAACATGGATTCATCATTACCTGCTATAGTCCAAGCAGCAGTCCAAAGAGTGGCTGGAAGCAGCTTTTGTGTACCAAAGAAATCGAAAACGGTTTCAATTGCATGGCCGGGGTTTCCTGGTATTATTTCCTCGTATATTACCAGACAAGAGACAGGACCATTATAGAGCAGTATTACGCTTCTCGATTAGCTCAATTGAAGGGTGCTATTTATGCAAATATATTTATTTTTCTGATTAAAAAAGTGCTCTTTCACCATGACTATGCGCTTGCATATATGCATGCATATATGCATGCATATATCGAATTTTTTCAGCAAAAATCTGTGATCTACGCTGCGAGGTGATCCAACATTCACCTTATTCGCAGAATTTGGTTTCCAGTGATCATCTCCTATCCCTAAACTTGAAAATATTACTAACTGGATGAAGATTTACTGCAAACGATGAGATGAAGTTTGAGGCCACTGCTTATTTTGTCCATAATATGTATAATTGCATTATACTGAGGATCTTAAAAAGTTGGAATCTCACGTCTCTCTTGTCAGGGCGAGACATTTTCGAGTGACCCTCATAGATTTTCTAAAATGTATCCCCATGTTCAAAACATTATTTGCTTAAGTTAAACATGCATTGCAAATTGACTTGATTGGGCGAAGGAAAACTGCAACTGGAGCAATGTAATGTTTACGGACCGAGCCATAATTTGAAAATACGTTGCCATTCCATGGGTTTGTTGAATCTCTATCAAGCCGTTGGTACAGGGTTAAACATTCAGGAATCGTGCAATTTTGGGTCTGCTTCTCTATACAGGTTGTGGATTTGCGAAAAATTTAAACAATTGAAAAATGTTTAATATTTACAAGAAAGGGTTTTTTTATCAACTGAAAGTTAGCTACATCAAGGAAAATATGGATTGAATCCTACAACGATACTAAACGCCGCAGTAAACTACACAGCTTGTCGGAAAAATAACTTTTTAATTAAATAAAACAATTAGTTATTTTATTTTCTTTATTCTCTTTTATTCTCTTTCGCACCAATATATCTCGTTTTTCGGTATCGGTTCAATTACCTTTGTCACGGTTTCTTAGACTTGTGTAACACTGTCATAAGATGTTCCTTTCATGGCCAATTTGAGTTTCGCGAACAGGAAATAGTTACAAGCGAATAATGAGGATGTTGAAGCACACATACTTTTTTTGCCAAAAATTGCCGAACAGTATGAGAAACAAATCGAGTACAGATCTTTTTTGGTCGTATTTACTTCCTTCGCTATCCATTTGACACCCAAATTCGGATAGTAGACATTCATTTCACGCACTTTTTCCACCAACTCATCGCGATTGTTGTTTTTTTGGCCGTTCTGACTTTTGGTCGTTTACTAAAGCATCATGGCCGTCCAGGAACTGCTTGTACTCCTCGGATACACATGTACAGGAAAATCAATCATCACAATATACTTTTTTCATCAATTCAAATGTTTCTGTAAAAGAGAAACAGTTTCTCTTTGTTCCATCGTGTTTTTGCGACGAGGTGACAAAATGTATTTATCGTTAATACCGTTAATCGATTAATCGATTCTAATGATGTCGGTCTCGGTTTTATAGAGCAGATATCCAGCTTTCAGATTATATATTGTTTTAATAGACGGCGATAGTATTTTTCTTTGAATTTAAAAAATTCCGTTATTTCCGTCATACTGTGTATGTTCTGAGTTGTTTGATTAACGTTGTATAATCGTCTGTTTCACCTTATGCAAATTCAATTACAAGTATATGAAAGCATCAAACATAAGCTTCATGGAAGAGAAGTATTAATTTTGATAGAGTTGAATGGAGAAATTCTTTGAAGTTGGACGTCTTACTGGAGTGACTGTATTACTGCTAATTCTTAGTTCATTATGATTTGTGGAACTCAACCCTTATGATTTATTAGATGCCTTTTGATTGAGGCTAAATAACTCGAAATAAATTTTATCTACCAAGATGATGTGAGGAATTTTCAGATTATATATTGTTTCAATAAGTGGCACTAATAGTTTTCTTTGAAACTAAAAAGTTTCGTTATTTCCCTCATACCATGTATGTTCTGAGTTATATGATTTTTCAGTTATTTTCATCATACTGTATGTTCTGAGTTGTATGATGGACCTTGTATAATTGTCTGTTTCACCTTATTCAAATTCTATTAAAAGTATAAGAAAAGCATAAAGCATTAGCTTCATGGAAGAGAAGTATTCATTTTATGGAGTTGAATCCCGTGACCGTATTACTTCTACTTCTTAGTTCATTATGAATTATGGATCCCAACCTTTATGGTTTATTAGTTGCTTTTTGATCAAGGCTAAATATTTCAAAACAAATTTTTATCTACCAAGATGACGTGAGCGGCTTTCAGATTATATATTGTTTCAATAGGTGGCGCTAGTAGTTTTCTTTCAATTTAAAAAGTTCTGTTATTTCCATCATATTGTATGCTCTCAATTGTATAATGAACCTTGTATAATTGTCTGTTTTACCTTATGCAAATTTTATTAAAAGTATATGAAAGCATCAAACATAAGGTTCATGGAAGAGAAGTATTCATTTTGATGGAGTTAAATGGAGAAATTCTTTGAAGTTGGAGGTATGTATTACTTGATGGACTGTATTACTTCTACTTCTTAGTTCATTATGATTTGTGGATCTCAACCTTTATGGTTTATTAGTTGCTTTTTGAATGAGGCTAAATAACTCAAAAGATATTTTTATCTACCAAGATGATGTGAACAGCTTTCAGATTATATATTGTTTCAATAGATGGCGCTGGTAGTTTTATTTAAATTTGAAAAGTTCCGTTATTTCCATCATACTGTGTATGTTCTGAGTTGTATGATTTGTATAGTCGTCTGTTTCAGCTTATGCAAATTCTATTAAACGTATAGACGTTTATTCATCGATGCTTTCAGCTTAATGCTTTCATATGAAAGCATCAAGCATAAGCTTCATGGAAAAGAAGTATTCACTTTGATGTAATTGAATGAAGAAACTCTTTGAAGTTGGACGTTTTACGGGAGTTGTACTATACAGTATTACTGGTACTTCTTATTTCATTATGATTTGTGGATCTCAACTTTATATTTTATTAGTGGCTTTTTGATTGAAACTAAATAATTCAAAAGAAATTTTTATCTACCAAGATGATGTGAGGAAATTTTCCAAATAAATTAATCTTTTTGGGGAAAAAATTGGAAATACAAAAAAAGTTTTTCTTGGAAGAATTAAAAATCAAATATAATGGTAAATATTTTCATTCTTAAGCCTCCTCATTACACTGACTTTTCTTAAGGACAAAATCGAAATAAAACAAAATTCTGAAAGCTTTATACGAGGACATACCACTTCCTAACATTTTTATACTTATTCTTGAAATCAGGGTCCTTTGTTAGTTCCATTAGAACTCGACCTAGAAAACTCCCATTTCGGAAATATCTTTGTTCTGTCTGTTGCGTTCGCCTATTCGATTTGGCACACGAACGTAACCAAAAATTATTAATCTTAGCAAGCTTTGGTCGACGGCGACTGCATCTCGCCTCTAGCAGTAAAAAAAAACGAAAACTCAAAACAAAAGACTGACGATAGTTTAAAACGTCCTGAAACAGAAGTAACATTCTTTGTTTTGAAGGAATAATTGAATAAATCTATCCGGCGAGACGTACTGATAGGAAATACTTTCTATAGGATCGAATTTGCGAAAATAAAACTTTGGGAGAGCGAGCCCGACGGTCTTATGTAAAGAAAAATAAGCCCTTTTTCTCCGAAGACATGAAAAAAAACGCTAGAGGCAGCACGGGTGGGGGTACAAATATTTTCATTCTGCTATCTAAATTAATGTTAAAAATATATTTTCAAAATTAAATTAACAGAAGATGATGTGGCCGGTGCTACATTAGAATTTTCAAAAGTTTAAGAACTATCGACCTATACAAAGTCCAGTGCACGTACAAAGTGCTATCTTGCACGTTTCCTTATAAAAATTGGTTTATTTTTTCGTCCCAATATATTTCGCTTACTTTTAGCCATGGAATAATTTATAATTATATAACTCCTGGCCCTGCTGATATAAGTACAATTATTAATGATTCTCAATCTGATGATGGACTACTTCCTAAATGTGCAGATTCAAAAACACTCAAAAGAGGAAGAAAATATTGTTTTAATATTTTGTCTTAAACATGGAAGACGATAGTAATGATGTGTTATATTATTTATGTACAGATGTCAAATCTTCTTTCCGGGCAAGTGTTACCTATAAAATTAATATAGTTCTCGATTATAGTAGTAGCAAAATTAGCCCAATGCCAGAATGTCCAGAATCTGCTTCAAAAAACTGTTCTCATATGGTTGCTTTATTATACAAACTTGAAGATTATAAGTATGCTACGGTTATGATGCTCTTACATGTACCTCAAAATTAAACCAATAACCGGCCGCGGTGGTCTGGTGGATTAGGCCTGCCTGGCAATCCAAAGGTAGCAGGTTCGATTCCAGCGCTCGGATGGGTGTTTTTCTTTAATTCTTCTGTCCGTTTTACTTCCTACCCTACACACACACTTATATACACTCACATTACACACACACGCCCACACATATCTACATCTAAATGTCTGTGATAGTTTCTAGACAAGAGTGTAAAATCCAACAACGAATTATTCCTCAGTCACGCCAGTTAAAGGCTGGGTAAGCCCGGATGCCTTCTGAGAAGTGTTTTCGTAATGATAACGTAATAATAATTATTCGTAATTCGTAATAATAACAAAGTAAATGATGTTAATGATAAAAACCAATTTCCATCCAAATAATTCAATCTAACAAAGAAAAATAATTCCATATGGGATACTTTGGGATTTGGATGGAATATTAGTTTGAAAGAAAAAAAATGGTAGGCAGTCATGGGGACTGCCGACAGAAGTAAAAACTGTGTTTTTTTCAAATTTTTAAATTAGTTATGGTATGAATAATTAAAATTTTATTATATAATTAAATTCCAACACCAATATTTGAAATATTCGAAAATAAATGCTTTGTTTTTGTTATTCATTTTTCTACATAAAAATATTAGCACTTTAAGTACTCACTCTTGTACTGCACGGTGATTCTACAATTAAACAATTAAAATAATGATTATCTAAATCATAATTTAAACAGTGCACAGTATACACAAATTAAACTTTTCACGTGGTCAATTTAACTTCACTTACTGCCACTAAAGCATTTCAGTGACGCGAACTCACCAGATTTTACCCATCTAAAAAGAGTTCAACATGATACAGTCGAGTATATACAATCTATTAGTGTATATACGTATACAGCTACACAGGCCGCTGCGCGTCACCAGTCTGGTGCAACACGTCACTAGCATGTCGATGACGCGAACCCATAAGTTTTGCCCCTACCAAAAAACGCGGCTATAGAACTTTTCATTTCAAAAATTAATCAATTAATTATTAATTTAACTCCGGTAGAATATGGACCGGTTCAAATTCCTCTACACATTTACCATTATCAATTTCGGCAAAAATGTGTTTATCATTACCATTAGCGATACATTCTTCAACTGTTAAAATGGGTTTAGTTATAGATTTTATTGTATATCAAGGGGCAAAAACATGGCCTGGAGGATCACCTGAACCAGAGCTAAATATTGGAGGCACGGTTGTTAAAAATGTAACAAAGAATTTAGCAGCATGGTATATTGATCGTTACTTTACTCTCTTAGTCTGAAACTTTTAGATTTCCTATATGCAAAAAAAAACTCTTGAACTATACTTAGTTCAAGATTACCTTTAAATCTGAAAAGCAAACTTCAAACTGACAAAAAGTTGTTCAAAAAACGACGAGAGGAAGCTTTCAAGAGTTAAAAAGAGAAGATGGAAAATTATCTGTTACTAAATGGTTTGACAACAAATCTGTCTTGGTGGCTTTATCCTCCGAGGAGGAACATCTTCTTCCTATATTAACGTACCAGTGGCAGCTCGTGGGTTTTTAAAGTGGTAGGGCGTAAAAGAAAATAGTGCTGCTGAAGAATTTTTTGCTTTCCCCTTCCTCCTCTTTACTTTTCGTGCTATTGAAACCCCATACAGGAGGTGAACTAAGAAAATGAGTTAAAGGAAGGAAACTGAATGGAAATAAAATATGGCGTTTTGCTCCAAAAATTGTTTACTGTGATAAAAGCTGGAGGGGCGGCGCCCCAACGCCCTCCCTCATGAGCCGCCACTGTAACGTACCCCGTCCTTACACAATTACATGTTACAACAAATTGATTGTTATGTTTTTAGGAGGGGTTGTTATGTTTTTTATGGTTGCTTGTATGTTTTTTTACAAAAATTTAAGAATAATTTTGGAAAAATGATATTTGAATATTAAACTTACCATAAGTTACCAGAAATTATGTCTAAAAATTATTTAATGACATTTTTTTTCTTATGGGATCGAAAAGGGTATATACAGTTTGTTAGATCCAAATCGAACATGACCTATATGACTTCCATTTCGTAAATATATTTCCTTGTTCTTATTTAGTTTCTCGAGATCTTCCATTCGTTTTGGCACGAGGACAAAATTTAAAATTATTAATCGGAACAGATCTCCGTTGACACATGTCTGTCGTGCATTGCGCCAACAGAATAAAAACGAAGAAGAAAACAAAGAAGTTTGACGACATTTTAAACTGTCCAGAACCGGACGGAAAATCGTTTGTTTAGAGCGAATAATTGAATAAGTATATCTGGAAAGACGTGCTAGCAGGAAATACTTTTTCTACGGTCCAATTTCGGAAAATAAAATTCTGCGAGGGTGCATGTCCTTGACGGTATTACGTGGGGTGTAAAAGGGGAAACATGTCTTGAGTTTGATAAATTTTTCTCGAGAATTGGGCTAAGGTGGTGCTGGACGGATGTCATCGGCTTTTCTTGCCATTTTTCTGTTTCGAATATTAACGTGCTTTTTCGAACTAAGCTTCCTCCAGTTTCAAAGAAGGAAATTATCATAAATCAGATTATATTATTATTTATTGTTCTTTCTTACTAAAAACAACAGTTTAATTCAGACAATAAATTTTGAAGCATCGAGGAAATGGCAAAAGAAACAAAACAAAATCTAAATATATTTTTAGAACATGTACAAGGTGTATAAAGTGATGGGACTGATATTTTTATTTAATTTAAATTCTACATTGTGTCCTTCAACGCATTTGCTTTTTAATCTTTGATTTGCTCATTCTGGCTTTTATTTTTGGCCGTGGTGCGGTGGTCCTTTCAATCCTGCGAAAGGGTTTTCGGAGTCATTCGCGTAGATTTTCTTCATCTCCATTTTTAATCATCCCCCAATTCATTAGTTAGAATCTGAGTCAAATTCAACTCTTTCTCGAGCATTGTAATCGTCAACCGACGATCAGAATACATAAGCACATTTTCATCACTTCTTGCAGATGAAGGTCTTCCCCTGCTAGGTTCATCTTCAATCGAATCTCGCTCTTCAAAGAATGCCTTAACGCTGAAACACTAATACGTTTTTGACACACGTAAATACTAATATGTCGTAAATTTTACGACGTGTTTTCCAAAACTTTCGACCTGTTTTCCAAAAACTGGAAAAATATCTCGCTAACATCATGCAACGTGCTATAGAAAGAGCCGATTCATACGTCAAAAACTCAGAAGAGTTCATGCATATCTGTTCTGCATATATGTTATAAGTACATCAGTTGGCAAAGACGATATCGTCGCGAGTTTTGACGTAAATCGCTGTGGGGTACAACGAACGAGAACTTTGAAGACCACGTTCTGGATCTCGCAAGACATTGTCTAAAGAAACAACAAAAAGAGAAAACAATAACATTGATATCAATGCGGTTCTCAATGTATATCGCATGCCCGCACTTGACACAATATGAGGTGGTCATACCCCTCAATGGACTTGGGCAAGAATGACAGGCTTTACTTTTCTTCTCTAGGAGAGGCACACGTTGAGGTTCCTCAGTAATTTTCAAAATAGCTTGGATATCCTGACTAAGATCTTTTTATAAGTTTGGGAAAGTCTTTCCTCCATCCATGGTCTGGTAAGTAGATGTTCTAAGTCAATCAAAAGTCACATCGGGAAAGTGGTTTAACTATTGGCCTTCAATTTATTATGGCAGTATACAAGATATGAATGAAAGCTAGCTGCATTAAAAATGCCGTAAAATATGCATAACGGCCATCTACGCGTTTTTCTATTGCAACTCATACTGCTACAAAGTTGGTTAAATGTATCAACGGTACAATACACAGCTTTAGTTTGATTATAATTCAAAACTATGGCTGGTTTGCCAGTCTGTGTGTAGGCTTCTGCCTCTTCGCGAAGAATTGAGAGAAGCAAAACGTTTCCATTTTTTGGAGAATTTGATAATAATTTATTAATATAATATAATATATATAATAATAATAGTTTTCTTTTTATCAAAGCAAAACATGGAAGTAGCAGGGTACCTTTTCTTGGTTTCTAATAATTCTAGAGGAATCTCTTTTTAGTTCTTGCGTAAAGTTCGTACAATGGTTAACTTGTAGGGATTTTCTAGTAATTCATCAGCAAGGCAAATTGAAGTGAATCAGTTATCCATTCTAACATTGCGATTACTTCCATGAATTGTTTCCGTCAGCTCTTTTACAAAAACAAAATGGTGAGCAGTAGATAATTTGTTTTGGTACCTTTTCCCAAGTATGGCATCGCATCAATCATATAGTTGGATCACGTGTCACAATCATTACAATTTTTTATTTCATACTTGGCAGGCTTACTGAACTGGTTGTTCGTCAATTGTGACATAGGATGAGGTTTTAGGAATATGTATATATGAGGAACATGTCCGATATCTCACGAATGGGTGTAAATTTATCACCTTCTACTTTTTCTTGTCTAGTTTGTTTCTCATCGAATCGCAGGCAGTTGGTAAGGAATCCAAACGCACAGAACTCATGCAAGCTCTGTAGAATATTCCAGAAATAATAACGTCAAACTTTTTTTTTTATATTTATGTGATTGTCTTTCTTTGCAGCAGAGAGAAGCAAAATTGCAAAAAACGCTTCCAATTCACTTTTTGTGATATTTGAAATAGTTGCTGATGCTTCTTTGTACCTTTGAGACTGTTAAAATATTTCTTCATTTGTTCGCTGAAGTATAATATTTGTAATCTCACCAGGCAGGAAATTAATAGTGTTCTTCAGTTGTGGGACATCCTTTCGCATTTCTCGTGCTATCAGATATAAAATGAACCAAATTTCTGGTAGCTGTTTTTCTTGTTCTTGTAGGTAACTCTGCAGACCATCTGTTCCCGTTTTTTTCCTTTAACCTGGGTTTGTTTGGGAGTACAATTAACTCGAGTCTTTTTCTAGTTTCTCTTGCAAAAGTGGATATTGGAACGTCATCATCAGAATCCTTGCCGTCAGCTACATTATCATTATTTTCAAATAGAGATTCAACTGTAATTTAATAAAAGTTAATAGACTATTAACACCTGGATTGAAAAGATTGGATATGGCTACATCATTTTCGTTAGAATCGAGATCACTCTCTGAAAGTTCTCCTGTTTCTACATTATCTGCCTCCTAATCGCTGTCGCTATCTTCAAAAGGTTCAGGTTCTCTATCTTTACCGTTCATTAGTTTTTCGATTTCTCGTTATACATATTTTTTGCCAATGGACGGTATTTGTCTCTGTTGGAAGATATTTTCTTAAAACAAACATTATTGTAAGTTTACATTAAGGTTAAATAACTAATAGTTTATTTACCTGTTATTACTTTGAAATATAATGAACTAATGAATTAAAATGTACGTTAGTGAAATAACTGGAACCTCGCAATAAATATCACGGTATCCCTAATATGTTCTAAAATTTACGAAGCGGAGCTTAAAATTAAAACCGTACCAAATAAATATTTGTTTACAAATTCAACAGGCCCTAGATTACACTACTTAGAAACAGTCCGAAAATAACCGAAGTATTGCGAGCGTCGTAATATCTACGACGAATTAGTGTTCTAGGGTTAAATCACCCGAAAACTCAAAAAGGCCCCCTTGTCAGTCATTTTCAGAACGCACTAGAAAAATACGAAAGGGGAATCCAACAGTGTTGCCAGATCGAACGCTGCATCACCAGTCTCATTACTTTATTTTTACATCTCGTATATTACTTATTCTTTTTGAATGTTTCCGTTATATTACAGTTTCTGCAGTTATTGTATTGGACAGATCTAGCTTTGTTATTAATATTGTTATTATTTTGTTATCTAAAGTTGTACAACAATTATAAAATCCAATTTATTATAGTTTTTGTTTGTAATTAACTTTTGTTGCTGCATCAAACCAATGTACTGTACTTCAATCACTTTTGGTTAATTAAGGTAAACTTTATTATTTTGATTTTTGATTAAAAAATTATAAATAATTTACTAATAATGTTAAAATGATAACAGAGGTCGACATGATTTTTGCAACATTGATGAGAATGCTCTCTCTGCGTTTTAAAACACTTTTTCACAAAAATGGCCCAGCATGTCCCATTTTTAAGGACCTCCTTCTCCTTTATATCATGGGTTGATTGAAATTATTTGTACCTAACTTTGAACTGGACAATGTAGGAATTACGCAAAACCGTATTTCCACACTATTCTACGAACCTTTAATGGCAGTTTTATTGTTTTTATAATTTAGTTTGTTTCTGTCTCGTTTACAGTAGATTCAAGTGTTTAAGTCGATTTTATATAAAATGGCAAGTTCTAGTTGTCGATTTTGCAAAGATCCAGCGGATAAGTTTTGTTATATATACGGACGATTTCTTTTAAAGTCACAAGATATCTAAGAAAGTCAAAAAAGTCTATCTTTTATATTTTAAGTGCCAAATTGGAGATCAATAGAACAGTTGAGCTTCCCATGTTTGCTGTGTGAGTTGTCACGTAAATTTAGTGCAATGGATGCATCGCAAAAAAAATAGAAACCGGGAGAACTACTGGTATCGATTGCGCCTTTAAACCTGATCTGATCCACAACTTCCTCAGAACACAAGCTGTGACCGAACATTTTAAACAACTACCAGTGAACCTCACTTAATAACTAAGAATGAATTAAATGATTTGGTACCTGACCTGGGATTGTCAAAACAAAAATTGGAACTTCATGGTTCCAGGCTTCAACAGAAGAACCTGTTAGATAAAAATGTAAGTGTTTCACTGAACCGAAAATGGAATGTTTTCAAGTTTTTGTAAAATGGAAGGATTACAACGTGCCTGTTGTGATATTGATAGTTTAATGAATGAGTTTAATATGGAATATGTACCTTCCGAGTAGAGTATTTTTTTTTCCTTGAAATACAGCCTAAAAGCAGTCTTGCTTCATAATGGAAACAAAAGCTCAACTCTTGATTCGTTCACCCATTCAGTGACAATGAAAGAAACCTATGACGACTTAGCAATCATACTAAATCTCATTAAATATAAACAGTATCAGTAGGATATTTTTGGGGATTTAAAAGTGATGGGTATATTGTTTGGACTTCAAGGTGGTTTTACACTTCGTTTGAAACTGGTTCTTCAAACATAAAATATAATATATTAAGCTTGGTCAAATGAAAAACTTAACGTAATGGTTTCAGAAACCTAAAAGAAATATTACCTCAACTAAGTGACGTAAAACTAAAAGAAGGAATATGTATTGGGCCTCAATAAGGAAGCTTCTAAGTGATTTTCGTTTTTATGAAAAAATAAATTAAAAGGAATTATTGATTGATCTGTCCGTTACTTTGTGATAGTTCATTTTTTAAAAAGGAATAAAACAATTTTTTACTTTGTTATCTATCACTTTTATATGTATAAAAGTAATAGATAAAATAAAAAATTGTATAATTCCTTCTTTGAAAAGGAAGTGCAGGGAAAGGATTTCTGGCCAATAAGAAAGATGAAAACTATAAAAACCTCATAGCAGAACTCTTGAAAGCCTATGAAATAGTAGGGTGTCGCATGTCTTTAAAAATACATTTTTTACACTCCCATTTCGATTTTTTTCCAGAAAATTTGAGTGCAGCAATGAACAAGGACAGAGGTTTTGCCAGGACATCGGGACGATGAAAGGAAGACACTAAGGACGCTGGAACCCATCTATGTTGGGTGACTACAGGTGGTTTTTAAAAAGAGATGATGCTATAGAACCCAGATGATACAAGAGGAAAAAATGAAAGTATTTGTCTCTGTATGACATCATATTTTATTCACACAACGCTTAGTAATGTCTTTGCATAGATTTATCGCGTTTTAGATGTTTATATTAAATAAATATTAGATTGTAAAAATATGTCGCCTGCTTTTTTTCCCACCATCGACCCCCTGTAAAAAAAAACTGTACATGTTTACAGTAATTAGCTTATCATTTTCGGATATCGAACTACAAAATACCTAATCAATGAAAATACAATTACTATTTTCTAAATTTTCAAAATGTTACCTCAAAAAAGTTTAAATTTGTTGACCTGTGTAATTAAAAGTGAATCTAATGAAGTAGGATATTTTTATATATAAGAATAATATATTTAAACATTTTACAGCCATTTCGGTATATAAATAAACCACATTCCTTAAATAGGAAAAAGATATCAATCTAATAGGTTTCTGTCAGTTTCCACTTAGTTAGCCTTATAGCCTATAGGAGGCAGTCAAAACCGTATTTTTAGTGCTAAAATGGCCATTTCCTATTTATAGTATGTCAAACTACGAAAAGGCATTCAAAGAATACCGACAATACCGAAAGAATGACGAAAATATCGATAGAGAGAAGTTAATGGTGATACAAAATCACCATTCAACACCAAACCAAATAACAAAGATGACTCAAGATCTGCATATTCCTCATGAATCCGCTTATGCCATTTAAGTTGATGTTTTGGTCATGAGACTTGTTCCAAATGAAGCATGGTGGTCAGGTGACTTTTTAAATAAAACACAAATTTATCTATTCATGTAAATTTATTTGTTCCCTTCAATGCAATCCCTGCTTCTCTGGACCAAAACGGCGTCCACGAAGTGGTTTCTTCACTAGAAGAACAAGAAAAAGTCTCGCGGTGAATATATCTGGTGACAGTGGTATTTGTGGAATGGCATTTGATTTATGGTGAAAAACTAAAGATCATTACTGTGGTATTAAAGTGATGTAATATCCATGAAGTTGTTTGCCACAAATCGGGGACGTTTTTTCTTCAAATGCACACTTATGCGATAACTCAGCATAAGATCTTTGATTTTGGTAATGTTTTTTGAATTAGTTGATGTGGAAGGTCTTCCTGAACGAGGTTCATCTTCAACTCGTTTTATACCGTCGCTAAAGTCCTTGTACCACTTATAATTTTTTTAACGTGGCTTTATCGCCGCAATATTTTCTTTACATTTTTAATGTTTCATCACAAGAAATTTTGTATTTTAGACCAAATTTAAGGCCAATTAATCCATTTAAAAAAGTGCCAACAAAATTTTTTTAACAATTACAAAAGACGTTATAATTTTTAACTTAACTAAAGAAATGAAATGAAATTTCTGTCATATCTCAAGGACATTCATTCCGACTTAAAAAATATATAATTTTTTCGATACGTAAAGCGTGTAAATTCTTGAAACAAAAGTAACATTACTTTTTAATCATAGTAGTATTCAAAAAAGTTTTTATTATTGCCGATCCTCGTCCCATAAATCTCTTTGACTTCGGTTCTTATTATGTTTCTTTCCGTTCTTTCCATTCAATTTGATACAAGAACAAAGCTAAAAATTATTAATCTCGGCAGGCGTCGGTTGACAGGCGACTGTCGTGCATCGCGTCAACAACAAAAAAAAAGTGAAAGAAAACAAACAAAAGGCTGACGACACTTTAAAACGACCTGAAACAGATGGAAAATCTTTTGTTTAGAGGAAATAATTGAATAACTCTATCCGTCGAGACGTGCCAGTAGGAAATGCTTTTTCTAGGGATGGAATTTTCGAAAATAAAATTTTGGGAGGACGCGTGCTTGACGGCATTACGAGAGACGTAAAAGGGGAAACATGTCGTGACATTTAATACATTTTATTCGAGAGATGAAGGTGCTGAATGAATTTCATAGATTTTTCAATGAAAAAAAATCTATCTAAAAAAGGCTCGTGTCGATTGGTGCAGAAAAATCTTGAAAAAATATAATCGTGGAATCTTCGATCTATGCTTATGAGTACGGAAGTAAAAAGTAGTCGAGTGTATTGGTCTTTCAAAATGAGCCCCAACAAAACAAAAGTTGTTCGCGTAAGAACAACTTCGAAAGGGAACTTTTTGGAATAAATGAACATGTGGCTACAGTGTCACTAGAGAATCGTAGAACGGTCAATTCTGAATGCTACATAACCATTTGTTTGTCAGAAGTCTTCGAAGAAAAAACAACTAGCGACGCAGGATTATTCTTCACCGTGACAATTCGAGCTGTCACACATCGGAACGAACAACGCAATATTTGACCGGTCAAAACATCGAATTGGTGGGTTACTCGCCGTACGGTCCTGATTTGGCACTCAATGTTTTCTTTTTGAAGAATAAACTACGTTGTAAACGATTTTCGACGCCAGAAGTAGCGGTTGATGCGTTCAAAATACATGATTTGGAGATATCTCAATCGGGATGGAAAATGTGCTATGAAAATTGGTTTAAACTTAAGCAACAGTGTATCGATCATTGAGAAGAATATTTTGAAAAACAATAAAATTATTTTCAATGATAAATATTTGTTTTTATTTATTATTAGCTATACCCGGTCACGCGTTATTGTGCGGAAAAATTATATATATAAATATTATAATATATATATATATATATATATATATATATATATATATATATATATATATATATATATATATATATATATATATATATATATATAAAATAAAATCGGAAACATTGAAAATGCTAAGTGACAGCAGCCATCAAGAAGCACGCTGTCCGGCATGAGCAATGTTTAGTATGTGTTGCTGTTACGTTCAATAGATGGCGCCCCTATTGCTGCAAATTATTTAGTATAGAGTGTGTTATTTTACGTCCAATAAATGTTGCTGTTTTTAAAAAAAAAACATGTTTTTACATGTCACAGGGGTCATATCTATATAATAGGCATATAAAAACACGCGCGTATTCGAATTCAACGTTGTGTCAACATTTTAAAGCAATCGGTGAAGCACTTTTGGAGATTTAAGATTTTGAACAAACGAACATTTACATTTTATTTATATAGATTGGGCGTACATAATCAGTAACCCTCGTAGATTTATAGTTTTTTCTGACATCTAATCTGTTTGAATTTTTTATTGAAATTTAAGATACTAAGTATTAAATTATGAATTGTAGGTGTTTTCGTAGACCTTGACGTGAATCTATTGTCCTTCCATTCTAAAAATGGCTCTTCTTAATTCGATTCAAGATTTACCCCCAATAAGTATGTTGTCCGTTTTTTTTCTAAGATCCTAGAAATTATTAGAGATTCTAGACCTTATTTTACAGCAAGCATTACTATACCAGTTTAACAATCTATAACTGTATAGTAGCACCCCAGTCAAGTTAAATTTTATTAACCATATCATTCGATCTCTTCACAAGACAATGTATGCAGTGTTAGGATCTCGGAAAAAAATAGTTACGTTAGGTTCAAAAGTTAGAAAGTAGATAGGTCGGGAAACTAATGTAACAAATATCAAGTCGCTGAGAATCAACACTACACAGCTTACCCCTTTTATCCTCAATGGATCAACCATAGATCTCGAGAGCCTTACGTACTTGCAGATCATGATGTCTGAAGCAGAATATAATAAGCTCAAGGGGCTTTTGAAGTCCTGGCATCTATGTGGAGATCAACATACCAGTTGTGGCTATTAATATTTTTCAATTTTTTCTTAAAAAGAAGAAATTTTTAATTTGGGAGCAAGGTAAAAAATGGTCTATTCAAAATATCACTAACTGCACATTTTTCCCATCTCTCTGCCGTTCATCAATCATTTTTCGACATCTCCGGTATTGTAGAAGTGTTTCATGGAAAGTGCAAGAGATATCTATGAAATTAAGTGATAGTCGAAAGTGGCCATGTCTGGTGGGTAAGGCAGGTGGGGCATGAGTGCCGAGTTTTCCGAATCATGTAGCCCATTCTTGTCGCTTCTCGATCAATATATGGTTCAAATTTGTCATTTATTGACACTGGCGAACGGTATTAACTGTTTCACATTAACTTTTGATCCCATCAAATGCACAGTATTGTCTTATTTCCAAAAAAATTCGGTTTTGCGATCGATGTTGATGGTTGTCCTGGGTCAACTCATGATTTTCTGCGTTTTGTGTTCTCGAAATATATCCATTTTTCGCCCCCAGTCACGATCCGATTCAAAAAAGTCTTTCTTTCATGCCGAGAAAGCAAAACTTCGCACACAGTTTTTCGCTTTTCCATCTGTCTATCGTTCAGCTGATGCGGTACCCATTTTCCTGCCTTTTGGATCTTTTCCATGGCATGCAGACGATCACAAATAGTTCGGCGACTAAGATTTAACCTCTCTGCTATTTGTTGTTGAATTTGCCTATCGTCTTCTTCCAACAATGCTTGTAATTCGGCATCTTCAAATTTTTTCGGTTGACCTGGGCGTTCTTTGACTTTTACGTCGACATCACAACTTTTGAATCGTCTAAATCAACGCCCAAGGGTTTTGCATTGGGACATTCCCACCATAAGTTTCCATAAGTATACGACGGCGATTTTCTTTTGATTGAACAAGAAGCAGTACGTATCGCAAATGCTCTTTATTTGGCTCGAAACTCGACATGTTTACCACGCGAAAAAAATATGACGCTAACTCGAAATCGTTTAAACATTGATGGCAATTTAGACATACTGTTGTAACATCTTGAAGGACAAAAACGCCCAGGTCTTTGTCTTTCAAGCCAACGCCCAAAAGCATCTTGCGTTGTCACCGTAAGTTTCCACAAGTATACAACGGTTTTCACTCGCATTGTTCTTTTGGTCGAACAAGAAAAGCAGTAACTACCGCAAATGCTCTTTATTTGGCTCGAAACTCGATATGTTTACCACACGAAAAAAAATTTACATTAACTTGAAATCGTTTAAACATCGATAGCGTTTTAAAATGCACTGTCGTAGTAACAAAATGACATAAGAGATTAAACTGTGAACCGACCCTTCTTTCCAGCGCCATCTCTTAAAAAAAAAATTAACCGCCAAACCTGGCAATATGCGACCAGATGGCGTGATTTTATTGAAGCCCTAACCCTGCATAGTAGTTGAAGGATCATATATTAATATAAAATTAAACATCACTTTCAGTCCTATAAAGAGGATAATTACTAATAAAAGGCATTTGTAACCTTTTTTTGTTGGCTAATTAATCTTTATGATTCAAAATAATGAATAGTTCATATGGCTCATAAATATATTTTCAGAATTATTACACAACTTCTCAGCAAAGTAATTAAAGTGATTTTATTGCCGGAACAATGGCACTCAATTCTCAATTCGCGACTAAAGGCGGAAACACCTGCAATTCGAAATTATTCAAGAAAATATGTTCGGTCTCCAATTCGATAACAGAAATTTAAAACTTTTACGCTGATCAGGATAGGAAACTATTTTTTAGTGAGAAAATTTCGAGGTGTGTAAAGAATACAACGAGACTGATTTTTATTTATTTTTTATTGAATTGAATTTACAATTCCGCATTGTCTGCTTTAAAGTAGTTTACACAACGCTGAGTACGGTTAGTCTACTCTTCAGAACCGTGTTGCCATATCACTTATGAACTGGAATCACCTTCACCTTGTCACTTACGGTCTTTTTAACGTGCTCCAAGGTCCAGAAATTGTATCCTTGAGGTGAATTGTTAATATTGGGAAAAGAAAAAAGTCATATGCACTCAAGTCTGGTGAATAAAGGCGCTGGGGATTTACAATGATGTTTTTACTGCCCACAAACTTGTCTGGTTTACCATTTAGTCTAGACGCAAAAATTCTTTATGGTTGAGTCCCTGCCTTAGGGATGTATGAAATTTATCGATATATCAAAATATCGATACTTTTAAAAAATATACCGATAGTTTTTGGCAATACTTTTAGTAACGATATATCGATATTAAATAAATAATTTTGAGGACCATATTTTTTTCCAATCAGTAAATAAGCTTCTATTGAAATAAAAATGTAAATGTTCATTTGTTTAAAATGTTAAATCTTCGAAAGCTCTTCACCGATTGCTTTGAAATTTAGACACAACGTTGCATTCGAATACGCACGTGTTTTTGTACCTATTATATAGATGTCACACCTTTAAATAGCGCCATCTATTGGACGTAAAAGCAACACACGCTATACTAAATATTTTACGGCAATGGGAGCGCCATCTGTTGAACGTCACAGTAACATACGCAATACTAAACATTGCTCATGTCGGACAGCGTGCTTCTTGACAGCTGCTGTCATTTAGCATTTTCAATATTTCAGATTACATTGTTAAATTGAATTTTCAGAAATTTCGATTTATTTTCATTTTGATTTAATGATCTAACCAGACTGAGCCGCAGCAACGCGTGACCGGGTACCGCTCGTTATTTATATAAAATTATTTTTCATTGAAATTGGATGTCAGGTATTAAATGAAAGCTTATTTTTGGTAAGTCTGAGATATTTGGTTGTTCAAAATAAAATTATTTAAAAAATTGCTAATATCAAGAATATGTACTAAATTTTATTGATAAAAAATATAAAAAAAAGATTTGAACGTGGTACTATTTGGTGCGCAGTACATAGTTTAACTTATAAGCAACCAACTTGAGAATTCTCATTGTCCACCAAGTATGCTTTTTAAATAATAATAATTCAAATTGCTGTAGTAAATAATAATTATAATCGATAATTATTTTCCTTTAAAAATTCATTGATATATATCGATATGTTTTTGTAGTCGGTCAAATTGATATAACGATAGATTTCTTAAATATAGATACTCAAAATATCGATATTTTTTAAAATATCAACCTACTAACCTACCTAATAAAGCAAATCAGAAACTTTTGATCTTTGATTTGCTCATTCTGGCTTTTTGTGACCGTGGTGCGATTGCAGTATGCCATACTGGCGCTTCGTTTCTGGTCATATTAAAAAAACTAACTCTGCTTTCACATACAACGGTTTTGGACGTACGGTAAAAAAATCGTAGGATAATTTAATGACTTCAAATAATTATAATGCTTCAAAAATAACATAAAGGAGCGTAAATCTTTAAAAACTGATTTAAAGAAAATTTAGATAGAGCGAAAAATGGCGGACTAAGAACAATTCTCTGCAACATGCAGCGAAGAGGATGGGATAGGAAAAGGCGGAGTTTTTGGCGAGATTATGTAGAGAGGATGGATTAGCATAGAGTGGCTTTTGGTTAAAGACGAAAAACCAGCAGAACGCAGAGCGGCGGGGAGATCACCTAAGAGATGGAGAGATAGCTAGGCATCTACATCTCAGGAAAAATATCAAAATTAAACTGTCTTCGAAAAATTAAACAGATCATCAGGTTTTCTTAAAGAATGAGAAGATTATTCTTATTTTCACTTGGGTATCCCCTAAATCATTTCTTTACAGTCTAAAAGCAATTTTGAAAAAAAAAAATCCAATGTCGCTTAACCCTGCCTAAATGATACTTTTTCCATTCATTTAACATGGGATTTTTGCAGTTTTTTTATGTTAATTTTCGTTTATTATATTGATTATCTTACTAAATATTCTTGATTCTGCTTCTGATGTGATCCTTTTAGATAACAAATTTTTATATAGGAGTCAAAAATTTATTTTATAAGTTTTCCGAACGTTAAAATTTATTTATACCATTTTTTCCAATAGTTTTATTGATGTAAATGCTGTATATTTCATTTTGCGCCCTCAATAAAAATTAAAAATATATTTAAAATATGAAAATATTGATATTTTATTTTAATTATACCGTAACACCATCTGTTAGTCAATTGTAAAAGTTCTACATCTATAGAACTATCGATAAATGTTCATCTGAAGCGGTATTTACATCAATTTAAAAATAAGTTATGGTACTTGAGCCCGGAAGCAGCTGCATTCTCATTTTTTGACCCAAATATATCACAAGTCAAAAAGGGCACAATAAATAACAACAATGATATAAAAAATTTACAAAAGAATTTACTACTTTGTAAGTTATCATAATTTAGATTTTTTCAAGAGATTTACCATCAATGAAAACTTTTTAGAACTCGATGTGAAACATGGACTCGAAAATTGTTAATAGTATGAAAGTTGTTATTGATGGCACCGAGAGATCTACAATTGACGCAAGAATACATCAATAGATGTGCTCGCTAAAAATGAAAACCAAAAACAATATCTTCTTCAGGTGAAAAAAGACTATAAAAGTAATTTTCCAAGTGCGACAAAAGAATGCGTGACAAAATAAATAATATTTCTATAGTTAAACTGTATTTCTTTTGTAATAATTAAATACCAAGTGTTTCTATAAATTAGTAATTGTAAACAAACAATAACAATAAAGTATAACAAAATAAAATAGAATAAAAATACTTTTTTAAAGCTTTGATGATTAAAGCTATAATACTTAAATTAAGATAAAACATCATTTTTTTGTATTTAAAATTTGTTTTTAATTATTATTGAGAGCGCACAATTAAATATATATCATTTACATGAATAAAAAGCATTGGGTAGTAAAAAAATTAAATTTTAACCTTCGAAAAACGTACAAAATAAATTTTTAACTTCAGTATAAAAAAAGGATCACAACAGAAGCATAATCACGAATATTTAGTAAGGTAATCAATACAATAAGCGAAAAAAAAACATTAATATATAAAAAGGTGGAAAAATCCCATATTAAATGAATGAGAAAGTATCGTCATTTAGGTGCGATTAAACGGCATCCGAAAATTTTATTTTTTTTCAAAATTGTTTTCGAAGAGATGATACTACGCAAGTGAAAAAAAATAATTTGGGAAACAACGGACACCCTAATATATATATATATATATATATATATATATATATATATATATATATATATATATATATATATATATATATATCCACTTCTGAATCCTGCAATGTATATATATATATATATATATATATATATATATATATATATATATATATATATATATATATAATTTATTATTTTATATTTAAATTTTCAATAAGAAACAACAAAGCACTTTCTATAATACGCAGCTTATTGAATTCGCATTTATTCTGAAACTATTACTTTCTATTGTGCTCAAAATTAAGCCCTTTGTATCTGCTATTTGCAAGTGGAAGTGGGAACATCTATGCTTAGAGATTATTCAGGTAAATATGTTTAATCTGGGGGTAACGAAACTTCCCATCGAAATTGAAGTTTACTTTGTTTCAATTATTTCGCAATATAGAATTAGCTATTCGGAGTTCATAAATCCTCGACTGAGTTTGAGTTACTTTGCGATGATTTCTACATTGATATTGTAGTCAAGATAAGAGGCATATATTATAAGTTATTGTAGTTTAGAAGTTTCCTTTAAATAAATACTTCTGTCATATCGTAAACTTGTATAATAATTGTACAGAATGGGGTAAAATATGTCATGTTTTAAAAGGGATAGTAGCTGATATGGGTGGGGATATTAGTTCAGAAGGGTTAGTTTTAGAAGTGATGGTGATTACTCAGTTGTTCTAGAAATACGATTTTCTTTTTATTGTTGAACGTTTTTCTGTCAGTGGTTCAATGTTTTGTATGATTGGGCGACCACTGATCGCAACACATCATATTCACACACAACGTATTCTGTTGTTTTGATACGATTTGCACTGGATCAGTATTAAAATAAAATCAATTGGTCTCCGTAGACTCTTCTTCTGAATCTCATCACGTACAACTTTGGACATAGGCCTACCTCAATTCTTCTATCTATTTTTGTTCTGTGCCACGTTACCAGTGTAGCCCACCGTTTGGTTTCATCTGGGGTCGACCTCTCGTTTTCCTGCTCAACTTACTGTATTACGTTGTATTCCCTTTGTTGTATTTCAGTCTTATATTGTTCCCTCGAAAATTCCACTTAAGTCGTGACAGTGTGCACCACTTGTTCTCTCACATCCTTAACTTCCGTTTTATATCTTCAAATCCAGTTATTTTCGGTCAGTTTTACTTCCAACCTAGCTCCCTCTATTGGTCTGTGTGTTTTCGCTATTTTGTCCATGTTAGTCTTTGTGCGTATTCATGTCTGGAATCGATATGTGGGCTTTATATATTGGGTTTTTTTTAGTATATATTTAATTTTCCTGAAAGCTGCCCAAGATTCTGCGGTTTTTCAAACTATTTCTACTCTCTGGTTCTCTATAGTTGCTTTTACTATCTGGCCAAAATATACATGCTCGCTTACTACAATCATCGGCAAAAGTCTTGCACCCACCTTTTTATTTTTGTTTTGATACGAAAATAAATTGGGTTATTTTTTCAAAAGAAAACTTAAAGGATTATTGGATGCGCGCAAGCGAAAAAAATGAGTAATTTTGTTTTTGTTCGGTTTGGTTTTTATAAATATATAAAAAAAATATGTATGTATCTAAAAATACAATAAAATAAATTCTCAAAATAAGCTAAATTAATGTAAATATAGACAGTATTACCTCCCCTACTTCTTATTAAAGTGTAAACCCTTCGATGCATGTCTATAATTAGGTTATTAATAGTGTCTTGTGATAAATTGGTCAATTTCTTTTGAGCGGCTAAAATTAGTTCCCGGCGATTTCTTGGCGGATTGTTCCTACGGCTAATGGCTTTAGAAAGGTAGTCCCAAATTTGTTCGATGGGATTTATGTTCAGCGATAATGGCAGCTAATCTAATCTGTTTATTCCAGCTTCATTTAGAGCCCACCTGGACGATCCTAGCTCCATGCGGACGGGCGTTATCATCCATAAAGATAAAATGGTTACCAATTTCTTGCTGTAATGGGTAATAACAGGTCCGATGATATTTTCCAAGTAGAAATGTGCGTTTATTGTTTGTGGGACGTGAATGAGCTCTGTTCTTCCATTGTAAAATATACCCCCCCCCCCCCCCCACAAAACATTTCGCTACCGCACTGATATGCAGCTACTTCAATAGCTGTATTAAGGCGATGCTGTGTTTCTACCTTCCTCCAAATCCTCTGACGATAATTATCGCTGATTAAACCAGTTCTTGTTTTATCGATAAAAACGACATTTCTTCATTGAGGCAATCCAGGCTTGATGCTCTCTGGCCTCCGTTGGAACTGAAATTGGATCGCTCTAATCGGTACTGAGCGGTTTCTTCGTGCATATTGAGCAAGATAACGATCTTGTCGTTCATTTGTAACACTTCTTCGACCACTTCTGACTAGTGAGGCAACATCACCAGTTTCTTCGAATCTTCGAATTGTTCTGCTAACAGTACTCCGAACAATATTTAAGCGAGTAGCAATTTGATATCGCAAGAAATCTTCTTGATATAAGGCAATAATTGGGGCAAAATTCAGCCCCAAGTATTTTTATTGCTACACTGTATGATTAAGACAAATAAACCGATGTAGTAAAACATGATATAAATACATCGCTGGTAAATGTTAATAAAAAATCCAAAGATATTTTTGGTACGTTTATGTTTATGAATTTTTCCGATAAATAAATTCCTTAGCTCTTATTGCGCATAGACGCCATATTGAGATTTACTTATTTTTTAGATAAACAAGGGGGTGAAAGACTTTTGACGATGAGTTTGATGAGAATATGATCAGTATTCGTCCTTATCTGTGTTACTGATGTTCATAGGGAAACTTACTTTTTCAGAAGCTTTAACAATTGTTATATCATTGGTTGTAGTCATCAGCATGATTGACTGACCATACACTTCAGACTCCAACAAATATTGGGACAGTAAGTCAGCTCTTTAGAATTGGGATTTTGAAAAAAGTTTTACAATTTTAAGTTTAGTTTTAGTTAATTTTTTTTTCTTAATTCGAAAGTCATGTAAAATTGAGAATACATTTTTAAAACCGAGTGCTGATAACGCGCCGACAGTTCCCGAAAAAACCCGAGCACATGTGACGTCACAATGTTTATTTCCCCTCAACATTACAGACAGCAGACACGAGCGTTTTTAGTTTTTAATCAGCTTATTCTTGTAATTATGATCAGTGCATTGATACATTTTTTTGAAAATATCAAATCTAATTAGTTATCGTGCCTGTTAATACTACCAAAACAACTGTCAAAAAATGTTTTTAAATGTACTACAAGATATAATCCTAAAACCATCCATATTAATCCAAAAACAACGTCAAATTTTTATAATTGTCATATAATATATACAAAAGATTTATAACATTATATCAAATTTTTTATGTTTGAGTATTTATTACTTGCTGAAGCTACACAATCGGGATATTGAGTGTCTTGAACTTTTCTTAGATTCTCATTAATAATTAAGATAGCTACACGTTTTAGTCAGAACTTTAAGTTCTGGACATACACGTCGTTTCATCGTGCAAATACAATTTTTGCGGTTAAATTGAATAAAAGTAAACTTTTGCGTGACACCCTACAAATAATTTAATTATATTTAATAGAAATGTTTTGTATCTTATTTGCATTTGCATTACTATTTTTTAAAAAACTCAAATTGAAATTTTAATACCTCGAACTTCAGCTGAATTGAAAGCAATATCATTTTTAAGAAAATCTGTGACCATAAAAATATCCACACCAGGTATATTATCAGAATTGACCTTTATGAACCCTTAAACTTTTTTTTTAGGTAAAAGCCGTTGACAGTACTTACGTGAAAACTGACGTCATAAGCATAGCAGCCAATCGCGACGCTTTCGTCATCACGTAATTTTATTTTAAATTTAATATATTTTAATTTATTTATAATTAAATGGAAACAATTTTTAAAGAAAAAAAAAACAAGTTTAAAAATGCAGAACTTTGAAGAGAGTCTCTATATATGAATTAAGTAAGT